>JAGSMU010000016.1:10542500-11742500 GCA_029286865.1 Teinopalpus imperialis
TTTATAAAACACTCTGTTAGCCCGGAGAGGGCCCTTGGGTATTGTCGATTTAGTACGCACCATAAGCGGTATTACTCACGACGAAGATTACGTCCCCTGTGCCCTAACCTCTATTACTATTCATAGCAACCGCCCTCGCCCATTCTGTTGGACCCACCGGAACTAAAGTTCTTGAAAACATTCAACTATGTAAGAAATAATACAAGGCTTTTATTATAGTGTTTGAGATTTAAAATTTAAATTCTGGACTTTGACCTTTACGTAATATAAGTGTCTATCTTTGATATGGAATTTAATCAGTGACATGTTTAAGGGTTATGTGTAATATAAGTTCATAGAATTGCCTTAAACTGGTAATAATATATAAGTCAATATCTCAGAGTGTACAACGCTAAATAAAATATTTGTTTATATTTAAATATATCGTGTACCTAATCAGAGGTAGCCAGATGATCAGAAAGATCTAAAAAAACCATTCAACAAAAAAGCTACGCATTTCAATTTTCTTTTATACTCATAATCCTAATAAAGCATATATAAATGGAATTGTTATTATCTAAAAATGTCCATTACATTAGTAACGTATATTACCGGCATGTCGTAAAACTACTGAAAAGTTAATTCAATTAAGTGAAGTCAAATAAATAAAAGGCCGTGCCGGCACTTTCGAGCGCCGTAACCAATCCTTAATGACACATACAGCCTTCATCCATTTTCTACTCAATTTCCTTTTCATATTAGTTTAATCTAGAGGCAGGACTACTGGCGCCAAAAATTATACCGCGACGGCCGTGTCCGACGAGGCTAATCTTTTTAGCGTTATATTTGTAGGGCGAACGGCTCCTTTGTGCGGTGAAAAAGGAATAAATTTATGTGTTTCGGCGTCGTGTGAGTTTTTTGTGAGAATGTAATTAATAATTCGGCGGCAAAACTAACAGTGTGTTTCGTTGCAGCTCAGTCCGTGTGATTGATGTTTGTGAGACTTGCAATAGGCGAAGTAAATGAATTTGCTAGGTTTACTTTTGTTTTCCCTTGTCCTTACATCATTAGTCGGTGTATTATAAAACTCGATTTAGTTTTAGAAATAATTAATAACATTTTCGTTTCAGTCAATTATGCTCTAGTCTTGGACTTGGCCTTATAAATTTCTAATATAGGGGTGATGAGGGCCATAATTGCAACAAGCTGGTTGTCAATTGCAGTATATTAGTTTGTGGACCCGTTGTCTCTATTTTTAATCAACCATGGCAGGAGTGGACCAAGATGTGAAGATAGATTTACTTAAGTTGCTATCATATAGCTTTATTATCTTATATACAAATGACTGAGACACAATCTTTTACATTATATACGTGATCTCTTCCCTTAGATGCTCCTGATTGTGTCGTTCAGATAAGTTTTAACTGTCATATTCGAAATGCTTTTTCCGCTTATATATTTTACTTACTCCATAACTTATTAAAAAATACTAATTTAAGTTTTAAGACTTTCTGAGTACTTGCTTATTTTTTTTTAACTTTATTTTCTCTTTTATTTTTATTGTTTTAGGGGTGGTTGGTTTAGCACGTAGTTCGGCTGATGGCAAATATTTCCTTCGGCCGATGACACCTACATTTATTTTAGATATGGATCCTATATGACTAAGACGGAATAAATAATCCTTCCTTCCTTATTCATATATCGTATTCGAAAAAAAATATTGTTTAGTAATAGCAAGTACGTATATGATGTTTATATACGTAAAATTCAATTTAAATAACGATATATGTTTACTGTAGGTGCGCGCTTTTGTGTTAATTTTTAGGTGACGATCTCGTCAGCTAATTATAATTTTTAATTAAATATATGTGTATATATTATATTTTTTGTGTGATTTATGCTGTTAGTCCTGAGAACTCTACAGCTTTATCTATTTAGACTCGCGAGCGGAAGGCCCGCTGAGTAGGGAAAAAATATATATCATAAATTCTAGGTTGGGCTAATGAATGGTAATCATTCCGTTTCTGCACCAACTATTTTCTATTTAATCAGGATAGCAGGATATAGGCAATTCAAGTAAGCCTACTGCTCTGTGCGGAATACCGTTGCGGCGCCGAGTGGCAACGGGGCCGGCAGTATTTTAATTGACCACGCGATGTTGTGCCGCGACTCGTCCGACTTTTTCTGCTCTCCTCAAATTGCTCTAAAGTGCATAATGAGCGATGCGTGCAATCGCCGTTTCCCCGTACGTGAGGCTGCTCTTATTTCACATAAATAGTTCAGCTTGAACTAATGCCGATTCTTGGTACAGTAATTGCACCTGTGACAGGCTTCCGTCGCCTCCCGAGCGGCTGCCGGTCGAACACGCCAAGCGTACGTCTCCCAAATAGTAGTTATTTCGCATTAAACAGCGTAGTGTACGCATCGCGGTGCGTGCCCATACTCCGAAGCCATTTGACATTTAGATAACGTATTCGGTTCGAGCGCGCCGTTTAAGCGTGACAGCCGCGACTAAAGAATAATGCTAGACACCTGCTGTAACGGTGATTATTTACGTTGCAGATATTATTTACGTAGTTAGATTTTACTGTAATTAACGTGCTAAGAAATTTGTTAACACGATGGATGATGAAATTTAAGAACTCTTTACCTATCTCTTTTTATCTCTTTAACTACCTGTAGGTTTTGTTATTTGAAAGATTGTTTTGGGTAAATATAAGAAATATACTCGTTTACATAAAAAATAACTTAAACAAATACATAAAACGGGCTTTCCATAAATTTAAAACGGATCGTACAGATCGAATCGTAGTCGCACTTCAAATTGTTAAGAAACAGATTAAAGAAAAGGTTCCGCATTGCTATTCATGATAATATCATAAATTCTTCAATTGTCCAGTTAGTATAGACCCAGTGGTCCGATCACAAACAATAGCTTCGATTGAGTTAATCTAATCTCTGAAATAGAGGAACTATTTCAGTTATCTCCTTTAGGATGAGATTAACGAAACTTGGATTTTATACCTAGTTTAAAATCCAAGGCTGAGTTGAAGTTAACAGTTGAAAGATACTTGAGTCCCTGCTTCGAGGTCCCATTATTAATTATTCCCTAAGCTCAGGTCAGTACCCAAACCCCTGGGAAAAGGCTTTTATACAACACCTGCCTAAGTATAATTTTCGTGCTATCTATATTCTCCCAATTCTATTCAAAGTCCACCATAGAAATAGAATTCTGTGTTCATAAGCAAATGTCTAGTGTCATTATAAAGCATAGCCTACTGAATGCATTTCAATGGCGTTCTGTCCTGGTCACAGTACTACCATTGCTTAGATTAAGGTAACCGACGACTTGCGAAATAGCATGTATCAACAGTAACTAACGGTGGTAACGCTTGTTGACTTTTCAAATGCTTTTAACAGAGTTGATCACGATATCCTTCTATTTCTCTCCTTTCTAACCAAAAAGTCTCAACAATTACCTTGGAATGGTTTTCATCTTTGCGGTCGCCAGCAGTTAGCCCGTTTGAGATCACAGGCTTCTTTCTGGTTGACATTAAATAGACTTTAGTGTACCGCAAGGCGGAATACTTTCTCCACTTTTGCTTTTATTATTTATAAATTGGAACTTTTCAGTTTTATATTACTCGTACCATTTGTATACTAATAATCTTCAGCTCTATGAGCAGTCTAACGTTGACGATCTTAATAAAAGTATTGAAATATTTAATAATAACCTGGAAGTTATTAGAGATTGGAAACATTAATTCTTTTTAGTAAATCTAAAGTCAACATTGGTTTGTATGTGGACCATAAATGATAGATGAATGGGATGTACAGATTACGGAAATTAGCCGTAAGGTTGGCAACAACAAACATTTCTTAGCCTTCAAAACTAAGCTATCGCTGTTTCTTTCTATTCTTCCCGTTATCGATTATGATTTGCTAACCAGATCTGTCGTAAAATCTTCTTAACAAGTAAGAGTGCATTTTAATTTATTCCTTAAGAATTATTTTCAAACGTAAAAACGATCAAATCTTTCACATCGCGATAAAGGCGTAGCTCTAGAATTTTACATGTTCTCTATCCTATATTAAATTATCCAAATTATTCATTTTATCTTAGAGATGACTTACAATTTCTTCAATCTACTTTTGACTATGTATCTTTTAATAGAATGTGAATTACTATTTCAGACTATTGCATACTATTGTTTTTCCAAATACAATTTTTTCTTCTTTCACAGTACAGACTATACTCCTCTGGAATGCCTTTCCGGGTGATGTCAAGAATGCACCAAGTAAGCTTTCATTATGAACTCTTCTCCGACAAAATTATTTGAAGGAAAATGACACCTGCTATATATTTTTTTCATTGTATTTGTGGATATGTATGTGTATGTATATGTATTTATGTATAAATAATGATATATTTGTATGTATACAATCACTAACCAGTGTTTGTATACAATCCCACCAGGTGTGAAGTGGTGATGTAGAC
The DNA here is from genome assembly GCA_029286865.1 of Teinopalpus imperialis. NCBI lineage: Eukaryota > Metazoa > Arthropoda > Insecta > Lepidoptera > Papilionidae > Teinopalpus > Teinopalpus imperialis. Next base: position 10,546,978 of record JAGSMU010000016.1, read on the forward strand.
AATGATGGTAGAGCCAACTAGCTTATCAAATGTCTATTCACTCTTCTTGTCCGACACCTACATTATATTTAAACGGCAAGATTGCCGCAGGCAAACTATTCCAATTCTACGCTGTTCGCATTAAAAACCACAAACCATATCGCTTCGTCCAAATGCGAGAAATACCTACAACGAAAGGATGATAACCCGCCGTGCGCCTTATTGTCCGATGTTGTGATATTGTCCAACAAAATGTAGGATACATTAATACAAAAACATTGAGAGGATGGCATCTTAGCGCTAAGCAGATTGGTTTTAAACTAAATCTGGGTCTCAAAGCCTCTCCGCTGTGTCTATACTTGCAAGTATGGCAGTGTCTTCCCAAATATGACGGCAGTATTCTACACACGACCAAACTTGTGCTTTATCAAGGTCAAGAATTGTTCCGGTGTGAATTACCGTCGTATTTTAGCTAGGTCTCCTAGCCTCCTAGTGGCAGTTTCTGTTTTAGACTCAACAAACCGCCCAACTGGTCATGCTGCATTTGCAAGCTTCTAGGATTTTGGCACTATTCCAGTCTCCAGTGAATGGCGGTGCACACGTGTCAAAAGAGGAGACAACTCATATATATAGCTGTTCCATCAGGCCCATTGGCCCTATTCACGTAAAATGACGCAACGTTCTTAAAACCTCTTTATTAGCGATGTAAGGCCCTCCGATATAAGGATAAAACAGTGAGGAAGGCTAAGAAGAAAAAGGTTGCCAGTATATAGAGACAAAAAATTAGCAAAGAGGTCCGTTTTCTCTTATGCCCCATGTACCAAGTGTTGCGTCTAGTCTAATCAAAGGAGGCATTGAGACCCGTCAGAAGTTCGTCTCTAGTGCTTGGCAAGAGAACAAAAAGCTTAATTGCCAGTTTGTTGGGCAGATAGCTTTGTGCCAAGACGTTTAATGTTCTCCGTATTGCTTTTTTGTAGAACTTGGCAGTTTGGTAAAAGGCATTTTTTATAAGTTGACTTCTCGAGCTTTGCAGTCACAAGAGTCAACCCAGGCAGCATACGCCGAATGCTTGCCCTCTACCGAGTTATCGTATTCAGCGTTAAACCGTGGGCGACGACATTTAGGTTAATTGATGTTTTTATAGATCAATAACTTTTTATTCTCCAATATTTTCTCATTCACCAAGGATTGACTGGCAGAGAATGCCACTAGACAGTCCGCGTTTGTGAAGTTTTACAGGACTTATAAGGGAGAAAAAGAATAAATGAATGAATTAAAAATATTAATAGTATATAAATATGTTTAATTATTTTTGCACATAGTACAATAATCATTATGACAACTGACAACTGTAACTAATATATTTTGTAAACATTAAGCATTGGGAGTATATATATATATATATATATACTTGTGAGTATATATAACTAATATACTTTTTATATAGTGTGAGTGTGCAAGTATAGGGCAACAATATTAAAAAATTATAAAGCTAGGCAGCTAAAGGTTATAATACCTAAACTGTTATACCTGTAATAATACTGCTTAAGAATTTATAATTTTTTAGGTTATTATGAAAATAAAGATATATTTATGTACATATTGTACCACTTCATAGTATAAAATAATCTCCCGCATCTGTAGTCTCGTGATAATCTCAGAAACTACTTCTTTTATCTTTCTTTTCTATATTTGCGTGAGTGTGTGTATGTGTGTAGTAAAGTACTGATTTATTCATATTGCTTTATTTATTTTTTATGTTATTAACTCTGTATTTAGTATCTATATAAATTATACATCTGAAACCTTCGAATATTAATTAATACTTCAGTTGCAAAGCTGATAGCAATATTTTCTTCACCCTCCAACTTAGTCATACAACGTAAGTAACTGGATAAAATTTTATAGCACATTGAAAATAAATAAGCTTAGACATTCTGTTGTAAATAAGTAACTTATAAATAGTGACTTAACGCTAACAGTTCAACAACTTTGCATTTTGTGTGGTATAATAACCGTAATGGAAGCAACACCAATTATTCAACTTGAATTATTTCTGTCTAATTATAGTGTAAACAAGTTGTTCAATAAATTTTTCCTAAACGATCTATATTTTTTTCTAAGCAGGTTTGCTCATGAACGACGGTTATCGTAGTATCGCGAGTTGTTCTTTATGATATTAAATAAATGCTGAACATAAAAAATTACAAACGTGTTAATTGATTACGCCATAACGCGATATATTGGAAGACTACACTTACATATTGTGGGTGGATATTTTAATTCATACCTAGTAATAATAGAACATAATAATTTTTGAATTAATGTTATAGTCGCAAAATGGTTATATTTTTTACGACTATCGAGTTAATAATCATATTAACTCGATAGTCATCGTTATTATATTATTTAAAGTCTGTATATTATCTCTAATTATAAGTAATACTTTTCAACTACAATTCACAGAAATAGTAAATAAATTCATTTATTATTAAAAGCATAAAATTATAAATAACATACAACAAAAAAAAATGCGTGAGTAAGACAAACGCTGTTTTGAAAACAAAAAATTGTCTGTTAAATAGTTGTATTAGATGAATTGGTTGACTGGTAATCGGGTCAATAGATGAAAAGTTGGTCGAGAGTGGAGTATGAAATAAAATCCGCTCGGAAAAACGGCCGCCACGCGAGTGCTATAAAAGTTTAAGCATAACGAACGAAAAATAATGATGACGACTGACTTGGTAATTTCTTATAGTTAGACGTAAACTGACCAACGGTGTAAATACATTATTTATTTATTTATTTTATGAAATTAGGATTCAGTTCTCCTGATGGCAAGTGATGGCTGTGGCTCAAAGACAACCTCCATCTTCAAAAAAAAATCAAGATGCACATATGTAATCTATTCTGAGGAGATATATATATAAATGTATAATATATTTGAATAAATAGTTCTTCAGTGCTTTATACTCATTATCCGAAGCGTATAGTAGGACCAAATTACAGGTGACGAGGCATTCCGCCAGCCCACGTCTGCACCCCTAGTTCTATATAAATAAAAGTCTTCCGCCAAAGCTCTTAGCTGACGGATACTATGCATTACGGAAAAATTATGTTGTATTAGTGACATGAGGAAAATATAATATACTCTTTTCCATCTGATAGAATTGTAACATCTGTGCAAATAATGATTCCAGCTGGTCAGTACCCAACATTTAGAAACGATAAAGCTTTAAAAATGTACATGTTATCTGTTTATATATTACGTTATTCAATATCACTATATATGATTTACTTTTGTCTATAAAAATCTTAAAAAAATATAAAAATAATTAATTTATTGCGGAGATTTTTAGTAGTGTTTATGCTAAAGATAAGACAAATCTTCTGGCTTAGAATCAGAAATTGAACGTGGCTTGAAGTGCAAACCAGTTTCAGCAATTACGCCTGCTATAGCCGCCGTTCGCAATCCAATTAATTCACTCATTAAATCCAAGATTGTAATTTCAGATAGAATATTTGACTGATATTTTAAGATATAAAACGAATAACCGGACATCATGTTTGTTACATATATACCTGGTTTAGCATGTAAATTTAATTAAACAATTACTTTTCCGGATATAATTGTACTTATAGTCAATAAAGTTGTGAATTATTTTAATAACATAGACTGTTCATGTTATGTATCGTAGGGGATTAAAACGATTAAAAATATACTATATAATTAGTTGACGAACATTGCAGATTAAATCATTGGAACGTCATAAATTTGATTATATTACCTCACTGAAAAATACGAGTGATAGAAGGAATAACAACGTTTAAATTAAACAAAAAAAGTATTGAAGTTGACACGCAAAGAAACAGATATCAAACATTACAATTAACAGGTCTCAATCGGTGTTGAGTGTATCAGTTAGTAGTTTTTTTTAATTATTATTGAAAACTTTGAAATTTTAAGTGGTTGCTAAGTATATAAAAAAAATATCTTTGTAAGGCTAAAATTAAAAAATATGTAGTTAAAACCGAATAATTTATATATGTATATAATTATAAAAAAGCTTATTTTGTACTTATGTAGACTTGTAGGATTTGTATATATACTTGTATATTATATATTTTATATACAAATCTTAAGAAAAAGATAAATCTTATTAATAAATTAAGGGGGATTTATCATTTTCAGTAGCATTTTGAAATATGTTTCTTTTTATCTGAAAAGAAAAAAATATTTACAATAAAAAAAGGATATCTAGACTTATAGTAGTTCACAGTTATTTAACAATAGGATAACGTTAAACGAGATGGTATAACGGACTAGATTACGTCACCAATTCACAAAGAATGATAAGATGAATGTCGGTGAGATTCAGTGAGAAACATTCGAGGTACTCCAGCCAATCGCGACCGGTCGCGCGACCATTGGTGATGTCAACTCGTAACCGGTCCATTGACGTCAGACGGGCTCGGGGAGTTACGGAGCCGCTAAGGTATCTCATAATTATACCCTTAGCGCAACAGGTTCTGCGTATGATCGTATATGGCTGTGAATGGGCTACAATTTGTTCTCTAAGCTATTCCCTCTAAACAAATTGAATTCATATGGTATGTCATGTTCTTTCCATTTTAAACTGGAAAAATAAAATTGAATAATTATTTATTGTTAAGCGAGTATTCTTTTAATTATTCTTGTTTAATTTTTCCTTTATTTTTTGCTTAAAATGTCTCAAACCTAAGGTAATTTTAATATGCGTTAATTGGACGCATTGTCTCTTTTATTTAGTCGTGAATACATCTAGGAGCTCACTCTTTTCAATTCTTCTCACTCAGTTCACCTGACAGAAAGTGATTGCTGCGGCCCGTAACACCTTCATTCAATGTAGATTAAGAATCGTAATGAGAGAGATGAGATTAAGAATAATCTTTGTCACCCATGAGAGCTAAGATGCAATGCCTCGTTCCCAGTAATAAGGGGTATATTCCCCCAACATGCACATGGAACGGTATGCTCTCACACTCACGCACCATACTAAACATACCAATGTTATACTACTGATATGTGCTGGTATCATATAATACATATTTTAACATTGTTATAATCGTCAGTGCGATAAATGTGTACATATTTCTTTTGATGACGATCCTCACATCTATCCAAGATAACAATCAAGATGCGATTAATCAATGAGAGCTGAGATGGAAATGGTCCGTTATCAGTGGGTGGCAACACGTGGTAAAACGTGGTGGCAAACCAGCAAGCATCTCACCTGATGGTAAGTGATTACCGCTGTCGACGTCGACTACTGATTCCACAGAGTAGTTCTGCGTGGAACTCGGAGAAACTATCGCGTAAAGCACATTGATCGGTTGCCAATCATAAAATTCAGTGGCGAGAATTAAACCGAACAACTCCTGAGAACACTCCATATGGTAAATTCGGTAAGAAATTAATAGAGATGCGCACAATTCTAGTGAGTTAAGCCGATCGGATATATTTTATATATTTGATTGGTAGATAAGGCTGTTCAGGTTAATGCAATAAGGAGTAAATAAATAAATATACCTTAATACTTTCTACAGGGCGCCATAATTGCAGCGGTGATTAAGCTTCTAACGAAAGAAAAAATAAACCTTAAGAATAGCAACTTAATATATCTTTATATTACATACATGGGCTACCATTAAATAGGCACGTGGTCTGATTTATGCAAAAAAAGATAGTTTAACAACACTTTTTTAGAAATTACTTTTTTTTTAATAATAAACGTTATAAATCTACTCCGCTACTCTGAAACCATTTCCGGAACAAGTAAGTTTGTCGTTGAACATATTTTTTCTCGTACGAATGGAACTATTAGCATAAAAGAGCCGTTCGTCTTTTTAGAGAACTGGCAATACTGTACGCACGTGCCGGAAATACTCGGAGTAGACTCGCTTACTTTAGTATTTGATAAATTGCAATCACTAAATACTTCATTTTGTATATACATATGTATTTTACATAGAGCAGAAGTAAAATGCAATTCAGAAAACTGATTAACGGTCTTCTCTGTCGTTAACAAAATAGTTATAATATATAATAATTTATAAAGATTACGATGTATAACTATTTTTTTTTTTCGGCCTGATGACCGCTGTTAGCCCGAGGGCTTTTACAGTTTCACCGGGTTAAAAGGTGACCGAGCGCTTATGGCACTCAGTCGAGACCTTTATATATGGGTAATCAGCACAACGGCTCCCGAGAGGGAGCCAAGGCTTGGACCGTTACCCAGTTTCGCGAGAGCGTCTGACTCGAGGGTGCCCGAGAGGGCCGAACCTCGGCTCGATCAGTTGCTACTGGGATGTATAATTATATATTTATTTATTAATACTGGAAAGTATTACAAAATAAATTTCAACAGTAGTACCTCAAATATTACTCTTTGACATACTGCTCATATCTTATTTTTAATGCAAACAGATTATATATGGAAAAAAAATAACATTGATCTTTTTTTTTTCACACAAGTTATGATAACCAAAATCGAGGATATCCGACCCATAATGACCTAGCTTGATGCGATAAGCCTTAAAAGTCCTAAAATTTTCCGTCTTCCCCACCCGAAATATGGCAACGGTACAGAAATAATTACGCTCGTGAGTAAGCACGATCTTTAACCGATCGAGCAAACCTATCCGTGCGGTTACACACAGCTAGTAATGTAGAATTAAAACAAGAAATAATAACACTCTGGCAACTTTAAAAGTGATAGAATAGTGATATTTACATATCTAAATGTACACTATAGGCAAGAAAACGAAAATTATAAAATATAAATTATAATAAACATTTATTTCTCTTCCAACGCTATTGCGTGTTGAATAATACTTTATATTTTATATAAAATATTTTTAAATATGATATTTTTTATTCGTAAACGCACGCAATATTTAACTTAAACGTACAGATGTTATGTTAAAATAACATCGTCATGTTTGTATTTAGAAAATATTTTTGTGTTTCTAATGTAGCAAGAAAAGGCGAAAAGCTGTATTCTGCTGTTTTTATGTTAGCTATGTAGAAACTGGAGATCTTATTATTAGTTATTGATAATGTTACATCTGGCTCCTGGACTTAAGACTTAATTAACATCTGGTTAACTGAGTGCTTGTTTGACACTTGTAAAATCGTATATATTTTTAATGTATAAATGTCACTCACTTGAAATGAAATTCATAAAAAGCTTAACTTGTAAAAAGTGTATAAATATCAAACATGTACAAGTATTGCGGAAACAATGTGTAGCAGTTAATGACGTGGAAATATCGGGGCAGTGAGAAAATGCATGTTTTAGTTTCCACCCGACGTTGAGGGTAAGTAAAGTCAGTCACATCACATCGTAAACAAGAAATAAAATGCTACGAATACAATCGGAATTTTTTAAATGAATAACGTTTTTCTCTTTATTCCAATTGGGATACTAACACGAATAGGTTGACTCGACCGATGTGGGGTCGCGTTTTATAGAATACCAACATGAAATGTTGTTAATCTTGAAATATTGTTAAATGATTCTCCATCTCAAGGGTTGACTGGTAGAGAATGCCAAAAGGTATTAAGTCTGCCTGTCGTACGATTTTTTTTATAAAATTAAGGTGTTTACAATTAAAGATTAAATAAATAAATGATCGAAATAGTAACTTAGGATTACAGTCGTCTGTTCAAAGATTGAAACCGGAGACCTTCTTACCGCCGACGTGGCGCACCGTCTTAGTCTTCATGGGTGATGTGAGTTTATCGTAGCACATTATTTTTGTACCTTACTATCTGAAAATTGGAATTTATATAGGCTTACCGAATTCGACCCATTTCTAGACTTTAGCGACGTCCTGTCATTTGAGGTTGTTATAGTTTCATGTTGTAAGACTGTCATGATATTTATCAATACAAAAATCTGTTTGAAGAACCGTGTCAAATTTTACATTATGCATTCGAAGGTTGAGCCAAGCGCTTGTAGCTTTTGACGAGATATTTTAACATAACATTTTCATTTAATTGCCTAATTTTATTTGCAATTTTTAAATTTCTCTTTAGCTTTAACTGATGATTACGACCTTCTTTCGAACAGCCTGTAACTCATTACCTATTTGACTTACATAATTTCAATTTTGTTTCTATTGAGAGCCTCAGCTCTCTCCTTACAATAACTGGAATTATATTTGTTTCATCTGTCTTTAACTATATTATTAATTAACTTTTTATTAAAATATACTTCTTGTTAAATTAGAATGATTAGAAATTTGGCATGGAGTTAGATTGCTGGATCTATACGAAGGTAAGAAAATAACAGTAATTTATGAGTTAATACAAAAAGTTGTAGGTTCATATGTCATGGTTTCATGGAATGTTTTATGTATATTAATCTTACTGTGACACCATTGGAATAATATATATTTTTATGTTAAGATAATGTTATTTTTGTAACGTGTATCCAAAAATAAATACTACTCTTATTGCTGTAGTTGCTACTTCCTTAACGGCGCGGTTGAGTAGGTAAGAATAGATATGTAAAATGTGCATAAGTAAGTACGACAAACAATCAGGTTTATTATAAATATATAAATTAAAGGCACAGGTCTTCGCAATAAAATACTTGTATTTGGCGTAGTGAGCGCCACGCCCCAAGCACGACGATTATAATTTCGAGCTCCGATCAACATGAAAATGAAGGGCCATAAATTTATTAGACATAGTGTCGGCTGACTCGCCTCGGGCCTGCATTATATAAAATATGTCAAGAATTAACCATTATCATACTAACAGTGCTTTACGTTTAAAAACCCCATCACTTCGATCAATATATATAGAACTATCATGCTCATAAGATTGCTAAGGAATTAATTTTATTCAATCGTGGCTCGATTTACGAATAACAAGGAAAATAATAAGTAATACGTAAGAAATGAAATTGATTTCGTTATTATATGTATATAGTATATATATATATATATGTGTATATATATATATATATATATATGTGTATATATATATATATATATATATATATACAGTGAATCTCTATAACTCAAATTTTAAAAAGAGACTCCGTAAGTGGAAGTTTGTAAAATATAATAACGTCTTACTTTGAATTCCCCGAAATTATAGCATTAAAATCCATACTTAGAAATCGTGCCTTTCTAAGTCGAAATTTTAGCAGTCAAATACTTTGTATCTTCAAATTATTGTTCAGTCGAAAACTCATTAACTAACATTTTTTGGCATTTCCCCTTGACATTCGAGTTATAGAGATTCCACTGTATTATATTTACACACCTGTACATTTATTTATTTAACAGTAGACATTTACTTATTTTTTTTACATATTAATTATATGTACATTTGTGACTATTATGGGTGATTTTTCTTTTGAGACTGCCTAATGAGCACGCAGTTCATCTAATGGTAAGTGATCTCTGTAATATTCATCATATGAGGACTGAGAGTTCATGCCATGCCCATCCATCTACAGATTCATACAAAACACAGTAACGTTAAGCTGCTATATCACGCTGGTATTTTGTGAGGGCATGGTCCTTTTCTTAGTTCCTCGGACGAGTCGATACAATCATCACGTTGCAATTATAACTTGTTATTACTGTTAGACAATTTCTTGGTTTTCCGAAAGTATTTAGTGATTAGGATTAGCGTTGACAAATAGAGCGCTTAAAATCCTTCTCACTGAATAAATATTTCGAATTTTTAAATATCTCAATGCGCCGTCACCTGTGACCAACTGTGATTGAGGTGGTCGCCACTGGAGGCATTATGCTGATACGAGCGGCCGATCCTAAGCGCAGATATCGCCACATTGACTACGAGGGCAAACTTGTAAAATGTAAATTTATTGCTCGATGTTTTACATAAATTCGCATTGACCGCTACATATCTCTGGACTTACATTACATCGCGTAATTACGACAGCCACAATTATTATAATTTTCTTATAATCGTGCTCATGAGATTGTGTGAAAAAAAAACAATTTTACAACAGCGCACTCGCACTGATTTATGGCAGTCGAGTGCGATTTAACTTGAAATAAGACTGAACGGAATGATAGATGTCAAAGATAACAGACAGTAAACTGCGTTCCATTTCGAACATAATAAAAAAAGGATATTATTGCAGTGAATTTAGAAAGTATGCTTATACTTTTAAAAGACGTAAATATTTAGTTACGTTTTTATAAATCTATCTTAATAATTAAAAGTACATTTAACGCAACATATATTATGTTACATTCGTGAAAAGATCATTAAGTTAGAGAATGTAATTATAAGGTTAACATCAGCGTCCTTACGGTCACGGCATCCTTAGGCCTTTCCTCATCTAATCATCGGCGATTCATCTAAAGAACAAGAAAAATTAATTATACACCGTGTTCCCGAAACTTACTCACGTTCGTGTTTTTAATTACAGACTTCGTTTTGTGATTTATAGTGAGTACATGTGTGTCAATGATTTATGAAATCTTAAAATTAACAAAAAAAGATATATTTGTAATCCAACAGAACTGTATTTAAAAATCGATAACAGACCATCACTATCGTAGACGTAGCAATTTCTTTAACGTATATTTTAAAATTCCACTTAATTTCTTTAATTATAAGGTTTCAAATCGCAATTGAAAACCAAGACAACCACCCTTATCGCGCCGTGCGCGCGAATACGGACACCTTTCTTCTAAGTAACTAGTTATAATTACGACTATAACCCGTATAATTATGTCCTTTGCCCCATTTATTCCGTTACAATTATAGTGTGTAATTATAGACGATGACGATTTTAAAATTCCACTTTCAGTATTCCTTATACTCGAACGTAATTATTCGTCCATTTGGAAAAGTGGAAATTTAATTGAAATGTTTAAAATTTCTAATCAAATAACACCTGAAATACGCTTTTACGGGACGTGGATAGAAGACCTAGTAATTAAATGCTATTATGAGAGTTACGTACTCCAACACTTAATGTTAGTTGTACTTTTCAAATACATATATCGAAAGTGAATATTTTTATTTAACCAAAATATTATTACTGGTATTTAATACTACTATGCAGTACGTATAAACACCAAATATTCGCCCCCAGAAGCACTTATTTGTCATTGGCTATCGATTCCAAGTCCGTTGTAATGCATATACGGTAGGATCGACTGAAGGTTTCGATGTAGCGTAAGCGACACGAGTCAAGCACGGGTACGCCTAGACAGGGAAACTAACAATTTGTGTCGATCAAATATTGACCTGGCCTGGAAATGTGCTTAAACATCTGACTATGCACCTTAAACTAGGCCACAAGGTCTTAAAATTTATTATAGTTATCTCATTTAAATTGCTCAGGATTTGAAAAGTTGTGATATATATATGTATATAATATCCCACCATCAAAGGTGTCATTAGTACTATCGTCTGTCTTCGTTTTCGGAAGCAGTCTCCTAATAGATGTTTTCGTAACTGTGAAAATGCATTATAACGAAACTCATTGGAATAAATTTTAATGTTAGTTTGATTGTTTAACCAGAATGTTATAATATGTTATATATAAATATAAATGTGTTAGTTTTGAAGAATCAACTGTTTTGAAGAAATTTCAAACATATGGCGAGAAGGGTTTTAGAGAACAGAATCACGTAAGAAGTGAAACAAAATTTTAAACATCAATTAAAGCAAACTTAGGTATTACTGTAGAGATACATTGGTAACATTTTTTTTTTGTGTGTGAGTATTGCATTGGTCCAGAGACCTTTACAGCTTTATCTAATTAGACTCGGGAGCGGGAGGCCCGCTGAGGAGGGAGACAACGACGATGCTGCGAAGCTGGCGCGGAGACTGCTGCTGCACCACCGCTGCACTCCGACCCCTGTGGACGAAGAACGTCGACGACAACAGAGGGGTTTATGTAAAGTAAAGCAAAGTAATCTCTTTTACATAACGAATAAATATAGAATTACAATAAGAATTGGTTACAATTTATTAATTCTAAATTCTGTTGAAATGTTAAACCTTTACGTTGACGTAATATTTATTACAAAGTTGGCAACGTGTTTTTGCCACTGACAAATTCACGGTACCCATCTTGCGAACACGTGATCAAAGCCTGTGCTCTTGACTTAATGTGACTTTTATTGCGTTCCACTCCCGGTTTCATTGTGTTCGGGCTTCGCTCTCTTTACACAGCGTGGAGTGAACGTTGGAATTTATCGAAAATAACAAAGCATAAGTACGGTGGAGGATTGTTTGTATGGTTATCTGTACCTATCTGTATCTTTATGCAATGTAAAGAGTGGATTGAATAATACATGTATATCCCAAAAGTAGTTGCAGTTACTTCGTCGAACAGGTGTCTACACTCAGTAACTGGACGAACGAATGGGATGGAACTTTTGATGGGAATCGAGAAAACTGAATAAAGATACTCTTTTCCATTAGTGAATTTTTATTTCAGTTTTTGTAAATACATACCATGCGGGAATTTGTGCCTGACTATCATTAGGTAAAAGTAATTATACTTTATGGCCCTATGTTGTATAATTATCCTTTCGTGCGAAATGTAATATTGCAAGGTATTTATTTTTACGGTAATACAGCGCTATTAATTAATCTACGGATTGTATAAATGTTATCAGTTAATAACTTCCGTAATTTATGTAAATATATATTTAAATTATATATTCATACATTGATACAAATGTCTACCCAATTGGGAGCAATTGTGGTAGAAATCGTGCTTCACAAACAAATTCTACACCTTTCTTAAAGGCCGGCAGCGCATCTGCGACTTCTCCGGTATTGCGGATGTCCATTGGCGGTGGTAATCACTTACCAGCAGATGAGTTGCTTGCGTTTGCCACCTATTCTATAAAAAGAACCAAAATGTTTTCTAGTTGCAGCATCATAGATAGGTTCCACCAAAGAATACCAGCATGGAATAGTAGCATAACGCTTATTTGTTTCGTTTGATGTCCGGTAACCCAGTTAGTGATAGCGGGGCATCTCTGACAACGGAAATGCATTTTGAACCGATATTGGTGACGAATGTGTTTGTTTATTGGCCGCAGTTATCATTTTCCATCAGGTGAGTGATGTTGCCGTTAATCACGTAATTTCACATAATAAAAACACACTGGGAGTCTCAAACAAATATAAAAATATACCAATTTCAGTCGTATGCATAAGTAAATTAAGTATAATTTCAATTGTTACTAAATTAAGTCGCTGCCCCGACACTATGTCGGTATTCGTATACCCCAAGTAGAATGAAGAGGGAATCACCTTCTTAGTTTAGGTAAGGTGAAAGGTCTCTTCTGTCACCAACATATATTGAATGAATTATCCAAAACACCGAGGTACAAACAAATACAAAGTCATTATACAAATATTAATCTCAATGTTAGTTACCAAATTATATAAAATTAAGCATTATATTAGAATTAAGGAAGGCTGTTTTGTATAATTAATATGTATATATAATTGTGACCTGTGCAAACTCCACTTTATTGAAGACAGTTGACATTTATATATTAATAGTACATCTTAAATATTTATTAGTAAAGTAATCGTAAAGTATACACCAAGAGTAGTTTCATTTATGATACATATTTATTGTCAACAATTTTTTAAGATATATCGACGTTCTTTCTAATTAATTTATTTCTTAATTTTTAATACAATTTGTAACAGCATGAAGTTGCTGGTGACTGTGTGATTTATACGCAGATTAACTTTCAATATGAAGACATAATTATAAATATTTAACTTGCTGGCATTTAACATGCAAACATGCTTCGCCACAGAGTAACAAAACAAACAATAACTTTTATTTTTATCCCCGCGCGGGCCCTTACAAGCAAATCAGCCATATGACGGCGATGGGGGCCAGCGGGCGGGAAATGACCGCCGCCATTCATCACACCACAGCAAATAGCTTCGCATTTTCATTTTCGCTACGACGCTTAAAGACCTTACACACGTCCCTATAGAGCCGTTTTCGCTTCGTTTGCTTTGACCTTTTTTAACAAACCCGTGAAATGCGATATTTTACACAAAGGGGCCCTGCGGTCGTTGTAATGATCAGCGGGTAATATTTGTCTTCCGGCTTGCATTAGGTAATGAAGCGTAATTGGTTTATTAAGGCTCTTCTGGCCATATTCTTGGGTGTGAAGTAAATTACACGCTCTAAAGAAAAGTTATTTCCGGTTTAGAAGTCTTATCTTTTTTATAAAGCAAAACTCTCAATGTCTACCCTTTTGTGAGTTTTATGGGACGATAACTGAATATCAATATATTAGTTGAGATTTTTATAATATTAGTAGAAACAAAGGAGTACACAGTTTACCTGATGTTGAGTAGCGATAGGATTAACATGTTTTTTTTCGGCTCGATGGCCTCTGTTAGCCAAGGTCTTTTACAGTTTCACCGGGTTGAGAGGTGGCCGAGCGCTTATGGCGCTCAGTCGAGACCTCTATTAGTGGGTAACCAGCACAAGGTCTCCCGATAGGGAGCCTCGGCTTGTACCGTTAGCCTGTTCCATGAGAGCGTCTGACGGCTCGGTCAGTTGCTTCTGACTAAGAACTATCTACGTGCTTACGTAATTATTTAGCATTGTCACCTCTTAGCATTACAATGGAATTATAATTTATAACCATTATAATTATATTATACGATGATGAAATATACTAATGTTACTTTAAATTATTTTGCTGTCTACAAGTATGTTCAATTTCAGTAATTAGATCAACTAGGTAGAAGTGGAGATAAAGGTTCAATTAGTGAGAAGAATTATAAAAAAAAAGTGAAGCGGAGTTGTGAAATGCATAACAATTGACATAAACAATTGAGAAACTGAAAAAATTGAAGCAATTGCAATATTATAAGATTTCGAATTATCTTACACAACTAGAAAATTCTAAGTAATGTAATCGGAAGATGAAAAAAAAAGTATACTATAGAAAGTTCTCTTTTTAACGAAGCACATAACTTTCTTTACAGTACTTTTTGTAACTTGTTTCATAACAACAACTTGATAACGATTAAGTTGTTGTTATCATACGACAATGTAAAACATGCTGTTGTAATTTTCGAGGATTTCAAAACAAGGAATGACATCAAAAGTGACGTGGCAACGGGTGGAGAGGCGGCCGAGCGCGGGTTAATTTTCGCCACAATTACGCGCTCGCATTTCTAATTGAGACATCAAAGAGCCCGGCTCCCGTCGGTTCGCTGCTCTCGTGACGACACTTAATAAACTCGCTTTGTAGCTTAGCTTCTGTTATTTACTTCCATTTGATAAGCTTATATAAATTCTATCCGTGAACTTCATTAGTCAGACTCACTGTAGCACATTTTTGTATGAGAAAATTGTTTACGGATTTTGTGATGTCTAAATGGAAACTGATTAGCCTGTCCTGTTATTCTAGTTTTGGTCATAAACTTATTAATCACACAGTATATTACCCAATTTATATTAATATACGTATAATTATCTATTAAGTAATTAAGTTATTAATTATTTATAAATTAAGATTATATAATCTAATATTACAACTATAGCTAACGCTTGGAAAGGATGATATCTCGGTCGAGCTCATTTTGCACGAGGCCTTGGACCACCGTCCTTTCTGGACTAGCTAAAGTAAATCTAGTTGCAACGAAAGTGGAACCCAGTGGTTATTGCACCGGAGGTAGAATTGTTAATTAGTTACTTGGTCCTCCTATTGTTTTTCAAGCTCAGTTTTCATCTGAACCAGTCAATGTAAACGTGTAACACATATGATTATATGTGTGGGTGGGGGGGGGGGAGGGGAGGTTAGTCTGGCCGTAAATACTGTTACATAAAAACTTTTATTTTTTTCAACTTTTTAATTATTTTGAATTTGGAACATGTATATTATTTTAAAAACTTCTTTCGATTTTGCGCCATTTCAAATATTTTTTCGTGTTTATTATCAAATTATAATATGGAATGGGGTTTTAAAGAAAATAAGATTGCAGTGATCGCCTTGCACAGAGTGGGTATGGAGCCGTCGGTCATATTCCAGACTTCAAAGGCTTGGTATCAGCCGTATGTTCGTATATCGTACTATCAACAGATACGATAACACTTCCTCTGTCGAAGACCAGAAAAGATCGGGGCGGCCGCGTGCTATTAGAACTACAAGGGCTGGTAATACTGTTAAAGTCAGGCGAAATCCCATTAGGAAGCAAAAAATCTTATCGCGAGAAATGAAGATTCTCGTTACGACTCTGTTGCGTATTATATAATAAGACCTGAAGCTCGGTGCTTATCATCGATACACAGGACATGCCTTAAATCAATCTTTACAATTAAAGGGAGTGGATCGATCAAAACACCCTCTGTCGCGATACGCAGGTGAAAGGCACAGGAATATCCTCTTTACCGATGAAAAAAAATTCACGATTGAAGAACATTACAATAAGCAAAATGATAAAGTGTACGCTCACAGTTCTAAAGAAGCTGCTTAAGTGGTCGGAAAGGAACAACGTGGTCATCATCCTGCGTCAGTAATGGTTTGGTGGGGCGTGTATTATCAAGAAGTCACAAAACTACATTTTTGTGAAAAAGGAGTGAAAACTTCAGCCAAAGTGTATCATGGCATCAAGGCATATGGCCTGCTCTAAACGACACGGCCACATTGAGTATCTTAAAAAATCTCTGGAGCAGGCATTGGCGAAATTTCGCTTGGAAACAGTGCGTAAATCCATAGATTCGTGGCCAAACAGATTAAAGGCCTGTATAAAAGCCAAAGGCGCCACCTTTCGAATAGAATATTTTTTTATTTTTTGCTGAGACTAATAAATATGTAGGTATAAATTGTAATATTACATTACATTACTTCATAAAAAAAATGCATTTCATTTGTAACAGAACTTATGGCCGGACTAGGTACAGTCTAAATAGCACGTGCGCTACGTTAATTTCCAGTAACCCAATTTTCGGCAAGAACCGCTTAAAAACGGCAAAAGACCAAAATGTTCGGCGAAGCCGATTACTGGCGGACTAGGCATTCCAATTTAGTCCTCAGGGGCGACAAATCATCAGCATTATAATTCCTTATCAAGGATGAATGTGCGTGTTTGTCACCCTTAATACGATCCTAAAAATTGTAGTTATTTTTTTAATTTCCTTGTGTAAAAACTTTCCTATTTATTTTTAAATAATATACACAAATATTTTTTTTCGTTGGTTATATACCATATATGGTTATCTGCGTAACTGTCTGCATTGGTTGTTCCAATATCACAAGTAAACGTTATGAAATAAAAAAAATCACTAAACTGTCATCCGCGCAAGCTCAGGCGGTCGAAGGCCGGCGGCGACGTGCCGCTTATAGCGGTCGACCAACCGCAATATGGGGTCACCTGATAATGGGTGCGCAATTACGCCGCATTACCTACCCGACTCGTTGCCTGCACAAATACCCACTTCTCGTTACGATCAAATGTCTCAGACGTGACTCGAAACGTTGCCACCACGCGTTGTTTAGATACACAGATAGAGTTAAATTATTCAAAAGCTCGAACCGCCGGACGCCGATTTTCCTCAAGGGCGTAATGGATAACGCATTTATATATATATATCAAAACGGTTTCACAACATTCCTCTCTTACCGACGTATTTCATGCACTAAGTGTTGTAATTTCGATGTCGAAAAAGCAGTGTTCATGATAATTCCATTGACTGGTAAATGATAAGTATAGTCTTATTTTTTTATAAACTGATGTTAACTTATAAAATATTTAAGCATAGATTTTGAGGGCTATAGTTTTTATTTTACATATATCATTGGATTTAATTAAGTCATGTCTCTTGAGCTTAAGCTTTCGTACTTAAGCTTGTAAATGTAATTTGCTCTTTAAATAAACTAATAAAATATTGATATATGGAGTTCACTAATTTCTAATGTTGTGCCAAAAAAATGTCTTAACATTATATAAAGCTTTCGACGTAACACTGGAAGAATTGTGAATAGACCAAAATGAATTACATATATGTGTACTTTAGCTATTGAAATCTTTTTTTTCTTTTTATTACATTGAGAGTAACAAACGAGTACACAGTTCATCTGATGGTAAGTGATTCCTGCGGCCCATGACATCGTCATTCATCATTGACAAGGAATCATAATGCAGATGCGTTGTCACCCTTGAAATGCCTGCGTCACCAGTAATAAAGGTCTCCGGATCCCTACACTCACCAGACGAAACACAGCAGCATTATGCTGTTATTTTACGGTGATATTCTGTGAGGGCGTGGTCCTACCCAGGTCAGAATTAATGGGTCAACTCCATTAATTCTGCAGCTAGAAACAAAGTGTAAAAATATATAAAAAGTTCAGAAACATTTATTATACTGTTTATTAGAAGTTTAGACATAATTTACACATGGATATCTTAGTGCATGTTTCAAGTGGAGTGTTAATGAGGGCCTATAAAGTAGTGGCGTAACATTTGGGAGAGTTCTCGATGGGCACAATCGATTGGGTGCTTCGGCCTACAATTTGCGTAGTGGCAGCACCTCCGGCAATTTGTGCCCGTCGCCTTCGACTGCCGTTACTCGGTAAATGCTACTGGAATATTACGTAGCCTGTGGTTGCGTTCCCAGTTTTAAACGTGCGCAGTCGTCCGGCCGGGTGAGAAGCATGCTAATTACGGGCAATTTTCAAAATCGATCGTCGAGCTTTTGCACTCGTTGCGGCTTCCTGCGTTAGCCGCTGAGAAAATGTAAGCAAACATGCAGCGTTAAACTTCTCGCCATATACTCTGTGTTTTGATTGATGGAGTAAGGATTAAGTGTTTCAGAAGAGGTCCGATTTCTTTTAACATGTTTTTTTTTATTATACTCTTACCACATGATTTATTTATTAATTTTATTTTATTTTCAATATTGTTCTTCTTGCCTTTTATTTTTAATCATAACAGGCCCACAAATAGAATTTTGCGTCGGCTTCTTTTTAATAAAGGTATCATCAAAATATGAAGCTAGAACTGATGAGTGGTTACGCCACAGTCGAAGAGCAAATTATCGGACGATCGATAGCTTCTAGATTGCATCTCAATAATGCTTGTTCGAGATATCGTCTAAGATTGCACGGAGCGTGCGCACGGCTACTATTTGCTCCTTACGGGATTTTCGAAGAAATTCTAAGATTCTATGGAAGCGTCTATTCTTCTCTATTGGCGTATAACAGAAAAGTGATTGAATTTCGTAAGCGTTCCCTGACACTTTAATAAGTCGAAGCTACGTATTTTCTATGAGTGAGTTCGATTATTCCCTGCCCAGTGATGCCCTCTTTATCTATAAATTATTTTATTATTATTATTACGTTATAAATTTGTAACCGACTCGAGTCCGCAATGACTTGTGCAATGACTTCAATGGTTCTTTCTTAAATATTTTTAAGAAAGAACCTTGAATTGGCTTTTTAGAGGTGCTGAATCCGAATCCATGGATTTTGGCATGCTTTTACTTGGTTCATATCTATGTTCATTCCTAGACTGATTTTTATGTAACATTTAAAGTTAGGCAGTGTAGGTTCCAACTTAGATAAAGATATATGAGAATCATTCTACCTCACTATACGTACTATATAAGTGGTATGTAGGCCGCGAGTAAAAAGTATTTAAGTCGAAGACTTGATTTATCGTAGAAATGACATACACTGAAAAATGATATTCTAAAAGTTATTAAAGGACATTAGGTATGCATCTAAGCCGCCGCGAGTGCGTCGGTGACCGTCGGCAAGCGGTAATTGATGACGTCGCGGCCAACTGTTGTCCGCCCATTTTCCGTCAATTTTCGTCACGTGAATGATGGTAGATCGTCCCGCCCATTTCCCCCTTCTCCCCCTTCCCCACGGAGAAGACGCAGGCGTAAGGCACGCGCTGCGCTAAATTTAAATGCTATGAACTTGTAACTCGCGACCGCCGTCAAGGAATCTGAGACGCATGAGAAGTATATCATACGGATGTGACAGTCACTTTATGACACGTCAACGTTCAAATTTAAAACCGTAAAGAACGTTGAATTAATAACTTTATCAAGTTTTATGACTAAACGTTTCTATAGTATTGGTGTTACTTTTATTATTTACAAGCAATCATCGTACACGGTGACAACTTGTAATTTTTATCATAAAATCTGCCCATTTCGCCATCGTTTCAGACGAAGTGGCATGTATGGACTCTGGTCACCATTTCAAGGTTCCGCGCCTCAATTAGCAATGAGATAACTTTTATCATTATTTCCACAAATTATAGCAGTCTGATCTTTGCGACCTCTGTACTCATATCCAAGTGATAGATCAGACAGAAAATATGGACCGAATGTCTAAGACAATAATATAGAACAAAGATTCATTCATTCAAAAAAAAAATATTGGCCATCCAGTAACTATTAGTATATTTTGCTTACGATTTATAACGTTATCCATCAATTGTTTTTATACAAGTGTGGTTACACTTTATTCCCTCTCGTTCACCTGGATGGACGTAAATTATAGAGGTAACACTAAATTCGTTTAGATAGACAACATAGATGACATATGACGTCACAAAAGTAAACATGGCGGCAGTCTGACGACTTTTTCTAATTGTGAAAAAAAGTCATCAAGGCCTATAATATTTTCTTCATCGCTGCACCTTTTATCGGTCATATTAAAAATATTTCGCGTCACAGGTAGCCTTATAGCGGTTTGAAGGAAACAAGAAAAACAGTGCAAATTTAATACTCAGTTGTATTTAATGCTATGAATGAAACTGATTCGATGAATTTTTCATTATTTCCTTTATATTTATGTTAAGTTAATTTTACCCTCAAATCAAAATCAACATTTTTAGCCGACTTTTCTTGATTATCGCGCGGTACCCCTGGCGCACGCTCGCGGAACCCAGTTTGGGAACCTAGGCTCTAGATAATATGACTGTAAATAAATATGTGTTGACTTTCGACGTAGTACGCAGTTAAATATTTTAACAATAAGTGTTATTTTTATACTTTCCGTAACAAAATAAGCCCTGATAGTTTATTCTTACGTATCAAGAGCCGAACCGGAGAAACTAAAGGCATTCTTTCTCCCCACAAATAGTGTGTAACGTCACTTATAGACAAAGTGCTACCTTATTTTCCCCTAGCTGTGCAAAAGGCCCTGGGGACATAAATACACTCCGAAGCATTTAATGAACACATAAACTGAAGAGAGGCGACTACGTAAGTAACTTCGTCGTATCTATGGCGATACCATATTGGTCAAAGTAAAAGGTATTAGATTAGAAATAAAATCTCATAGAAAATATCTATGAAACTAATAAGGGATATAAAAACGACTTTATATGAGATTTAGAAACCATTTCCTTTAATAATGAACCTGCCTGTGTAAGTGCTATGTCATTATGTAAATAGTATGCCAAGTAAAAAGAAATAAAAAATGCGTTTTTATTATTAGTGACACTCGCCAGTTAATTGTATTATCTAGTGCGTTAATAATGTAATATTACGTGAATTCTTCTCTGCATATTAAATTAGCTAAAAAAGAAGTATTGTTTTACTTGTAAGTGTAACGGGGCAGTTATAAATTCGCTGTAGCACGTAAGTCAGAGCACGCTTAAACGATGGAATTCCTCGTCACTAGCAGTAAGGTCTTCGATTTCTAAACACTATAATGCTAAATTATTAATACTTAATAACTTAGCATTACAGTGTTTAGAAATATTAATCCTGGTATTACTGCTAAATTACTACTATACTGGCTACATATAGTAGCTAATTGCGGCGTGTCATCACGGGCCTGGATTCGAGCCCACAGAGATCTGTTCCAATTTTATTCTATATACATTTCATCGAAATACAGAATAGATGAATAGCGACTTCCTCTATGTTTGCACGAATCTTAACGGCACTATAATATATCCTGGGCAGTTGATGTCGTCTGGTTATTACAGTAAATAAATAGAGGTGAAAAATATCGCCTTAAGCCTAAGGCATTAAGTCCGTCTTTATACATAACTGTATGTAAAGGTTAAATAAATAAGTATCACCGTAGTCGAAATCAACCAGGAGTTTAAAGATTTATAATAAGAAAAAAATGGATAACATATTTAATTATCGTCAAGATATCTACATATAAATGTAGAGGCGTATCCGCAAAAATGAGGCACGCTTCTAAATGTTTGTTGATAGGTGAATTTGAAACGGCATTTAAAGTCAAGATTTGACTTTTAAATGAACAATTGGTTGTATTACACATTTGGTTGTATCGTCGCATTTCATTTGGAGATGTTTGATGTGTAGATTTGTGATAAGTTAAAGTGGACGTCGGGTGTCGCGGACAGCTCTTTGATGAAGGATCGATGAGATGTTCATGACAGCAGCTTACGCTTTATTTGCTACCGAACTTTTTTTGTATTGGAAGAAAGCTGCATTTTGTATTTATAAATAAATTATTTTTATTATTATTAATAAATCTATTTGTTTACTTTTGTCTTGTTTATTGAAAAAAGAAAAGAAATAACTTATACTTATAAATCCCGCTGATAGGCCTTCTCTCTGTAGAGCATAGTCCAGACCTCTGTGGACTAGATTCACATGGCAGACGTACGTGCTTTACGACGTTTTTCTTAAACATCGTGGACGTTGTAAATTAGCACTTAAAATTACAATTTTTTAATTTAATTGGTCCAAGCACCGGAAGTTGCTCTAGGTTTATCGCCATAATATTAATAAAAATATACTGCCATAGAAAACTTGTGAAGACGCAATTAATTTATTTAAATTTTATTTTTAATTAATATAAAAGAATATAAAAAATATAGCATTGCGAAAAATAGCATTTATTCTTTGATAATCAATAGTGTTCTATCGGCGAAGACAGACCATTTACATATCTGAGCATGTCGCCACAGCGGCGACAACCGAGTGATAAGGTTTAATTCAAAATTATAAGATATAACAATCGACAACTTTGTAAGTTGTTACTTTTATTATAAACGAATCGCTTAACTACAAACTTCACACTTAATGCTCTTCAAGATGCAACGCGTTTGGGGAATTTCTATGACGTAATTTTTGTGGAATATACATAAGGTAACAGTGGTATTGAATATTCATTTTCGTATGTCCCATTGAATATGTGAGAGTAGAGTCAAAGCGGGATATTACTGCGGGCTGGTTGACGTAAGCCGTTGTAAATCGCACGGGGGCGGGGCCAAATCGATACAGCCTGCGATAGCCGACCGTGATTTACCTACCAAATATTAAAGGTACACGTTCACAAATCGAGAACTGGTATCGAATATTTATACCGTACATATGATATCGATAAACTTCGTGGGAATTAGATATTATAGATAAAAATCTCCAATTCAAACTTGTTATTATTTATTTCTGATGGACTATTTTAAACGTATCAATCGCAAGGCAAGCAGGCGAGAAACTCATCAGTTGTTATTTCCGATAATTGTTTTATTTTTTAGTTTTGTATATGAGGGCTTTCTACTTAAAATTGTACTTGAATTAACGTGTTCTAACTACAAGCATCACTGTCCCTCATATAGTCGTGTACATAGTATACCACCTACTATACTATATGATATATTTTTTGATATTTAATTTTATATTACTGAAGAGGCAAATCAAATAGAGGCCGTGGAATCTAGTAGATGCAAATACTTTGCCCCATTAATGTAAGAATTCATGTCCGCAGTTTTTTCCCATAACGGGGAACATAAATTTATTCCATATACAACGTGTAGATAATAAATATGTATCAAAAAAGAAGCTTCTTGCGCATTGTGTGTAAACGTGAATTAATCAAAGCTATAAAATATAAGTAATTGAAACGAAAATATTTAAATATGAATTTATTTTTTTAATTGATATACGTTCATAACGATTTAGTTCATAATTCTCCTAACCTTTCACACTTATACTCAGTCTCGCTCACTCCATGAGCAGCAATATGCGCTGCCCAGCCAATGAGGTGCGTTGCATTTTTCTGCTCGTTTCACTTTTGTAAGTTACGAGTGTTCCCTTAAGAACGTAGGTGAAATTATATATTATATGTAACATATTTTACATAGAACGTATTTTAAAATACATTTTTATTTTTAATATATTTTAGTTCTTGAAAATCGTTTTTTTCACACCGAGAAAACAGTGTATTTAGACGTCGTGTTTACTTTTTTCTGATATTATCTGTCCGATATTGTGTCCTATATGTAACGCTAAATCTAAAGTTACCTCACTAATTATTAACTGCTATAGTATAGAACAGAAGTATAAAATGAATATATAACCAGCTTAGCAGTCGGTTAAAAAGAAGAAAAATAAGTTTAGTAACAGCGAAAAGTTCCGGCGAGGGTTGTTCGGCAAGCGACGGCGTCACGCTGCCTACACACGACGGAAACGTTCAGCTCATGCATTATTCAAAAGCGAAGGCAAATACAAATAAATAGGCACGGAATAAATACAAACAGGCTGAATGGAGCCACGTCGGTGGGCGGGGCCGCGCGACATAAATATCGGTCGAGCGTCATAAGAGCGGCGGATATCTTGCGGGCTATTTTGGATGCGACGTCTTTGGCCGATGTCAGCTAGTTTATGGGTGTCTACACGTTACCGACTACATCTATCTTACTGTGTAGATAAAACAATCTGCACGTGTCTATAGGGTCATTGACTTTGTACAAACAATTCTAACAAAAAGAATTGCAATTCATCGAAGTCTCTTTAATGTTTAAGGTGTCATAATTATACGGTGTTCTAACAGTGGCTTAAACAAAAAACTAAGAATCGGTGTTAATACATTTATGATGTGGCTTGGTTAGTTTTGGATTCAATTTCCTGTCGTGAACAGTACCACGAAGGCAAGTAATGTCTCGTTGCGGACTGTGCACCAAAAGCCTTATGGAGCCTTAGGGAGGCTTATGGCCAGCAGTAGGGTTTATATATATACTCTGTTATTTTTGCTCAATTTAACAAAATTGCATCAAGTTTTACCAGAACCACAGTCACAAATAATTGCTTTGCGCACTAGTTATGGACGGTTGGAAATTACTAATCAGTTTGATTATCAAGTACTTTAATAAGTACTGTTTTGTATAATGTATTCAATCATTTAATAATGCGCAGCTGTCTTATAATATCGGGATACTGGACAACAAGGTATATGCGTGCGTGCATTTGAGGGACATGCAGAAGACCTGCCAATTCACTTGGCTCAAATTACGTCCAATTTATTACTCACCGGTCACATGGCATTAACATTTAGTAATTTACGAAAACTTATCAACAAAACATATTCAGATGGGATTTTGTTGTTGTTGTTATTAAATGTAAAATGATTTTTATATAGTCATAAGTTTCAATCTATAATTTAATGAGAGATCTCATACATTATATATGTTTTAATACAGTTTTTTACTCAAATAGTCGGATTCAATTTTGGAATGTGTAAAAAGTGAAATAATAAAATGGTTATGGATTATCGTAAAGTAATAATTGATTATATTTATAGTTTGGAAAGGGGTACTATTTGGTCCACTATTTGTAAGAGTCATGAAAGTTTCCTCGTTTCCAAAAGTTTAATCTGATAATATTTTATGATTGTGTAACGAGAAAGTACGTTGCCATCATCCGCCTCATTCTGAATAATATGCCTACATTTAAAATTGATTTTGCCATTATAACATGAAAAAATATGAGATTTTTATATTTCCCCTTTTTCTTTTTTTTTTTTTTATTAATAATTTTATTTTTTCTTGTTTTTTTTTAATTTTAGCAGTGCTATCAACATTACTAACATTCCGGTTAACCACTCCAGCTAAACTCAAATGCTTGTGCACACGAGATGAATCACGACAATTATCTAATGGCGGATTCGAACCTATGACCTTAAGTTTCGTAGTTCTTACCCTAAACCATTAGGTTATTGACGCTTCTATTGCGTTATGCCATTAGGCTATTTACGCGAACTACAAACAATATCTAAAAAACGAATATCACTAAACAAATTTAAAGTTTTTGTGTCACCTTTAGTCACATATTACTAATATAATTAATTCAATCTGTTGAATCATGGTAATGTACAGCAAGATATAAATATCTTCTAAAATAATATATAACGATCGAAATAATAAAAAAGAAGGAACTGGTATTCCGTATTCGGTATTCAGTATATCAAAAAGTGATTATATAAAAAGAAAAGAAAAGAATAGATCAAATATAGTATAGTACATTTGTTAATCATTGGTTAAAAATGTACTATATTTGATAATTGTTTGTAGAAGCAGGGAATGATCAGATGAGTTATAACGACTGGTGGTACGCTATCGCGTACAATTTCGGTTCCACATCCCGAGAGGGACGCCCCAATCTGAATGACGAGTTGTGTAGATTTTCTGTACTGATTTATTACCGTAGGAACCATGAGGTTTTGCTGTTTCGACCTGGCGTCTAGTCAAGGTCCCACGCACTCTAAACGCACTCGTACCCTATTCAATGCTGAATCATATTGCGATCGGTTTGATAATGAATGGAAGGTAATTTTGGCGGAACTCTTGCGATTTTGTGAGTTGTTTTGAATAATTTTGAATATTGACGTTTTATTTTCGTTTCAGGCCATTATAGAAGAAATATTTAATACACTAATAGTTATTTATAATCCGCCAAAGTGCCTGTTATTAATGCATCATAAGCTTTAGATTTTAATAGCATTGAGGCACTTCGCGTTGTTTAATGTACTATAAGTGGAGGTAATTTGCAGAATATAAAATTTTAATTGAAAGTCACAGTGGCGTTGGGAAAGCGTAGCGTCACCCAGTTGTCCGATGCTCGTAAATTGACATAATCGCCATAAATTACACGAAATATCCAGTTATGCGGTCGATGTCAAGAGTCAGCGAAACAGTTTATCGTATAACTGATTAACCGAGTACCGACAGTTTGGAGTCATGAATTATTTGTGTCTAAACTCGCTCATTACACAGAAATTAAAATGCATAATTATGTTGAGTTAAATAAAAAAAAACATATATATTTGAATTTTTCGTTTAATATTGAATTGTACAATTCTTGACTTATTGAATAAACATAAAATTTTCGGTTATGATAAGACAAACTAAAATGAATTTATTTAATACATGTTCATACTTCTATATACTTGTTACCTTAAATTTCATTAGGGCTTTTGTTTAAAAGCCGTGTAATTAAAACTTTTGTACTTGTTGTTCTTTTAGGTAACAAATATTTATTCTTTTTCTTCTTCTTCATACGCCTTTTCTCAATTATTATAGTTAAACCTGCTCTTTCTCCTCAACTTTCCCTGTCAAAGGTATTCTTGTGTCGCACATTACGCTACTGAGTTCTCTTTAAACAAATATTTATTACGTTACATAAATCCACAGATTGCAACATATTGTCTTTCAACTAAAGCCATTTTAACAGAGACTGTTGGAGCCATTATGTTTTCATTCTTCTATCGACCGGTTGAGCTCCCAGACCAACCATATTACCCAGATTATTTATATATATGAAAAACGGAGTAACCCAATACATTTCAATGTTGTATCTAATTTCCCGCTTAAGTATTCTTCAATTTTCACTCTGCGATCACTAACTACTACCACAACTAGTCTATAAATCATTTCTAGGAGTAATCCATTGTATATTATGAACCCTAATCGATTACTATAAAGATTATAAATTAGGAGTGCAGACAAATATCTTTACTTGGAAGATAAAAACGTATACATTAAACAATTACATTTTTCTATAAAATGTTTCATATTTTTACTACTTAAATATTATACTTTATTAAATAAATACTAATAATAATAATTCGTTGTTTGAACTTGTTATATTTTTATCGAAAGTTCCTAGTTGGAGTAAAGTCAAAAATAAAAGTTATTTTATATTGTTACAGCTCATTGAAACTCTTCAGACCGTTGATCTCAATTGAAAAGAGCTTTTGCAGTGAAGAACTGTTAGAGTCGGCCTTTTATTGAATAAATGTTTTCATTTCAAAATACCAAATATTTATTAATTCAAATTAAAAAAAGTTGACTACGACCCCATAATTGTCCCACGACTAGAGTACAGTTTCCTCTAAGTTCAATTAATATTAATAGATTTCAAAACAATAGAGATAATGGTTTACGATAATCGTAGGTGAGGAATATTATGTTTGTCTACTCTGGGTGACAGGCGTAAGTGTTTATTTATTTATATTAAAATTCGGAGGACGATCGCACGTAGTCTGAGTATAGTAGTGACCAGTAGTGAGATCTGGAGCGTGATGGAAGGGCAGTCAGCTGACGGCATCAGCCCGGGTGCGCGGTAAAGGCGTAATGGATACCTCACGAGCAGGCTATTACCTCAACAGTTGCCTGGTGGCTGCGTATCTATTGCAGATCATTGAACTACGAACTATGTCTTAGTAGTTATTTACCGGTAGGTCGGGATCAAGGATTTCATTTCCGTTTTTATAATATTTTGTGGTCACTTTATGTAATGTTTTGGAATATTACTTTACTTAAGCTCAAAAGCCTAAAAAATAATAAATATGTTGTTAATTCGATCAAAGGTACATTTATGCCTTACATCGAATTAAATATATATGGATATAATATATCGATAAAATTATCCGACTATTATATCGACGAGATCAGAGAAAATGTACGTCCCGTTGTACAGTGCAGCTAGAAAAGTCCTTCTAGCTGCACCATGAAGGGATCGGCTCGACTGGAATGGTTGTAAGTATTTACAATCATCAATTACCATCAGATGAACTATGCCATCGAAAGTGTAATAAAAAAGTTCTGGTACAGTGTTTACATGGGATGTCATTTTAAGATGCTGTTAGCACAAAAAAATATACTAAAAATAACAGTTAACTATACAAAAATATGACTAAAAATTTAAGTTAGGCTCTGTAACCTGGCATTCTAACCACTAGGCTAGTCGGATACATAATTATTTAAAACCTTAATCGACTAATGCAGCCGGTTAATTATTTAATAAGATATTTCTATTTGTTTTGTCTTTAATCGCAACATATCTCGAATACAGTTTTGAGATTTAGGTATGATTAAAACCGCATAATATTGCTAGTCTGGCGGTAAATAATGTTACTAACTTTTTTCTTGATTTTAAGGTTGAAATGCCATTATTAATGTATAAAATCTTGGCTTAATTAGACGCTATTTCATAAACTATTTTTCATCGTCATTGTTAAATTACCTTGTGTAGTTACCGTGCGGGTGTTAAAGAAAACAGAATTGCGTCATATTTGTGAAAAAAGAGTATACACTAACGTGATTAATTTAGACTTCAATAAACTCATAAGATTTACTATTATCAAACTTTTTGACTGATTTAAAAAATCTAGAGAGGAGGCATACTAGGCATTAAGAAATGAATGCACTTGTTATATATTATATTATATATAACAAGTGCATTCATTAGCACCTAAAGTAAATTACCCACCGCCGCAACCGCGCTACTCCAAGTTGGCTGAGCTTGGCGTAATCTTTGCGCTTAGCGGGCTCGTTAACAATTGACAATTTTCCGGACGGTAAGGCATTTTTTGTACGGTTATTTTGACTCCTGTAACATATGTGAGATTGTCGTCCCCCTAATCGCCTTCCATAATAAAAGTGAGAGGAGTGTTTTCGTTTGATTTATTGTTAAACAAACTACGAATATTTAGCAAAATTACTCTTAGCATTCTAAATTAAGTTTAATTTAATGAAATATTATATTAGAAGTAAATATTTTTGTTTCGAGAACTGAACGATTTGGTACGGTTAATATAATCTAATATATTTTACATACACAATTTGTGTATACTTGTTCTCTTTGTATAACAAAGCGAATAATTACGGTCGTTAACCTTTTTGACCTCTACCTTCAAATCTTAATATTCGCAGTTAAATACATAATGACACCAATTTCGTTCTCAAATTTTAGCACGAAAATCTCATCAAGTTCGGAATAATATTGTCCTTTAAAACGAAGTCCTTTGCGGACAGGACCGGCTGTATAAAAGGCGGTGTTATTATGTTAGTAAAACAAAATTCCCCATAATGGCCTCATTATATGGCGAAAATTGCCCGAGAGTTTTTTTGTGGGGTCATATAAATGTATTTGTAATAGCTTTTAGAAATATTGCGAAGAAGCGAGTCAGGAACCGGGCGGCGCCTGATAACCGAAACTTAATTTATTTTCACCTTAAAAAAAACGTTTTATCCGTAGCGGCGTGGGAAAAGATCCTGTCGCCCACGGCCTCTATTACGTCATTATTTTCTATTAGATTTTATATTAAATTGAAGATTAATTGTAAATCGATAACGGTGATGATGTTGCGACAGTGAACTTGAAAATATTATTGTACAAGTTTTTCTTTTTAAATACACTTCTCTTGTGTTGTGATTAGTGCATTAAATTTCTCATGTAATTCCATATGGAACATTTTCTTTTTCTTTTTCTTTTTGTGTAAAATGTAGTCATGATTTTGAGTTAAAATTCCATTGAATTTTTACGTCAAGATCATGACTACGTGGCTTAGTTAAAGTTTCATCTATTAACGCTAGTACTTTTCTTTATTTTTTTGTAAAACTAAGGGAGGCCCATAAACACATATCTTTTTTTTTAATGATTTAAGATGCTAATGCGTTGTCACCCTTTAGGATTGAGATGAAATGTTGTCAGTAACAGGATCTCCTTTTCTCTCACTCACCATATGTAACACAACAGAATTTTATGGCTATTTCTCGCTGGTATTCAGTGAGGGCGTTGCGGGATATTGACATAACCTTTTCCCTTTTTTTTTTTAGTTTTACTTATTTTAACAACAATCCTCTTCTGCATAGTATATAACTACTCGTATATTAAATATTTAAGTTTTATAATAAGTCTAAATATGCTTTGATCATATCGCAGATATCAAAATAACACAGAATACCAGCGTAAAATAGCAGCATGCTGCTATGCTGCTGTGTTTCGTCTGATGAGTGTAGGGATCCGGAGCCCCTTATCACTGCTGACGAGGCACTCCATTCCAGAACACAAGGGTGGCTAAGCATCTGCATTATTGTTCTTTGAGGGATGAATGTGGATGTAATGGGAAGCAGGAATCACTTACTATCAGGTGAACTGTGTTCTCATTTGTTACTTTCAAATTAATAAAAAAAAAAAACAAAATATGAAGTATTTGCCATTAAACACCTTTAGTTTGATAATGATCTGAAATAAGCACCCAATGTCAGGCATGTCATGCTTTGCCCACATCGATAAAAAGGTTCCCGTCAATTGCTTCTAATAAAGTCTCTGAATGTTAATGAATCGATTCGTTGTGAGATGTGTCATAAAACGAGCCACTGGTTCGGGTGTCGCGGCCGGAGCGCCGCGGGGGGGCCAAGGGGAGCCCTAATTGATTTGTGCCCCAGGCCACAATCAAAACAGATCGTATTTTATAAGACGTATCCTACGCACAGAGGGCGAGGGTGCGTGAGTGTAGGCGCAGCTAGCTCAGCAAGAGATGTACCATGTTGGTTCGCAATTCGATTCCAGGTAAAATTATTTTCGATTTATTTTTCTTTGGCTACATACCTTTTGCAATATAATATAATCTATAATTAAAGATTTATAATATTACTATTCCATGAAATTTAATTTTTATAGTGTATCGTATATATTTTTTATTTTTATATACATATAGAATGTATGTAAAAATAAAAATCTGTTGACCTAACACGATAGTCCCACATCCCTGAGGTAATATCGAACAACTTTATTGATTTTTTTACTATTATTTTGGTATTAAAGATTGCAAGGTTTTTATTAAGGTTAAAATTTCGATTTTACTAATAATTTCTTTTAAATACTAAACTACGAAAAATAATGTATGACAATCATAAATAATTAATATTTAAACATAATTATTATCATTTATTCATGTAATAAGAATATATCTCGTAATCTTTAAAATTAAAGCGAAGTGAAGCTACCAAATTTGCGCCCATACCATTTGCAAATTCTAATGTGCTCAGTGATCAAACACAAGAAAATCAAATGATCATTTGATAAATAGTCCCCGGGGGTGCAGTCGCTTTGTCGCACTCGTAATGCGGTCAACTTGCGCACCCCTGCATCTCTTGCCCCATGTAGCATCTTACACAAGAGTTGAGTGCGTTATGGGCATGGGAAATTATCGCCTCGCAGATTAGTTACGCATGTTTACTTTTAATATTGTTTACTAATAAAATGTTTACTTTAGAAAAAACTTTGTTAGCACCTTAAATACGTGACATTGGTTTGTGATATAGTAGTATGGTATAGATGACTTACTTAAACCTTAAATAGTAAACAAAAATGTAAAAGAAGCTTCTTATTTATGGAAACCTAAAAATTACAAGTATATATATATATATATATATATATATATATATATATATATATATATATATATTAGCGTATTCCTTATCTCGTGTAAAGCATGGAGCTGGATTGTAACTCGTCTTCCGAGCTGGTCCTAAACATGACCTTTGGTATTTAAGTATGTGCTGTAACCTATCCATTTCATGCAGTTAATACCGATATCGTGAATATACCCAATAAACAATTAGACAGTATGTGACCGCGCATTATTGAGCATAAAAGAACTCCCAAAAGAGGGCCAGCATTATCATTTAAAATCTCCTCTACGTACCTGAGAGTAGTCTGAGACCTTTTCTATGACCAATAATGATGTTCCTCTTAATCGCACCAACTTGTTCAAAACCCTGGTGACGCCTTTCTCGGACTTCACCTTACTCTTCGTCTCCCATCATGTGTAAATGATTAAAATCTGGACTCATCTGGAAACATACCACTTTGCGTGAACTGCCGTGTGATGTCCGTTTCTTGGCAAAGTGTTTAAATTGATACTATCATGTCTTGTAGTTGTGAACCTTGACCTGTCATTTCGTGGTTTTGTGAAGTTCATGAAAGTCTCTTGAAATCGCTGGAATACCATGAAAATATCACTCATATTATTAGGCTGTACGTCTAAGTTATTCCTGGTATTAAAATCAGTAATTCAGAAATATCAAGTCATCTCTCAAATATTACCATTATAAGGATAGTTATTATTTGATTGATTTGTTTCTGGTCGTTCATTCTATAATTTTCCTTCAACAAAACTATTAGATAGGTGTTGCATGTTATACAAATTCAAAGCGAAGTACTGTCCATGTTAACATTTACTTTTTTCATAGTTCGATATTGGGTGTTTCAAATGAGCACACAGTTCACAAGATGGTAAGTGATGACTGCAGCTCATTGTCGTGGGATGTCACTAAGTACATTCTAGATACGGAATAATAATACAGATATAATGAGAACTACGAGTGAATGCCTCGTCACCAGTAGTAAGGGTTTCCGGTTTTATGATGCTATTTTAGGCTGGTATTCTACGTGGGCGCGGCCTTTCCCCAGTCGAGCCGACCCATTTAAACCACAGCTAGACAAACTTTAACGTAGTTATAGCAATTATTAGATGTCTCGACTGAGCGCCATAAGCGCTAGGTCACCACTGAACCAGGTGAAACTGTAAAAGATCTCGGCCTAATAGCGGTTCGAAAAAAAAATGTAGATCTAGCATTGTTAAACGTTATTAAAATTGTTTATTTTAAAACTCGTATTTCTTACCATTTTTCCACAAATCGAATAAGTGTCACGGAAATGAACTGGTTATATTAATATTAGCGTTGTCTCGATTGTTCTAATTCAAAATTACATTTCTCACCGCCTATTGGCGTGCAATAATCTTACTCTAAACCGACATCTAGTGAATTTTTATTCTAAGTCTATTATAAAAGCATTATTCCCACGTAAATCTAGAGCATTATGGAACATTTTGACAACAAGTCTCAGGAAAAAGTAATAGAAACTAATGAAACCTACAAAGGTAAAAGATCGTATTATCGCCCCCCCCACTGTTGTCGTCGACGTTCTTCGTCCACAGGGGTCGGAATGCAGCGGTGGTGCAGCAGCGGTCTTCGTGCTTCGCTTCGCAGCATCGTCTCCTTACTCAGCGGACCTCCCCTCGCGAGTCTAATTAGATAAAGCTGTTAAGGTCACTGGACCAACAGCAATACTCATACACTTTTTGCATGGGTGTTTTGTATATATATATTTATGTCCCGTGTACCCGAGACTGCATTTCAACCTTACTCCGGTCTTATTGTATACGTGCATTACAGAGGAATAGGGTAGAGGACGAAGAACATTTGGGCAAACATTCGTGTTTGC
The DNA here is from genome assembly GCA_029286865.1 of Teinopalpus imperialis. NCBI lineage: Eukaryota > Metazoa > Arthropoda > Insecta > Lepidoptera > Papilionidae > Teinopalpus > Teinopalpus imperialis. Next base: position 10,581,306 of record JAGSMU010000016.1, read on the forward strand.
GCAAATGCTTACGGCGCTATAAAATATTGTGCGCAGTCGACTCATCTGGCAATAACCAGAAGATATCACCGTGGTTGAAATCAACCAGGTATTCATCAACAAAACAAGTCCTAGCCCCATGACACAGCTGCTGTTGGCTGCTACGTCGCGGGTCCTTGGATTCGAATTCTACTAGTGCAACAATATTTGCGTATCACTATTGTTAGTTTTCGGGTCTGGCTGTGTTATATGTCTCGTGTCTTTGAACTGTTGCATATGAACCGTTTTCTTAATCTTATAGTACATGCATAATATCGGAGATCGGGATATCCTGCTCATTTGATATCATCTGGTATTAAACTAGTTATAGCCGTGGTTTCTTTTCTTACATTGAGAGTAACATACGAGCACGAACATAGTTCACCTGATGGCAAGTGATTCCTGCGGCCGATGACATCCAAATTCATCCTTGACAAGGAATCATAATGCAGATGCGTTGTCATTATTGAGGACTGTGATGGAATGCCTCGTCACCAGTAATCAATAAAGGTCTCCGGATCCCTACACTCACCAGACGAAACACAGCTGAATTATGCTGCTATTTTATGCTGGTATTATGTAAGGGCGTGCTCCTACCTCAGCCGAGCTGAACCATTAATTCTACAGCTAGATACAAACTGTAGTGTAGCTGTACCATTGCTAAAATTTCAATCTCAATATTTCAGAAGGACATCATCATTAGACTCTAATATAACAATCCAAAATGTTTGGTGATTGACATTCACTTATATCTCTACTGCATGATTGACTTTGCAATGTATATGATCGTTTGAGTGTATAGGAGTTACGAGACCGCCACTATTAGAGCACATTTAATTTTCACCAGTAAATAGATCAGATGGCGAGCATTAATCACTGCGGGCTTGATTCGACGCGACGGTACGGGGGAGAGCTCCTCTCCAATGCAATAAATCTTCCTGGCAACTGCATTGCGGTACATACGCACTGAAAAATTGCCGATTGAAATAAACATGCCACGGCGATTACGCCCACCGATGTGTTTCACTGGAGCGACTCGATTATGGATGTTTATCATTCCTGGAAAACTTAATGCGCTTATTAAAGCGCGATGGAAATAAATCGTGCCTGTGAGCTTTTGAAATGTAATTGTATAAATCTGGGACTTTTAGAAAGTTTCTTGATGATATTTTGAAAATAACATTGCGGATTTTCAATTATTTTTTGATCTCAAAAATGATTCTATTTTCATTAAGACATACATGTTAATGAAAATCAATCAATTTTTATATTTTTAGAAGCTGCCTAAGTTAAGTTGCTAACAGTTTTTTAATGATTAGTGTAATTAAAATTTTATTGTATACTAATTCTGAAGAGAATCCGATCACCGTTGTAACAGTAAGGTAAGAAGTAGGGAATTAGACATAATCGAAATATAAGTAATTACAAAAACGTTTGCTATTTTTTAGCGCAATTATTTGGAGAAATATAAAAGTACTTCTAACATTAAGTTGTTAATGGAGGCTATTGAAACGGGAGGCATGGCGTTTTCTGGTATCAGAGTCCAAGGCCCTATGCGCCATAACCATAGTAGTAGTAGTACTTTTACCAACAATATCTGGGACCTTCAAGGAAAAAGCTCTTTCTCCTTTCATAACAGCCGCCGATGCACCTCTAACCTCCAGCAGTTGCTCATGGGCGGTGGTTATCACTTGTGTTGTGTCATCGGGTGAGTTGCTTGCTCGTTTGCCAAACAATTTTCAAAGAAATAATCATTTTTTTTATAATTATACATTGAGAGTAACAAACGAGCACACAGTTCAACTGATGGTAAGTGATTCCCAGGCTCATGACATCTATATTTATCCCTGACAAGGAATCATAACGCAGATGCGTTGTCACCCTTGAGGACTGAGATGGAATGCTTCGTCACCACTAATAAAGGTCTCCGGATCCCTACACTCACCAGACGAAACACAGCTGAATTATGCTGCTATTTTATGCTGGTATTATGTAAGGGCGTGCTCCTACCTCAGCCGAGCTGAACCATTAATTCTACAGCTAGATACAAACTGTAGTGTAGCTGTACCATTGCTAAAATTTCGATCGCAATATTTCAGAAGGACATCATCATTAGACTCTAATATAACAATCCAAAATGTTTGGTGATTGACATTCACTTATATCTCTACTGCATGATTGACTTTGCAATGTATATGATCGTTTGAGTGTATAGGAGTTACGAGACCGCCACTATTAGAGCACATTTAATTTTCACCAGTAAATAGATCAGATGGCGAGCATTAATCACTGCGGGCTTGATTCGACGCGACGGTACGGGGGAGAGCTCCTCTCCAATGCAATAAATCTTCCTGGCAACTGCATTGCGGTACATACGCACTGAAAAATTGCCGATTGAAATAAACATGCCACGGCGATTACGCCCACCGATGTGTTTCACTGGAGCGACTCGATTATGGATGTTTATCATTCCTGGAAAACTTAATGCGCTTATTAAAGCGCGATGGAAATAAATCGTGCCTGTGAGCTTTTGAAATGTAATTGTATAAATCTGGGACTTTTAGAAAGTTTCTTGATGATATTTTGAAAATAACATTGCGGATTTTTAATAATTTTTTCATCACAAAAATGATTCTATTTTCATTAAGCCATACATGTCAATGAAAATCAATCAATTTTTATATTTTTAGAAGCTGCCTAAGTTAAGTTGCTAACAGTTTTTAAATGATAAGTGTAATTAAAATTTTAATATATACTAATTCTGAAGAGAATCCGATCACCGTTGTAACAGTAAGGCAAGAAGTAGGGAATTAGACACAATCGAAATATAAGTAATTACAAAAACGTTTACTATTTTTTAGCGCAATTATTTGGAGAAATATAAAAGTACTTCTAACATTAAGTTGTTAATGGAGGCTATTGAAATGGGAGGCATGGCGTTTTCAGGTATCAGAGTCCAAGGCCCTATGCGCCATAATCATAGTAGTAGTAGTACTTTTACCAACAATATCTGGGACCTTCAAGGAAAAAGCTCTTTCTCCTTTCATAACAGCCGCCGACGCACCTCTAACCTCCAGCAGTTGCTCATGGGCGGTGGTTATCACTTGTGTTGTGTCATCGGGTGAGTTGCTTGCTCGTTTGCCAAACAATTTTCAAAAAAATAATCAGTTCTTTTATTTTTTTTATAATTATACTTTGAGAGTAACAAACGAGCACACAGTTCAACTGATGGTAAGTGATTCCCAGGCTCATGACATCTACATTCATCCTTGACAAGGAATTATAATGCAGATGCGTTGTCACCCTTGAGGACTGAGATGGAATGCTTCGTCACCACTAATAAAGGTCTCCTTATCCCTACACTCACCAGACGAAATCAGCGGCGTTATGCTGCTATTTTACACTGGTATTCTGTGAGTGCGTGGTCCTACCCCGGTGGAGCTGACCCATTCATTCTGCAGCTAGATACAAACTACAGCGTAGCTGTATAACTATCTTATCAGATTCCTTTTCAGTAAACAAGTTTACAATCACCAATCTCTTAGTTTAAAAGCTCTCTTTTTGTAATAAATATCAAAATATTTTGTCATTATGTCTTATAAATCTTTTATTTGTACCTTACATTGCAATTATATAGAATTGTAAACCGTTCACAAGGCACAAGTACAGGATAGTTGTGCGCTGTAGGCACGCGCTGCGTGGGGAATGCGTCGACTTCACCCACGCGTACTATTGTATGCAAATCGGAGGTCGCAGGTCGCCATTCGCGTTCGCGTCGACCGGCCCCAAGTTGGACTCTCTGCTCTTTTTAACTTGCTCGTTGGACCGTTCATGTAGGTAACTAAGGATTGTATTAAATTATTGTATTTTTTATATACATCCTGTTTAAATTGAAATCGTATTCCAATTTATGCAGTCGACTCTGTATAAAAAAATATTATTTCTTTTTTTAAGTTGATCTGTTGTTGTTTGATCTTTACAAGTTGGTATGTGTTTTTACGATCCATCCTAGTATTTTTTTTTGAACAGAATGCTAGTAGCGCAATAAACATTACTAATATTCCTATAGCTAACCTTAAAATGCTTGTTCTAGGAGATGGGTCAGGACAATGGTGGATTTGAAACTACGTCCTTAAGACCAGACCGCAACAAAAACCGTTAGGCTATTGACGCTTCAAGCTTTTTTTCAAGATACACGTTATATATACTATCCGAAGAAAATGTTGTCAGAGATTTTCGTTTTTGTTTCGACGTCCGAGTAATTGTTAAATTTTCCATTATACGAGAGAAAATGCGGATAGTATGCTTTTTAGGAAAGAATAATAAAAAGAGTTATATATACATCTATCAATAATTTTGGTGCTGTTAGTTACATGTATTTAAGCCTTTCAAACCACACTCTGATACGGCGTTGGGTATGAATGGTTACGCATTCTGCCGACTCATGTAGGGAACTCCATTGTGTCTCGAAATTACGACGAAACACGACAAGACACTGTGTGTCACGACATGATTTTGATTATGAATGAATGGGGGTCAGAGATCGACACGTTTCAGACACGATATTGGACGTGTGTCCTGATTTTAGCTAGTAACCTTTAGAATGATATACGTTACTAACAACATGCATTAATTTTATACATTAGATACACCTGCTTTTATAAAACAGAATGATCGAAAATGAAGTCAAAATTCTAAATTCTTTTGTTAAGTAAAAAATACTACATAGTACACAATACACGCGTCTTCTTTGCCTTTTTGTCTGATGATTACAGGCTCCTAAAGTCGATTCTATGTAAAAGAACCTCAGTGCATAGTTTTTTTTGAAAAATAGTACATTAATCTTTGTTTATAATTAAGTTTTCGTCATTCAACTCATCAACTGCCCAAGGAAGACATAGTGCCGTTAATATGTGATTGATGATTATGCATAATATTAACGAAGACAATTCAGGACACCGGTCATCTAAGCGAATCTTCGGTTCATGACACTCACTCTCATCCTCTAATATGGATCCAAGAAGTGATAAACCACATGTGTCACCCCATATGCTATGAAATAAGATGAAATGCCTTATCACCAACAATAAGGTCACACCAATTCGCTATAGGTATGTTACTCTAATTATATGAATAAAATTTAGAACATAACTCTGGCCTTACCTTTCCCGACCACGAAGGAAACAAAACGTGCAGTGTCTACACCACAGAACATTTTATAACACACACACACATACAAACATGAAAACTAACAATTAGTTATAAACGAATATGGATCTCAACTAGGAATCAAACGAGGACAAACGATTCGGCTGGGTAATCCGAGAACTCGCCCACGCGGTCGGTCTTACTAACAATTTAGGTGTGTCCGTCTAAATAACCAATGCCGGTAATTATCATATTTTAATATGATTTGAATATCCGATCATTTCGATTGACCGAAATAAATTATTAAAATAGTAAACTCAATTACGAGTCACCGCAGCGATTGGAAGTGGAGATAGCACCCATATGTAATTAACTTTAGAGACTTTTATTTCTTTGCCTTCATGTCAGTGTGGACGAAGGTTAGATAATGGAATTACATGGGAAATAAGAATCTGAAAGTAGAATTGTCCTGTGTGAATATGAAAATTAGAAAATTTAAAATAAATAAGGTATAAATAAAACTTAACAAATTTATATTTATTATACCTATATGTATTATATTTAAGAAATGAAATTTATTAGTGACTTTAACAAATTTTCCGTTTAAGCTTAGTAAAATATAATGTACAATAAATAAGATTGTTATTATTATATAAATCAAGGATATTTATGTATGAAGTGTGTAAAGAATAACTTTTATTAAAAATCTTTATTGTAAACACCCGAACGCTTAAGAATTTCAATATATTCTACGTCTCTTAATGAATAAGAACGTTACATTATTGTCTCTAACCGCAAAGTTCGGTACGCCTCTTTGAAATGTTTAAAATTTTCGATTCCTTTTGATACTGCTCATGAATGTTCGGCATTGAGCTAATCCTGAACTCCGCAGATAGAACAATATACAGGCAGGACGCGTCCAGAAATTTACTGTCCATAATTACAGGGTTGGCTCAGTTAATTGCAGACGGCCGCTCGACCCGGCTTTCGGTGCCCGCTTTTTTTTCGGCTAAATAAAAATTGACTAATATTCATAATAAATAATGAACTCTCCATTCTAAGGATTGTGGGGGATAACGCTTTATAGATTTTTGGCCGATTAATGTGGTCAGAATAATTAATTGAACGATCGCTGAGGATTTCTAAACGCCTATATTATAACGATCGTCACAAACGTAACTAAAAGGAACAAAATAGAATTATATAAAGTTAAAAAAACCAAGAATACGCTTATAGTACATTTTATTACATAATTTCTTTTTAGTAAGTTGAGTTTAAAATATCTTGTATGTAGAACAAGATATTTTATTTTGAAAACTTAAAGCGATCATATCATATCATATGTAATATTAAATAATATATCACTAAAACCATTCTGACAGTATGACATAAGTATAATGTTCCTAATTTATTTTTAGTATCTTAAACTAAATAGTATAGTTTTATTAATTTATAATAGAATATTGTTATAAAAGCATATAGTTCGAAAAGAATCTATGTAAGAATAAAATATTGAACCTAAAACGATAATTAAAGATCAAAACAATAAGAGGAATCATCAACATGACAAATAATGCCGTTATTATTCCTTTAGCTGTAGCTCGTTATGTAAATCGAATTAGAGGATGAAGAAAAAAGCGCACACCACGTTGCATGTTTCTTGTTGTTGCTCCAGGCACTCCTTATAATTGTTGGGTTTCACCCAAAAACCTTCAATTATAATATAATAGCAGATGTGGATCATAGTAATAACAATTATTATCACGCTCGCTCGCCATCATTATCTTTGAAATATGGCTGATGATCCGTTCTATGCAAACTTGGAATCCTACGGAACGCGCGTGACCATACAACCCGAATTCGGGGTATTTTTTGTTTTATCTCTTCCTTTAGATAAAATTTTAAAAAGAAATACCGTCGTATAATGTGTATATTAAAAATATATATCTGACAATTGCATTTTTTTATTGCATTAGGGGTGAAGAACAACTCAGTTCACTTCACGGTAAGTGATTCCTGTGGCACATGACACTTTTATCCTCGATAAGGAACCATAATGCAGATGCGTTGCCACCCCTGAAGATTCAGATGGCATATGCCTTGTTACCAGTAGTAAGAGTCTCGGGATACCTATACACTCACCAGATGAAGCGCGTTATGCTGCTATTCTGTGAGGGCGTGGTCCTTCCCCGGTCGAGACGTTCTGAGTCTGATCGTCTTAATTGAAGTTTTCAATTATTATATTTGTATGTTACAGTCATTCGCTAATAAGTCTTGTCCGCTATAATATATTGCTAAAATTTAATACCGCTAAATAGCTAAATGTTATTGTAAAATTGGTCTTGCAATATAATTATAAATCGAAATCACGGTACATTAGATCGTACGCAATAATGTTAAGTCGTAACGGGTCGATTATTCAAATTATTGATCAAGTAGACGGGCCCGCCTCTTTGCAGTCGCAATTTTAATAAAGACTTCCTAGATGCACTACAAATGTATTTAGTTTTTATGAAATATCGTTCCCCGCGTGTAAGTTTAATTAAAGATAGCGTTTAATTAAAGTTAATCCGAGAACAGTGAAACGGCGAGATGAGATCAATGTCGACGGCGGGTTAAAATAAGCTGGAACTTGTTTTATGTAATTGCATTTTGATTATAATTCTAGCATATATTTCGGCTTGTTTAAGTTGTTTTCTTTAATAAGTACTAGCAGTGCGTACGTTACGATGTTATTGTTTGTATTGTTATGAAGTAGTGTATTGGTGGGTTTAACTACAAGTGATATGCCATAAGTAGTACAAACCGCGCAATATGCCTCGTTCAGTGCACTGCCGTCATTACACCGGCAGCCAAGTCGATTAATCATTGCAGCTCTACCGGATAATTCGGCGGTTGATTTAGTGAAAAGCAACATGTTATTATGGGATAAATCTCTATCTAGAAAAGCTAAGAAGGCCTAAGCTCGTCCCTGATTTATGACGCCCCCGGCAATCGCCGAGTTGCCTTTGAATTGTGATTCCCGGGGAACTTTGTTGTTTTCATATTTAGTTGTATTTAATGAATGGCTTTAAAATTATAAGCCTTAGTATATAATTATGTTTTGTAGGACCTTTAATTATTGCTTTTAGCGTTGCAAATATTAATGTCGTTGATAACTAATATACATTATATATGTACTATATATATATATATATATTACAATGTTAAGATTCGTAGTAGAATTTCGTTAAATTTATTAGGTATCAAATTTTTCTGACATAATATAAGCCAAGGTGAGGCACATCGGATAAAGGCCGGCAACTTACCCTTTGGTACCGTCTAAGTCGTAATACTTGCATGTAGATAATATCTTGATTTATTGAAGCTATCCACCACCCTTCCCTTCTTCCAGTTCTTATTCCTTTCCCTTACTCGCACAGAACACTTAACTTTGCCAAAATGAATAAAAATAGTCGAATAACTGTAACCTGACTGACTTCAAGGTATACAAGTTAACGTTTGATAAATAGATCTGTGTATTAATTTTATGGAAGATCTAAGTAATAATTAATAAATCTATCGCTGGGCTATCTCGAGTATTTAGAGGCGTAGTCCGATGCGGAAAATTAATGAAGTCTTCCGCAGAGTGTTTCGCAGTTTAATGGCTGCTATTAATTTTATCTCAACAACAGGGCATCTCCGCGACGACGCGGCCGCACGCCCGGTCGCAGCGTTTCTACTTGAAATAAATGCGTGCTTTTAATTATAGATGATAGAGTTTTTTTTTTGTATTACTTTTATACGTTACTTTATTTATGAACCGTTGGTTATTATAATTTAATGCATTATCAACAATTAGAGGTTCGATCAACTTCACGTTTTGTAATAAAATTGGTTTGACTAAAATTAATTAAATATGTGTATTAGTTTCAATAAAATTATTAAAATAGTACGTGAGTAACGTAAATTATTTCTTATAAACCGGCACCAATGAAATAGTCAAAAAGCTGGGCGGAGCAGAGAAACATTTGGCTAATTGTAAAACAATAATAAAAAATATATTGGCAATATAATGCATGTGAAATTTTACAGTCCATCAGGTACAAAACTCTATCGCGATACCTAAGGTACTAAGGTACCCATGGAGTGTCACGAAATGGGACCAATTTGGTCTGTAACTTTTTATTTTATTTAATGTATAATAAGATGTGCGAAAATTTTGTATTTGGTTTCTTGGTCGGTCATGGTGGACCTTTATAAGTGATGAAAATAGGCGCGTATACTAGTAATAGTTCACAGGCTTCCTAGAGCGACCTTGGTGTGCTATTTGCATGTTGAATTTGAAAAAAATTCTTCTCGATTTCGAGACCACCTCTTCAGACTGTCTGCAGCTGGTACTATTATTGTCCACATGGGTATACCCGCGCAACCTTATTCTTAGATAGTTGATCCTTTTATCCATATAGCGATGTTGATAGCAGCATCATCCTCTCGTGCATCACAGCATTCATCTCTTATTATCGTGTAAAAACAGTTGGAATATTGGTAATAGCATGTGCTGACAGTGGACTTAAGGTGGCGGTCATTGCAGATGTCATAGAAAATTTAGCTTTCTTTTTACTGTTAGCCCGAAAACAATTTACACAGCACATTACAGATTCACCAGGTTGAAAGGTGGCCGAGCGCTTAGGGTGCTCACCCGAGATCTTTATTAATGGGTCACCAGCACAAGGGCTCGAGAGAGGGAGCCACGACTTCGTCCGTTACCTTGGGTGAGAAAGCGACTGACTCGAGGGTGCCCGAGAGCGCCGAACCTCGGTTTGGTCAGTCACTTCTGACGGATTAGAAAATTTAGCTTAGTTTTAATTAAATGTAGGGGTTTTATAAATTAAATTAAGTGAAGTCTACATATGTGAGTAGTTTAGTATATTTTTGATTTCTGTCTTAATCTTTGTAGTGGTTTAGTAGATAATGGAGGTAAATTCTGGGTGTCATGTTAGATTATAAACATATTTTTAATACCTTTTTGATTTAAATATTAAAGCTAATCTTGACAACTATTACTATTACTAAAAAATTTGGTTTATTATATTTTTATTTTGTTTTATAGTATTTTATTGATCAACCAGGCGAAGTTATAAATGAATCTAACCATACTTTCGAGTATAACAATTTTGAGCTTATGACTGTTTTAGTTTTAGGGATCTTTTAGCATTTGAGACTCTAAATCACGCAAAAGGCGAGACACATTTTATCGTCGGAGATCTATGTCGGGAAGCAGAAGTTCTTGCATTGTAGAGTTCCCCCTACAAATAGCTTTGAGCTATTCTTAACTATAGAGCAATGTGAAATATTTAATAAGTATTGTTTAGGATTCTCATTGATCTATTAAATTTAGAAAATACATGCGCAAAAATGACATATTGTTTTTTTTACGTATCTCAATTAACTTAAATTCGTATTACGTAGTCTAGTATAGACATTATGAAGGAATACGCTGTAAAGAATTCTAAGATGTTCGTCTGACTCAATGGTCAAGGTTTAAGCACAGAGTAAGTATTCAATAAAATATTTCGTGTCGTAAAATCAAGCAAGCCGCGAGTGGTATTCATCACAAAAACCTCGAGTAGGAGCCTTTACAAGTCCACAAAAGCTCGTAAAAGCTCTCAACTATTATGTAGTTATTGTTACAAGGTGGAAATACCATTATTACACGCGTTCGCCGCTTTATTTTGTTGTTTACTGTTTGGTGCATACCCTCGCTGTCATGCACACCGGCTTGTTTCTTGTGTTAATATCAGTTGTTCACATTTCGCTCGTGCTGGTGCAACTATGTCTTTCCCTCATGAAGTAAAATGTCAGTGGAAAAATACGAATATAAACGGAAATTAATATGTTAAGATGATTGATAATACGAAATAAAAATAATAAATCAACAACATCAGAATACAATTATACAATAAAATTAAGTACAGTGAACTGTTTCTATATAATAAATAATAATTAATTACATCACAGTTTTGATAATTGATCATTGATTCTGGAAGGCCGATTTGGACCACGTGGAATATTCTTGTGGTTATTAGATAGCATCAATTGTACATGGATCCATTATAGTGGCGTTAGTATTCGTGCAAATATACTCATCGTACCGTTATTTAATTCAATGTAATCGCAATAAAAAATGTTATTTAGTACTTGAACCACGCTCTATCTAGTTTTTAGCTGAACCGGGAAAGGGCCTTCAGAGCAATCAGTTGCATTTTTTTTTATTACATTGAGAGTAACAAACGAGAACACAGTTCACCTGATGGTAAGTGATTCCTTCAGCCCATGAAATCTACATTCATCCTCGACAAGGTAATCATAATGCAGATGCGGTCTCACCTTGAGGACTAAGATGGAATGTCTCGTCACCAGTTATAAAGGTCTCCAGATCCCTACACCAGACGAAACACAGTAGCATTATGCTGCTATTTCATACTGGTATTCTGTAAGGGCGTGGTCACACCCCGGTCGACCTAAGCCATTCATTCTACAGCCAGAAACAAACTGCAGTGTAGATCTACAACTTTTGGCTTTATGATTCCTTGTTCAAGGATGAATGTAGATGTCATGGGTCGTAGAAATCATTTACCATCAGATGAACTGTATGCTCGTTCGTTACTCTGAATGTAATATAAAAAATAATAATAAGGGAAGGCCTTACATTTACGAGATGAAATGTAAAAATCGTAAGAAGTGTAATTCTAATCCAAGTGCACTCGACGATAAGTACATTCGCTAATATTTCAATATTGTAAAACATTAAATCCCTTTTCATCGTTAATCCTATTATACGTGTAAACATTGTTGAGTCTAACTGACGTCTATCCTCTATCGTCACCATGTCAAGTGAACATCTCTACAGAGGGAATCTTTTGTGCGAGGCCACTTGCTCAGTTCCTATACCGAGTTCGACGGAAACATTCAAAATGCACACCTTTATTCCGGGATTAAGCGAATTTTGCATAGGAAGCGGTCGTCAAATGTCCCCACATTGAATAAGCGCATTGAAAGGTCCGTGAATGGAACTAAGCGTACACTGGCATCAACAATACGCCCGTATCTAAAAGGAATCACACGTGTTGTGAATGAGATTTGGACAATATCTTGTATACGATCACGCGAGATTATCTCTGGTCGGATAAATTGAATATGAGCAAAATTTACGTCTCATTTTCAAAAGCGCAATTGTCAATATTTCACATGCGAATTATTATTCCGTAACTTTTTTCGTGTCGAATTTTTTTTTTGTAACATTTGATAACATGTTATATCAGGAAACGAATTTTTGAAAAGTCAAATAAGTCTATTTTGTTTCTACGTTTGTAGAAACAAACGAGATGACGCAAATGCTTTGTTTCATTGAATCTTACGATCGTTTCAGTTATAGATATTTTCTAATGAAGAACCATTTTCATAAAACTCTAGTGACATAATAATGTGTAATTTCAATTACGATATTTCGTTTCATGATTATTAAATTATATTAGGGGTAAACACGAATATGTAGTTCACCGGATGGTAAATATTGACTGAGGGAATGACAAGTACATCCATCATCAAGGAAAATTTAACATACACATGCGTTGTCCTCCCATGCCAAATCTCTCCTGAGGACTGAGGAGTTATTACCTGTAATTGGATCCCCGGATCACTACATCAATTGTCACTCTTGAGGACTGAGGTGGAATGTCTTGTTACTTGTAATTGAGTCCCCGGATCGCTATATTAATAGTCACTCCTAAGGACTGAGGTGGAATGTCTTGTTACCTGTAATTGGGTCCCCCGGTCGCTACATTAATTGTCACTCTTGAAGACTGAGAAGGAATGTCTTCTTACCTGTAATTGGGTCCCCTGATCGCTACACTAACTAAACGAAACACAGGAGCGTTATGCTGCTGCTTACGGGGCTATTCTGTGAGGGCGTGATCCTTTCCCAGTTGGGCTTACTTTTCATGTGGCAACTAGAAATGAGATGCAACGTGGATCCACATATATTTATGTTTAGTCTACAGATTAAAGGAAATGATTGCAATTTCAACATATTGTTATATACTCAGTTTATCAAATTTATTTTATTTAATATTAAATCTGATATCGCGAGATTGTATTGCCATGTCAGATGTAATGTAATGTAATGATAAATGTAATGGTCGGATTGGATAAAAGTATTGGTTAAGGACCTATAATTAATATTTTTATCTAAGAAGGAAATTGTAACATGCAGTATACGTGTTCAATACTATAAGTATTCGTAGAGGTCAATCGACGGATCCAACTCGGGTAGGCATCGTTTGAGAAACTACAACATATCTCTCACTCTTCCACAATATTCCTCAATGTCTGAAAGTAATAGCCTTAAACCAGTGCGTGTTGCCTGTTCTGGTACAGAGACGTGGTCTTTCACTGCTGCCCGTATGAGAAAGCTTAGAGCCACTCAGTGACCTATGGAGCTCGTAGAAGCGATTACTGATCGGGAAGATAGGTTCGTGACTTGCAACCTCGGACTGTCTATCACAGTGTAGGACAACCCATCACTAGATGGACGCGACGACCTGTGCAAGTATGCGGGAAGTCGATGGATGCAGAATCCTGCTTTGTGCCAATCTATGGAGCTGGTCAACGTTCAGCAGCGGGCTATGGCTGGGCTGTGATGATGAAAATGATGAAGTAGTCATGTACGTACACAGGGTTAATTTCTATTTTTTATATGTTTTGGGGTGAAAAATAACAGTTTATGATACTTATATTTTAGTGATAGAACTACACTGCAGTTTGTTTTTAGCTGCATAATGAATGGGTCAGCTCGACCGGGGTAGGGCCACGACCTAACAGAATACCAGCGTGAAATAGCAGCATAATGCTGCTCTGTTTCATCTGGTAAATGCAGCGATCTGGAGATCTTTATTACTGGTGACGAGACATTCCATCTCAGTCCTGAAGGGTGAGAATGCATCTGCATTATGATTCCTTGTCAAGGATGAACGTAGTTGACGTGGGCCGTAGGAATCACTTGCCATCAGGTAAACTGTATGGTTACTCCTAATGTAATAAAAAATATAGTAAAATGTTATTCTGTAGTATAGAATGGAAAATAATAATTACATAAAAAAAGATTACTTTGACATTATCATCACTTAGAACTAAAATAAAATATCTTAATTCCTAGTACATTTAATGTTCAAAACTATAGCACTATATCTTGTCATCCTCCCTATACTGTCTCTGAAAGTTCAACGTAAATCGCATTTTAATGCAGTCGATCAAACTTCATGATAGTTCGTTCCTGTTCAATACTTTTTCGTTATTTAAAGTATATAATATAAGATGTGTGAATTTTAATAAAGATAAAAACAACGTTTTGTGTAGATAAGTGTGTATCTGTTGAGTTCATTCCAATCGGTTCAGAAACAACCACCATAGAGTTGCAGACGATTGCAGCGGAAGTAGGTGTAAGAATGCAACCGGATCCGTTGCACCCCTTTCAATGCATCACGAGTGGCCCTAGCAAACGTATTGTGTCCGTTTGAACTTGAATAGGAGATCTAGACGACCCGTTTGGAGACTGAGACAACTCACACTGAGTTGTGTAAAACAAATATGATTTCTTTGCAATAAAATATTAGTCATTTTTATGTATTTCTTATATTTATAAACAGATCTATTATTATAATTTGATTTCCTCTGTTATATATATATATATATATATATATATATATATATATGTATAATAAGGTTTTTACTTGTAATATTTTGAAATAGTCATGAAGTCCAGTGGCCTTTTGTAAAATAACCGACCTTTAATGATTATCGAATGGTTAATATATATAAAAAAGAATAATCTCTAGCTACTAATTATGAAATATTACGATCATGTCTCAGTAGAACAATATCATGCAAATGTCAGATAACGTTTTCGTAATAAAGATTGATATTCATTGTAAAATTCAATATGAAGGCATTGTATACATATTTGTTACTCAGACCCGAAATAAATATCGTTGTAAATTATTTTTCGATACAATTCAACTCATAAAGAAAAAGTCATAGAAAGAAACATTCCATTAAGTTCTTTGTGAGAGGAACTCGATACGCGGACGCTGTGCTGGGCGGCGTGGAGGGCGGGCAGCGCCAGATGCGCACGCGCCGTTTGTTCTCGACCTCGCATGCCCAATTATTAAATGTTTCTATGCAATTATTGCAAATAGGTAGAAAAAGAAATTGTGATTTTATAAAAATATACTTTTTACTGACAGGTTTTAAATACAGTGGTAGAGCTACACTACAGTTAGTTTCTAGCTGCAGAATGAATGAGTCACCACGACCTCACAGAATACCAGAGTAAAATAGCAGCATAATGCTGCTGTATTTCGTCTGGTGAGTGTAGGGATCCGGAGACCGTTATAACTGTTGACGAGGCATTCCATCTTAGTCCTCAAGGGACGCATCTTCATTATGATTCCTTGTCGGGGATGAATGTAGATGTCAAGAGCCGCAGGAGACAGGTAAACTATGTGCTCGTTTGTTACTCTCAATGTAATAAAAAAAATAAAAAAGTAATAATAATGATACATAAAAACAATGAAATGTATTTTGATATAGGAACATGTCCATGGAATATGACGTTGTCTAGTGAAATTCTTTAAATTTTATACCCACCGTCGACTATCTAACTGTAAGATACTATGCAAGAACTCTCAAAAACTACTACAGAACATTTATAATTATTTTTTACCATAATAGACCGATCTTTTTTTAACGTATCAATTTCCTGTCATCTCTTGATCGTGTATCATTAAGACAAGAATAAGTATTCTATGTATCGCATTATGGTAATAAGTCGACATTTATTCAGAATATTTGAATATATAATTTACATAGTACCAGTGAGGCCAAGAGATGCATTTTACTCATACATATAAAGTCCATGTAAATTGGAGGAGATAAAAATGCCGATACTAGAATTTGAGAAATTGATTTGTCAACATATATTTGTTACATTTTTATAACCTAATTTGAAATTAACGCTTCCGTGTATATATAATATACGTTTATACTTAAAACTGGAGGAACCTAACGTTTCATAGATCTATAAATTTTAATTTAATTTCGTTGTCGTTCGATCCTAGTCGGGCTAGCCCATGTGCAGCTAGAAACTAACTGCACTGTTGCTCTACCTCTGTTATAAAATTGAGGTGACGCAAAGTGAATGACTAGTAGTTTCCGCAAATACAGCGTTATAATACATCTTGCGTAGTTAATATTATTTGATAGAAACTAAGAAATATCACGAGTATAGTATCAAATTTAAATTCAACATACTTATTTTTGTTCAACATATTATTATTCTTTACACATTTATAAAGTACCTTCTGAGATGGTCAAAAAAACAACCAGTGCTTAAGCATATAGGAATGCAAAATATGACAACGAAGTGATTATGAATATTTTTGCATTTATATAAACTTTTGGCACAAAAAGAAGGCGTCGTGTGACTTCGATTTGCACAAAATTATAGGGAAATAGTTAGAATAATAGAATAACCGTAGGTTATGAAGGGTGCGCTGCGGGAGCGTCGCGGCGCTTTGAGATTACAACAATTATGTGCGCACGCGCCGCACCCACACCGCTCTCACTCTAAACACTATTATTTGCACATGTTATACTATATTCTAAACAAAACATTTCTTATATCGCTGGCGACAATTATGGTAATATAACAGAACAACAAATCTTCAAGAGAAAGGGAATAAGAGTCAAAAATTATTAATGTAACTTACAGTTATTTTATATAGAATTTACTCCCGTTCTTGTTTAGGTTATGGAATTTTTCTGAATAATGAATGTAAAAAAATAGTGCTATTATAAAATAAAATAGTGTTTTTATTAACTGATGTAAAGAAAATAAAAAAAAAAAAAAAATATTTATGTTTTTATTAGTTGATTTAGATATAAACTAGTTCCGCTTATTAAATTTTGACAGATGCAACGTGCAACAAGAGTAAAAAAGAGGAAAAATAAGGTCGTAACTCTCTAAACTAACATCTGTTACAGTAATACGTGATCGTGTTTCACGTGATATCAATAGTGTAAAATGAAAGTGCATCCTGTTATATGATCCATATCCGCCCTCGTACAGATTGCGAACGTAAAAAATGGAGCAATTTTTATAATAGTCGTGTGGGGATCACGATTACAATGTACTTTATTACAAAACCGGAATCATTTATTACCGTTGCGGGATGAAAATGTGCGTTATCGTTCCTAGAAAGGGATGCATGCTAAAAGTATTTACTTAATCGATATTTAATTGTTATAGCCGTTAATGTTTTGATTTTCAATATGCTGAGAACACAGATATCAACTGTTTTCGTCATGCTCGTATGTCTTCTATCTCTTCTTCTCTACTTTTTTAATATAGTTTTAGGTAAGGAGAAGACGAGTGGGCTTTTTTTTCTTCTTTTACTTTATTTACTAATTTATAGCTGTTTAAAAATCTGCTAGATTTCGTTTAACTAGAAGATGTTGCCGGGCTAAAAATGGCCCAGGAGGCCATAATGATCGTTTTAGATAATTATGATTAAAACGATGTTCAGCGACATCTTCATGAGATTCATGTGATACTCGTAAGCAGACAAGAGAAATCCTGCTTATAGGATTACAAACGCAATTATATAGGAAAGGAAAAATTGTATAGGAAAGGTTTTATACCTAGCATTGGTTTAAAAAAGCTGAAAGGGAAACCTTAATAAAATTGATATGTCTATACTTATTTCCAGTATATTTTCGTTCATATTATATATTTCAATATTTTACTAAGTTTGGCTATTAAATAAACAGTAAAAAAAGTGTATAATTTATACATTCTATATTAATTTTAAGAAAATTTATAGGTTGAGTATAAATAATTAATTATTAAAATATATATTTTTGTTGAAATCGTTTAGGTTTTAATGTATTAAGGATTTTTTTATAACAAATTAGTTTCCAGTTATGTCTTCTCTGAATAGTTCAGAAACTTAACGTTTAAAAACTTAGCCAATGTACGCCAGTTTATCAAGTGTACGTCAAAACTGTACTAAGGTGTATCTAAAATTTACATCCGTAGCGCATTAGCTCTAGGTGCTTTGATTACGATTTTAGTTATCGGGTTTTATTAGTTTTGCGTGTACGATGTAGGTTCCGCCCTGCCCGGCCGCCCTTCGCTCACGCCGCCCCGAGTAAACAAATACGCAGCGCACCGCGCACCACGCACCGGGCACCACGCGTTCGTAGAATAGGAGGGAGAGAGTGAGAGCGAGACAGCGTCTACGGCCGGCAAGACTCCAAACCCCGCAATTAGTAGGCGAGATTCGTTCGCCGCATCAATTCGTTACGAGATAATTGCTCCGTAGAATTTTTACAATCAAATGAAAATATTGTCGCGTGTGATCCAGTGACGGTACAGTGTGGCTTCTGTTTCATATTGGAATCTAATGGGCCGCAATGAACTGCGCTTACTACCAGCAGCACGGGGGCTCGCACCCTGCGCCTCATAATGCCAACAATAATTACTTCAACGAGGTATTTTTTTAATTATTTACCTCCTAAAATTAAATAATTATACATATTTTTATTACTATATTTCCTATCATAATACAAAATTGGATTAGAAACAATAAACATATTTTTTATTATTTAAGATTTGAATTCATTCAATTCAATTCATTATGAAATGTGTATATTTCGATAGTAAATTAATTATTATGTAATTTGTTTAAGTATTGTGTAAACTTAATCATCCAGTTATGTTTTTTTTAAAGAGAAAGAATTTTGAAAATTTCGATGAGAAAAAAGATAAAATTATTAAGTAACGATTTAAACTGGGTTGAAATTTTAATTATTTTATTTGATTAACTTTAATGCATTCATATAAATTATGTTAGTTTATAGTAGATTAATTCTGTCTCATATCTCAATAGTTGTACCAAAATATAAAGTATAAACTTAAAAATCTTGTTTAGTCTTCTAACTTCCCTAAGTTAGGGTAATTATTTGCAGACACCAATTTATATTTATTACCTAATGAAACTATAAGTTGCAAAAAATATAATTGTAACTTAATAGATGTAATTATTTTCGAAATTATTCCACACTGATATGGGTTTAAGGAAAACTATGAAATAATACTTTAGAACTAAACTGAATCCATATCCATGTAAAAAAATCTGTATTACATATATTGTCTTGTTTAAATAAATATGGAACTTTGTGCTTAATACTCTGGAGAGGCGTTAATAGCTGCCACACAGTTTATACTACAGGGACTATTATCGAACAAATTTGTACCTGTTTGCTTTTTATGTTCCAAATAAAATATTATTATTATTATTATTATTATTATTATTATATGTATTTATAAAAATATAATAAAAAATACCTTTATTAAATCCCTATAATGTATGACTAGTAAATTAAAAACGGTATTTTCTTTATTTATCCAATTGTGAGTTCAGTATTCAGGAACTTGATTAATTCCTTAGATTTTTCGATTAGTTTCTTTTTTTATTCTAAATGAAATAAATCTCATAATTTATTCATCCCTTGATTGATACGACTACTTAAATATTTAGTAATAGTGATACAACACAGACGTACATATAGCATGCTATGCAAATTATGCATATTTTATCACTTTCACATACACACACACACACAAACACACACACACAAAAATTGATCTCCAGTTTTGTGTGCTCATAAGATCCGTTTCCATAATTTCCATTACTCTCTTCATAAATCTCAAGCTTCAATAAACTATTCTTTTTACCTCTCTTTACGGTGTTAACTAACTCATAAAAGGCACTCGTCAAAAATAAGCAAACAAAGCACACCTTGGGTCTAACAAAGGCAGAATGGGAATAAAAATATTTAATTGGTATGATTACGTATGATTATGGCGCACAAACACCTCCCGCGGTCTAAGTCGCACCACTCCCTAGCAGTGAATTTCCTTTATTCCTTTGTCGTTATTCTTGACAAAGTATTAACGTTGTTATTTTTTCGATCAATTGTTAGCTCGTTTCGTTCAGATGTAATCAATAATCGTAATGATCGAATTATTTGCAATATTGACAGGGCAATTATTTCGTTTACAAATTATTTTAGAATTTATGACATTTATGATGTTTATTTCCTATATAATTAATAGTAACATATTAGAATATATTACTATTAATTGTAATAACCTAATATATGACTATTTATAATAAATTATAAATTGTCAAATATTAATTAGGTAAGTTTAGGTTCATTCTTAACGGGATTTATTATTTTGGGATTGTGGTTACATGAAACCACATACACATTACATAACCTTTGAATTTAATTGCAGCATTAACTTATTACTGGTAGATATACGAACCTAACTATACAAAATGACTGATACCTATAATTATCCAATAGTTTAATTAAAATTACCAATGGTACCTGCAATTTTTGATAATTTCTCCTAAGCGTTGAGAATAAATATTAGGTCGTTACCTATGAAATTTCCGTTCTTCAGTATTGGCCATTTCAAACCAAAAAAAGTTTTGATTGGCTGTGAATTCTAAATTCAAATTAATTTTGTTTTAAAAATATGACATTCTCTTTACAGTCAGTCTTTTGTTTATTGATTAGCTTTGTATTTTCATTACGTTTGAATATAAATATATTATATTCATAATATATTTATATTCAAACGTCATAATTGATACTTTAAAAATTCGTGTAATTATGGAATATGAGTTCCGTCGTGGCATCAAAGCGGCACAAACGGCACGTAACATCAACCACGTTTACGGAGAGAACTTTACAAACGAACGCACATCCCGTTATTGGTTTGCCCGATTCCGTTCTGGAAATTTTTATTTGAAAAATGAACCTGGTGGTCGTCCGGACACTTTGGTCAACAATTAAAGGCGATTGTGGAAGCTGATGATACTCAATCTACAGCCGAGCTAGCAGCAGCTTTTGATGTTAACATCCAAACAATATTGGTCCATTTGCGACAAATCGGCAAGGTAAAAGAGCTTGATACATGGGTGCTCCACGAACTTAACGATCGGCAGCGCAATGTACGCGTTGAGACCTGCCTCGCGCTGCTCAACAGGCACAGAAATGAAAGAATTTTGAACCAAATTGCTACGTGCGACGAAAAGTGGATTCTGTTCGACAATCGCAAGCGCTCAGCAAGTTGGTTAGATCCTGGTTCAGCACCAAAGCAATGCCCTAAACGAAAAATGACCTCTAGAAAGTTAATGGTCACTGTTTGGTGGTCTAGTGCCGTTGTGATTCATCACAGTTTTTTACCAAACGGCATGAGCATTAATACAGATGTGTACTGTGAAGAACTGAAGACAATGATGGAGAAGCTCGCACATCTGCAAACAGCTTTGGTCAATCGGTCGTACCCGCTGCTCCTACACGACATCACGCGACCCCATACTACACAACAGACAGTCTCCAAGCTGCAAGAGTTGGGGTTGGATGCTCTCCCTCATCCACAGTGCTCACCAGACCTTGCACCCACCGACTATTACTTTTTCCAAAATTTGGACAACTATATAGTAAACTACCACTGCGTTAGCAAAGATGCATCGATTACATGGGTGATTACTTTGAATAACAGAAATTAAAAAGTTAAAAAAATACTTTAACTTATTTCATACAAATCGGCAATTTCATAGGCAAAACTTATATTTGGATATCGAATAATGGACATTTATGCAATGTAGTGGCTGCGCGAGGGAATTCATCATTTTTAAAACGTTACGTTTACGGGCTGAAGTATGCGATTTAATCTAAGCCTGGCAACATTACACTGACATTCCGTTAGTTTTATCTATGTTTAAGATTAGTAGTAAAGTTAAAACAATAAATTAATGGAAAGAATCAATACGATTGAAAGTGGTACACGTAAAAACCCTACGAAGGCGGCATAATCGTTGCCTAAGTTTGTTTTACTGATACAAATCGTAAACGGTAAGTAGTGGCAGTTATTGACTGAATGTATAATTATTATAATGCAGTCTTAAAACCTTTTTTTTTTGGTTTACATGTAGCGAGTCATCGCGATTAAATACAATCCTTTTAAACTATGTTGTATAGGGACCCGATGAGTACAATACACCAAAGACCAATTACGCTTTATTAGAAGTGCTATTAAGTGTTACATAGTGTATAGTCTGTTAATATTACTATTAAACTATTTTATTTGTTGGACATTGTTTACGAAATTGTAACCTCAATTGAATTCTGATTAATTTCACAACGATGGATGCTCTGAGCAAATATAATCTTTAATTTCCAATAGTAAGTGATTGGAAAACTCTGTAATAAAAGCGATCATCATGCCGTGGCAAGTCACTAAGTCAATCAAGTATATAGACTATAGACATTTCCGAACTCAGTACAGATGGACAGTTTGTCTTATATAATGTTTAAAGGAAATATCTATCTACTATATCATACACTTATTTAAGACTACTTAATAATGTAAGTAAACTAAGCCTTAGTTTATTCTTAACCAAAAGTGTGTTGAAATGTGACTGAATTGACCATACCAAACAGAATTATATATTTATTTCTGAACAAGAAAACCTTAATTCTACACATAGTTCTATTACGCAAATATCAAATAATAACAAGCTCCATATTCATTATGTTATACTAAAAATTAATATAATTAAGAACTTACTAGGTATAATGAAGATAAATTATAAACTCGTATATGCTAACGTTACTTTGTTATGTTTTTATAAGCGTCATATTCCTTTAACATTTTATGCAAAGTTAGCTTATTTAATATTTAGTCATGTGAAAAGGATTTCCAAAAAAAAAATATATTTTCTCTCTTATTTTTTTTAATAGCGAAAAGCTTGGATAAGCATGTATCTTAATTTGGACGGCGTAGCTATAGGAGACTAGAGCTGGGTCGGGTGGGGACGCGAGGGGTCCTCCAGACCTCGCTATTATGGGGTCCATAATTACAGGGCTGTAGCCGCGCGGCGCCGAAACCGGCCGGCTTCGAACGAATCTCCTGCCATAATTAAAAACGCTCCAAATTAAATTCGCTCGTGTGTATGCCGCTCCGACTTATGATATTAACTTTTTAGGTACTTTCTAATTAGTTTTCGTTTCTGTATTCAATGACAGGATGCATAGGATAATTATGTAATTTTGGTTGTATTTTATACAAGGTATTGATGATTTTTGAATTAGTTGGACATGTATGCAGTGTACTTGTCATATGCTAGGTGCGTTACATGACCTATTTATTTATTGCGATTAAAAATCGATTGATTTAAATAATTGTTGAGCGAAACCATGAACGAATGCATGGTACGCGTAGTATGTAGATAAATATATAAATTAAGACAAACATAATGTCTTTCAACGCATATTTTTTTCAAAATACACCATGCCTTATTCTCATTTCTAATAATATAGACCAACCTCGAAAATACATATAAATAGTTTTTATTTCGAGACGATTATCGAAAACAATCGGTGCTTTGGGTCTGAATTTGAAATGAAATCATAAGTAATACGGAAATTCCTCAAAACCGATGGATCCCCAAAAGGTTTCCCAACAGCAATATTATTCAGTAACAAAAACTTTTGTTTTAGGTTAGTATCGACTCCGTTTCTGCGGACCACAAGGACATGAAGATTTTAGTAAGTACTAAATGTCACATTGTTTTATTTTAATACTTACTAATTTCCTAGTCTTAGAATTTAATTTAAGTAATATATAAAATAATAAAGACTTGATGTGTAATTTGTTTTTAAGAGATTAAAAAAAATTTAAAATTTGAAGTAAAATAAGAATTAATATATTATAATTATTATGCTTAACTTTTTAATAACTTGAATGGCATCTGGTATAAGATGTCAGTGGATATAACAGTGAATCGAATAAATTATTTAAAAACATGTCTTTATCAAAATACTTGCTCACTCAGAATTAATTCAGGATGCATTCTATCCTCTGTGTACAGAAATTTGGATCTTCAGAAAGACCTTTCAGATTCGGACGTAACGATATCTGATATGCGTTTAAATCATATTTCAGTGATTACTGTCACTTTATTCTTAATACTAATTTATTTAATCTCGATGCAGTCAGCATCACCATCCGATCATCTAGCACGAAGTAAGGAAATTATATCGGAACGAATGTCCAATGACGAAATAGGTAATTTATTTTGATTTGTCGTCGAATCGACGGGCACTGTGAAATGGGTATTGTACGGCTATGAGAGGCGAGGGTAATGCATTCGACACGGTTTCGGCGCGATTGCGCGAGCGCTCACGTGACGTGTCCACCCACGGACAATGTTCTGATAGTAATTGTTGGCGATCTTTGTACTAATACATATTTAATACCTATACATATTTTGTAATACTTTATTAGTCGTTATAAACAGTCTGTTAAGACTCAATTATCTTGTACAATTTAAAAAAAATATATGAACTTATAAAGTTGATTATAATGTAAATTCATACTACTTAAAAATATCGTTCATCCATTTTCAAATATTTTAATGATATTATTGGTGACAAACGGGCCAACAATTCACTTGATGATAAGTGATTCCTGCAGCCGATGATACTCACATCCCTTACCTGTTACGTGGTACAGCTTCACCACACTTTATGGAATACCAGCGTAAAATAATAGAGCACTGCTGTCTTTGGTCTGATGAATGAAAGAAACAGTAATCCTTATTACGTGGTGACGAGGCATTCCAACTTTGTCCTCTGAGGTGACAAGGCTTTATGCTTTCTTATCGAAGATGGATGTCGACTTAATTGGCCGCTGGAATCACTTACAATCAGACGAAGTGTGTGCTCTTTTGTTACGCTTAATATTATTAAAAAAATCTTTTTAAGTTATCATAATGCAGGTGCTTTTTCTAGACGAAATACTGACGTGTTGAGTTACCATTTAACCCTGTTATTCTGTGATAGCGTAGTCCTGTACTATTTATATGTATTCCGAAAAGCGTGGTCCCGGTCGAGCCGACCTATTTGTGCTACAGCTAGTTTATATCTGCGCTGTTTACTAGGTAGACCCATACCTAGTAAACAGTTCTTTCAGTTTAAGCTAAAAATTTGTTTGTTTTATAGATATAGTAAGGGAAATATAATTGAAACATTCACAATGCATAATAGGTTATGTTCAGAATGGCCAGCACAATGCACATTGAATATTGTCGGCGAATCCAAGAGTAGTGCCGTAGGCCGTTTCTGGTGTGTGGGGCCGTATAACTTTGTATTGGTGGGTAACGGGGCTAACTATAAATGTAATACACAACAAAAAGACTTATTTAGCTATGAAGCATTGCTATCATAATTGCTATTTTAAATGCTTGCTACGGTTATGGTCTGTATTTATTTGTCTCAAACTAAAATCGATTGCTTTTACATTACAATATCAATTTTTTTTTTGGCACTAAATTCTAGCGGATTTAGCAGCAAATGACTACCTAATGATTAGTATTAACCGCGACCATAGATATCTAGATCTGTTCTCGAAACAATAAGTGCTGGCCTGTTAAGGATGTTTACAGTTAATATTTTGGATAAAGGTCTTATTTTTTTTTTTGAGTATTTTGGCATCTCTGTCCTCCAAGCCGGAATTATTTACCATTTTATACATAAAGATTAAGAGACTATTAGGTATGATATGTAATAATATTTCAGAGATCTTCCTTAAGGTACCAATAGGGTTGGTATAGCAGTAAGCACGTAAATTTGTAAGAAAAATAAAATCTAATGCAAGCAAAGAATCAAGATCAAGTCCGTTGTCACTCCTGAGGATTATGTTGGAATGTCTCATGTCCAGTGAAGAAGGTCTCTAGATTCTATAACTTACCACACCAAAATACTCCTGTTCAGTTATGTTTAACAGTTTAATAACTTCAGCATATAATACAACATTTTTACACGTGATATTGTTGGAACTTGAGAAGCAAATCTTTTTATAATTTATTTTTTTGTATAATATTAGATGTGACAAATAAGCACACTGTCCAACTGATGACAATGACTGCGGCCCATGACATTATCCATATTTAAAGGAAATTAAATGTATTGTCACCCCTGAGTACAGACTGAATGACTTTTAACCTATAATATAAGGTCCCATCAGAATTCCCCTTTATCACCATCACGGATCACCAAAACACTTATGCTGCTATTTCATGCTGGCATTCTGTAAGGGCGTGGTCATTCCTCGGTGGAAACAATTAATTTACGTTGCAACTACATACTAGCTGCAGCATATAAAATTTACACGAGATACAATCTCTATCAATAATATCGATATAATATCTATCTATGTTAAGCACACGACAGCAAGTTTAGGATATCTATTTAATAATATATTCGGAAAGACAAAAATATACACCAACCTGCATTATAATAGTGATCGGTCTTCTAAAAAATTCTTTAAAAAAAATATACAAAATCCCAATTCGATGTAGAAGTTACCTTTTTGACATTTCACAGTTTCACACAAACGTAGCACAAATTCATGGCGAGTGTTTGAAGTGCTCTTAAGTGCCGGAAGGTAGGGATGGGTCGGTCGAGAGCGTTGTTTTCGCTCTCGAAATGATCTCGGAGAGACCGAGAAGGGCGGCACGAGGAGGAAAACTTACAGATTCCGAGTCATTCGCGTGCTAGGTTACATATTTCTACTGATTGTTTTAATTAAACGTACTGATAGATACTAGCCCTTATTTGAAATTAAATTACTAATTCTATATTTTAAATTGCTTACTTAATTAAATGTTTGATTAATAAACTAGTAAAGTAAACAGTTCTCTGGGAATTGTATGTAATAAAATCTTGGTGGGACAGCAGATAAAATATACATCAAAGTTATATTTATGTATAGTTGTTTACATTAACATCTGTGTGTTGTTTATACTAACGTCTGCTTAGTTAATCTTTTTGTAAACTAAATAAGCGAAATGAAAAAAAAGTGTTACAGTCAACCTTTTTATATCCCTCAATGTTAGTTTCAAGAAATTGCTGGCAGTTATGGATACTTTTGCGAGATTCGCGAATACCATACCATACTTTTAATGCTAGGATAGATTTTCCGTTGGTAGTAAGGAGTAGTATTTACTTTCAACTTACGTAAGTTTGAACACATTTTCTTCTATCGTTCACAACTCAAGTGGCTCTCTATTATACACAGGCGTAGCTCTAGAATTTTGCTTGTTCTCTATTCTATATTACATGATCCAAGTTATCCATCTTATCTTAAAGATGACTTCCAATTTCTTAATTCTTCTCCTAACTGTGTACTTGGAACCATAAATAGAATGAGATTTAATTCCATACCATTGCACTGGGTTCTTTCGTTATTCTTTCACAGTACTCCCTTCCGGATGATGTCTAAAATGCACATAGCTAAGTTTCTTTTAGAGATTTATTAGACTTTTAAATAACTAACTTTAATTAAATAACTTTTTTATTTTATGACTACCAACATATTCTATCGATCTCCCAGGGTTGACTGGCAGAGAATGCTGCTAGGCCAGCCCATGTAAACCTTATTTAAGGAACAAAAATGATAAATAAATAAGAAAGTAAGGTTTCCTCTGTTCGCTGTATTTTTTTTTATAGTATAGGCGGTAAATGAGCATACAGTGCACCAGATGGTTAATGATCACCGCCGCCCATGAACGTCCGCAACACCAGAGGAGTCGCAAATGCATTTCCGGCCTTTAAGGAAGGTGTAGGCTCTTTTCTTGAAGGTCCCTAAGTCGTATCGGCCCGGAACACCGCTGGCGACAGCTGATTCCACAGAGTAGTTGTGTGTAGTAGGCAATTGCGCGTGAAGCGCACGGTAGTGGTTTGCCAACCATAGAGATGATTTTATAATATTAGGGATGACAAACGAGTACACAGTTTACCTGATTGTAAATGATGACTGCGGCCCTTAACATTTTCATGCATCCTCAACAAATATTCAAGATATTTGTTGCGTATGTATTGTCTCCCTCCCCCAGTTCCGGTCCCCGGATTCTCACACTCAGCATACGAAACCTCCCAGTCATGCTTCATATAGAAACAAGCTGCAACATGGCTCTAACTCTGTTAGAAATTGGTAGGGTAACCTAACATCCAGTTATTAAAATTATTCAATAACCTATCGGTATCCCTTTTAAATTTTTTTATAATATAATATTTTTGAAGTATGTATTGGTCATTTTCCTAAAATATTATGTTATTTTTTCTAAGTAAAATATTTTTAACTTGAAAAAAAATCCGTTCTTTACCTGTTATTAAAAGTACTATGATAGTTACGGTAAACCACGTTAATACTGGTAAACCGTTTCGATGTAACACAGCTTGTGACGTAGTCCGCCGTCGCTCACTTCCGCCTATTTCCGGTGCTCATGTGCGTCGCCGGTCAAATTGATCTAACTGTGCTCACCGGCGGTAACAGCTTTACCTGGATGGGTTTACTGATCTCGAACTTAAGAGAGTTTCTACTATCAATTTAAGTTATCTGGTAACTCATATTAATCTTTGAAATCTCTAAAAAAATGAATTCTAGTTTAGAGAAAAATTGCACACGATTAGACTCCACTCATAAAAGTTTTTTAGTTTTTGTTTATCCCTTTTCAAATGTATCATCTAACATAATATAGTAAAAGATTAAGAATATAAAATAACGATAATATGTTTAAGATACATTACATTTCCTATTTTAAAATATGAATGAAAGTAACTTAAACTTTTTTGAGCTTTTAAATATTTTAGTTCTGTAGCTACAGGAGTTATTTGGTGACAGGTGAACTTAGTGATCGTTTGTGTCTTTCAATAAAATTAAATTACATAATTTAATTAACGTACTCATATTCTAACGCCTTTATTGTTTTTAATTTATTTAACCGGAAAAGGTAGATCACGTAAGAGGTATGAACTCAAAGTTTTAGCAAATGTACCTGTTTCAGGTAATATAATTAATATGAGAAAGCATGCAATATCAGAGTTTACTTCTGCTAAAATAAGTACATGCTTTATTATTATAAAATTAATAACAACACATAAAAACAGTAACTTACGAAGAGATAATAATATAGATTCTTTTATTAGCTTTTATTTAATCTGTTAATACCTATTATAATGCAATTTTTGCATTTATAATTCCGCATACCATAGCATTTACGAGTTTTGTATGTCGAATAGAGAATTAGAAAAGTCTTTATTAATCATTTGCATATTTCCGTCGAAGGCCTGGCTATTTATCAGCGCATGAAAAACAGCTTTACATGAAATTTCCTCGTAATTTGATTTCCCCTGCGCACGCCGCCCTCTCACGCCGTAATTTTGCATCTCAGCGTGAGTTTCGTGCCCAAATTAAAATGTTTATTGCGTTAAGGCGAGTTCGCACGGTCGCATATGAGCCCCGAGCGTTTTATTTCGTTATCCCGGACACGCCCAGCCCTCTGCCTGCTCCCCTCCACACTCTCCTAGCAACAATTTTACTACATCACAAACTTGATGGCACCCCTATCTAATGTCGCTATGCCCTGCGACTATCATTTCCGCCTTTACCCTTAATAAGTTTACACCTTGTCACAACGCGATAGAGCACATTATCTATTGTAGTTGAATGTAAACATTCTATACTGATATGCGTGTCATAAAACTATTAGCCGCTTAAGCTATTCTTAAAGCGACGACGTTTCTCTTAGAAATGTTTAGCGGTCGCGGTGTCGAAACCCGTGGGGGTGCGGAAGGGCGCCATTATATTTTTTTGGCGCGATGTTTTATACCTTTATGGTGTTTTTATGTTCCATTACGAATTATTCGGCTGTGTTTATAAGACCTTTTTTGGAGGTTTATACTTCATTACCTTTAACACCTTGTTCGAGGCTCGAATTGTCTACTTTTAAGTAGACGTACGAATATTTCTCAACAGCTTCGACAGCTGCGCGCATTAGTACGTAAGAACAATTGACAACGGTTTTACCGTAATTACTGTAATTATTGTGCTTGTTCAGTTTACTGGGTTACATTGACTAGATAAGAGCATATTTTAATTATTATAAATATTTAGAACTCTAAATTTGAACTATATTTAAATAGAATCAATAGAGATAAATTAGTTATTCCATTCATGTTTATTAAAAAAGTATTTAAAATTCTGTTCATAAGAGTCATGACTGAATAACACATATGGGATGAAACTTTTAGATTTTTTAGTTTATGATTCATATAATTATGTTTTGTAAGTAAGGGTGACAAATGATCACACAGTTCATCTGATGATAGGTGATGATAGCGATAAATAACCACCGACAGCAATCTTTAACAAGTACTCACAAGATGCACGTGTTTGTTTACAATAATTTCACAACATCATTATTTAAATCATCCTCAAGTAGCGCTAAAAAGTTTTTCTACGTCTTTATATAAAAGTATCTATAAATAACTATTCAATTGTAGATTTTAAATAAAAAATATCATAACGTTTGATTCTGAAAGTAATTTTTTTTATAATATTTGGGTGACAAACTTGCACACATTTAGCCGAGGTTCGGCCCTATCGAGCACCCTCGAAGCAGTCGCTCTCACGCAACTGGGTAACGATCCAAGCCGAGGGTCCCTCTTGGGAGCTCTTGTGCTGGTTACCCACTAATAAAGATCTCGGCTGAGCCCTAAGCGCACGGTAAAAAAAAAGAACGATCACAAAGTTAAGCCAAGTTAATTTACCAACAAATTATAACCGCGACCCACGACATTTAAATTCGCACCAAAGATTCAGAATGCACAAGATTTGCCATCCTTGAGGTGTAAGGTGAAATGCCTCGTTCCCGGTAATTGGGTTTCCCAATATGTTAGTTTCACTTACCTACTGTATTGTCATTACGATATTCACATTAATTTTAACCTGTACTTTGCAAAATGATTTAGTTTAAGATAATAATCGGGGCTTTATTAGCTTTAGGTATGTTAGTGAATAACTTATTAAAAAAAAATAAGTGAACCACGTTAGTAAATTATAACCGCGATACACGACATTTAAATTCGCACCAAAGATTTGCCAATCTTCAGGAGTAAGGTGGAATGCCTCGTTCCCGGTAATTGGGTTTCCCAATATGTTAGTCTCACTTACCTACTGTATTGTCATTACGATATTCACATTAATTTTAACCTTCAACCTTTACTTTGCAAAATGATAGTTAAGATAATAATCGGGGCTTTTTAGCTTTAGGTATGTTAGTGAATTACTTATTAAAAAAAAATAAGTGAACCATGGACACGTTAGTAAATTACGCAGTTGGTAATTTACTAACGTCTAATTCGTAAACATTAAAAAAAATTGCATACCGTAAGTAATATTTACATTATTTACTAATTAGACAAACTGCTATTATGTGCGTTCAAGAAACCTAGCATTATGAGATTGCGAGTTTAAATTAGATATCATTAACATTTTGCTTATAATGTGAAATATTTGCCGACGTAATGTCTAAATTATTAATTTCTGTTATTTTTCTGCGGTCTGTGCTATAGTGATCTCAATCTGCGACGGATGCTGTATCGACATTTTCATTTTATGTGTACTTAACGCAGTTACGATTTCATTTTAAATCTGTGCGGTTTCAACTGACCGTACGATCGTTTAACTGTTACTTTTATTTTTCAAAGGTTTGTGTTTTTATTTTACGGTTTTAGCGATTTAAGTCAGGATGTAATGAATACAAAAAAAAATCGAATCATTATGAAATAAATACCTGACATAAATTATTGTCACTTTTATGACATTAGGACGACAATCGAGCACACAGTTTACATGATGGATGGTCACCATCGCGTGATTTAGTGGGTAGAATACCTGGCTGCTACGTTGCGGGTCCTGAGTTCGATTCACAGCTCGAGGCATCTTTGTGCATGAACTACTTGTTGGTTTTCGGGTCTGGGTCTATTATGCATATGTCCCGTGTATTATTATTATGTATACTTTATTGTACACCACAAAAATAAAATAAAAACATCACAAAAAGGTAGGTAGGTAGGTACTGAGTAGATACAACAAGGCGGTCTTATCGCTAAAGAGCGATCTCTTCCAGACAACCTTTAGACTTAGGAATAATTGAGTTAAATATGTTCATAAAGTGGTATTGTATATACCTATATAATAAACTATTCAACTAAACCAATATATTGTTATATAATAACAAAATAGTACACTAATATATACTAATATAAATAAATATGATGGACATGCATAAATTAAATATATATTAATTACATATAAATGATGAGCAGTGATTATAAAGTGACAAGTGATGATTTTTGAAGTCGGTCTTAAGTCTTGTCTAGCGTTTTCGCACGTTGAATTCGCGTATCGTGTATTTGACATTTTATATGAATGAACCTTCTCGCGATGTTATTGCTCATGCATTGAATCGGACTAGGGTACGGAA
Source organism: Teinopalpus imperialis (assembly GCA_029286865.1). NCBI lineage: Eukaryota > Metazoa > Arthropoda > Insecta > Lepidoptera > Papilionidae > Teinopalpus > Teinopalpus imperialis. The sequence continues at coordinate 10,613,981 of JAGSMU010000016.1, forward strand.
CAATGAGAGAGTGCCTCTGTGTTTGCGCACATGCATATCGCAGTATGTGCGCAGTTGTTTTTGTTATTACATCGGGGGTAACATACGAGCACACAGTTCGCCTGATGGCAAGTGATTCCTGCAGCCCATAAAAATTCATCCTTGACAGGGAATCATAATGCCGATGATTATCCCCCTTGAGGACTGAGATGGAATGCCTCGTCACCGGTAATAAAGATCTCCGGATCCCTACACTAACGAGACGAAAGACAGCAAAATTATGCTGCTATTTTGTGAGGGCGCGGTCGAGCTGACCCATTCATTTTGCAACTAGACACAAACTGCAGTGTAGCTCTAACATTGTTAAAAATTTTGTTCATTTGGTAATAATATAAATTTATTCTATAAATCATCATTATTAGAATAAATAGATAGAATTAAACCAGACGAAAAACAATAGCGTGACAACTACAATGTAACATTGGAATATAATACTTTTTTTTTATGGCTGATGGGCGGTGGCCGAACACTTAGGGCACTTCAGTCGAGACAGGAGGAGCCTCGACTTGGACTCAACTGACTCGAGGGTGGCCGTGAGCGCACAATCATAGTGTTTCCGAAATTTTAAAAAGGTTGATCCTTCTCACGTCTATCACGCAAAACGTGAATTTCCGTTATCTTACTATTCTCAATGGTTTCTCTTTGAGGTATTCATAGCAAACGTAATGTTGAATACGAGAATTAGTATCCCATTACTTCTGTTCACTTCTGGAGATAAATTTCTTTCAAACAATGTCAGTAAACAACTTCTGGTTATTAATTGGAATACTTTACTTAGTAACTAGTAAAGTTATGGCCTGTATAAGAATATATAGATCCCACTGCTGAGCATAGGATCCCTGTAGATAAATCCATGTCCGTCTGAAAATTGGCGAACTTAACATATCTTGGTATACTTTTTATTTCTCAGACATACAGGTTTGCTTACGACGTGTTAAATTGCTATCAACGATTTCGTTTGTTATATGGTCGATATCCGATACCTGGGCTCGAACTCGGTTCGATTACGTACAGAGAAATTTAAAACCCTGATCATCCACGACTCCAGACTCTTGGACTATACTTAATATTAATATGGTTAAAAGGCAGTTGTGGCGAGAAATGGTCATAACAGAAAATGTATGCGCTTAGTCGTAAAGGTAAAATGATGGTAGAAGTGTATTCAAACAATCAGTGTTTGTTAATATCATTTTATGCATCGTTTTATTACCCGAGATGTTTTACAGAAAATTGTGTAAACTTACATTAAAACCAAAGTAAAAAGTAAAGTCTACAAACAGCACGTAAGTCTACTTTCGTTCTGTCACGAACATTTTATTACATCAAACGTGTCACACGTTTTTTTTAATGTTTGTATATATATGAAAACAAATAATAATAATAATAAATTTATTCAAAGTTTATTAAAGTTATTCAAAATACAGACCCTCAACCTCCGAGGCCAGTCATCGATAGCAGGACGCCCAACGTTCATGTTACTTCAAATTTGGGTGAGGTTCAGCGGAGGCTTTCTCCTCTAAATGTTTCCATATTATGTAACCCAACGGATTTCAGACTGGACTGGACGAAGGCCATTCGCCGTGCCTGATGACCTCGATGTCGAACAGCGAGCGTTTAGCGTGTTTGCTACCAGTTGAGCAGGCGCTTTGAGTTTAGTGGGAACACCCAGGGTCGAGCTACGAACATTATTTGAGTTAGCGGTTCCGCAACGCTTGTAAGGTAGACAACAGTGGTAGAACTACGCTGCAATTTGTTTCTAGCTGCAGAATGAATGGGTCTGCCCGACCTGGTAGGACCACAACCTCACAGAATACCAGCGTGAAATAGCAGGATAATACTGCTGTGTTTCGTCTGGTGAGCGCAGGGATCCGACCTTTATTAAAGGTGACGGGGTATTCATTCTAGTAGTAGTCGAGGTCGTAAGTTCCATAAAATTCTTATTTAATTTAAATTTCGAGTTGATTGATGATGATGTCCATAGATGTTAAGATTCATTCTTGGATAAAAAAAAATATATTGTTTCATTTAAAAAATGGTGTGGACGCAAAATTTGGGGCTTCGAGCTTATCGACAATAGACGGGGCATTTTCTTAATGAGCGTCTGAAAAGACTAAGCCTCGAGAGCTTTTTCAGACGATTAAGATATTAATATTGAAGAAATCACCATTACCACTTCGGCATTACCCTTCATCATTCGTGTTTTTTCTTGGAGCCTCATACACAAGCCTGCAGTGTTTCTGTGAAGATGGAATGAAAACTAGTGCAGTTGTGTATCAAAATACAGACCTTTTTTATTACATTGAGAGTAACAAACGAGCACACAGTTCATCTGATGGCAAGTGATGCCTGCTGCCCATGACATCTACGTTCATCATCCTTGACAAGGAATTGATGCAAATGCGTTTTCACCCTTGAGGGCTGAGATGGAATTCTTCGTCACCAGTAATAAAGATCTCCCGATCCCTACACCCACCAGACGAAACACAGCAGCATTATGCTGCTATATTACACTGCTCTTCTATGAAGGTGTGGTCCTACCCCGTTCGAGCTGACCCATTCATTCTGCGACTAGAAACAAACTGGTGTGTAACTTAAAATCTGGGTTAAAGTTGTATTAATAATCCTAATAGTCTTGTCGGTGAAAGACGAATGAAGGTAAATGTAGGAAGACACGTTGACAAAACTTTTTCCATTGAAATTATCGAGTTCGAGCTGACCCATTCATTCTGCGGCTAGAAACAAACTGCAGTGTAACTTAAAATCTGGGTTAAAGTTGTATTAATAATCCTAATAGTCTTGTCGGTGAAAGACGAATGAAGGTAAATGTAGGAAGACACGTTGACAAAACTTTTTCCATAGAAATGATTAATAACGTTAAATATATTCAGTGAACAATGTATCTCCTGAATATGGAAATTATGTTCAAAATTATGTGTAAAGTAAAATATTATGTAGGTAGTTAAGTAAATTTGAGAAATTAGGGATTGAACAAACTTTTATGGATATCGATGTTTTATTGATATTTTTATATATTTTCGTAAAATGTATCGAAACTCTCCAAAGATATTTCAGTTAACATGGTTACGTGAAAATGCATCTTTATGTTTTTTTTTAGTTTTATTTCTATTTATTGTTTTTTCATATTTATATATGATGTAATGGCATTTAATTGAAAATTTTAGCAGATGTGGAGTAAACATCAACTTTCTATTGATCATGACAGATAGGTAGATGGGAAAAGGTTGGATGGGAGGACGCCAGAATGAACAGTCGAAGTATTTCCAAAGATCACGTACATACTAATTTAACCAAAATACCGATGTAAATATGATAGTAATTGATTTTACTTCTCTATGAAACATAAGTTAGTTCTTTTATCCTTTATATTTGTTTATTGCTTTTTATATTAAAAAATATTGGTATAAATTAATGCAAAAAATTAAGTTAAAACTAATTATTTTTAATAATTATACAATAATAAGTAAATAAGTAATATTATAAATAACATTTTAAGAAGTTCCTTAACGTAAAATGATACCTCGCTACTGGCAAAATAGACGTAGGTACGTCACATAAATTGAAAAAGAAATAGAACGGCCACATTCCATATTTAAATATCTAGCTATAAAGTGGCATCAGGCCGACCGTAACGGTATTCGAGAGCCGAGCAACGTCTAAGTGAGCCGAGTAAGCGGCAATTTGATACAAGAAAAAAGTTTATGCAAATCGAGGGAGCCGGAATAAAATGGAGTCGAGTGTTGCGAGCGCGTGCGATCGATACGCCCGCCTTGTGACCTTGCGGGCGGGGCGCTTGGGCGGTATTGGGTGGGAGTGACTGGGCTGGGATTGGCGCGACGCCCACCGTGCCCACGGACCACTGGGCCCGTGTCCGCCCACGCGGCTCGTTCGCCGAGTCGCATTGTGGCGACGCGACGCGTGCCACGGTGTATCGTACGTAGATAAGATACGCGGTGCTGCCGATGTTGACGTCGGAAGCCGTGCGACGGTGGTTCGCGATGTGCTAGTGTACCGTGCCCAACATGATAACCGATATGTATGCGCCCTTCCCGGCGCCCGCCAACAAGTCTATTGTAAGTTATCTTATAAGTTTACTGAAATCGTTATTTTAAATTTGATTGCTTTTTTTTTTGAAAATTCTAATTTATAATGGCATAGCTAAGTTTTTGCGCTTATATTTAAAAATTAGAATATCAATTGTGTTTCATTAAAATTATAATAAAAAATTAAATTAAAATTTTAAAATATTCTTATCTGATCTCAAACTAGATTGGTTTAAAGCAATACTTTTATATATAATATGATTAAAAAGCAACATTTCTTTCAATACATAAGTATAAGTATTCGTATTCGTATCGAGTATTAACTTTTCCTATATAACTACATATATATTTTGTTATAATTCCGATAATTCCACATAAATTCTAGAATATATATTCGTTTAACAAAATATTTATATTTAAGTTGTATATTTCAATTCTTTGAGGCCTACTTTTTCTACTATCGCAGTAAAATATCAGTTCATATTTTGGGCACACGTTAAATTTTATATTGGCAATATTTTTTTATAAGGGATGCTTGCAGTCCCATTAATTTTACTTACATTCCGGTTAACCACTCCAGGAGATGGTTCAAGATAATAGTCGAATGGTGGATTCGAACCCACGACCTAAAGTTTTGCAGACCGTACTCTAAACCATTAGACTATTGACGCTTAAATCTCCTTGAATGAGTTGCATAGCTACTTTCATAACACTAGGATTAAATTATATTGAGAAATTTAGAATGTTTCAAACAAGTGCTTACTTCAATTAATATGTAAAGTACAAAGAGTTTTATTTTAGTAACTTTAACTAAAATCATAACAATAAACAGTTGAAAACATACTAAATTAAACTTAGGCCTATCTAAGAATATTTGGCTTTGTCACTGCCTTGCAACTTATTTTCTGCTTATGTTTTAATTTCATGGACATTTTTAGGTATTCGATAGGTTTTTGAGAGAGTTGCTTTACCATCATAAGTTATTATAACGAAAAGTTTTGAGATTGCAAATTCTTAATTCATTTTTAAGGTATACAAAGAAGTTAACCGTATTCGATATAAACAATTTTAAAGATTTTCTTTCTTATAATATTCGAGGGGGACATACGGGCGCGACGTTTACCTGGTAGCAAGTGATGATGATGATTCGGGACGTCTTATTAAATGTTTAAGGAATACAAAGAAGTTAACCGTATTCGATATAAACAATTTTAAAGTATTTTTTTCTTATAATATTCGAGGGGACATACGGGCGCGACGTTTACCTGGTAGCAAGTGATGATGATGATGATGATTCGGGACGTCTTATTAAATGTTTAAGGAATACAAAGAAGTTAACCGTATTCGATATAAACAATTTTAAAGTATTTTTTTTTTATAATATTCGAGAGGGACATACGGGCGCGACGTTTACCTGGTAGCAAGTGATGATGATGATTCGGGACGTCTTATTAAATGTTTAAGGAATACAAAGAAGTTAACCGTATTCGATATAAACAATTTTAAAGTATTTTTTTTTTATAATATTCGAGAGGGACATACGGGCGCGACGTTTACCTGGTAGCAAGTGATGATGATTCGGGACGTCTTATTAAATGTTTAAGAATACAAAGAAGTTAACCGTATTCGATATAAGCAATTTTAAAGTATTTTTTTATAATATTCGAGAGGGACATACGGGCGCTGACGTTTACCTGGTAGCAAGTGATGATGATGATTCGGGACGTCTTATTAAATGTTTAAGGAATACAAAGAAGTTAACCGTATTCGATATAAACAATTTTAAAGATTTTCTTTCTTATAATATTCGAGGGGACATACGGGCGCGACGTTTACCTGGTAGCAAGTGATGATGATGATCTGGACGTCTTATTAAATGTTTAAGGAATACAAAGTTAACCGTATTCGATATAAACAATTTTAAAGTATTTTTTTATAATATTCGAGAGGGACATACGGGCGCGACGTTTACCTGGTAGCAAGTGATGATGATGATTCGGGACGTCTTATTAAATGTTTAAGGAATACAAAGAAGTTAACCGTATTCGATATAAACAATTTTAAAGTATTTTTTTATTATAATATTCGAGAGGGACATACGGGCGCGACGTTTACCTGGTAGCAAGTGATGATGATTCAGGACGTCTTATTAAATGTTTAAGGAATACAAAGAAGTTAACCGTATTCGATATAAACAATTTTAAAGTATTTTTTTTTTATAATATTCGAGAGGGACATACGGGCGCGACGTTTACCTGGTAGCAAGTGATGATGATGATTCGGGACGTCTTATTAAATGTTTAAGGAATACAAAGAAGTTAACCATTATTCGATATAAACAATTTTAAAATTATTTTTTATAATATTCGAGAGAGGGACATACGGGCGCGACGTTTACCTGGTAGCAAGTGATGATGATGATGATTCGGGACGTCTTATTAAATGTTTAAGGAATACAAAGAAGTTAACCGTATTCGATATAAACAATTTTAAAGTATTTTTTTCTTATAATATTCGAGAGGGACATACGGGCGCGACGTTTACCTGGTAGCAAGTGATGATGATGATTCGGGACGTCTTATTAAATGTTTAAGGAATACAAAGAAGTTAACCGTATTCGATATAAACAATTTTAAAGTATTTTTTATAATATTCGAGAGGGACATACGGGCGACGTTTACCTGGTAGCAAGTGATGATGATGATTCGGGACGTCTTATTAAATGTTTAAGGAATACAAAGTTAACCGTATTCGATATAAACAATTTTAAAGTATTTTTTATAATATTCGAGAGGGACATACGGGCGCGACGTTTACCTGGTAGCAAGTGATGATGATGATTCGGGACGTCTTATTAAATGTTTAAGGTATACAAAGAAGTTAACCGTATTCGATATAAACAATTTTAAAGTATTTTTTTCTTATAATATTCGAGGGGACATACGAGCGCGAGGTTCACGATGTACATGCGTTGTCACTTTTGAGGACCGATATGGAATCGCTCGTGTTATCCTGCTGGTTCACGCCGGTACATACATATATTATATAAGAGCGTGGTCGTTCCCCGGTCGTGTGGATCTGGATCGTGGATTATTTAGAGAAAAATAAAATTTATATTAAATATGAAATAATGAACGGATCTACTACCTACATACTTCGTTTTGTCTTCTTAGTTTGCTGCTTTTGCGGCGAACTTATGAGGGGTCTTTTGTTTTCATTAAGCAAGAATTTTCATCCTCATCATCTCGATAGTTGCCAATCCAGCACCGTGCGATTCACGCTTAATTTCCTGCCACGCACAACTACACTGTGGAATCAGCTGTCGCCAGCGGTGTTTCCGAACCGATATGACTTAGGGACTTTCAAGAAAAGAGCCTACACCTTCCTTGAAGGCCGGCAAAGTATTGCGACACCTCTGGTGTTGCGGATGATTATCGGGTAACCTGCTTGCTCGTTTGCCATTTATTCTATAAAAAAAAGATACAATATAAAAGTGAAATTCCATGAAGATATATGCATATATGGTTTTATATATAGTAGTATAAGTGCATTGAATTTCTCAGTTATTAGAAAGAATTTTCAAATATGTTTCTTATGATGAAAATTAAAAAAAATAAGTACAGGTATAACAAATTTAGGGCAGCTTACGCTGATAATTCTAAGGTTGTTAATATGACCTTACATTTCTTTGTTCTACGTGTGCTAGGGTCTCGTTAAAATTTAAAAAAAAATAAAAAGTATATTCATGTTGATATTTAGATATATGTAGATATTTATTATACCTACAACAAAGAAACACTCTGTTATCGATTACCTACATCATTTGGAGCAAGCACACTTCCTTCTATATTTAAGTCGTTTTCTTCTTCCAATTCCAGTTATACTTCCATCCACTTCTATCCATGTTTCTGCCACTCATTTATTGTTCACACAATCTGCTTTTTTTCCCCGACCTTTCGTTACAAATAAATCATTCATTCTCCATATAATGTACGTCTTCTCTTATCTCTTCTCTTTTTTATCATGTCTAAACGATCCTAACCTACTAAGACATTAACAATTTCCGTTTTTCGTAACATATTCTTGCAGTACTTCCTTTCTTACCCCACTAAGGTATCTATAGAAGTCAAAAGGCCATGCGATTTTTTATTTAATTAAAAATAAAAATAAAAGTTATTTAAACATTTACTTGATTATAAGACTTAGTATGACAGTGTCACAATCTAAAGTCCATACGGTTTTTTTAATATTATGGCGGTGCTACTTCATAATCTAGTACCTTCGAAGAAATGCGAATTTAGTCGGACACAACAGAGAATTTCGTCTTAATTTATCTCTTAACTCTATATATGTTGAATTATTTTCTTTAAACAATAATAATACCATCGCAAAGTTCACAAAACCACTGATATATAATTAATAGTCGTATGTTAACCATTATTAATGTACACGATGAAGTAACGTAAACAAAACGGCAACATTCACAACAATATAACAACAAAAACAAGATTGGCGCGAAAGATTGCGTGTTTACCGAAATCTCAAGCGTTCGCGTCGTCTTCGCTCGCCGACGGCGACACACGCGTTGCGTGCCCGCGCTTGCGGCCTCATGCCCATAGATTGTAAATGCATAATGAAGCACAGATTGTAAATTCTTGTCATAAATAACGGTTGTACGTTGATGTTAAATGCCTCAATTTGTATAACGTTTAGATATGCTATGTTCAATGAATTTTGGAAGTTTAAAAATATAATTAAATAATGGAATGTAAAATTAATTCAAAAGTTAAAAATATTTTTTTACGTTACTACTACTTGTATACATGCACTTTTCCAGACCCCATGACCAAGGAAGGACAGTGCCTTCACTAAATAACAGTGTGTAATAGCCGCATAATGCTGTTGTATTTCGTATTATACAGTATAGGCATTCCATCTTAGTGCTTGGCGGTGACAGCAAATGTATATCTTCAATCTTTCTTCAGAATGGTGGTAGGTGTTTATGAAGCACAGTCATCTCATGCTCATTTGTCAACCATAGTAATAACATAAAAAAACAGTAATAGTTTATGAATATATGTTGTCGAAATTTTGAATTTTGTTTATTATACAACAACGTTGCAATGTTATAAATGTGGCCTAAGAATGAGTTAGTTTACCTGCAGGTGTTCCAAATTGCTATAGTTATAGCATTACCTATAAGGATTCTATTTTGTTGGTTGGTATTCTCGACTGCACGCTAAGCTGCTGGGCTCCTTGTGGTTAAAAACAAAATTACTGATGAGCAGGCATTTCTTCTTAATCCTTAAGAGTCACAAGATATTTATTATATCATTTATCGTGAATAGTTTATGTCAAATTATATAAAAGTATGCTTTTATTTTATTTGACTCGAACAATAATTATTAGAATATAATTTTGTTTCAATAATTAAAATTTAAATATTCTTAAGAATTAAAAAGTTTTATTGGAAAGGTTATAGGAGTCACTTACCATCAGGTATACTGGGTACTTTTTTATAAAAAAAAATGTAGTTGTTGACGATGATTCGATATAAATTAAGAAAAGCATACTTCATTCAACACCATAAGAGTTTTCAATAGCTCTGACAAATTCATTCAATCAAGCCCCTTCATCTCCACCGGCACTAAGCTTCCGAACAGATTGGTTCCCATATGCCGATTGCCCATTTTTCCCACCCCATCCGTCTTCCCTCGCCAAAATATTTGTCATAGCAAACAAATTTAGGAAGAGTGAACAAATCACTCTGCTACCCGCCAGAGCTCGATTGAATTTACGAAGTATTGAAATAGAGAACAATGAGGTATTGTTCTATTTCGACTTACGGTCGAGAGTTAATCTTTTTATTCACTAACGCGAGCTTATTTGATAATTTTTTTTTTCAAATTGAACAATGGACAGATACATCTTATTATGGATCATGATTGATATCGATCTTCCGTTTCAATAGCAACGAAACATCACTTCCTAATAATAGATTTCGATACAGATTTATCTCAAGTAATAAATTCATACAAATCTACATACCAATATGTACGTACCGTGCCATATTTAATAGCGCCTAGTTTGTTTGTTCAAACAAGAGAAGTCAGATAAACATCTTATTTTAATGAATTTCTATCTTATTCATTGATACAAAAATTTATTCGAATTAAACTGATTTAATGAAATAGAATAACAGAATATCATTTAAATTTTCAACGGCTTATTGAGTAATACGAAAAGCTCAGATTTACCATATTAGTAAACACTGATTACTTTAACATAGCTAGAACTTAGAGTTAGACGGGGCAACTACATGAGACCCCGTGAGGAGACAGGTTGCTTCCAAACAAGCCGCATATCTCCCGAGGCGATGCGTCGTATTTCCGATCCCCGCCGATCACTTGCTCGCAACTTAATGTCTACAATAAACTAGTTCGAAACTTATAATAGTGCTAAATTATATGAGCATTCAGCGATTTCTAGCATCGGCCCGTCAATCAGGAACTCGGCGAGTCCGCACCTCGATACATCGAATCCATTATGCGTGTCTAATAGATTTTTTTTGACACTGGCCCATTCACAGCGTGCGCAGCGTGAAGTCCCCTCAATGGCCATTGTGGTATTGAGCCGAACCGACGTCGAGCGACCGACAAACTTTTATTTATAATGGCCCTAAATGGCTGTTATAGGGATTAAGGTGCCTGTTACTTTGTCATCGTTCCAAGTGCCGTGGCAAAATCTATGAATTCGCCGCCGTCCCGGGCAGACGGAGCCGCTCTAGTGATGGAGCGTTGTTGGCTTAACACGAAGTTGTTCACAATGCTCTTTCGAGATCTGTCAATTTTGATTGTAGTTTTTTTTTCTTTTCCAAAACTTACAACGGGACTTAACACTTTAAGTGCGGATTAAGATCCGAGTGTTTACTAGGGTTCGAGTGCATTTGTAAACGTTTAAAAAAGATTTGCCTTTTGCTATTAGCAAGGAACAGAATTAAAAATGTTCATTGGGCTATATCTAATATACGTGAATAAAAAATCTTTTTTGTTGTGTTATTTGTACAACGTTCTTACTTGGGTATAATTTTTAAATCATATTATAAGTATTTTAGTAAATAAATATTTGCTGTATTATTAAAAGTAATATAAAAATATAAACGTACATAAATAAAAAAAAAAATTATAAAGTCCGTACACATAATTAAAGGACGGTAATTGGTCTAAAATTAAGTTAAAAATGATTGCCCATTTGAGAGATTCTCCTAGCTAGAAGGGAGATAATAAATAAAATAATAGATTGACAATGAAATATTATAAAATATAAATATTCTAAGAGCATACACAACTAACACTCGTATAGAACGAAAGCTTCACACTTCATTAAAAGTTATAATTAAAATACTTGTCACATGAACCAATTAGGAAAAAAAGTCCCGCTCACACCGGTAGCGACGGGTGCCGCCATAATTCTTTTTTATCGCCTTAGCGCGTCGTGTTTAACCCGTTCATTGACAAAAGGTATTTAAATGAAGCTGTCGGGGCAAATGATATTTACTGCGTAAGCGCAACGACACTCCCGCTATCCATTAAACGGCGTTCGCGTGAATCGCGACATATTTTTAGAACAACTCCAGTGATCCATTTAGGGTTATCCTTTGTATACTCTCACATTTAAAAGTGTAGTCTCCTCAAACTTGGAGAAAGCACTCTTATGGGTGGTTGAGTAATAAATAAGTTGAAAATGAAGGTGATAACAATCGAATAATGAATTTCATTCAATGTACGGTTGAGTAGTGGGCCCGGGTTTTTTCGTTAGTCGTGTCCAGTCTAGGTCAACCATTGAGCAACATATATACATATATTACAAATTGTTAGCTGTCCGGCATAAGTGTAGCTGTCTCATATAACTAACACTATATCTAAACTTTCCTTTATCTTTATCGTACTTATTAGTAGTTTATGAAGTGAACTAGCGAATGCTAACAACAAACAATTGTCGAAGTTGATTCTTTTACGAGAGGTATGTCACTCACTGCTGCACGTAACCACGGGTGTGGAACTGCGTGGTAGTTTGTTATCTTCTCATTCATAAATATTAAAATAGCTGTCCACTCGCTAAACTTTTACGGGACATTGACATGATTACTACGCTTGTAATTCCTATCTATTGTTACTAATCCAACAAAAGAGTAGCACGAATCAGTCGATCAACTCTGCACTCGATTAGCTTTTAAAGTATAATTCTACAAAAGTATTGCATTCGAGAGTCTGTCTGACAATCGTGATGAATACGAAAATCCGCCCAACATTACAACTACTAATATCTATAGACGTTAATTATTTGAAAAGTATTGACGATTTTCAAAATTGAACTAGTACGAAATGCGTAAGATTTTCTGCAAATTCAGTTTCAATTGTAAGTCACTTAATAATCTTAAATGACTAGATTCAATTGAACCAGCAAGTGTGCCACGTGTTTGTTAGAGATTTCCCTTGGTGTTATTTATGAGACCATCCGTCAATGGTACGTCTGCGCCGCGACAAATTTAACAATGCTGCACATATGCTCGTCGCATTGTGCTTCTTTCACTGATTACAAATAAAAAAAAATAACAAGTCGTTAATTATGTGCGAATCTGTCGCGTCGCATGAGTTTTTCAGAGATTTAGTGCGCGTAATTGTTTTGTGTCTCGCTAATTTAGCGCTTCGATTGGTGTTCGCCTGGATTCTAATGTATCGTATAAGTAGCTATAAATAAATCTGGTTTATTTATCATTAAAGTAACGATTGATAGGAGTTTAGTTTAACGAGCTTACCAATTTGTGTATGTAGATACTGACAGTACTTATACTGTAAGAGATTTTTGTGATATTTCGGGACACTAAAACGATACCTATACGAACCTAACCTGAACGTTGGTGTGATTCGTGCAGACTATGACATCCACATTTGCCTTGATAAGGAATCAAGCTATAGATTCGTTGTTGTATACGGGTATTATATCAGTTGTACAATGTACAATAAGGTTTCTAAGCACACACTTCACCTTATGGTAAGTGATACCTGTTAAAATATTAGTTCTATTAAAATACCAGCGTGAAATAGCAGTTCGACGCTGTAGTTTCATCCGGTGAACCAGTTAAGGATGGCGAGCGTTACCGCCGTTTCCTCATTTGTCTTCGTTAGGTTCATAAAAAAACATTGCTGTACATAACTTTTTAATAACAAAATCTATTACTTGTTGTTAAATAGTAAAAGTAACGAAGCGTTTGTAATATGACCTAGCACTAGTAAGAGTCGCCTAGGAACCGTAACACCGCGCTCAATCATTACCGGTCTGCAAATAATATGTCATGTCCTTGCGTATGCGCCGCCACTAACGGCCACTTTTTCATTCACCATTTTTGCACCGCTTTAGAGTATCCTGTACTCAATTACACTTTTCCGTTACTTACAATTTTTATATAATCTATTTTTCATTTCAAAATCGGCTATTTACTTTACATATGAAATTTTGGTGTTTCCAAAAAGTGAGTAAACTCTTGTATCTCTAAAACTCATCTATTAATAAATAATTTGAAAATATGCTATTTACTTTTCATATGAAATTTTGGTGTTTCCGAAAAGAGAGTAAACTTTTGTATCTCTAAAACTCATCTATTAATAAATAATTTGAAAATATGCTATTTACTGTTCATATGAAATTTTAGTGTTTCCAAAAAGTGAGTAAATTCTTGTATCTCTAAAACTCATCTATTAATAAATAATTTGAAAATATGCTATTTACTTTTCATATGAAATTTTGGTGTTTCCGAAAAGAGAGTAAACTCTTGTACCTCTAAAACTCATGTATTAATAAATGAATTTGAAAATATGCTGTTACTTTTCATATGAAATTTTGGTGTTTCCAAAAAGAGAGCAAACTCTTGTATCTCTAAAACTCATCTATTAATAAATAATTTGAAAATATGCTATTTACTTTTCATATGAAATTTTGGTGTTTCCGAAAAGAGAGTAAACTCTTGTACCTCTAAAACTCATGTATTAATAAATAATTTGAAAATTTGCTATTTACTTTTTATATGAAATTTTGGTGTTTCCAAAAAGAGAGTAAACTCTTGTATCTCTAAAACTCATCTATTAATAAATAATTTGAAAATATGCTATTTACTTTTCATATGAAATTTTGGTGTTTCCGAAAAGAGAGTAAACTTTTGTATCTCTAAAACTCATCTATTAATAAATAATTAGAAAATATGCTATTTACTTTTCATAAGAAATTTTGGTGTTTCCAAAAAGAGAGTAAACTTTTGTATCTCTAAAACTCATCTATTAATAAAAACTTTGAAAATATGCTATTTACTGTTCATATGAAATTTTGGTGTTTCCAAAAAGAGAGTAAACTTTTGTATCTCTAAAACTCATCTATTAATAAAAACTTTGAAAATATGCTATTTACTGTTCATATGAAATTTTGGTGTTTCCAAAAAGAGAGTAAACTCTTGTAACTCTAAAACTTATCTATTAATAAATCATTTGAAAATATGCTATTTACTTTTCATAAGAAATTTTGGTGTTTCCAAAAAGAGAGTAAACTTTTGTATCTCTAAAACTCATCTATTAATAAATAATTTGAAAATATGCTATTTACTTTTCATATGAAATTTTGGTGTTTCCGAAAAGAGAGTAAACTTTTGTATCTCTAAAACTCATGTATTAATAAATAATTTGAAAATATGCTATTTACTTTTCATATGAAATTTTGGTGTTTCCAAAAAGAGAGTAAACTCTTGTACATATAAAACTCATCTATTAATAAATAATTTGAAAATATGCTATTTACTGTTCATATGAAATTTTGGTGTTTCCAAAAAGAGAGTAAACTTTTGTATCTCTAAAACTCATCTATTAATAAATACTTTGAAAATATGCTATTTACTGTTCATATGAAATTTTGGTGTTTCCAAAAAGAGAGTAAACTCTTGTATCTCTAAAACTCATCTATTAATAAATAATGTGACAATATGCTATTTACTTTTCATATGAAATTTTGGTGTTTCCGAAAAGAGAGTAAACTCTTGTAACTCTAAAACTCATCTATTAATAAATCATTTGAAACCGGAATTAATTTTTGTTGCAATGTTTACTCATCTCACATAATCACCCTCGATGACTCTCAAAGGAAGTTCTCTATACCGACTCCTTTGATTTCACCGCTCTGTTAATAAAGGTTGCGCTTTGCTCGTAGATCTGAAAGAAACTAATATACCATTCGAAGCGCCACTCGTGATTTCAATGTATCAGTCAGATTTGGAAGTCATTAATGTCATCGAAATTGTTGCGGTCGGCTTCTGGAATATCTCGATATGCTTTGAAGAGTGTGGGGTATTTTGAGTTTTGTGAAGTGGCTTTAGGGGTTACAATTCTATTGGGTCGAAAGGATTTTTGCAATTCATTGCATTGGCTCGGCTTGTTAGTGCAAGGAGAGGCGAGTCGGGCTTGCGGCGCGTAATGAACACGAAAAGCAAGTCATGGGGCAGAGGCGCCGTACGTCAGCGCCGTCACCGCGCACCCTGTCAATATATGATGGCCCGACAACGGAGAAGGTTATTTCTCAACGATGCACCACTAATTAATGACTACCACTCGATAAAAAAAAGTTACAAGGAGCGGCAACACCAGCATTGTTCTACTGTCAACGCGGGAACCCATCTCGAAAATATTCTTCAATACGAGTACCGAGGAGCTCGGGAATATTGTGTAAGAAACTACTGCAGTAATTATAGATATAATAGCGTCTTATTAGAAATTGTTTATGGTAATAACTCCATCTGTGGTTGTTTAAATTAAATATGGAAAATATTAGTTGCTGCGCCATTTTTTTATGCGCTAATGTTGCCTAGAGTGGTTGTTCTCCATTACATTAAATAAGAACGTATTTTTTACTTGATATGGGAAGGGATATTTTTATTCTCACGTCGTTATATTGTCACTGATACAGGTTTGTTTGAAATGTATAGATTGTTATATTTTTATTTTGTTCATTTATTCGATTAATCGTTCTCCATATTTTTTTGTGTCTACATACATTTTATAACATAGGAGATAAAATTACGTCGTTATATATATTATTTATCAGATATACAACACTTAAACAGAAAATATGCATTAAATAACAGATTAGAGTAGCTCATTGCATTGGCTGGCTAAGAACAATTCTTTATCTAACTATTTAATAGGTCAACATACACAAAATATTACAATCGATTTTGGATCCGATTAATAGTAAAATCTAACAATTATTTATATAGTTAATTTACATTTAACTTTTATATACGTTTTTAGATTTTTTATACGAAATCATCATTAAAAATATATTAGTTATATATTTATCGCATATTTGTAAAAGAACAAATATTAATAGTATACATAGAAACAAAAAAAAAACTATGAGAAAATTTATAACTAAACTAAACTAAAAATAGTAACAAAACGACTCCAATTTGTTACACTTTAAGCCCGTCTCAGTCATTAGTGCGGATAGAACACACTGATTTTGTTTAAAAGATTGTCACTTAGTCATTGATTAATAATTTGGCACTTACGAGGTGACTACAATGGGAGATAGGGCTTTGCCCCCCGGCGCGCGGCCCAGCGCTCCGCCACCCGCGGCGTCTCGTCACTGATACAACGGAACCTCGTACGGCTTATCATATCACCATGACAACGGCACCTTTATTCTTACAATTATGTTACTGTAAATCTCATTTCTTAGTACAAATTTAATAACGGTTGGTATTCAATTAAGATTTTAATTAGGTATTCAATTAAAAATGTCCTTTTACCTTATACCTATATGTCGATATTTATTTAATATTGAGTAGGAAATGTGTCCATAAATATTGCACACTAGTGCATACACTTCCAAAGTGCATCATCTCATCTTCAAGGAAAGAGACCTTTATGTATCACCGACGATGCTGCAGATGGGTCAAGATAATTGATTTCATACAAGTAGATGTGTCTTATAACCACATCTATTATTCAGAAGAATTCAACACGTAAATACGTGGTCACTTTAGAGTACTACGATAGAATTTGTTATTGTCAGTACTCGTCTGGTTGTTACCAGGTTTCTTTTACTTACCATACGAAGCGCACCAACAATGACGCTATTTTAAGTCGGGTATGTCAAAGGGTATAGTAAAGTCTCATCTTGTCATTGTATAAAGTAAAATGATATGTCCATAAAAATAGGTAGCAAATTTAGCAATAGCGTTTTAGATGTACAAATTTTAATATTATATAAATAATTCACCGTTCACATGAACTATATTTAAACAATAAACACGTGAGTTAGTGAGATGATATCATTTCATTTCTCATCAACCTCCTGATAAATGTAATACCGGCTATATTACATTTATCTTTTGTGTAACTGGTTTACATTCTGAAACCGATCATTACAATTAATCTCTAAAATTCTGTTTTGTTTACAATTCTCTGTATTTGTAAATAATTCTAATTAACATGTAGTAGCCGAGTACAATCAGAAGGGCACGTGATTGAAATAATTGTCAACAAAACCATCAACCAAAAGTAAAACCACTGTGCGCGTCCCTTTACGACTATTAGAAGCTATCGGAAATTGCGTCTATTATACGTTATGTCCGGCTTTTAATTGTAAACTTTCCGTTTGCAATTTGTCTATATTGCGAGAGTCGATTTAAACAAATAAATATCCTTTATTTACTTTATAAGGGGAACTTTAAATAGCAAGGGACTGAACACGTGACCTAAACTAAAATTATACTAAGTTGCAATTGCGTGTCAACCAGCTAAGTGAGTGGATGTAATACTGATGGGTCGCTGGTTTCTACTCAAGACTCGACAAATTTTCTGAAACAAAACATTTTAGCTTATGTACCTAGACGTACGGTCTTTTTCAGTCACGTAGGATTTATTGCTAAACATAACTTTCATAGTCGGATTAAAAATAGACAAATACTAGTGCCTTCACTTGTGAATGTCCTAATATTTCTTATATTTATACAATTATTAATAATTTACGGTTCAGTATGAGATTGCACTAAATATATGTTTTTACGTAAAATATTTATCCTTCTAAGTCAGTGTTTAGCAATGAAAATAAACAATTTCGCTCTCAAGTAAGGTACTTAATATTAGCGGAGGGTCGTATGGCGCCATTAGCCCCTTTTGTGAGGGCCATATTTCACGTCCTCCAGCACAGACGAACCTCCATGAATACTCTCCGTGGAGGGATTTAACCGCGTCTGTCCTTGATGGCCACATTAATGTTACTCGTTACATTGTAGATCCTTTGAAAGTATTTTAAAAATGGAAACCATACTTTGTTCGTGTAGACTTTAAAACTCATCTTATATCGAAACATTTAAATATTTCACTATAAATACATACTAAATAAGTTGCTAAATATATAATCATAAAAAAAAATGTGGTTATTTTTAGCATTTATAGAAAATATTGACTTAATGATTAATAAATACTTAATTTTCATTAGTTAGCATGCTAATATCTAAGATAGATGTTTTATTTCAAAATAGTTAATAATTGCACACTCAATTTGCTCAAGCTGTGCGCTATTATTGGTCAAAAATATCATGATTTATTTAGATTTCATTAATTTTATGACACAAGTGGACATTCTATTTATTAATTATATATATGATTTAATTTCATTTTAGTTTCAGAGTTAAGTACAGTAGAACCCAATTTGACTACTGTAACTAAATTAATAAAAGAAGTGTAAAGAAAGACTCATGATTTTTTACACTAAAAATAGACATGTTTGCTTTTCATGTAGCTATTAACTTATATATTGTTATTACATATCACTATTAAAAATATTTCCTTACTAATTAGCTTACCAGGTGTGTTTTGAATTTTCTAGTTTTATTAAGATATAGTTATTTTATGCACTAAATGTCATAATAGTCTGTCGTTATATATAGTATCGTTTAATAAATAGTGTACGTTGAATTCATGACAACTGTCGTCATAAAGGCTTTACTGCATTCAGCTGCTATTCAGTGCATTCCTTATTCATAACATGTCTTCGTCGAAGCCGCAATTCGGAGTCGGACGTGTGAAAACGTTTAGATATAGGTATGTGACTTCGCAAAGCAAACAGTTTAGACTGCACGAGGTCGCATATTGATTATTTGAATGCGTTATTCAATAGTAAAACACGCCCACCGTTCCGTATGCGGTAACATAGAATTGGCTGAAGATATTTCAATATGAATATAAATAGATGTAGAAAGAGTAAAGACGACTTGACGTTACTTTGACGGTCAATTGGCGTGGTGTATTGAGAAATCTGGATTCCGAGTTGTGGATCCCGGTTACGCAAGTTTCGATGCAAATATATTAGGATCGTCGTGCGATAATCTGTGTAGGAGATTTATATTGTAATTTGATATTTGAACTTTGTTTTGTTGAATTCCGAACACAATCTGTGTTCATAGCGGTAGTTATTATGTCGCCCAATAAGATTTTTTTATCCTTAATAGATATTAATAAATGAAAGAGAAAAAAAAGCATTTAACATTAATGCATGTGACAGCACTTTCCAAATGGAATCGGTCGAGACATGCGGTGCTAGGTGGTCGCGTGGCGAGGACCGCCCGTAGCGGCCGACGCCGTGCTATGCTAATTCAATTGTTAGGCGGGCGGATAGTGCGGTGATACCATCGGCTCCGCCTGCATTATCATAATAATGCGCGACTCACCTCGCGGACGCGCCTCGTCTCTGTCGACACACGATACACGAACGATAAGCGAACATTTATTCTCAACCGACATCGATACCACGACTTGTCCACGACACAGAAACCGGTCAAACATAAATGCAAAACGGCGTCTAATCGATTCGCAGAAGTGTTGAAAAGCGGCGAAAGCGTTCTCATGGTGCACCGCCCGTGGGCCGTAACCGTACACGGCTTTTGCCGATTACATATCTAGCGGGATGCAAATTGAATTATGGGACTTTTTGTCTGTTCAATTGTTTAATACCGCGGCTTTGTTCTTGCCGCGACTGTAAGTACGTGACGATTGAACCACTCAACTCAATGTAATCGCCCGCTCTTTGCTCCACTCTGCGCGCGTCGATTGTTTTCCCCGAGCTCTTCGTGACGGCAGATTATAGTGTTTTATTTTATTACTTAGCTAATTATTGCTATTGTTACAAATGCGTGTTTGAAATCCTTCGGAATTCGTCCACGGCGCAGTTCCGATCTACGCATCTTCGTGTGATAAGTTCA
Organism: Teinopalpus imperialis; assembly: GCA_029286865.1. NCBI lineage: Eukaryota > Metazoa > Arthropoda > Insecta > Lepidoptera > Papilionidae > Teinopalpus > Teinopalpus imperialis. Next base: position 10,634,387 of record JAGSMU010000016.1, read on the forward strand.
GATAAATTAAATGGTAACTATAATAATAATTTCGGTTATGAATAAATATCGTTGAAATGATAGACACTGGCGGATGTAATTGGAAAGAAATAAAGGCTGGAATGAATAACAATTGTTCGTTTTTATGAGACCCCTGCACTAGTTGGTAGCATCGTCGAGGCTTTGTGGTTTAGACCCACGGGCACTTACGTCGGTAATTTTCTCAGCAATTAATATTCAACTCGCTTCAGTTACTTAAATGTAAAAAAAGTGAAACAGAAGTCGAAGAAAATTACAAAGCCGCCTCCATTGAGTTAGTTCCGCGCTATCAGCCAGGCAATGTGTCGAGCTAACTAATTGCTCCGAGTCCATTGTGTTGGCATGTGTCACTGTGGTTTTAATGACAGTTCCTTTTTATTTAAAAAAGAAAATATGTTTCTAACGAATACATTAAACTGTGGGTGATTACATTTTTATAAAACTGTGTTTTTAATAATTACACAAAATTATACGAACGAACGAACTTAAACTAAGTGTCAAGAAAATTTTAACATAATTTACAAGAACGAAATATTCCGTGTTCTGAGATGTTGTTTTTGACGTTTAGCATTATACATAACCATTAATCTTAGAAGAAGGAATACTATTACATTATAACAAACATTTGACGTTTAATTCAATTCATCAAATTTATGGGATAGAGACGTTTTTAAAAAAAAATATTCTGTGAGACAGTCCTGTCATAACCTTAAATAAGTATAGTAAGATACCGTTTCACATACCCCGGGGAGATGTGTTCCAAGCATTTTATTTGTTTGTTAGTATCGTTTAAATGGAGCTAATTATAACAATTTCGTTGGAAATCACTGGAATTATGTTGCTACCAAAAATACGTGAGTTTAACGACGTATTCTCGGAAATGTCGGCGGAGAGGTGCGGGCGTGGGCCCACGGCGCTGGCGAGCGACACGCAACGTTGCAACGCTGAAGCTTTGCTAGCCGGCCTTGAACTTTTATTCACGCGGCTTGCTCACTGCTCGCCCACAGGTAAAATATTACATATCCTATAATATTACGATAGTGCCATTTGAATGCCATGTGACGTATACGGTTGTAAGAGAACGTAGCAGCTGCGTCGCAAATCTTTCCGGGTCGAGAGCGATTCCCACCTGAGGAAAGGAATATTTGTGCTTTTTCCGTGTGTTGTTTGTATGTCTTGTATCCCAGACTTTCCACTCTAAACTTTTTTTTGTTTATAAAATCGCATGTTTTCGTCGTGGTCGAACTACGCTGCAGTTTGATTTTGAATGAATGAGATAGTTCGGCCGAGGTAGGACCACGCCCTCACAGAATACCATCGTAAAATAACAGCATAATACTGTTCTGTTTCGTCTGGTGAGTGAAGGGATCCGGAGAACTTCATTCATTGGTAACTGAGATGGAATCATCTCAGTCTTCAAGGGTGACAATGCATCTGCATTATGATTCCTTGTCAGGGATGAATTAAGATTTCATGGTTCGAACGAATCTTCAGGTGAACTGTCTGTTCGTTTGGATTACTCATATCCAAATACGAGTACTTCGCGAAAGAAGCGTCGATAACCTAATGGTTTGGGGTACTGTCAGCGGAAATTAACGTCGTTGGTTCGAATTCGATATTTGTGTATTGTTGTGAACTATCTTCTTACACAACACTTAAACTTTGAGTGGTTAATCGGAATGCTAGTAATTATAAGATTGTTAGTATTATTTTTAAGTAAGAATAAATAGCTCCATGAAGTCTCGATGTTTAGGCGGAGAAAAAAAATCTAAGATGGTTGATGTAAGTTGTAGCCGTAACGACTTAATAATCGACTGTAATTATTGCTAACTCGTTTATACGAAGAAAATAATAAATATATTAATTATAATATATAACAATACGAAAGCGCAACTTGACGAACCGGGTCGGGCGGTAAACGCCTAACTGTTCTGTGCACATCGCGTCCTTCATTTCAAGAGTTCTGTACAGTGGTATACGAATGAACGGGCACTAGCAATTATTTGTTACAATTTAAACAAAACACTCAACAGTTTAAATGAATATTTTGAAATGTCACCAAATGAATTGTAAAGTTACCATGTTTGTTACCATGGTAAATAATTACTAGACTACTGCTTAATTATTATTGCTATGCCCTTGCAGGGCGTCACATCTATACCTTGTCATCAGTTCAAATTCCATCCATGATTGTTAATGTGATATGTGATAAAGAATTATTATAATTATTGTAATGAGTAATACATTTTTTTTTAAACTTTCTAAGCAAGTGCTTGACCATAATAGTAAGTGGAAATGCAGTCTTGGATGGTAAGGTGCACTAGCTCAGTAAATGCCTATTCACTCTACTCTTGAAAACACCTACATTGTAATCGGAGGGAAAGACAGACATATTTTCATGTATGAAAGAAAAACCGTGGTATCACACGCTCGTTTTTAATACACAGTACGAGAAACGAGTTCGATCTCTCACTGCCGGCACCAATCAAATTGTTAATCGCAATTTTAAGTACTGATTTATGACGTGCACAGCGGTGAAGGAAAACATCGTAGGGAAACTTGGATGTTTTAAGAAATAAAAGAAAATATTTCGAATACATGGGAAGTCCTATGAACCCTTTCTATGGAGCAGGTTTATATCCATCATATATATATATATATATATATATATAGTGTATATAGTGCTTTTTAGTGTGTTTAGTTTCATACACTATATAGTGTATGAAACTAAAGATATGAACACACAGACTTAACAAATCTCTCTCTTTTCAATCTTACGGCGAATGTAATTAAAATAGTAATTCCTATACATTGAATTGTGTACTGTGTTATTCTTAAATGAACCGACGTGTCAATATACGTGTAAATAAAGTTATTTTAAAATCTCGTACGCTCGCATTTACCGACACTACGTGAACAAAGCCACGGAGAAGGGGAACCCTTGTTTCAATTCCGACACACACTCGCTTTTTTTACTCGCTGGAACTTGTTTCTCAAATTGGTGCGCCTATTATCTGGCCCTGCTCGTGAAGGTCGGCAGTCACTTGTATTCGATTTTAGAGCAAATTCCGTCACGCAAATATTTCTACGTGTGCTTAGGATATACGAAGCAAGAAACGATTCAATCTTTGAAGTTACGTGAGTTAAGTAAGAACATAATTTAATTTAGTGTACATAATTATATAAAATTGTCTAATGTATATATTTATATAGACAATTAAAGTAATGTACCTTTCAAAATTTGTTTACATATTTGTCCACACGTAGTCAATAATAATTCCAATTTTTTATTGGAACAGTATATTTTATTTTTCTACCATCTGCTTTATACATATATTTATGTTTTGATATGTAATTGTTCATTATTCAATATTCATGTTTGCTTTTTTTATTTAGTTTCGTCATCTATAACCTCTACATGTCTCTGTGGCTACCTATCGGTTGACTAGATATCCGTAAATGTTCAACTTTGTGCATTAAAAAAATATATCTAATTATAATAATTATTCTTAAACACGCACCCGACTCCTTTGTTTAATTTAAGCTACTTTTGCTATATAATTCATTATGTTCTTGCTATTAAATCATCATTAGTGGTATCCATGGGTTCACCGTACAAAATACATAGATATTTGTAATTAGTACTATTAATTAGCACAATACCCATACAATAATTATTCTTGACTAATTATCGAATAACATAGTGCTGTTATTACGTTTATCAAGCTCAAATCACACTAGCTAATATACAATAATTTACGACAAGCAAAATACTTTCTCAAAAAATTTAGTTGACTTTTATTAAATTTTTGATTATATTTTTTTGTTCATTTCCAACTTTTCATCTTTACTCCGCGCAATTGGACGCCATTATTTAGTTGTTTGCTTGTAATAATTTTGAGCAAATCTCATGTCATTTTTCTTTTTAGTTTTGTTGTTTTGACTAACAGTGATTCCGCCGCCGTATTAAATTTATAATGTAGTCTATTCACGGATGTTCTAGTTTTTTGTATGTATATTCACGCATTTATAGTTTAAAAAATATTTGTTTTGCAGTTAATTTTCGTTCTTTTCTACCTTAGTATTCTTTCGTAAATCACTATAAAAAAAAACTTAAAATCTATTTCAATACTTAACTAATTTAATTAGTAATAAATAAGAGAAATATCAAGAATTATCAAAAAAACCTTTAATGAACATACAATATTACCAGTCTTGAAAACATTATTTTATTAATAAAAAAAATATATTATTTATATATAATATTTTATATTACAACAAAACAAAGAATTTTCTTGAATTTTATGCGGTTTAAGGTTTATTTCTATATGTTGTATTCATATAAATACAGTAAACACTAATAAATCAATTGAAAGTTCATTAAAAATTTTGAACAGGGAAGTCCCGTCACGTTAGAACTGCGTGTATTAGGAGTGAAGGCGTGAAACCGCGCTCGTTACCGTCGCCCATTACCGCACAGCACATGGCGTCGCAGCAAATTGAGCCGAAACAAATTATTTATTTAAATGGAAATTATCGGCTTATGACTGTCCGCCGACTTTGACGCGCTTGCGGCTTTAATTTGACCGCCATATGCATCTTTCTAGGGACCTACGTACTTTTTGTCCTCAGATTGAAAATTATGAGGTCCGTCAAAGACTATTGATTATATTTGTTTGTTAATACTCTCAGTTAGTTAATAGGTATATTTTTTGAAATGAACCTGGTTTGCCAGTATTTTAGGTAATATTTGTTATAAAATCGTAATCTGATTTAATAATAATTTAATGTATTCTTTCATAATTTTTTTGATAATGATGACCATATGATATCTATTGCTCAGGATATATTATAGTTCCTTTCCATAGTCTTAGGTAATGCACGTATGTTTAGAGCGAAGAAAAGTTCAAGTTCAAAGTTAGAAAAGGATTTGCAAAAATTGTTCTTAGGCCGAGAATCGAACCCACGACCTGAAACTCAGAGGCCTAGGATAAGCCTGAAACTCTGAATATCACGCCGTCGTCATATCTTACATGAACATGATCCCTAGAGTCGTCGAAATATCGAAATTTGAGGCAAAATGTGCCGCCATAAATCTCAGATGCATCTAAAATTTTTTGTGAAGCGGGAGTTTAATTTTGAAATGTTGATGAAATCTTGTGGTAATGTGTCGAACATGGCCGGCCGCCCGGCCCACCCATCCCACCACTAGCCTCGGGGCTCGACAACTACAACGCGGTACAAGTTTCGTTCAATATTAAGACATATTTACACATTACGCGTCGCTGGTTCTTGAATCGATTTTCAGCCGAGTAATAAAATTTGAATATCATAAACTGTTTGGTTTTTCAGTCCAGCTGTGTGGCACTGCATTTGAACCTTGAAACTTGAACAAATAAATTCAAGTACATTACACCGGATAAGGGAACGGGATAACGATTGAATACCTACCGCGCCGTAATACTAGTTGTATGTCACCGGAGTAGAAAATCAAACAGAAAACATTACTATTGGATTTAGACCCATACAATGAACTGACATACCCAATCCAATCATTAAGTATGGATCATTATGATTCACCAGAGTTGTAGGAAAATCAATTAAATGGTGTACGGTACTAAATAAACATGACGTGTAACCTGTATGTGGACCCTGACCAATGCAATCCCGCCCGCATCAAAGTTTACAAACGGGGGCGCTGTTTGCGTGTACCATAAATACATTACTAATGCGTAAATAATGTCTTCCACACATTATCTTTTACTTATTCTACATCGACAACTTTATTTAATGATGTGTCCTAGTCACTAGTGACGAATTTGGAGATATTTCATAGCAGTAAATGAGTAAGTTATCGCTTATCCCATATTAAATAATCAACGCTATGTATAGATATTACATATGGCATATTACTAATCGTTTTGTATAGAACATATATATATATGTGTGTACATACATGCTCTATACGAAACAATTTGTGAAAGCTGATGCTTTTTAGTAACTTTAATTCACATTTAAATGATATTGTTCAGTTTTCATTATTCCTAATGTCGGACCGACTGAACTCACCAATACTTTAACACATTTAAATGTTTAACAGTGGGGTTGCTTGATGTTTTTTTTTAAATAAGGGTGACAAACTAGCACGTAGTTCATCTGTTAGTAATGATCTCTTTGGCCCGTGACAGTCTCATATATCATTGGCATTCTGATGCGCTTGATTAGCGTTTCAATTTAATCATTCGTCAAGTGAAACACGCTTATAGTTATTTAAAACATTATGCAATGGCAATGACATGGGAAATATACGCCTAGACCCACAAGCCAGATATCTCTTCGTAACGTTGGATAAACTTGTTAATAATTAACTTTTACATAACAGTTGATATAACATTGACGCGTAGCAGATTGGTCAGAGTACCTGGCGTTTGAGTCACGGGTTTTACGTTCGGTTCCAAACCGAGGGGTAATATTTGAGCAACACAAGGTAGTTTCCGGGTCTGGATGTGACATCGTTCAGGAGAACATTATTGAGTTTTAACCACACTTAATGGACTGAGGTAATTAGATCAATCATTAAAGATAAAGATCATTATGATTTACCTGAATTGCAGGAGAATCAATTACACACTGACACGGCATCTGAACCTTCCTCCAATATGGCTTATATCTAGACCTCTAGCCTTAATACCTAGCTTATTACTAGAGAAGGGGACTGTTGTGTTTTCGAATATCTTAATGTTATCTATGGTTACACCTCTGTATCAGAACTTATTATTTTTTTATGAAATATAATCTGTAGAGTTTTTGGATGGTTAAAGCTAGGATTGGTTTAAGATTTTGTTTAAAAACCTAATTAAAGTAATTTGCAATTAGTCAGTGTTTTATTACAGTGAGTACGTAAAAGGGGCCATGAATGCCTGTGTGATTTTCACGACACTATAATATATTCTGTACAGTTAGTGTAATCTGGTAGTTGAAATATACTTTGACGACATCATCATTCAGTCATGAGTTGCTAAATGTATAAACAATTGAATGCATTGTCACTGCTGTAGAATTAGGTGGAATGTCATGTCATCAATAATACGATCTCCGGTTTCTCACCAGACATTCTCGCTTATATTCCGGAAAGCATGTGCCAATCCTGTTCGAAACGATCCTATTAAATGTAACGCGATGACTCTACCACATAAAAATATGAATCTTAACGAAAACTAATGTTTTATTTACTATTCACATCTAGTAGTTCTACATATATATTGTCAATAACACTCATGTGACTAACATTGGGTCTGAATTCAACTTTCGTTTATATTTCATAAGGGAAAACAGATATTTCAGTTAAAGTAATTTAGATTTTTTGTTAAAACGCAAATCAATAGTCATGTCGTCAGCAAATTCTAAGCCAAAATTATACAACGAATCGTACAGTAAATAGAGCAACATTAGTTAGTTGTCGACGTCAAAACCAAACAATATGTCATAAATTGTAAAACCGATGCAAGTTAGTTTGCATTAGAATGGATGGGGCGAGCTTCCCCTCCGGCGACGCGACGCCGACGACCCTGCGACGACGGCGAGGCGTTCGATTTCACCCGGAATTAACTCGATAATTCTCTAATTGTGCAATTAGCTGACGGCAATTTGCTCTGGGCTTATCGGCAGTGAATTACACACGACCGCCGCCTTATTTTGAAGAGCTCGATATAATATCTTAACGAGTACATTTATTTAGAAATTTAAAACGACGTGAAATACGGACACTTCCATTTAATCTGTAAGCAATTCCTGGTTTCCGTGGAAAATGGTTGAGGAGAATTCATTAGCATTATCAAAGAACTGCGCTACTTTGTGTAATGAAAAATAGTTCAGAAGCTAAGAGCAAGTATCAAACATGGTACTAACCATATGTACACATCAAGATCTTTGATGATTTCATATCTAAAGATACGTGGTTCAAAAATGTTTTGTATAATGAAAAGACAGTTGATGTAAATTGATAATTTTAATTATGGTAATAACACGTTATATAATCTATCATACGATGTGCACAAGCAAGAAGAAACATTGTGTTACAATTTAAAGTTAATAAAGAAAATAACAAAAAGTTTCCGTTTACCATCGCATTTAATGGTTTACATTACGATAATAAATAACCAATTGATGGAACACAGTTACACGTATACGTACATAACGATGATCGCCTTCATTATTTTCAATAACGTACTTTCGAGAAATATTAGGTCCTAAGTATAGTTATGAATTTTATGAAATACAATTTGGTTGGTAACGACTTCACGATCGTCTTAATAACACGTCGAGAGCTAAGCGTTTTCGCTTGAATATTCATTTCAGTTCATCATAATTTTGGTAGATAATTTTAAATTATCCAATCTGCTGAAGGCGCGCCCAACGCCAACGTTGTGAGATACATGCGCCTTTGCGTACCACGATTTATTGCTTCTCACATTAATTTTATTACGCTGCACCATTAAATTATAATATTGTTTTATCAGAGCCGTTATCGCTTATCAAATGAGGCGTTTTATTGCAGCTATATGTACGGTCAAGTTTTTAATCTTTTGAGGAATATCTTTATTTTGTGATTTTTCTAATTCGTAATTGATTATCTAAAAAAATTAACAGGTAATACTACCTGTACCTTTTTAACCATGAATTAGGAAGCAGAAATGCTTAATTTGTATTATAGTTTTAAATAATTTTGTAAACCTCACGTTATGCATATCAGGCTTATTAAAGCTGTGAAGAGAAAATGTTAAAAGATGGATTGGATTAATATTTTTTGACATTTATCTCACATCATATATAAACATTTGTTCATGAATCTATAGTGTATTGTATAAGCCTTTTATACAACTTCGCGGCCTAGCACCTTTATAAAACTCCACTGTCATGATACCTATCCATATTTTTTGTCTGTCCATTCGTAACTTCGAGTATACTTTCATCCTTGAACCGCGCCGGCTACCTGACCCGATACTACAATTTGTGCTCGCATTAGGTAATCTCGTCTCATTTCGACTCGTATTTTTTACGACAAAAGATCTTCGTCATTTTTTGACAAGGAAAAGGCCATCAGCGTTGTAATGCCGTGCACGGCGCCGTCATGGCGGCTTCGAGGCTGTACAGAGCGTTGAATCTTTGATCCAATCTCTCGGAGTGGCCCTGGGTAAGTTGACGACCAATTATGGATATCACTCGGTTTCGGCCCGCGCCCAAATGGAACATAATTCCTAGGGTAATTATGACTGAAGCGCTCGCCTTGCATCGATTCTGCTCTCTACTGACACGTATTATCCAAATTGCTTCGATGTCTCAGGGGGCTCGGAGCGTTCTTTTTTTATTTACTTGTTCGTGTTCCGTATAACGTTGTGTGTTATGATTGCAATTATTTTTTTAATATTTATATATTTCAGATGAAACCTTGCACCTTTTCTATTTCATATTCTTCTTTAATTCTTAAAATTCAAATCATTCAAATACATTATATCAAGTGAGGTATTAGTAAATAATATTTTATGTATTGTTTAATTAAGCAAAAAATTGTGGAAATGATGATAAAAATAAGAGATAATTAGACCCGTAATCGAAATACTATAGTATTATGAAAAATATAAACGCTTGATATAATATTAAGGTTGACATTATTTTATATCTGGTACTTTAATCGCTCATTGAAACAACAAACAACGGTGTTAAAAATAAAAACATTTGGTTTAATAGGTGTTTCGTATCATTGTCTATATTAAATCAATGGAATATTTTTAATCATTTGACTCATTTTCGAAGATCGGATGTTGTCGATATATCTAGCTTTATATAGGTATTAGATTATATATTATGGAAAAATAACCAAAACACTGAAGTGTTATGCTGCTATTTTTCGTTGGTATTCTATGAGGCCGTTGTCCCTCCCCGGTCGAACTGGCTCTTTCATGCTTCAGATAGTCTACTTTTAGGGTGACCGGTAAAATTACTTATGCCTATATCTAACAGGTAGTCAGTCGGTTCAACTAGATCGACGGTGCAATCTATGGGCAAGACCTGTGTTAATTAGTGCATACAGTTTACCTTGGGATAACACATGACTGTTCCCAAATAAACATGTACATCATTTTTCAAAAAAGTTTTTATAAGCACATCGATTATGTGGTGACGTGGTTATACCCGGTCGAGCGAGGTCAGGAGTAGAAACAAGTTGCAGTCTGTCTGGACCGTTTATGTATCTATATCACTCTTATGCTTTATATTACTCATAATGCGTATTGAACTGGACTAATTACTTCATCAGACTCTTGTAACCATGATTAGTGTTGTTGTTGTCCACAAGATGACATCAACTGCACAAGATGTATCACAATAACCTAAGTAAATAAATAACTCATTTAATCAATCCAGCAATTGCAAAGGTACATGGGTAACAACTTAAAGGTACGTAGAAAAAACAAAATAAAAGGTATATCTTATAAATTGGAACCGCAATGGCTGACTTCTCTGTCTATTGAGGTGGCTTTCATCGGTTTACATTAGATTCTTTATAAATGTTACTTAACTTTCTTATTTATTATACGTTTGTTTTTATTAAATAGCTGTTCGTGTTAGGTATCGCCCAGGTGAATTTCAACATTGCGATGAATTTATGTTATGAAAGTTATGAAGTACACTAAAAAAGATTTTCATATTAAACATGTCATCCAAATTTATTTCATACAAACCTTGTGTTTTGAACAAAACAAAACCAGCCAAATCGATCGAACCGTTCTCAAGTTTATACCCGGTCGAGCGAAGTCAGGAGTAGAAACAAGTTGCAGTCTGTCTGGACCGTTTATGTATCTATATCACTCTTATGCTTTATATTACTCATAATGCGTATTGAACTGGACTAATTACTTCATCAGACTCCTGTAACCATGATTAGTGTTGTTGTTGTCCACAAGATGACATCAACTGCACAAGATGTATCACAATAACCTAAGTAAATAAATAAATAAATAACTCATTTAATCAATCCAGCAATTGCAAAGGTACATGGGTAACAACTTAAAGGTACGTAGAAAAAACAAAATAAAAGGTATATCTTATAAATTAAAAATATACTCGTACATATAATCTAAAATATACTCTAAAATATTGCAATGCCGAATCGATGGGGTTTCAGCTCAGAATTGTGTTGGCATAAGCCAACGATGTAGTTGCTCAAATACAGAGGCAATCACTCCTAGTCGCATATAATGTAGAATATCGGAGAAAAATTACACGAATACTGTTTCACGGCTGGGAATCGAATCCAGGTCCCGCGACGCAGCAGGTGGGGCTAAGTACGTTTATCATTACGGCACGCGGCCCTTAATGAGATGTATAAGACCTACCGATACAAATGAAATTAACTTAAACTTGTTGAATTTACTTGTAGAAGAATTCCATTACCCTTATCTCTGACTTTATGATCGATAACACCATATTATATTGCCATCACAATTATATTCATTCTTATTTTTTAAAGATACGGCAACGTGTATATTGAGATATTCATCATTAACATTATCAAAGTCAATCAGTAGTCCACTTCTTAACACTGGTCTCTAGCACGGTCCTCAATCTCCTGCACACATCGACTTCTCAAGACATTATGAGTATAGTATTTAATTTGATCTTTCCCAAGTCAACATAATTTATTACTTTTTTTTTTATTACACTGAGAGCAACAAACGAGCACAGTTTACCTGATGGCAAGTGACTCCTGCGCCCCATGACATCTACATTCAACCTTGACAAGGAATCATAATGCAGATGCGTTGTCACACTTGAGGACTGAGATGGAATGCTTCACCAGTAATAAAGGTCTCCGGATGCCTACACTCACTAGACGAAACACAGCAGCATTATGCTGCTATTTAACGCTGGTATTCTGTGAGGGCATGGTCCTACCCCGGTCGAGCCTCCCCATTAATTCTGCAGCTATAAACAAACTGTTGTGTAGCTCTACCACTGTTCACTTGTTGTTCCTTTATTACCTTTTTAGTTAAAAAAATATTCATATCTTTTCATTTACGATAATATTTTTGTCTATTTTATAGTCTAACAGCCGCATAATTTAGTACTAAGAGTACCTAACAGCTGAGTTGTTAGTCCTGGGTTTCGATTCACAGACGATAATGTTTGCGTAAAGTATTGAAAATGTAGATATATTCAGAATACCTAATTCCAGATGAAAGAACTGCCAGTGTCGAGTTGAGTGATAGTAATACATTGAATTGTTATTTTACTCATTTTATAGTCACGTAATTTTTTACTTATTGTATAATCACGTAATTTTTTACACATTTTATAGTCACGTATTCTTTTACTCATATTATAGTCACGTATTTTTTACTCATTTTATAGTCACCTATTCTTTTACTCACTTTATCGTCATGTATTTTTTTACTAATACTTTATAGTCTGGTAATTTTTTACTCATTTTAGTGTCTCGTAGTTAATGAAGAGCGGGCCGCGGGACACCTACATGCGAGTAGATCTGCGATAACGCTCGCAACGACCCATTATTTCTATTTACTCGGTGGTCGCCGACCTATCACCTAATACTACATAATACAGTCATTTGTCAGTCAGTCTACATACTTGTTGTTTCATATTTGTTGAAGGCATTCTTTTTATTATTTAGCATATAATTTTTTTTGATGAGGCATTCTTCTATTACTTATTTCACGACCGTTGCACCATTTTCCGGTTAAAGGTAGAATTAGGTAAAAAAGGTAGGGGGATAGGATTCCCTGGCAGGCCAGTGGATGGGCAGGGACGGACTACAACTTCGTGGAATACTAGCAATATATCCTACTACGCTGTGTCATCTGGTGAGTGAACGAATCGGTAGACCTTTTGCTGGTGCTTTGCCGTCCCATGCATCTGAATTATATATCCAAGATGTATGTGGCCGTAGAAATGCAATAACCTGATCTATGTACACGATTCTTAATCTAATTTAAAAATATACTTTTTTCTCTACATGCATGTCTATCGTCACTTATATTTTTGTAAAATTGATCCTAATTAGTATGTGTATTTTTAACATATTTTTTGTTTTGCTTTAAACAAAAACGATAAAGCTCAGATAGCTAAAAACGTTACGGTTGGAAATCTTGTCGTCAAATACTTTCTTAAATATATAAATGAAAAAAACTGACATATAGTGTCGCGGTAAATCGAAGTCAAAGTCAGCAGTTGCTGGCAGCAGGGCTGGTACACACGAGCGCGACAGCTGCGCCAATCACAATATAAAGGGCGTGGCGCACCCCTCACCCCTGCCTCTCGGCCCAATGTCCCGATCACCGTATTATGTTATTGCATACAATGAAACTTTTTTATTGACCCTTTGTCTCATATTGGGGTGAAATATCCGGTCGGATGTTCCTTATACGCTCACCTTTATTTAACACAGAATGGGTGCAGGGAACGGATTATGGTTTTTTTTTCTTTGTTGTAACATAATCTACTCTCACGGCGAGATTACAATAGTTTTTTTGGAGTTTAGTAATTTATGTAACGGATATGCATTATGATTATCATTGTTTTAGTTTTTTAAGTGCTAGTTCTTTTATTTTATATTATTTAAGATCTTAAAATGTGCGCAGTATTTATTGGTCTTCGTTAAAAAAAACTACGCCTATCAGTTGAGAATTCCACCCACTGAGAGGAATTAATATGTGTTTCTATATAGAAACAAAATAAAATAGTCATAGTCAATTAAATTTTGACTATTTATAGTTTTTCTTTATAAAGATATGTATCTGTGCACGTTTTTAAAACATGCTTTTTTTTAAATGCTTATTTTTACAATTTATAGATTTCTTTAAATATTATATATAATTATTAAATTGTACAAATAATTAAGATAAATTAACTTCGATGTTTACGAGGTAGCCGGACAGTGGGTACGTTTATTAATTACGACATCCCGCGGTCGCCGAGCATTCGCCGAGCAGTAGCATCGGGGCTGTCACTGAGCTGCCCAATTGTAAATACACTTCACAGGCTCCTCGTAATTTATTAATATTATTTCTGAAGTTGCCTCCGGCACCATTTTGACCGCGGTGTTTATTCACATATAAATTAGGCTATAAATCTGTCTCTACGTTCAAAACGATTCCCACGGACTCGGCACTGGTAGATAATTAAACCCGAATAAATAATTATTTTCTTTGTTCATTCGTTATAATTAATTGTTCACTGTTCATATTTCCAGGAGCACCCAAGTCTGCGCGGCACGCCGCTGGCGATGCTCGCGGCGCAATGCAACAAGTTGTCGAGCAAGTCGCCTCCCCCGCTGGCCGACGCGGCCGTGGGGAAAGGATTTCACCCGTGGAAGAAGAGTCCAGGAACTCATTCACCGCCCGGCGTCGGCTCCGTACCACGCTCGCAACCGCCCTCTTGTGGCCCATACGCCCGGGCACCCACCTCCTGTGCCGCTGCACCCTCATACGGCAACGACCTATATTTTCCCTCATCAGGGGACCAGTTACTAGGAAAAAGTGAATCCAGTGCCAGTCTCGGCTCGATGTACTCCCGGCATCCATATGAATCGTGGCCCTTCAATGTTGGCGGCGGCGGTGGCAGCGGCGCTCTCAAAGCTGCAGAAATGGGCGGCGTCAGCGCCGTCGGCAGCACCTGGTGGGACGTGCACAGCGGTTGGCTCGATGTCGGTGGACAGATGGCAAACTACGCAGGACAAGACTATTCGCAACTGACACATTCCTTGTCAGGCGGAGCACACCTACTCCCACCGGCTCCTCATCTATTACAAGACGCTTACAAATCAGTGCTACCAACACAGGGTTCATTCGGGCTGCACGCGCCAGGTTCACCCGCACCGCCAGCGCAGGCGCCGTCACCTCGTTCACAGAGACGCTACGCTGGCCGTGCCACATGCGACTGCCCCAACTGCCAGGAAGCGGAGAGACTGGGACCCGCGGGGGCACATCTCCGTAAAAAGAACATACACAGCTGCCATATCCCCGGCTGCGGGAAAGTGTACGGGAAGACATCCCATCTTAAAGCGCACTTGCGCTGGCACACGGGCGAACGACCTTTCGTCTGCAACTGGTTGTTCTGCGGTAAGCGGTTCACACGATCCGACGAACTGCAGCGGCATCTGCGCACGCACACAGGCGAGAAGAGGTTCGCGTGCCCCGTTTGCAACAAGAGGTTTATGCGGTCGGACCACCTCGCAAAGCACGTGAAGACGCACAATGGTGGAAAGAAAGGCAGTTCTGAGTCTTGTTCGGATTCGGAGGAGAACAGCCAGGGGGAGGGGGGCGCCGGCGGACGCTCCCCCGAGCATCCGCTGGACGTGAAACCGAGCACGCTGGTGTGACGGGGGCAAGCGGCGTTAGCGATGCACCACGCCCCGCCGCTCCTGTGAAACTGCCCTGTTATACCACATATCATACCACATAACCACTGTATAGATTTTAATTAAAGACATTGTGTCGTGGTGTATGTATTTGATGTGAGACTTCAAGTGTACAGTATAGATACTATAAAATATTGTCTATTATAATTGTATGGTAACATAGTTTGATTAGAATCACTCCCTTTAGTCGAAAGTCGGATGTAATTTATTTAAATATAGTTAATACCCCATCTGTCCTGAATTAAATACCAACTCGTCGTTTAAATATCTGTAGATGTGTATTACATTATTTACTCATAAAGTTTACTAGTAAAAATTACAATATATCAAACTCTGTATAGAAAGTTATTATTTCTAATTAGAGCGAAGACTGTAGAATCAATTTATTATATGAATGATTAAATGATGTTAAAAACTAGCAATTATTAAGTGTACGAGGTAAAAAACTATTTAAACAATCTTACCTAATAATGAACAGAGCTAATATTTGTTTTAATTTAGCTTTTGTCTAAATCTAAGTTTATATGTTCTGTATATAAATACATTTTTAAATATGCATTTTGATTTATCGAATTCAATAGAAAATTTTACATATTTGCGGTTTTTAAAGTGTTGTATTCGTGTAACTATATCATGTAATATTATATTGTACAAATTTATGCTAATAAAAACGCCTGAAATTGATTTTATAAAAATTGAATATATTTTCCGAGTGGATGTTGGCATTTTTACTTATTAAGACGCAAACAAAAATTCTATAATTATTCTTAGCAAAGAATCTAATGGCAAATTATACTCGTTGATCAATAAATATTATTAGCAAAATACTAAGTGCATGATAGACATTAAAATTCAGTACAATACGACGTAGTATTATAGCCAGTGGTAGAGCTACGCTGTGGTTTGTTGGTAACCGGAGAATGAACGGGTCAGCTCCACGGGGGTAGAACCACGCCCTAACTGAATACCAGCGTCAAATAGCAGCATAATGCTGCTGTCTTTCGTCTGGTGAGTGAAGGGATCCGGAGACCTTTATTACTGGTGACGAGGCATTCCATTTCAGTCCACAAGGATGACAACGAATCTGCATTATGATTCTTTGTCAAGGATGAATGTAGATTGTTATGGACCGCAGTTTACTCTCATTATATTAAAGTAAAATAGTATATTTAATACAGCACGGGTATATCCTATATACAAAATGACAAAAAGGCATCTTGCATGTTTCGAATGACGTCGGAATTTAATTCTAACAACATTAAAGCTGCCGACAGCTTTGTTGCAAGAGAGTAGTGTACATTAAGAGTTTACTATTTTTTATTTATATGTTTATAATTTATAGTATAATTTCATATAGTTTGAATATTCATAAGAATTAATCTATTTCAATTACTTTATAGCAGTAGACGTGATAAACGAGCACACTGTTCCCCTGTGGGTAATTGATGATAGCGGCCCAAGATATCCTCAACAAAACTTAACTCGTTGCCACCCCTAAGAACTGAGATAGAATCTCTCGTTGACCGTAATTGTATCTTCAAATCCCTGCGCTTACCATACGAACAGTAGCGTTATGCTATTATTTCACGGTGGTATTGTGTGAGGGTGGAATTCTTCCACGGCGAAGCCGATTCGTTAATGCTGCAGCTAGAAACAAGCTGCAATGTTGCTCTGCCACTGTTACGCCTACAAATTTCTTAGTGAACCCTCTAATCGTTGTTGTTTTACTGGCGTATACTGCCCAAGAATAAGTAACGCTAGAAGTAAAAATATAATTAATATTTTACCTTAGTAATGTGTCAATGCACTTTGACCTCGGAGCAATTTTCAATGTAGAATATTACATTACTATATAATATAGAAAAAAAAGACTATGGGCGACCAGCTACTACATAATTTTTCTATGAAAATCTTGATATCAAAAAGCGCTTACAGTATTTAAAATCATGTCTAACAGTGGTAGAGCTACAACGCAGTTTGTTTCTAGCTGCAGAATGAATGGGTCAGCTCGACCGGGGTAGGATGCCCACATAGAATACCAGCGTGAAATAGCAGTATAATGCTGTGTTCCGTCTGGTGAGTGCAGTGTCCGGAGACCTTTATTACTGGTAACGAGGCGTTCCATCTCAGTCCTCAAGGGTGACAACACATCTGCATTCGTTGTCAAGGATGAATGTAATGGGCCGCAGAAATCACTTAACATCAGGTGAACTGTATGTTCATTTGTTATTCTCAATGTAATAAAAAAAATGTTTAATGTAAATAAAAATATAAAATTCTATAAATTTTTATGTTACTATTTTTTAATAACGACAATGTCGCCTCATAGACGACATGCGAGTGAAAGGGGCTAACTCACAAAACCAAAGATTAATACAAGAGAAGGAATAATACACTGACCGTAAAAATAATGGTTAAAATCTTATGTTATAATGCAAATCAGGTTAGACATTATATACAGGTGTAAAAATTGCTATTAACTGTCTATGTAGAAGTATAAAAGTCTTCGTGAAAAGGGCATAACACTACACACCGTCAGAAAGGGCGCCATTCAAACAACCCACCTACGAGTGTAATTCTCTCTGCTTTCACAAAAGTAGGATTCTCTCCGTACGTTAGATATATTATGTATTTAACGTAATAGAAAAATAATACAATCAAATGACACTGTGCCACACAGTCACTCCCTTTCCCTTCAGTTGCTCAACAAAGAAAGATCTCTTCGTAATTCAAGATGAAAAACGAGCATAAAGTCCACCTAAAAGTGCAACGGTCCAGTGCAGAAGCTCAAAAAAGCAGTAATAGCACTCAACCTGTCAATATGTACACAGCTTCAAGTACACTTTCAATAAATAACTAATAATTATAATGTCTCGACATGAGTAGGTCTGAAATAACAGCGAATTCGTTGAAGATGGTCGGACCTTCGGTAAATAAAAGGTCTGTGAGGAAAATTTATAATTCATGATTTCATCTCACGAATGAGGTGCCACAATCTTCGACGAGAACTTTTATTGAGAAGTAAAATGCGTTATAAGGAGTACTACGGAAACCGTTAATAGAGCTCTGCAGTGCCTTGATAAAACAATGTTTTACAAGTGGAATAATCTATTTATAAATAGAAGAGAAAGATTGAAAAAGACTCCAGTTGTGCACAACAAGCATGGCATCCTATGCTACCATTTGTGTATTATACGCATGTGTATGTTGAATCACTTTTGACGATGGATGTAGGTGTTTATGGGGTGCTAGGATAATAGAAAATTTTGCAGCAATTCTTATGTCATTGCTGTTTGAAGATGACGCGCCGTTGCATTGGAATAATGCTGGGTTGACTGCCCTACATAGATGGGGGTTTCGGACTATTAGTTGACGACTTTTATTTATTTTCAAATTTAAAAAAGGAGGTGAAGGGGAAGAAAATGTTTGATAATATGGTCAAAAAGCTTTATAACTCTTCAACGTAACTTTGAAATTACGTATAATAGTTTCTAAAACTGAAAATATTTACTCTGAGGATAGTATTACATTAGTACAGTAGTAGAATATATGAAACTTAAGACTATATAAATTCTATAATTTATTTTTTACTATTATTAATTTATTCAAACTGAAAAATTTGTACCTAAGTATTACGGTCAAAAATACTTTATATTTTTATTTCTTTATAAATGTTTTCAAGAATTCCCACAACAGTCTAGTTTCAATTTGAAATACATTAAAAGTAAAGAAACTCTTATCCTCACAACGTACTCGTACATTTTAAATCAAACGCGGCTGTTATAAATGCTTTACTTGTCCCCGAATTACAACACCAACATGTAAAAAAAATTAAACCTTAAAATATTCTCACGCAAAAAGTCGAATTCTCAATATCAGCAGCGTGTCGATTATCACACTTTCAGATTACAGTAATTTGTAAGGAACTTTGTAAAGAGGACGACACTCTGCATGCCGTAAAAAGCGAATTGAAACCACAAATAATCAGGGGAGGGGAGGAAGCCGCCTTTGCGGGTGGCCGAGAGCTCGTGCCGTAAAAAGCGCGCTCATCTGCGACAGCCACAGACTCCATTACCGAGCTCGTGGCCTAGCTTAATCTTCTCTTTATTAATGACTTGCGCGACGGTGGTCTCCGACAATTGCTACTCATTGACCGGCGCCGCCCTGATATCATATTGATGTCTCCATCCTGCCCTAATCGCCTAACACTTCGTATGTTTACCAAGAAGGAACGATATACACAATTACGTATTGTCAAGTGTAATGTGGGCATTTGTTTTTGGAAAAAAGATTAATTAAAGTATAATCTTTCTTAGGTAGGCCTAAGCATTTGTTTATCAAACGAATTAAGTACATATTTTTTCTAGAGTTCAGTTTAATTATTTATTCACGTTAATTTTACTATAACGTAAGATTGAAGGACAATTATCAGAAAAACTGTTATCGCTTACTTTAGATATTTACAGCTCTCTAATGTGGTGAAACATTACAAAAACTTTTTTGAGATTCTCGTTTGTTCCTGTATCTGAATAGATGGACCCTATTTACCCATCGTAATTTATTTTAATATTTCATTTCTATATGGTATCTAAATTAAGACATTAATTACTAAAAATCAAACTTATATTGTTTATATGTTTCATATATTAAAAATTATTATAAAAGCATCTCCTTGTGAGGCGTAAATATACCAGGGTGGTAGGTACATATGTACATCGTAATATAAATGACTTCCGTGCTGTCACCGAGATTTAATTTTTTACCGAAGGTACTCTCGTACTAAAATATGAAAATTAATTCATCTCTAGTAAAAAGGTCTTCAGTTATTGATTGGCTGTGGCACTGATAAATAACATTATAAAACAAAATGGTGTGATTTTATTGAGGCACACTTTAAATACCTTGGCTTCGATGACACTATCGGGAACAATATAATTCTCTTAAACTCATTCATTGCTATTAAAAAAAATACCTTGAGCAGATCGATACAATTTATGTAGTAGAGATTGATGTATCCTAAATTCTACAGAACACAAGGTAAATTATTTTTTATTTATTAGACGGCCCATCTGTCCTGTTTTAATATCAAATATTAACTGAGTTTTAATTAGGTCATCTCTTTTCAATCAAAAGGAATAGTACCTTTATTCATCAACTATTTGCTTTTATTATTGAATGTATGAAACAACCTGGGGGAGGTCCGTACCACCACACACAATATTCCGTAGATACCGTTGGAAAACTTCGACTCTATTTATATTAGGGAAAGAGAAACGAGAACATAAGCTACATTATTCAGAATAATTTTGACACTTTACATACAAACATTATAATCTGGCTTTTTTGAAGCCACACCTTTGAGCAATCTTTTACCTGATAAAATTAACACCTTAAATGTTACATTTGATCGGCCAATTAGTAATCGAAAATGTTAATAAAATCGTTACCGTGAAAAGTATAAATAATCATATATTTAATTACAATTAAATTGTGATCTTTTAATCATATAAAGAAAGTCGTTATCGGGATTAATCTTCCAGTAATAGAATTAAATCCCGTACCCCATAACTAAACACAGATTTATAACCCTCTAACCAAATTACTTGTAAACTGATTGAGGGCACGGGATGAGGGCGTCTCGTTAGATGCTGGGCCTACTTCAAATTCTGCCCGCGAACCATATTCCCCTGTCTAGGGCCCGGGAAGTGTAGTGAGTTTTATTGTGATTATAGGTTAGTACTTTATTGTGGATAAAAAGTTATTTTAAATTTAAAATTACTATTTTATATGAAAATTTTATATTGCCTAAAGCCCAATAATGCAAGGAAATACTTTAGCACTTAAAACTAATCAAATTTCAGGACACAATTCATATTATTCCACAACTGAACATGGAGAATTTCCACAGATTTCCATATTGTAAGTGTGGAAATTTTAGACAGAAAATACAATTTCAAAACGTGCTTATATATATATAGCAGACTTAATTTATTTCTTGTCTGCAACACTATAATTAAATCAAATACTGAGCAGAATTTTCTATAGTTATCATTGCGATTTATATTCAGCAACTTTTGGGTGATGAGGATTTATATATGTATCTCTTTATAGATTATATTATAACGTAAGACATAGCGCGAACACTGTGGCACAGTGGTTCTTTATAAAAAAGTAAAGCATGTGAAATAACATTAGAGGAAGGTTCAAATGCAGTGTTAAGGACACGGGATGTACTTACAACACACTCACCTGCAAACATTCAATTTGTGATCCAGAAATATTGTTCCTTGTCACTAGCCACGAATTGACACTGCGGTTAAACAAGATAGTAGTCAATCATAATATATTTTCTATTGTTAAAAGTTTATTAATATATAACAGATTATTCACGTTGTTTTAAGGAAATACCAAGTTTAGTTTTAAAGTACTTTGATTTATCGTATTTAAACATTGTACTAATATTAAGCTAATTGCGATTTTTAAATTATTAAAAGTACGTATACAAATATTTACGTAAAAATACAAATGACGGTAGTCATAATGTAGTCACTAGGAAGTCGGTATCGGCATCAGTGAAAAAAATCAACCTCGTTTAAAGCTTTAAAATGAATATCTCTCTATCCCATTAAGATAAACCTCGACTGTATTTTTCTTTTGTATAAAAGAAGTGATTCTTTAGCAAAATTATAAGCTAACATTTATGAAATAAAAATATCTAGTCTATTCTAGTACATAGTCTAGTCTAATCTACAAGTAAGTATAGCTAAAGATTCATCCAGTATTATTTTATTTTTACTTAAATACCAATTTTCATAAAAATAATATACTATTCATCCATATATTAGGCGATACATTATTCTATTAACCTCTGTCGTCTCATTGTTAATTCTATTGGTATCAAATAGTAATAGTAAAATAAATAAAACTGTTTTTCTATATCTTTATAATTATCATTTTCCTTTATTAAAATTTTTATATTTTTTTTTATAATTTTTAGTTTTAATTTTTTTCTCCCGTTATTATATTGTGTCTATTTGAACAATTTAAGGATTAATAAATTTACGAAATTTTGAGTAATGATTTGTTAGTATGTACGCATGATATTATTGTAACCCAATGTAATTAAATATAAATAATTAATAATTAAAATAAAAATGTTATACAATATTTTTTTATTTAATAACTATTTTCCTAGATTGCAAATTTGATACAATTTCATTACATTGCATTTATTACATGAATTTTATGAAGCTTCCACACAGTAAAAAATCTAATTGCATACATGAAAAAATGTTGTGCATAAAATTGCTTCCATTATCGAAATAAATTCTGCTAATTCCATTAATTTACTCCAATATGATCGAGACTACGAGAAAACATAATTTGCTATATCGGATTTCAAGAACAGAGTATTAACAAGCAACATTCCAATTATTTAATGAAAAATTATAAGCTTTAGTTATAATCAAATTATTTTGTTATCATAATATTTTTATCGTGTGTTAAAATTATATCTATTATAGTTTACTAATTTTATTGAGCACTGAATATATTTTTATAGTCAAAAAAATAAATAAATTCAAACTTATGTCCATGTGTGTACTGGGTAATAAACCAAATAAATATATCTTAAACGGAAATTAATTAATTTGATAAACCTTTTTGTTGGTAAATAATTTCACAAAGTAACGCATGATGTTATTGTAACGCATTTTCATATATATTTAGATTTCTATTCAAGTTAATCTATTTTTGTTGACAACCTTTTTTGGTAGTCCTTCAGTGTCTAAGCGCTCGTTTTTGATTTCACCTTACGCAAAAAAGCGTATTCGATCCTCGGTACCCCTACCTACCATCAGCTTCAATACCTTCTTTAGAGAGTAGGCCTGTGTCCAGCAGGATTCATATAATATATAGACTATTACTTTACTTACTCTCTTTATTAAAAAAACATTCTTATTTATTTCTTTAAAAATACTAATTTAATTATGATCACTACATCACGTGACCTGCAACAAAATAATATACCCAAAATCTAAAAGCCAAGGAATTGCCGTTGGGCGCACATATTCTCGTATTTTTACGAATATCTGTTTAAATGTGTATCATTTAATTATATATATATATATATATATATATATATATATATATATATATATATATATATATATATATAACAATTTTATATATATCACATACATATTAACCTAAGAACAAGTTTTATTTAAGTTTTAGTGTTATATTTTTATCCTTAGTCCCCGTCAGCCAATATAGCTTTACAAACAGGTGTTCAAACATTATGTGAGGTTGCTTCAAATACACTAAGTGCTTTAGTGCTCTTAAGCTGCAAGTCGTAAAGAATCCTTTGAGACTCTTAGGGATTTATGTAGCGTCCAAGCTTACTGTTCGTTCCCGTTTATTGCATACCTATTGCCGTAGCTTCTTCAAAGGTCTAAGCAATATTTCAACATAGATAAAATGCTAGTTTACTGTGACATGGTAAGCTTTTATGGATTTCATTCGAATCGGAGATCTGTCTAGCATGTTGAATTCGACTCCGAAATGGCTTAGTATTCCCGTAACTAGGATTTCGGGCGAACGACCTTAGTTCCCGTCTCTATTTCTATTGTAGTTAAAAGTTCTGATGGTGTCCGGATGTCTATACTTCCCCGGTCGAACCGACTCATTCACTAACTGCATCGTGGTTCTCCTACTACCAATAGTGTTACTATCAACTGTCAATAAAGTTAGGCTTTGTAGTGTGTCTTACTTCTATATAGTGAACATTAGTTTGTACTAATTAGGGTCCTTAAGAATCCTATCCGGAATAATATATATATAAAAAATTTCTTGGATTCGATTCGTAAGCGAAGAAAGTAATGATAAGGAAGAAAATTTGGTTTAGCCAGATCTGGGTATAGTTGTTAAAGTCGTCATTCGTCTCTGATGGCAAAACATGACGCATACATCACGTCGTGATAAACTCGTACCTTTAATCAGGTATAAATATAGACGAAAAGAAGAATAGTTACCAAGATATTTAAATCGGTGGCTGTCAGTAGCGTTTAAGCTGCAAAACCTCTGGTATTGCGATTCTTATCTTTATTACGCCATTTCGCTGTGCCATTAAAGAAATTTGAGTTCAGTTCAGTCTGAAGGTAGAGCTTCTTGCCTTCCTTCTATGTGTGAATAAAGCATTTTTATACATAAGATACGATGCTCACACCACCTGCATCCATCGACTTATCACAAACCTCTACAGGCTGAGACCGTATGCTTATACGTTATCAATTTCCACCACGCGAACATGAGTCTACTTATAAACATATATGTATTTACCACTTGACGACGTGTATCGTGCATCCGTTACTAAGACAAAACACAATACTTTAGCTTATGCAAAAAAGAATATATTGTGACCATACTTTCTTCCATATTAGCTATATAAACAAATGTAGGTGGGAACTATAAATATTAATCTATACTACTGTTTTAAAGCTGGAGAGTTTTCATGTTTGCACGCGCCAATCTCATGAACTACCAGTTTGATTTGAAAAATTATTTTAGCGTTATATAGCACCATTATTTCGGTAACCAACCATGCGGCGAGCAGCAGGCATCATTGCGAAGCTAGAACAAAGGCCGGCGACACGGGAACGGCGGCGACGGCGCGGTGGGCCTGGGGTGAATTAGCCGCACGATGAGATCTGAAAATAATCGAGAAACACCAAAACACGAACTATCATCTAGATATCAGATCACAGTGAGGTACTATGTCCTATAGCCCAGTAATGTGTTTGGCTTCAGCGAACTAATTTATATTTCGAATTCGTTCGAGTCAAATTAAGTAAAGTTAATTTGATTGACTATTTTTATGTTTTGCTCTTAATTTAATAGGTACGCATACTTTTGACGTAATGTACTTAAATATTAGGTAATAAATGAATTTAATAAAATTAGATTGCGGGTTTTTTTTTAATTGGAAGCTTTATAATCCAAATTTATACGAAGCATCGCTAGTGATTGTATAGAAGTTGTTTAACTTTCAAGAATATTATTTCAATGCAAATTTGCCTGCAAGCTAAACAGATAACACTCATTAGTGCTATGATTAATAAACCCTCATAAATCCATGTCCTTGAGACGGGACAAAGAAGCGCCGACGCATCACACGTGGCGGGGACATGTTCTTAGAAAAACAATTCGCACACCACAACATGCAGAATTCTTTTTGCGAATGTTGAATGAATATTGTTGCTAATTAAAACCTCTTGCTGGCTTTTGAAAATATATTCAAAAAAGGTACTTCTATTTTCGTTATTTTTTAGATTTGCCTAAAGATGTTAATTTTCAAATTCACTTTAATATAAGAAATATTATTAGTAATCATACATAATATATTAGAATTCATACTTCTAAATAATTTCACTATTGCTAATCTAACTTCATATGAAATTCATTCCTCAACCTTAATAACGGTTAAATAAAATGTAATTTCACGCTGAGCAGAGAGTTGAGGCGTTTTATTAGAAATTGTCTATTTCACTTTACTTAATATACTTAAATTTTGTGGTCTTCATATACCTACGTAATACGAGTATTTTTATACTTTATTCTTAAACATACAGGTTTCCTCATCTGGGTTTCCTTCACCGCCGTGCACGTGGTAGATCGGCACTTCAAATTGCAAATAATCATTTCATAAATACCACTACTACGGTACGTAGTTGGGACCAATGTTGCTCGCGTACCATATAATTAGAAACTAGTATTCGGCTCAACGGCTAAAATTATATTATATTATGCTGCCTTAATTATGGCAAACAGAGAAGAACTCTTCCGTCGTCCTCTTCCCCAAACCGATAAGTTTATGTAAGCACAGCTACACAACACGGGATTATAAATCCATAAAATCAAATGTTAATAAGAAATCGAACCAAGAATTCGAGAGCCTATCCCTAGTAAGGCGTACTCTGAGCATAAGGCTATGCAGTCTATTATACTTACAGTTTTGATAGTGGTAGCGCTACGCTGCAGTTTGTTTCTAGCTGCAGAATGAATGGGTCTACTCGATTAGGGTAGGACCACGCCCTCATAATACATAGAATACCAGCGTAAAATAGCATCATAATGTTTCCGTGTTATGTCTGTTGAGTGTAGGGATCTGGAGACCTTTATTACTCGTGACGAGGCATTCCATCACAATCCTCAAGGGTGACAACGCATCTGCATTATGCATTATGATTCCTTGTCAAGGATGAATGTAGATATCATGGGCCGCAGGAATCACATACCATGAAGTGAACTGTATGCTCGTTTGTTACTCTCAATGTAATAGGAATAAAAAATAAAATACTAACGTTTATATTCGTTCTACGTAGGTCTCGGTATAGCGAGGAGATATCAAAATAAACCTCAAAACATTGTTGCAAAGAAGGACGGAAACACAGGCAGTTTACAACTTTTTAACAGCACAGTCCGGTCGTTGTAAATCACAAACTTTAGACCCCCTTCAGAAGTAATATCGACTTCTTCGAACACACATAATCCTCCATTCCTCAATATGCGAAAGGAAACGTCACGCCACAAAGCAAGCAGGATTTTAACGAACTCATTGCTACAGGAATAAACGAAAACTCCTTCTACTTAATTAGGAGATAAAATTCTAACAGAGTATTAAAATAAGACAACATTACAACGTTTTATTTCTTAAATAACGAATGATGGTTTTTACACCTTTTGTGTAGTGGAAATACAATTATTGGAAACGCCTGAATAGTTCATAAAACAGTAGCACATTATGTTATCAACGCTACACTTGAGACAAATCGGTAACTCACGAACAAGATGCGCTATGGAGCCGATATTGTTTGTATATCATTTCTAATCTTTCCTATGTTCTCTTTATTTATTAAATACATTGAATATAGTCTGGTGATATCGAGTCTGTCCACTTTTAAGTTTTTTTATTTATCACACATACTGTTACAATGTTATTTGTAGTTCTTGGAAGTTTTTTTACGATATTAGCGATGACCAGTGAGTTCTTTCTGTAGACCATGACATTTACATTCATCTTCGATAAGGAATCATAATGCGTTGTGTCAAAACTGTGGACTAACATGGAGTACTTCGTCATCAGTCGGAACTATAGTACGCTGGTATTACGGAAAACATGATTCTATCCCGGTCGAATCACCTATTCGTGCTACAGCCAGTTCATATGTGGTGTGTTCCGTTTAGTTTGTGTGGTGTACCGTTAACAGTGGTACAATAGTAGTGCTACAAGAGTATAACAAACAAAAGTGGTTAAGTCACAATATGCAATTTATTAGGATGTATTTTGGAAATAACTACAATTTATTTCTTATTGAGTTATCATGTTTCTTCGATATTTGATACTTTAATACTCAAGTTTAATTTCTTTAGATATCTCATTTCATTATATATACGGTTGATGGATGAAATTGGCTTTGTTCTTTTATTAAATAAATGAAATATAATATTTTTAATTTAATAAAAGACAAAGGAGTATTAAATTAGAAGTAATAAAGTATGTTTTATTAATAAATTCGCTACAGTTCGCTAATAGTGTAAAGTTATTCCTCAATCAAGTAAACATTGGTAATAAGAATGCCAAGTCCAATCACCTCTCTGCTCCCCTAAGAGCAAATCTGTGTTAAAACGCAACCGTGACACGAACTGTCATGTTAAAATGTTTTAATTTAGTGCGGCAGTCCGTCACACGAGGCATATCCGCCATCCGGCGCGCTAACGTGCCATTCGACACCCGACACCCGCCGCGGTCGGAGGTGATAAATCTACGCCGCACCCGACTCCACTAATCACGGAAATGAGTACAACCCTTCACTTCGCTCGTTTACATTTAATGTTCCGCTCAAATAAGAATATTTGACGTCTTGACGTACGCTTGGTTAGAATGTTTAAGATATGAGACTTGAAATTATATATTAAAACTATATGATCTACATACATCTTGCAGGACGGGCTAATACGCACATTAATCTTATGGGCTGTCTTATTATCACCAAGCAACCCTATTCGAATGATAAAACTGTATCATCACTTGCTTTTCAGAGTGACTCCTCAGAGTTGCTCCTGTAATTTTTTATCTCTTTAACTTTCACTCAGAACGTTATTAAAATGAGTGATAAGTAACATCGAAACAATAAATAGTAATTGATAATGTTTTATTATTTTTTTTTTTTTTCAGTTACGGTTTAGGTCATAATACTTCGTTCAGTCAAGGCATTACAGTCTAAAATCAGCCTCAGCCAAAACTTCTTCACTTGTAACTTTATACATTATATTATTTATGGCTACAGAAATTACAGTTGAGCCATTTATTAAATATTGTATCACTTATCGACACCGACGACAATTAAGTTTAAATCACTTAATAAATAAGTTAAACCGTTTATAAAAATTATTTCTGCAATTCTTAAAGGCCCCGCTAACAGCTCTAGTTTTTTTATCTCAAAATCATCATTGGAAAGCTTATGGAAGCTGTAAAATATCTCTTCAATGCATCTAGATCCAAAAAGTAAGGTCTGGTGAATATTGACGATGTTCAAGATCTACTATCTAATAGTTGGCTAATAAAAAAATCTTTATCTATTCTTAGACTGCAGCCAACGCTTCTGCAGACTTGAGTGAATGACGCGTTATGATGCGTTTCTTCTATGAAGCAACAGCTACAAACGAAGAAATAGCAAAGGAATAATATTGTAAATGCATTATCGTCCTTGATAAACTAAGATTTACTTACCTTACCTTACCCCAGTAATAAAGTATTCTGTTTTTTTCATTCACCAGACGAACATACCCGTACCAATAAACTACATATTTTTCGCTAGAATTCTGTAAAAGCTTGGTACACACAACACTTACGAGTGCTGCATTGCATTCGTGCAAAAGTTTAAATTATATAATAAACTCTTGTAATATCCTGTTATTGTTTACTTTAATCTGTCTCTCGAAGTTTTTTATTAACCCCCGTAACTTTTGTTTATAATTACTTATAATTCTAAGTGTAAACTTATAACTATCTTATTTCATGGTGATGTATTGTTTGTTTATTTAAACTAACAGCTACTCACTACCAATTTCGGGTAACGAGGCTTTCATTCTGAAGTCCTCAGGGGTGTTCCATGGATGTGCATATCAAATATTTGCCTATACGCAAATTGAAATATTGGTTTTGGCTAATAATAAAGTTTCGATAGGAATAATAAATGTTATTAAAACGTATGGATTGAAATTAATGATTTGTAAAATAGACACATATAGTTGAGTTAAACTCTAGAGGACTATCAAGAACTAACAAGACTATTAGAAACAAATCACTATTTTTTTTAACAAATAAAGGTACAATTAGTAATAAAACAATCAGTCTATCTATTTTTTCGAGCGTATACTTTACGCAAACATGATTTAATAAAGCACAGAGGAGCTGTCGACGTCAATAAAGACGGGGGGCGTCGGATTCACACACGCCGTCGACCGAATTTAAAATTTGTAAATACACCGCTGCTAATCCGGCTCGTCTTTTTGTGACGTGATAAAATAATGGCGCCAAATTGTCCTTAGGGCTCCGATGTCACGCGCTTTGTCCCCTTTAGAACGTATATTGAGACGGATCTTTTACACTGCAAGAGGGATCGTAAATGTGAAACTTCAAGGGGTTTCTAGTATGTTAGTTAGTTTTCATATGTATATACAACAAGGTCCCAAATGAAAATTTCCTTTTTCTGTTTTTGTATTTTGTAAAAAAAAACATAGCATGGGCTAAATTTAAATAAACCCCAAAGTATTATTGATAAGATTTTCTTGTAATGTAATCTTTAATTTAATTTAAAAATCAAAGGTTTATATGCCTAATTAGAAAACTTAACAGCCAGTAGTGATTTAATTTAAAGTATATCTACCTAGTATATCTCGTATTTATAATACAAAAAATAACGTTCCTCTTTTAATATTCACTCCACGCTTTTGTCCTCGTACAATATTAATATACATGCCTAACCTTTCTGTCTATAGATTCAAGCTTATCCCTAATTCACACAAAAAGATGATGCAAATTAACGCATCTATTCAGCAAAATGAAAACTCGGCGGCTCTCTCATTTGACGGCGCTTTAGGGGAGCCATTGAATCAGCCCTCGTTTGGGGACTTTTAACATTAAAGCAATCTCCTATCGCGTCACTTTATTAGTTTCTGCTTCATTTTGCTCTTTTTGATGTTTGAAAGTAATCGTAATACTTTGTGTCTTTAGAGTCCTTTGTAAGTGATGTTTTGCATACGTTGTATGGTATTCCCATGGAAAAAGAAGATTGAGTATATATGTGACAATAAAAGTGGTTAATAGTTTATCCTACGTAATATGGAAAAAATATGAAAAATTTGTTATTCATGTTTTCGTTTTTTTTATTTTTACTACTTAGAAGTGTCGTATTTCATACATTGTACTCGTAAAACAAGGCTGGCATAACTAGATAGTTGAACTAAAAATGAGATTGACTTCCATACGACCAAGCGACAACACATGAGTATATCCTAGTTGGTAGGCCTTAAGATGAGCATGAACAAGAGAAAGGTGCTGTCAAATTTTCATATCATATCTACTGTATCGTATGCTGTTAGGAATTTTACTCTCAAAGTTGTTGATCCAAGGCTTAGAGTCGGCGAGTTAAGGGGTGCGAGACTCCTCACTGACATCATTGCACTCTTTGTGACCACCTGTAGGAGAGATAGCAAAGGACTAGTGATAGGCTGAGGTGGTGATAATGATGAGTCATGTTTTTCCTAGAAAATGGCTGTATGAATGGTCAATATAATTCTACGGTTATCTTTTTTTGTGATTAGCAGAATCTGGGAATACAATTACTTAAAATTTTTATTTTTAGTCATTCCTTGTAGATTCGCTGCCGCGGTGACTACTTGATCTCAGATAAATTATATCGTCGTTAATAAAAAAATAAAATAAGATAAAGTTCTTGAACTCAGCGTAGAATAAAAATAAAACGTCTTTAGTACGTAGCACTGCTAGTCAACGCCCTTTCCTGTATTAAAACTTTTCTTTTTACTGTATGAGGAACAACATTCATTATTTTTTTTATGTAAAGCCAGATTTGCTCGTTCAATTAAAAAACATTTCGAGTGGCGCAAATTACCACAGGTGATGTCAATATTTTGCACCACACAAGTTTTGACTTTCCGAGTCTGAGTGTTTTAAACGTTACAATCATCAAACAGAGGACACCATCAAAGTCATATATGTTTTTAAATTGTCGTACCATTATTAACGGCAAGTACCTAAGTCGTTGTTCCTCGCAAGAAATTTCGGTAACGTCTGAATTTCATTACCTTAGCTCTACATTCGGCGGGCTGTATAAGTCAGGAATAGAAATGAGGTTGGGTACACGACATGAATGACAAAGCAAATGCAAATGTCGGCTTTGTCGGCGGAGAGCAAGCCAAACCGTCGCCAATCAAACTGTACTTACTTCGCAGCATTTGATGTTCCGAATATTACTGAATTGCTTGTAAGTAAGTTTACTCATAGCTTCTAAAGCGATAAAACAGAGTGCACACATACTATCTAAATTTGTGTTCTATGCAAAACATAACTATATCTATAATAATCTTTTGTTAGAAGGATTTGTTGAAATATTTCCAAGATATTTAATGTAAAATACACAACTAAGATATCTTGTGTAAAATTATTGAATGCGAATATTATATCAAAAATCAACAAACGAGCATATAGTTCATCTGACGATAAGTGATTCCTGCCGCCAATGATAAGGATCCCTGATAAGGAATCATATTATAGATGCGTTGTCATCCCGAGGACTAAGATTGAATGCCTCGTCACCAGTATTGGCTCCGGATTCCTATACTCACCAGACGAAACAGCGTTATGCTGCTATTTTCGCTGATATTATATGAGGGTGTGGCCCTTTCACGGTTCATGCTGCAGCCAGAAAAGCGTAGCTTTATCACTGTTTAAATATAATGTAAAGTATCCGCGTATATTAATAAATCAAACGAAAAAATGAAATAAAACAAACCTCTCTTATTTTCTCTATGATACAATTTTCGTTATTTTCAAACTAGTAAGATTAATATTATTATAATTTAATATTTTTCTGATTATTTTTGAATTGATATTACTAAATATCATTACAGAGCGGGCCTTAAAGAAAACCTTAAAGTTAAAGTAATAGTTTTGTACAGTATATGTATATATATATATATATATATATATATATATATATATATTATTAAATTAAAAGAAACAAACGAGCACACAGTTCACCTGATGGCAAGTGATTCCTGCGGCCCATGACATCTACATAAATTCATCCTTGACAAGGAATCATAATGCAGATGCGCTGTCATCCTTGAGGACTGAGATGGAATGCCTTGTCACGAATAATAAATATCTCCAGATCCCTGCACACGCCAGACGAAAAACAGCAACATTATGCTGTTATTTTACGCTGGTATTCTGTAAGGGCGTGGTCCTACCCTGGTCGAGCTGACCCATTCATTCTGCAGCTAGAAAGAAACTGCAGTGTAGCTCTACCACTGTAAAAACACATACATACATATTTATAGTATAACAGGGAAAAGATTCCTCATCTAGTTTTATGGCTTTTTATCTCTCAATAGCCATAAAAAATGTTTTTAACTTTTTCTTAAAATGCACAATAGTACAGGGCTTACAGTGCACAATGTGTTTCACTCATACCAATTTACATAGTAAAACAGGGAAAAGATTCCTCATCTAGTTTTATGGCTTTTTATCTCTCAATAGCCATAAAAAATGTTTTTAACTTTTTCTTAAAATGGACAATAGTACAGGGCTTACAGTGCACAATGTGTTTCACTCATACCAATTTACATAGTAAAACAGGGAAAAGATTCCTCATCTAGTTTTATGGCTTTTTATCTCTCAATAGCCATAAAAAATGTTTTTAACTTTTTCTTAAAATGGACAATAGTACAGGGCTTACAGTGCACAATGTGTTTCACTCATACCAATTTTTTTTTTACATTCGGAGCACTGTTAATGGTTGTCGTGTGTCGTCGCAAAAACAAAAATTCCTTCGGTCGAACATAAATCTTTAAGTTTCGCGATGTCACAGAACGCCAAGACCTTTAATTAATTATGAACATTCCTGTCATCGAAGGTCGCGTTATTTGCATTTTCAAATAATTTATTTCTAGAGCTGAAAAATGATAAACGACGGAAGATTTTGAAACTATTTTTATTTATATCTTTAGGCTGCAAATCAATTTTGACTTTTAAGATAATAAATATTTTATTTAGGATATATCCAATAGGATGAATCTTAAACATTATAAAACTCTCTTCCTTTACTTTCTATTTATAATTGTATACATATTATTATACTAATCTGTTATTATATTACTTTTTCATTATCACTATGTATATATGTAAAATATTTAACAAAAGGATAAACAGGATGACTCTGTTCTCCTCAAAGGTTAAGTAGTTCAGCGAGGAAATGCAGATAGCGTTCTTAATACTTTACCATTAGAAACAGGCTATATGATAGCTTTAGTTAAAACTTAACTGTTGATATTATTTTGTTGTTACTTAAAGATTTTTCTCATACAATAAATGCATTATTATAATGTCATTCTAGGTTATGAGATTAAAAAATATTTCGTTTGTTCCTTTTATCTTATTATGTAATAATTACTATTAGTATAAACTGCAGAACTATAACAAAAATTGTGATAATGTTTTCTATTTATTATTTTTCTATAACTCCTAGCAGTTATAATAGTGTCGAATTTCTAGTCCCAAAGCGCCGTGGGCGTATACACCGACAAGGTGACGTTTGCGCACGCGCCGCCGGAAACGGAAGCTTGTAATTATCGCACAGTTTCGCGAATATGTCTCAATCGACCCTCGACAGCTGACGCGCCCTACGGATTGTTCAAATCTTCCGCAAATACTTGGAATGTTTGCTGTTGCTCACGCCTTCTCACAGTTTTTATGCTTATTAACAATTATTGCTAGTTAAACGCTAATTATTAACACTGGCTGATAATAACAATAAAAGATAAATATAATGAAAAATGGAAAAGAGAAAATGTTTGAAGCTAAAAAACATATAGATATACGTAAATCTCTAATTTATCACGTACCGTGTGCCCAGCCAGCCCTTTTGTTTTGCGGATCGGTTCGTTTGCCGCGAATAAAATATGAATATAAATAAATTATTGAATGTCTTTTTAATAAAGCGCTTATTGTTTTATCGATATAATAGACGATCCATTGTATTGCGGGTAGCGCCGCCCAGGTCTGTTCCTGTGCCGGCGACACAAAGAGCAAATAATAAATAGACTTATTTTGTTTGCGTTTTCCTCGCTCGGTCGCTTCACCCTTGTTCCTTTAATTGGTGGCTGAAATAAATTAATCGAATTAGATCGCTTGAGCAAAGACCGACACGTTGTTGACTTAAAATGTTTGGACGTAAAAATTAAGAACTCTCCTTTCAGAGTAATTCGCTTGTGCTTATTTAATTAATGCATTGTTTTAACTGACGAACGACGGTTGCAGGGAAGTGATCCATGCGCGTGATACTACATCTACATATATAATCATCTATATTACAATGCAAACTTCCGATTAATAATCTTAGTTATTTAACTTACCTTTTACTAATCTTAAGGCATTTAAGCCAGGATAATCACATTATTTCAGTGCGATCAAAATGTATATTTGATTACAATATAATACAGATAGGATTTCTTATTTGATTTACATTCCATCGTTCTGTTGTGACTCTCTGGTGATTCTGTGCTACTTTGCTGATCGTTTTAAAAAGTAATTTCCGTATACCATTTTACCTATAGTAAAATAGATGTTTTGTTTCAATAACGACAAGTGACTCAGTGGAAAATCATATGATTTTTATTTCTCGTAAAGTATAGAAATTCATATATTCATTTTCTTTCGGGCTGATGGCCACTGATACTGCCCGAAGGCTTTTACAGTTTCACCGCGTTGATAGGTGACCGGTCGTCACCTCTATATATGAGTAACTAGCACAAGGGGTCCCGAGAGGGAGCCTCGGCTAGGACCGTTACCCTATTTGAGAGCTATCTGTACCACCACTTTGGAAGGCGTGGGCGCTGGAGAACGACTAGAGACTGGCTGGAGAGCGACGCATCTATGTGTATTGACTGGAGAGAACCGGCCAGTGAAATGGCGGTATCATGAATAACCTTTTTTGCGACTCCTTAGCCGTCAGCGGGGGCGGTATGAGGGTGCAATGTACGTGACTAGTGTCTTATAAAGGGCTTGGGCCCTGGTAGTCGCGTCGTCGGGTCGTCTAGGGCGTGCTACGGTCTCCTTCGGACGTGGGTGAATCTGTGATTCGCGATGGGATTGTAAGTGGTAGCACTTACAATCAAGGGTTTACAGTGTGAGACGGCGGAGTCGAAATATTGGCGGGAAACCTGCTTCAGGTACTGTTCTATTGTCGGCAGCTCAAGATCTATGTGTAGGTTTTCGTTAAAATTTTGGTGAAATAACTCTATAGTTGGGAGATGTGCCGTTTTATTGCGCTGAGAGAAGTACATGGCTGCCCTTTTGGTGGGGTTAACCTCGATCTTCCATTTCCGAAACTATTCCTCTAAGAATTGCTGCAGATTGGAGGCGTTTACAAATAGCATCTGGATTGAATCCAGACACGTAGAGGCCGGTGTGATCGGCAAAAAGGGCTAGCTCTACACCGCGAGATCGCGGTATGTCATTGGTGTAAACTGTGTATAAAATAGGACCTAGGACGAGGCAAAAAGGGGTAAACCTCGGAACGCGTTCCCTCGACGCGGTAACGAAAGGTTCAATTTCGGAAAAAGTCTCGTATGATAATTACGAGTCGATCTGGCACACCGAGCTCATATAGTTTGTATATGAGCCCGTTGTGCCAGACCTTGTCTAAAGCTTTCGCAACGTCAAGGAATAGTGCCCCAGTATGGTAGCCCTGAAGGAATTTACTGAGAATGTGCTCCGTGATGCGATGCACTTGATGTGTGCATGAGTGTTGGGTTGTATGCATGAAGTCCTTTAGGCGAGCGAGGATGAACCTTTCATATATATACCTTACCGAAGACTTTGAGTAGGTTTATGGGCCGATAGGCTGATGGATCCCTATGACGTCGGCTTCCTTCCAAGTGTTCGGGAAGGTGCTTTTGGATATGGCCGCGTTGTAAATTATGTAATTATGTACCAGTAGATGTAAAATGGACATGATTAAACCTTCACACACGCAGCTTTATATTCCGCTCTACAAAAAATCGTAACGTTCCGATTAAAATATATTTTAAACAATCCATTTTTATAATATAACTATAAGCTACCCTTGGAGGCGACAAGGTTTGTCGTAATCGCTTCGCGCTTGGTGTTGATGCTTGGCTTTAATATTATTACAAGTGGAAGGCCAAAACATTTTCAGTCATTTATCGCAATTGCCTTTTTCTGTTCTGGGTATTCAGATAATAAGAACGGCCCGCAAGACGCAACGGAATTAGACCAGTATTTTATTCGATACCAACTAAAAAAATGAATGAAATTTTTTTAAATTTTAAAAAAAGTTTTAAATTTTAAAACCTTATTCCATTCCATTACACTAAAGTATATAGTAAACTTACAGTTCGATAAAATTTAGTTCCTAATACTTTCATTCTCTTATAGAAAATTGTAGTATTTTAATTATTAATAAAGTATTCAACCGTAACAGTAATTGGCGATCAAATCAATCATTAAAATGTTTAATCTGCAAAACGAACTTGTAGATATCGCCTTACTTTGTAGCGCAACCTAGCGGTAAGTAGCAGAAACTAATCTCAGATAGCCTCCGATACCTTATATATATTTAACTTATTAATATAACATTCACAACTAGTATATTATTTAATTATTATTATTATTATTTTAATTAATATTTACCTTCATTTATTATTTATACTTAATACAGTTTAGTATCGTTAGTATATATTTGTATATGTATTTACCAAATCGTTTTTAAACAACCTTAAATGTGTTTAAATAGCGACCACATGAATATTATGGTCGTAAATAAGTTGCGGTTAGAACCTATCAATTTCATGGTGGTTTGAAGTCAGAGGTAGTTGAAACGGAACTTTCTCCACGTCCGCCGATCGAGTTATTGTGTGGCGTACTTTCTTATTTCTTTATCCTTTGTAATTGACCATTTAAAAAATTAAACGTTGGTAAATATAACATAAGCCGGCAGTGGGTACTGGCGGGTTGAAATGCGTAGGGAGTAACTGAAGCGGCAGATGGTGTGCAGAGCAATGCGTTCCCTGTTACGTGACCGCAACGCTACTGTGACAAACGTTAATGTAGCGGTTCCGCGTTTTGAAAAGTTTTGTTATAATGGTAGAGCTACGCTAGCTACGCTGCGGTTTCTAGCTGCAGAATGAATAGGTCAGCTCGACCGGGGTAAGCCCTCACAGAATACAAGCGTGAAATAGCAACATAATGCTGCTGTGTTTAGTCTGGTGAATGAGTAGCAATCCGGAGACCTTAATTACTGGTGACGAGGCATTCCATCTCAGTTCTCAAGGGTGACAACGCATCTGCAGTATGATTTCTTGTCAAGTATGAATGTTGATGTCATGGGCCGTAGGAATCATTTATCATCAGGTGAACTGTGTGCTCGTTTGTTAGTTTCAAAGTAATAAAAAAAAGGTTTCTAAAAGCTTTATTATGACTTAACAATAATGTTGAAAACAATTTGCTATTTAAATTCGTGCTCCTAATTACGTAGACGACCTTAAGTAGAGTCATTTATAAGGTTTAAAATCAGCTTCAAATGAAAGAGGTTGTGAAGTTGATCTAAACGTCTGTATCTTATTGTAAACGCGTTATATTTACCGAGCCGAGATTCGGCCCTCTCAGGCACTTTCGAGTCAGGCGCTCTCGCGAACCAAGGTAACGATCCAAGCCGAGGCTCCCTCTCTCGAGCCCTTGTGCTGGTTACCCATATATAGAGGTCTCGACTGAGTGCCACAAGCGCTCGGTCACCTTTCAACCCGGTGAAACTGTAAAAGCCCTTGGACTAACAGCGGCCATCAGCCCGAAATAAAAAAAAGCATTATATTTTTTATTGCATTTAGGGTGACAAACAAGCACACAGTACACCTGATGGTAATAGATTCATAAAAGAAGAAATTAAGCTAAAAGGTAGAGAATCATAAAGCAGATGCCTTGTCACCCCTGTGGACGTAGATCGAATAGCTCGACAGCATTAATAAGGGTCTCCGGATCCCTACACTCACGAAACGTATCACAGCAACGTGATGCTGCTATTTTACGATGATATTCTGTGAGGGCGTGGTCCTTTCCCGGTCGTGCATACCCATTCGTACTGTAGCCAGAAAAAAATGCAGCGTATGCACTACTAGTAGACAAATGTACATGTTTTTACGCGGTAGAGCTACATCGTTTTAAACTATCTGTAGAACACGTAGGTCGGCCTGAAATAGTATCTTAGTGATGTTGTGTTTCGTCTGATGAGTGAAATAAATCGTAGGCTTATTGTTAGTATCGAGGCGTCCATCTTAAATATTATAATATAACTATGTAACTATTATGTATCGATGACATTGACTGCCGCGTCATGAAGTGGTTACAGTATCTGGCTGAGGAGTCGCGGGTCTGGTATATCGCAAATTGTTAGTTTTCTGGTCTGGGTGTATTGTGTGTATATCCCTGATTCTGCATCTGTACCTACTTGCGATCTTATCTCGCATTACATCGGTATTCTATTATTACATTGAGAGTAAAAAAGTGCACACAGTTCACCTGATGGTAAGCGAACCCTGCGGCCCATTACAATCATCCTTGACAAGGAATCATAATGCAGATGCATTTTCACCCTTGAGGACTGAGATGGAATGCCTCGTCACCAACACTTTTACACTGGTATTCATTGAGGACGTGGCCTTACCCTGATCGAGCTGATCCTTTTATTCTGTAGCAGAACAAACGGCAGTGTAGCTCTACCACTGTTTACACCTTTAATTTATACCGTAAAAGAAAACCGAAAATTCTTACATTTATTAAAAAGCTGAACATTGACTGTTTAGATTATTATCCATATTTGAAAATTGTACATTACAAAATAACAAACAACAATAGTCCAATACGTCGCTAATGTGACAAAATTACCCTCATTATTGATGGGGTACCGGGACAATGCTTTGTAGCAGTCAACGGCAGCGACTCGCGTTTAACAGCTGGGGACAAACCCGCGACCACCGCTCAGCCATTCTCTATGCCTTTTTGACTTTGATTTATGTATTTTTTATGCCCCATTCACCCGTCACGGATACTACAGATTTTGTATATCACCGAACTGATACGCCGAAATAATTTCAAGCAATCTGCAACGTAAGTCGCTAATTGCAAAGTATATTTTCGAACAATATTAAATACGAAATCGGATGTAACAAATGTAACGAAACAAGAAATGCTACGCATTGCGTCCGCGCCGAGTATCGCTACATCATCACTTAATAGTGGGGGACGAGGAGAGGGTTTCATTTCATTTTCACAGCAATTTACCTTTGTTAACACACAATAATATTATTGTGCTGTTCGATTTTAAAGCAAATAAGTGCAAGAATTGAGGGATTGCTATGTAGACGGTCCCTTTCTATCATTAGTAATTCTGTAAGCTTGCTTTAATTAATGGCAATTAACGGCAAATGCTTAGGAACAAGATTACTCGGGTTGTCTTTTTATAAGATTATGGTCTTAGTATATTTTTATATGCTTCTTTCCTCGAGCATACAGCAATAGTTTATAAAGGATTGAAATGTTTTGTAGGAGATAAGCCTGCTGTCTTATCTGATCAGATAAAATACCTACATCGATAGAAGCGTCGCTCAAGTTTCTTACGCCACTTCTCGAGCGCCTACGCATTCCGAGTTGGTGGTACAGTTAATCAATAATAATAAAGATATTAATTTAGATAATTCATAGTCAGAAGCAACTGATCGAGCGGAGGTTCGGCCCTCTCTTGCACCCTCAAGTTAGTCGCTCTCTCGCAACAGGGCTCGGTCCAATCCGAGGCTCCCTCTCAGGAGCCCTTGTGCTGGTTACCATCAATGGAGGTCCCAGCATAACCACTCCTTCTCCTCTCAACGCAATGAAACTGTAAATCCCTTGGCCTGATGGCCTGATGGTAAGCGAACCCTGCGGCCCATTACAATCATCCTTGACAAGGAATCATAATGCAGATGCATTGTCACCCTTGAGGACTGAGATGGAATGCCTCGTCACCAACACTTTTACACTGGTATTCATTGAGGACGTGGCCTTACCCTGATCGAGCTGATCCTTTTATTCTGTAGCAGAACAAACGACAGTGTAGCTCTACCACTGTTTACACCTTTAATTTATACCGTAAAAGAAAACCTAAAATTCTTACATTTATTAAAAAGCTGAACATTGACTGTTTAGATTATTATCCATATTTGAAAATTGTACATTACAAAATAACAAACAACAATAGTCCAATACGTCGCTAATGTGACAAAATTACCCTCATTATTGATGGGGTACCGGGACAATGCTTTGTAGCAGTCAACGGCAGCGACTCGCGTTTAACAGCTGGGGACAAACCCGCGACCACCGCTCAGCCATTCTCTATGCCTTTTTGACTTTGATTTATGTATTTTTTATGCCCCATTCACCCGTCACGGATACTACAGATTTTGTATATCACCGAACTGATACGCCGAAATAATTTCAAGCAATCTGCAACGTTAGTCGCTAATTGCAAAGTATATTTTCGAACAATATTAAATACGAAATCGGATGTAACAAATGTAACGAAACAAGAAATGCTACGCATTGCGTCCGCGCCGAGTATCGCTACATCATCACTTAATAGTGGGGGACGAGGAGAGGGTTTCATTTCATTTTCACAGCAATTTACCTTTGTTAACACACAATAATATTATTGTGCTGTTCGATTTTAAAGCAAATAAGTGCAAGAATTGAGGGATTGCCATGTAGACGGTCCCTTACTATCATTAGTAATTCTTTAAGCTTGCTCGGGTTGTCTTTTTATAAGATTATGGTCTTAGTATATTTTTATATGCTTCTTTCCTCGAGCATACAGCAATAGTTTATAAAGGATTGAAATGTTATGTAGGAGATAAGCCTGCTGTCTTATCTGATCAGATAAAATACCTACATCGATAGAAGCGTCGCTCAAGTTTCTTACGCCACTTCTCGAGCGCCTACGCATTCCGAGTTGGTGGTACAGTTAGTCAATAATAATAAAGATATTAATTTAGATAATCCATAGTCAGAAGCAACTGATCGAGCCGAGGTTCGGCCCTCTCTTGCACCCTCAAGAGTTAGTCGCTCTCTCGCAACGGGGCTCGGTCCAAGCCGAGGCTCCCTCTCAGGAGCCCTTGTGCTGGTTACCATCAATGGAGGTCCCAGCATAACCACTCCTTCTCCGCTCAACGCAATGAAACTGTAAATCCCTTGGCCTGATGGCCTGATGGTAAAAAAAAAAGACCTAAATAATACCTAATACCTTTGCAGTGCTACACTGCAGTTTGCTTCTAGCTGCAAAATGAATGGGTCAGTTCGACCAGGGCAGGACTAGGCCCTCGTTGAATACCAGCGTAAAATAGCAGCATAATGCTGCTGTGTTTCGTCTGGTAAGACCTTTATATTGGTGACGAGGCATTCCATCTCAGTCCTCAAGTGTAACAACGCATCGGAATTATGATTCCTTGTCCACGATGAATGTAGATGTCATGGGGCGCAGGAATCACTTGCAATCAGGTGAACTGTGTGCTCGTTTGTTACTCTTGACATAATATAAAAGAAAGAATTATCCGGGATGTTAAGTTATTTTATAAATCCGTGAAACAATCCCCTAGCCCTAAACAGAATACAGATGCGATTGTTTGGGTTGAGTACCATGTGTTTTATTACGTTGTGTGTATTATAACTCCATGTAAATTTCTTACTTCAAGAGTTTATTTTAAAACTTTGCATACTAAACATTTTTCTTCCATACATACATTACATCTACCTATATAATATTTATTAGAATTGAAGTTGGAATGAAACTTTATTAAGATATGTTACGTATAGGTAACATATCTTAATATCGTTATGTACATGTAGGTAAGGCCCAATAAATACTTTACTACAATCATAAAGTGTTATACCAGTATATTAACAAAACTTACACAAATGTTATCTTAGGTTAATATATATGAATACTTAACAGCTTAGACAATTGTAAGTTCAAGACAATAACAATTATCTTTTCAATTATTATTTATTACTTAAATGCATACTTTTCCTTGTAGAAAGATTTAAACAGCAATTTATTTTTACCAGAAGATAGTTTTTTTTATACAGCTTTATTTCGTCATAAAGAGACTATGTTTGCTTTCAACTCCACTCTTTTCTTCAAACAATTCTACGACAATACCTATACAAACCACACTTTTACGACACAGAATTATCGCGTATTGAATAAAGCAACATAAAACCAAACAGAGAAAACCCATTTATCATAGTAAAATCTATGACAGAGGACGCCTCCGTGACCCGCAAGACATCATTTTAGATTCGCAACATTCCGAAGCGAATATAAGTGAAAATTACAATGAAAAAAGTCATTGAACAGATTCGTGAGCATTGTGAGTCCACGTAGATGACAAAAGATCTCGCTGCGTCGGTAGCTAACAATGCGGCGGCATGCGAGATGGGCAATTTGTCAGAATCGACAATACTGCCCGACATATTGACCATTATTTATGGAGCGCTGTAAAACTCGAACACGGTTTTATTGCGGGAACGATTGAACGACGTGTATTACACGACGATGACGCGTCTACTTTGTTGCCTGCGAACGGCCGATTGTATGCGCGCACTGTACTTGCGGATTCTTGAATAACTCACTCGTAATTACAGGCCTAAGTCGCCCCGTTAAGCAGGTGGCTTTCGTTCAAGCAGACCGGCACTGTATAATACTAGGGGTATCTTTAATCGTTTAATTAATTGACATTAATTGAAATTCAATACGGACGTTTTTTTATAGTGGCGTTGTTTATTTATGCGTATAAAATGTTCGGACTACCTGTTGTGAGCGCGGGCATGACGGAATTAATTTCCATGGAGGTCGTTTACGGGGCTGGTGGTGGGCCACAAGCCACAATCGACGAGGCGGGCCGCGACGCCTCGACCGCCCTCTCAACTGCCACGTTT
Source organism: Teinopalpus imperialis (assembly GCA_029286865.1). NCBI lineage: Eukaryota > Metazoa > Arthropoda > Insecta > Lepidoptera > Papilionidae > Teinopalpus > Teinopalpus imperialis. The sequence continues at coordinate 10,678,180 of JAGSMU010000016.1, forward strand.
TGTTAGCGATGCAGCACGCGTTGGCCAAACAATATCGAATACCAATAAAACGAAAGAGAATGATGTTTATTTATTATGAACAAAACTGAGATATTAGTATCAAATTGTATTCTAGAGTATGTACAAAATGAATACCAAATAAGAATATCAATATATGTATTATATTATATACACGTATTAAATAGTGAAATAAAATTTAATGTATTCAAAAATAATACTAATATATAATAAACATTATAGTTTAATAATATATCAACTATTAACGGGAAAGTCAAACTGGCACATATAAGTCTACTAGTAATAAGTGTTCATTTGAAGACCTTTGTCCATCCTCCGACACAAGATGAAGGTCATCGTTTCAAGAATAAGATAAGATGAATTCACCATACATAATTGATAAATGCGGTGTCACTAAATCGCCATGCGAAACAAATTTTCCCTGGCACTTTGTAAGAGGGTAATCTTCTCTTGAGCTATTTACGTGGAAACTTTGAAAAAATAACACAGCCAGCAGCTTCGGTTGACGAAAAACACCACCTTGAAGTAGAAAAACTCCGGCGCAATCACTACGGGGTGAATATTTTATTGCAATCGCCTCCGAGATGGGAAAGGCAAGCAATAGGTTACCCAATCGCAAAGCTCCGGGTCATGACGGTATAACGATAGTGGCGTTAAAGGCCCTTATCCAGAAGGGTATAGTCACTCACCCGTCTTTACAACGGAGTGTTGTGGACATGGCATTTCTCACAAGAGGCGGAAGATTATCGCACTGCCTAAGCCGGGCAGGGATAGATGACTGCAGGCAAGCTACCGTCGCATAATGTTATTACCGCATGAAGTAAAACTGTTTGGAAGGCTCCTGCTGCATAGGATTGCATTCTACTTATAACCGAATATATTAGTAGAGATTTTCGATAGAGAAAAGGCTATATACAGGATATATACAGGATTTGGAACGCGAGTCCGATGTACAAGTTGATAGAACAGACCTAGACACCTCCTTTACTTATACGACTTGTAGCATCGTTTTTGAACGTGGCTTCAAAGGCGTGTCTTCGTCTCTGTCGAGGGGGCCGAATCGACAGTTCGACAAACCGCCATGATCACCAAGCATCGCTGTAACCTATCTCCCCTTCTTCATTTGCAAGGTTTGTCATCCAGTGGAATATCCACCGCACATATCAGATGATCCCTCAGGTTGACCATATGTTCAGATAAGCTAAAACAGCAAGGGCTGCGTTCCGCTTCACCTCGACATCGAAACTCCCAATCATTGCCAAACGGGGTATTTACATGACTTACATCCGCTCGCGGCTGCATGCTGAGGCTAGACCTAGAACCCAACAGAATTTAACGTTGTGAACAATCATGGGTTTCGTCAGGAACAACGTTATAACGGCCAATCTGGAGATAGGCCATTGCTGAATATGTTGTACATCTTAGTCGATACATGTTCGATAGAGCTGATAATGGACCATAAGAACACCTTAGACTCGTGGCACCACTACATATCCAGCAGCCTTATGGACCGCTGCCGCTGCCTCCCTGACTAGATTTCGTAGCCAGGGGGAAAGCCTCATTGAAATATATCCTGTTAAATATTTGATATTTTATTGAATATTAAATATTAAAACAAAATTCACTCAAGTAAAAGTATGACCTTAATGCGTAAGTGTGTTTGTAGTGCGTTTTGCACTACATACAAACACATTTTTACTTAGCCAAGAGCTTTGGTATAATGGACTAGGAGTGCCGATGCCGTTGCAAGAGTACGCCCGTGTAATGGGGATATCCCAGACAACCGAAAACTGCGTAGAAACTTTTTCTATTTGCACACCTCTTCTCTCATATAGAGGAATCCCAGGGGTGCTGCCGGTCTTTAAGTGAGAATAGGCTCTTTTTTAGAAGGTCCTTAAGTCATATCGGTTCGGAAATATCGCTGGCGATAGCTGATTCCACAAATTAGTTATGCGTGGCAGAAAACTTCGTATAAAGTGTTTGATTACCAACCATCGAAATGATGAGAATAAAAGTTTTAATTCCATCGTGATGTAGGAAGTCTAATCTAAGCGGCTAGACTCAATCCCCAAAACTTCTCAGAAAATAAACATTAAAGCCCCATGATTGATTTCGTGTTATTCGCAATGTTTTTGCTATTTGCTAAATAGCTTATTGAAAACTATTTTTTCCCTTACGCAAATGTAATTAATTCCCTCGCCTTTATGCGTCTTTGAATCGTCAATAAATGCCGATATTACATGGTATGTTCCGCTTCGGTACAGCGACAGTATAGAGGTGAACGCAAGCCCATCTAATGGATCAAAGCAGTACGTGGGCGGGGACGGCCACAGCAGTTTTTTTTAACATTTATAAAACAACATATGGCGCGTTCTTCGCCGCGCTTAGAAAGGGGAAACAAGTAATTAATACGTTTAACTAATCATGCATTTAAAACTTTCATTGAATCAAATAAAAGAAACGTCCGGACTTCGGAACCATGAATCGATTTGAACGGTAGCAAACTACGACATTGAAATTAGGGAATAAATGTCTTGTATTATCTCCTGTTTGTCACCGTCTCATATCATTGATCTGTATGATAAATAACGCAATTAAAGTTTGTAGGTACTTAAAAATACTTTATTCCATATATGTACATCAATGCTTTACTATTTTATATAAGATGTACGAAAATAAATAAAAGTTGTGCATGACTTACAAATTTAGTTACAATTGAATTAGTGTTATTAAAGGAACAACTTGCTGTATAAATGAACTGATTCATACTATCGCCATCTAGTGATAATTGAAAACATACAGTACAAAATTGCCATCTAGCGGTGAGTAGTGTTAATGTAAATACATCTAATATATCTTTATTGCTTCAATAATATATTATATTAATAATATATTCATTTATATACTTGGTATTAAATTATATCACTCTTCAAATATGTTAATCAAAGCTTATTAAAATTCACCAGGTCATCCCGGTTCCGCTCAATTTGTGTGTTATCTTATGTACAAAAAATCGATTTATCGATTTGTTAAAACCCCATGAAATATGCTAGATTCCGAAATAAGAGCGTGCAAAATAATGACGCAGTGATAAACTTTATTCAATGCCATATATTAACTTGGTATCGTTTTCTTTTTAATAAACTGAGTATTATTTGACTTTTTTAAAATACTTTGTTACGTTATTAAAGTTAGTTGCATTCCTAGCATTCTTAAAAAAAATATAGTCAAAGCTGTCACGGAATCGGAATGCCGATATCTGCTGTGAAGAATGGGCTAGAAATTAAATAGTTGCTATATTCCATTTTTGTTTTACATATTTTTATATGAGTCAACGTGTTCTAATTAAAAATTATATGAGTGATAATCATGTATAGAATAGAATAATTTCGTAACTCCGATATATTTTTAAAATCTAATTTATTAAAGTATTGGAGTGGTATGCATATATGAGTCCGTAGAATTAAGCAAATCTTTTGCGAATATCTTACCCGAAGGGTTCTCTAATTTTTTGAAGACGAAAACTTAATGTTACAATGTTATTCTTGTGTCTATTATTTTTTATTATATATTATATCCGTTACTTTAAGTTTATTAGTTTAGATTTTATTTTCAATATTATTCCGTAATTTGATTCAATTTTGATTTCACTAAAAATAGTCGCCTAAATACATGAGGCATTTGTTTCGCATCTTCTCAAAAAAGTGCGAAATACGTCCATGTGATAAGACTTAATCGGATCTGATGACGGATATAATCGGATTTAGTCAGAAAAATGTGAACATTTATGTTATAACCCACACTAAATATCAATAGTTTGTGTGGTAGCTACCGTTTGCTTCGATTTAAATTCAAAACCAGGATTCGGAACTATGCTTTAATAAGCCGTGTAAATCTATTAAAGAACATCGAGAAGTTAAAATTAATGGATCCAGTGCCCTATTAGCCATATAGCAAGAATAAGAAATGCTATGTCACCACCCATCGCATCTGCATCATGCATCATGCATTCTGCCTCACTGGAATTCTTGCGTTGGCGGAGTTCATTTTGCGACGGTAAGTGATCTGCTGATTAAGATACCTCTATCGAGCAAACTGGACCTATACTAAATGTCGTAAATGTTGAAGTTATTAATAATTAATTAAGCAAAGAACCACGGGGATGCTTTTAAATGCTTTTTATATTAATTACAATTATATAAAGAGTGTGTCTGACTGCGCATGGAGGCATCTACGCATAATCCACCATTGTGCTTTACACGAAGTTTCTGCCACGCACAACCACTCTGTGGAATCTACTATTGCCAGCTGTATTTCTGAACCAGTATAGGGTTCGTCAATGTAAGAGTTTCATAAAGGCCTGCAGTGCACCTGCGACTGGTGTTGCAGATATTCATGATCACCTCATTTACGAAGGTGCCGATAATTTACCATCAGGTGACCTGCTGTTTTTTTACCTCCTTTGACACTATCAAAAAAGTAAATAAATAAATGAACCCACTCTATGTTAAGGACCAAACTGCAGAACCAAAAAAAAATCAAACCTAAACGTAACATGTTGTAATTATTTATTGGCTAAACTAAGAGTCACGTGATAAAAAAGAGCATTAAAAGATTAAAATGTTATCGCGCCTTAAGATCTCCTTAACTTGTCTACCGCTAGAAGATTTGAAGCGTCATGCCATGAAGCGTCAATAGCCTAGGCATAGGGTACGGTCTGCGATACTTAAAGTCGCAGGTTCGAATCAATCATTCGAGTATTGTCGTGAAGCATCTCCTAGCACAAGCCATAGCTTGTTGGAGTGGTTAACCGAAATGTTAGAAAGCATTCCTTAAAAAACGCTTTGTAGTTTCGAGCAGCAGCATAAATGGGTCCTGGGAAGGACTACTCTCTCTCTCTCTCTCTTTCGTGAATAAGCAGCATAATATATAGCAGCATAAACTGCTTTAAAGAGTGCAGATGGAGAACCGGAGATCCAACTATTAATAATGATTCCATCCATCACAATCTTCAGATGTCATCTTGAATGTTTTATAAGGTTTGATGAAGATGTTATGTGCCACAGTTAATTCGCAGTCAGGTAAATTGTGAACTCTTTTATCACCTTTAGTTAATAAAAATGAAATATAGCTGCTATGTTTCAAATGTATGCGAGGAAGCCAGGCACTAGGTTTCTGATAGTAATTATCAGATGTGAAAACGCATCTCGATTTGATGTAGATTGATTTCAGCAATCACTTATGAACGAAGTGCACTTTTACGCATTAAAACAAAATAGATAACACCTTCAAAATAATTTTAAAACAGTTGGTTTTGATTTGTGGCAAATTTGAAAGAATCCAATCATACGTGTAAATAAAATATAGTATAAAATATACGATCATTTTATAATGTCGTTTTACTCGACGATGCCAAAACATTTACCCTGTCATGATATAAACAACTAGTGTACTATTGCTAAACAACAATACATATTACATAGTCGTGAAAGTCTAGCTAAACAACGGACTTAACGGATGCAGTTACTCTTTAAATAAAGCGCGACTTGGGACCTATATCAAACATCTATGTTGTTCGCAAAGTATATACAGCTACAATCAAGCTATATATACTTTGCAAACAACAGCAAACATAGTTTTGAATAAACTATGCTTAATAATGATCTATTTTTAAGTCTCCAACATGAAAACTTTTGGGATACGAATGCGTTAATTTCTCTATTATATCATATTTTACACATACTTTTATCATAAACATTAAAGTGTAAAACTAATTTCGTAATAAATTTCTATTCTATTTCTTATATCAATAAAGATGATTTTCAGTACAGTCAGCAAATCAGTACCTAATTCCTTTTTAATTTTACACATCCTAAATACTTATACATATTTTTGTTTATAAAAACTATTTTATAGACAAATTATTATATAAATATAATTATATTATTATTAGTAGTCAAATTAATTAACATAATTTCAATAAACATTTACCTAGTTTAATATGCGTACCTGCGGAACTCCATCAAATTCATAAAATTACTCAGTAACATTCACAGCGGCATAAACAACAATTTAAACTTCGAAAATGACGTTTATTATCATACAATCTTTGTCAAATTTGTGTCAATTTTGAGCAATAAAATAGTTTAATGTCCCATTTAACTGGACGCGGTCGTAGTAACGTGTAATTATGAAAGAAAAGGCCTCAAATAAGGTGCACGTCAATTGCTTCCCTACCTACAACTATTAAGTACATATTATATTTATGAATCCAATTTTATCATGATGAATTGACTGATGCAGTGACATAAAAATAAATTTAATAATACAAAGGACTACAGTCATATGCCTTCTAACAACTTTTATAAAAAAAAAGTAGCAATTTTAATTATGTGAACTCGTATTATCTTTGATGATATTAAAACGAATTTTCTTTTTTAATAAATGCATTGATAAAATATATATTATTACCATTATAACTAACATAATATGATATTAATTATTTTTCTTGCACCCACAATATATTCTCTGCTCAACTCAAAGGTAGTCTGGTAGAGAATGGTTTTGCCTATCGAGTCCGGCTTTTTGTACAATGTTTTTTTATACATGTACACATGTAATACGAGTCATCCTCGAGCCTCTGTTACGGACAGACGACTATATTTATCTTGAAAATATGTATCTTTTCCTTTTTCCAGATATGCGAATTCATAACGAATGTTTTATTCACATCAGACGTGGTAAATGACTTAATTCACAGTAGCCACTATACCATTTCATGAATAGCTCGCAAACCAAACATTTGTGACGGTACTATTTTAATTCTTTTTTCTAAGGTTGGGGCAGAAACAGTGGGTCGTCTGGCAGTGAGCTAGCGAAGGCTGTTGAAAATTATGGTAAACGTTTGAAAAGAGTTTTCAAACTGCAAGCTAATAATGATATTTAAAAACAAATAACAAGTTTTTTATGATAATCATTATCTTAGTGTTGTAACTATAAATATATATTAATTATAAACTGAATGTCCATTAAAATCGAATTGTTTCCACATCAAATTTGAGTCTCACACTTATTATTTCCGTACACTCGGGAATGTATTAGTGAACTAAATAAAGTGAACTGAGTAAATTTTATTTTTATGTAATATTAAAATAAAATACTAAACTTAATTAATTAAATGACACTATAATAATTATAAATAAGAAAATGTTGCGGTTAGATATTCATTCAAAATAATGTACCCTCTTCATTTAATCTTTCTAATTATTCATTTTCACATTCACACAATAAAATATACAAGAGAATACCTTAAATGGGCAATATATAGGAATAAAACTTGTTTTTATTTCTTTGCAATCGAATATAAATTGCTGAAGACCTGCGAAGCTAAATCGTAACTGTATATTTTTCTAACAAGTACAATAAACTGAATATTGAAAATCTCATTACTCTAAATTCACTAGTACAACAAGGAAAAGTTCTATATATAGAGAACTAGATAAAAGAATAGTTTAAATTGCATTCGAAACGATGAATTCGAATTAATGCTTTTGCGCGCGTATATAATACATGATTGAGCGTATGAAATGGTAGGTACAACTTATTTAAAAAAAACATGTCACATCAATACGTGTATTTCAGACATATGTGTCGCACAACTGCTATTAAAAGAAATAGAATGAAAACATTGACGTTCAAGATATTATTACTACACGAACCATTATGTCACGCTGTCACAGACAAGGCAAGGAGAACCTTGCAAATTACACGACATCAAATTACCCAACCAACGGTTTCTTTGTGATTTTCTGCCTGGAAAATTGCATAGACGCAAAAGCGACAATCACATCGAGCCTTTTGTTGATGCGTTCCCGTTATACAGTCCAATGGAAACACCGGTATCACTGCGAATAGCACCCCTATAATCTTGTACGGGTATACTTGTCAATTATGAAACGTTAGTCTGAATTATAAAAAAAACTGCAGTCATCCTACGTAGATATTTCCAAGCTCAAAACACTTAAAAGAGTTTTACTTTATTAGTTGTTTTTATTATGACTGCTACGTAGTATTTTTTTATATCTGCACTTTTGTTCAAACAAAGATCGTGATATATACGACCTATGATTGCAATAATTAATAAAATGATGTCAATTTTAGTTTTATTTTTGATTTACTCCTAGTTGATTTCGACAACGGTGATTATTATTACATTATTAAGTATACTAATTTAACAAACGTGCACAGAACACAGTTTACATAATGGCAACTGACTCCTGCGGCCCATTACATCTACATTCATCCTTGACAAGGAATTATAATACAGATGCGTTGTCACTCTTGAGGACTGAGATGAAATACCTCGTCACCAGTAATAAAGGTCTCCGGATCCCTACACTCACCAGACGTAACACAGAAGCATTATGGTGCTATTTCACGCATGATATTCTGTAAGGGCCGTGGTCCTACCCCGGTCGAGCAGACTCATTCATTCTGCAGCAAGAAACCAACTGCAGCGTAGCTCTAGCACTGTTGAAATGTGGTTATGTGAGGAACGGTACCAGATGAACTATAACAATAATGTAATGTGTAGGATATGGTATAGTACCATAAACCATACGCGCAAACATAGAGGCGCTAACTTGTCGGCCCCTTTCCGATTCCAATATGTGCAAAACGGAACAAGGTTCAGATACCCATTAGTATATTAACTAAATTACAGTAGTTTCATATAAACATTTTGTGTTAAATTAATAGATAAACATTTTTACACACTAGCGAAAGAGTTTTACACATTAGCGAGAGAGAAACCGAAGTAGACATCAGTGATAATAAATTATTTACTTACACGCATCATGCGTCTGTTACAGTATTAAAACAAGTAAATAAAAAAGAATTTCATTTCACGGTTTCTTTTATACTACTAACTGTTATATATATATATAAGTTGTTTAATGTGAGAAACTCATGTCACAAAGAGCCTTCACGTATAACGTTTCAATATATATAATATTTCATTTAAAGTCAAATCTTAGTCAAAATAATCATTCATGGTAATCTATAAGCAGATGATATGGGCACATGATGTAAATATTATTTTCTGGAAGGTATGGAAAGTAATTTGATGTTAGGAACTTACTCTTTAACGTGCAAGCTAACAGTCAATAAGATTTATAAGCTCAAAGATAAAACCGGAGAAAGCCACAATGAAGATAATGGTAGTAGAGTTAGACCTTGTGGACGCCATTAAGTTTATAGGCATGCCACCAGATTAATAGTTTTCAACATTTTATCAAGAGTCAAGTGAAGTGATATTTTCTTCATAAAAAATGTCGTAGGAAGTAATTGAACGACTATAAGGGCTCTATCATCATTAAAACTGTTGGCCCTTTTTAAGTGCTTGATAACCTTACATAAAAAAAAAATGTCATCCGTTTATACTCCAGTTTATGCCTCTTACATGGATACAATCTACGGCAGCCGGTCACTCAGCGTCTCTCGGGGCTGCTATCGCTCGCTGTGTAATCACAGCTATCAGCAAGATGGCGACGCTGGAGGGTTCGATTATGTCATTAAGTGTGGACCATCGCGGATATCGCAGTTATAGTCTAATGCTCAATCGAGCCATCGGCTACGGTTCCCAATGTCGCCAACGATAACTACGTTTTGAAAGTAAACTTGAGCCCCAGCTTCTTCCTTATGTACGAGTACAATCATTTTCTGTTTATGGATAATTGTTAAATAAAAAGAATTTCATTTCACGGTTTCTTTTATACTACTAACTGTTATATATATATATAAGTTGTTTAATGTGAGAAACTCATGTCACAAAGAGCCTTCACGTATAACGTTTCAATATATATAATATTTCATTTAAAGTCAAATCTTAGTCAAAATAATCATTCATGGTAATCTATAAGCAGATGATATGGGCACATGATGTAAATATTATTTTCTGGAAGGTATGGAAAGTAATTTGATGTTAGGAACTTACTTTTAACGTGCAAGCTAACAGTCAATAAGATTTATAAGCTCAAAGATAAAACCGGAGAAAGCCACAATGAAGATAATGGTAGTAGAGTTAGACCTTGTGGACGCCATTAAGTTTATAGGCATGCCACCAGATTAATAGTTTTCAACATTTTATCAAGAGTCAAGTGAAGTGATATTTTCTTCATAAAAAATGTCGTAGGAAGTAATTGAACGACTATAAGGGCTCTATCATCATTAAAACTGTTGGCCCTTTTTAAGTGCTTGATAACCTTACATAAAAAAAATGTCATCCGTTTATACTCCAGTTTATGCCTCTTACATGGATACAATCTACGGCAGCCGGTCACTCAGCGTCTCTCGGGGCTGCTATCGCTCGCTGAGTAATCACAGCTATCAGCGAGATGGCGACGCTGGAGGGTTCGATTATGTCATTAAGTGTGGACCATCGCGGATATCGCAGTTATAGTCTAATGCTCAATCGAGCCATCGGCTACGGTTCCCAATGTCGCCAACGATAACTACGTTTTGAAAGTAAACTTGAGCCCCAGCTTCTTCCTTATGTACGAGTACAATCATTTTCTGTTTATGGATAATTGTTAAATAAAAAATTGGTCTAAATACTTCATAACAAAATACATTACTTTTCACGTGGTAATATGATTTACTGTTTGCTTTTTAAATAATAAACACGAGAAATAAACCATTGAATATATAAATGAAACGAAACAGCAGTGCTAAACCGCTATTTCACAGCTGGTATCCTGTGAGGATGTGGTTACCTTACCCGTGTGAATAGATAGATACAGTTATATTTCGCAGTTGTATGGGCCGTAATACTTGCGTGAAATATAACAGTATCCATTTACTACTGTTACAATCGTATTTAGTAGTTGCTAATGAAAAATAAATGACTTAATCATCAACAAAAACACTTGTCATTGCAATGTGTCATCATTGATAGCTACCCCTTCAATCATTACAATTTTATTTCGTGTTTTCATTTAATTACGACTACTCCGAGGTATATTGATAGTTTCTGAAAACTGGCCACTAACTATAAAAAAATAAAAAGCAATTACAGAATTATAAAATGGAATTCTTTGGGAACATGTTATTTTTTAAATAGCGAGACTGTCATTCGTGTTTTTTTTTAATTGTGGCGTCCTTTGTTTTTGTGAAATTATGAGTGGCTATTAAATAAAATTTAATTTGTGAAAATTTTCGCTAAATGATTTTTAATGATTTTCGCTGTGGCTTAATGATTTCAATTGGTATTTGATTATGAAACCCCATGTTGCAACTCTGTGTATTCGTGGCTTGGAGAATTTAGACGTGGACGTGATCATCTTCATAACGTACATGAAGGTCGGCCGGCGACTGCGACTATGGAATCCGATATTGATACCGTACGACAACGGATTGAAACTGATAAAAAAATTATTTGTCTGCAAATTCGTACCGTATTAGGCATTGGTAGTGCAAAACTAATTGCGTTTGTATCTGAAGGTGGTGTAACGTGTCATATGGTGCCGTAACATGATAAAATTTAATGAAGGACAGTCAATGGATGTCTATAATATCGTGACTACCTATAATAACGTAACGCAACCTTATTTGTACTGCTTCGAACCGGCAAGAAAAAGCCAGTCGGCGGAATAGGCCTTTTCAAGACATGCCGAAGAAAGTTAAGAAGGGCACCGGCAAGAAAATGGTTGCTTCTTTTTTCTACAAATCAGGACATTACAGTGTCGCTTGAAAACCAATGGACAGTGATTGTGGTAGTGCAGATTGGTACGTAAACAATTACTTGTCAAAGGAAAAAGCTCGCGAAAAGCGTCCGCGCAGCAATGTCGGCTTTCACAACTATAACGCGTATATTGGGTATTTGAAGGTCTCAAATGTGGAACTGATGACGTATCCACCATACAGCCAGGACCTCGCACTTTAAAACTGAAAATGCTTGTGCTAGGAGATGGTTCTTCACGACAATAATGTAATGGTGGATTCGAACCTACGAACTTAAGTTTCGCTGACCGTACCCTAAACCATAAGGCTATTGACGCTTCATATATAGATAAGAAATATTATAGATAAGCTGAGAGGTTTACGTATTACAAGCTCGGAAGCGGTGATGAATGCGTTCCTAGAAGCCATTGAAGGAGACGCTACTGTAAACTGGATCCACTGCTTTACACACAATGGTTACGACAAATTCAAAGATGTACATATAAATAGAGAGGACATCTATGTACTTCGAAAATCATAAATGTTTATCAAATTATTATAAATTATTTATCAAAATCTAGAAACTTTCAGTACGTCCTAAGTGGTTTATCTGCTAGTTGTTTCACACTTTAATGTAATAGGGTGTATTATATTAAAGTGCTATAATGTGGTATATATTTAATTCTACTCAATTTGCTACTATTAAACTGATGCTTGTACTGTGGCATGGTTCACGACAAAATCGAATGATGCATTAAATTATAAGACTATTGCAGTTTAAAACGTATGCAGTATTTATGTTCACTTATTTATATTATTTAAGTAGCTGTAGTCATTTTAGGTCGTCTAAAAGAACTGTTAAAAAACTTAAGTCGGTTCTATTAAATAGTGTACTTTTATCACAATTGTTCCCGTTATGTAATATAATAGTTATTCGATACTCTTCAGGTCAAATCTGGTGTTTTATCTGTGGAATAACGGACCTGCACCTTTTAAATATTAATAGTTGGTGTAATTAATGCAAAATATAATTTGTTTTTATATTTATGTTAAATAAAAAACTTAAGAATAAATAAATAACTAATAAAACATAAACTAACATAAATACATAAACTAGAGTTTTATCAATTATCGACAAATGTTATGAAGTTATTTTGTCTAACATAATGAATGCAACCTGAAACTATTTAAGACATTAGCACTATTTCAAATGAATAAAAATGTACAATGTGTAATTTTTGTTTGATCAGTTGTTCAGATTAATTCCAGCCGCTGAGTTTAAACATCGTACATCAAGACAGAATTCAAAATATCATCCTCATCATCTCAATGGTTGGCAATCCACAACTGTACGCTTCACGCAAAATTTTCTACCGCGCACAACTATTCTGGAATCAGCCGTCGCCAGCTGTATTTCTGAAAAGATACGACTTAGGGACCTTCAAGAAACCTAAACGAAGAGCGTACACCTTTCTTAAAGGCCGGCGACGCATTTGCGACTCCTCTGGTGTTGCATATGTTCATGGGCGGCGGTGATCGCCTACCATCGGGTGGGCTGCTGGCTCGTTTGTGTTTCTATAAAAAATCGTGTTGATACTTACAGAATGATTTAATATAACATTATCCTCTGGTATTACCTCTCTGTGAGTAATGTCTTAACCAAAAGTGATTAAATTGTAATACTAATACATTTTTACTTTGCTTTATTCTGTAGTTTATAAGAAGAATAGAGCTTCGTCAACTAACAACAATCAACGAGCATGAATCGTACATTCTAAAGCTAATATATTTCATTAATTTACTACTCGACATGGTTACTACTAGGGACTCGTAACCCAGTGTATTCGTTGGTTTCTAATTCAAGGTAAGCGAGCAAACGAAGTTCGATCCTCGGTGTGTGCCGAACCTTGTGGAGAACCCGAACCTTCTACGAAGCCCAATAATGCGGCTGAGGCATAGGTCAGGCTAGGGAACTTCACATTATATAATACCGTGGAAATTACAGTTAATGTAAATAGTGATTCGTTTGTGATTTCCCTATTAGACCTTATTTTCTGTGTGAGTATTGCTATTGGTCCAGAGACCTCTACAGCTTTTTCTAAAAGCAGGAGCCCCGCTGAGCAGGGAACCCAGTTGAACCATTCTTGTATGTTTAGCTTGTATACCTACCAGCAAAAGCACGCATTCTCCAATAACCCGGGAAGTACGGTAACACGATGTGCCGCTGAGACAGGACGTGGCACGTAGTTCACAAAAAGCCTTGTTCCGTTTGAAGGTCATCATCTGGCATAAGTACTTAGGATCGGACGCGCACTGACAACGGAATGCCAAAATTGTGGCGGGGGCTGGGATTCCGTTCAATATACACTCCCAGTCGAGTCCAAGCGACAATGTATGGCGCTGGTCTCAATCTATGAAGTCATCATGGTCCAGAAGCAGATCGCTGACCGAGACAGGTATAGGGCTGAATCCACTAAGAGGCGAAGATATCGGAGTGGTAGCAACGTATGCCCTGGCCCATCAGCCTTGTAGTTCCGGGCTTATAGAATATTCTAGGCCATAATATCCCCTGCCTGTCGCATAAGTTGACTAAAAATGAGGCTTTCGGGTAAACAGGTGATCAGATTACGGGTCGCAATAATAAATCCCAACACGGAATGGTCCTGTGTTGTCGTAGCATAGCAAGGGTGCTATAGAGATGACGCCTCCCCTGTGACTTGATTAGACTCGGTGCAAAGGGGCAGCAATGTGTTTCGTAGGGGCTCGCGGAGTCCTTCGCAAAGCAATTAGGAATTTTTAGTGGCTAGAAACCTCACATAACATTGTCTTCGAACAGGTCGCAGAGTATCAAAAAAAGTCCTTCTCCAATATACACACAACGTGCACAGTTAAATGGCAAGTCTTTTAAATAGTTACTCAATTGTTTTTGGACAGTTTTGAGACCCTCTCTCTCACTCTCTCTCTGTCTCTAACTCTCGACTCTACTACGTATGGGTCACATTGTCCGTTATGGTGATCGTTATTAAAAAAAATAACTCATTATTTAATAAACGTATATATTTTTGAACTTTTAACTTTGTTAAGGTTAATGCAATAAAGAGTAAATAAATAAAAATAAATAAATAAATAATTTAGGATCATCTAGTACTCGCAGCTAGACAAGAGATCACAATCACTTTACTACTACATAAGAACAACTTTCTTATTTTGTATTTCAATCAGAGTTTAAATAAACAACTTGACATAGCCGTACTTATTCAACATCAATATTTAAAAAAAAAATAAGCTGATCGTTTAATAAACTTTCCCATAAACGTAAGTTTCGATCGAGGGGAAATTTGTATATGAGAAAACATTAAGATACAAAAATTTTAAGAAGCATCAAAATTAAAAATAATAAGGCGCTGCTTATTGAATTCCAGGAAACTGCGCGTCACACTTGGATGGAATCAAATTGCTGGCATCAAGCTGATAGAGATGTGGGCGGAGCGGCGGCGGCGATTGGACCTAACAGCGCCAATGCGCGTGCGCCGAACGGTAGCCAGCGCAAACCAACGCTATACCTTTTCATACACGTTCCCACTTTAACATCACTATTAATTGACCCGCTGTACGCATCCCGGAGACAAACGTTAAAACCTCAATTAATGCGTCACAATTATCAGAGATCATCAAGGAAACGGGCAATAATAAACTAGCCACGACCTGCCGAGAACAACCCGGCTACCTAACGTTTAAGCATCCAATATTACCAATAATTGGACGCAATGCATCATTAAAGCTCCCGGGGGCAGGCTCTATGTTGATTACTCGTAGTTATCAAGAATTTAAACTTCGATCGACCTGCACAGACCTCGGCCACTTCTTCGTAATAACCATGATAATACCTGAAATTATACGATTTGTAAGGAATTTGGTTGAAAATGGCGAAAACATTACAGAAAAGTACAGGGTTGTAACGACGCCGCACGGCGCGGCCTGCGGCGAGTTGCCCGCCGCCCATATGCAAATTAAACGTAATCAAAATAATCATTTAGAACGGAGGGAACTGCCTCAACCGAGCCTCTCCCTCTAACTGAAGAGCAACCACTTAGAACAGAAAGAAAAGCCTTATTCATTGCCGACGGAAATGCAAATGGGCTAAACCTGATTCGCATTTATTTTTTCGTATTTTCCACCCCCAACGTAATTACACAGGATATTGTTTTAATGCGCAAAAATATCGTAGATTTTTTTATTTAAGTGGCCATTATATGATTAAGTAATGTATAGTGTGGTAGGGTTTATACATTTACAGAAGTCATTATTATGACCGTAATATGAATATTACTCGAACAACTTACTATGAAAAACTTTCCATGAAATATATATATATATTCCTTTGTTAGTAATTATGGAAATGAAACGCCAAAACATTTTAATACCTTGTCGAAACACATTGAATAATTGCATATGTTTTATTGTAATGTTTAGAACAACTCGTTGTCGAATAGATTGAAACAAAATAGGGAAGAGAGATGTAAAGTATAAAATATTTAGATATCTCAATGCATACATTAGGTAGTGTAGGGTTCCAGAAAACTAATAACAGCTAACGAGTCATTCCTTCTCAATCCTCAGGGCGAGGCGAGTGACGCATGGTTATCTTGAATCTTTGCTGAGGATTGATTTACCTATATGTCATGGTCCACAGTCATTACTTAGCCATCATTACGTGAACTGTATCCTTTTTATAACCTATAATATTATTAAAGAAAACATTTACTTTAGTAAGATATTAAAAAACGCTACACATATATTTGATAGAATCAATTGAAAATTATTCGTCTCTTTTCAAAAATTCAATATAAATTTCGCTAGAGCCAAATTTTAACTTTAAAATACAAATAGTTTATAGACATCTAACACATAATGTAATAAATGTTTCTGCTACACTCAATAAATAGGTTTGAAATAAAATTTTTATATCATTAAATAAAATTTTAAGGTTCCCTACATAAATATACAATAATACGCAACTGAGGCAATAATCTCAGTTAAGTATTTTAAAGGTACAATAATCTATAGCGAAATACATGTAACAATTAACTATGATAATAAAAACAAAATAAATTATAAAACGTAAGTATGTACGCCAAAACCGCTATTGATAAAGAAGATGTGCTCCTGGTCGAGCTCTAATTGACAGTGGTAGAGCTACACTGCAGAATACCAACGTAAAATAGCAGCATAATACTGATGTGTTTCGTCTGGTGAGTGTAGGGATCCGGAGACCTTTATTGCTGGTGACGAGACATTCGCATTCCATGTCAGTCCTCAAGGGTGGCAACGAATCTGCATCATGGATGAATGTAGATGTCACGGGCCGCAGGAATCACTTGCCGTCAGGTGAACTGTGTACTCGTTTGTTACTCTCAATGTTATAAAAAAAATACTGGATGACATTAATAGCTATGATATAAATAGTACCGTAACCATTTGCACTAACACAAAGGCCCCAGACCCGACAAGCAATTGTTTTGATACACAAATATTATCAAATATAAAAATGACTGGGAATTTAACTCGGAACCCTGCAACGAGACGCTCTAACCACTACACCGAGCGGCTACTGAAACCACTAAATACAAGTAGTCAAAGTTCATTGACATCCTTGATCACAGAGTAGTGTTGCACAGTTGTTATGGCTAGCGTTTAATTAAGGTCACGCTTGGCTAGCCACGGGATAGTGGTTACCTCGTGGACTAACGTTGCCACTACGCGCCGCAATTGGTTGCGATTAAAAATAATTTCCATTTCTGTTGTCATTTCGGTCGTTACAGCGAGACCCGATGCGGGTAATTATTCCTGGCGGTTGCAAATTAATTTAACGTTCAGTGTATTAGCTAGAGATGCATTCCATATTAATCTTGACTTAAGTTTGTATTTAAGTGATAATAAAAAGACGCGTGAGATTGCTTCATCTCCAATTTCTACCTCAACATCGATCCCTATAATACCAGTTTTGCCTAGTGTATATAAGTTAAGCGATATGGCGATAAGTTAGAGACAAACTGAAGCTAATTTTAATTAGCAACATGAATGGGTCGGCAACGTACACCTAACAGAATACCAGCGCGAAATAGCAGCACAACGTTGCTGTTTCGTATACCGAAGGAGTCTACTGCGAGTAACAAGGCATTCTATCTCCTCATACTGAGAAATCATATGATTATGGTGAAATAATGATTAGTGGACTACGTACTGAACAGTGGTATGTAAAGAATCATCAGTAAAACGGCATTATAAAACAAATAACAAATATTAAAAAAGCGTTTTATGTGGAAAATATTTAGGTTTATGTTTTGTCCCCATTAAAGACAGAAAATTATGATTCTTGAACGTCACGGCCTTATTAAATATTGTGATAAATATATCGATACAGGGCGCTGTCTCTGGAATAGGACCACACTCTCACAGGATACCTGTGCAAATATGCAGCCGCTGTGTATCGTATGGTAAGAAAAACCCAATTACAGGAAACGTAATAATCCGTCTTAGATCAAAGGGGTTTCAGCGCTTTTTTTTTCAATTTGTTAATGGTGTCTTGTGATATATTGTTCCAAATTTCGAATAAAGCATACCACATTTCTTCTCGCGAGGATGGGCCACGATTACGGACGTTCTTATCAAGCTCTTCCCACAAAAGTTCAATGGGATTGAGATCCGGGCTCTGAGGAGGCCAAACCATGTTTTTTAACAAACCTTGTGCCTCTTTCTCTTCTAAAGGAAAATGAATCCATCTCCAATTAATCGCAACCCGGAAGAAATGGCATTTTGTTCTAAAATGTTTTTCTACTTACTTTTTAAAAATTCCTTCAATTTTATTAAAATCGCCAGTTCCTTGGCTCGAGACGCAACCCCAGACCATAATTGAGCCACCACCATGCTTGATTGTTGGGACTACACAATCTGACATCATCTTTTCTTGGGCACTGCATCGAAAGTTAATTCTACGTTTTGAACCGAATAGTTCAAACTTGGATTCATCGGTACAAAACAATTTTTTAAAATCTACTTCAGTGTAATCGCAATGGGCAAGAGCCCACTGCATCCGTTTTTCTTGTTTAAATCTACGCGGATTTTGGTGCTGTTAAGCGTCTATTTCGCTTGCTGGTAACAACAATGAAATTATCTTCACTAGACGTGGTAGCTCTCAGCCTTCCCGAGCGTGGACGATCTTGAAAACTACCAGTCTCCCTATATCGAGTTATTGTGTCATGAACACAAGTCTTCGATAACTTCAGTTGTGAAGCAATCACACGTTCGGATTTGCCTTCATTATGTAAAAAAACGATTTCTCAAGCTTTTCCCATTTTATGACGTCTTCACTATAGAAACCACAAGTTTAGACTAATTGAGATTGATTGTGAACAAACCCAAGTAAATTTGGGTAATAATAAGTCAGAAACACGTGTTTTCAGGAGGTAAATTATCTTAATTATTGACCAAAAGCAAAGTAATTAGTAATGAGGACATTATAAAATATTATTACGACTTTACCACCTAGCTCCAGCGTAGCGTTTATCGGTGTTTGAAAATAATAGATGTTTATTGTCCAATAACTTGAAAGTAAACAAAAGAATGACTTCTTTAAATATTCGATACTAACAATAGAATATGCAGATGCACATCTGCATATTCTATTTCTTTTATTTATCCTATGGGATTTTATTACAATTGATGGGTAATTATGTTGTTTATGTGCGGTCTTAAACTTTCGGCTGGCCTACCTACCTACCCTATACCTACCCTGTATATATTTACTTTTATATGTATGGTATGTTATTTTTTTATTTTTAATAGTAGCATTATTTCTAATTAATTATTATAATATATATACTTTTGTTTTTTTAAGTTTTATTTTTCTTCTTTTTTACAATGTATGCACTACACCTACCACAATGTCTCTCCACGTCACGGGTTGATTAGTAGAGAATGCCTTAAGACATTAAGTCCAGCCTTTGTACCCCTTTTTATAAAGTGTGACCAAAAAAGCTTAAATAAATAAATAAAAAAACAATAGAATAAGACAATTATATATATCGAAGTCCTAAAAATTATTATAAAGTTAGACTCGATATGAGAACATTTTTATTAATTATTTTGTTAGAAACCTAGGCAAAGCCAATCCATTTAAATACAATGGTTATTACGCAAATTACTACAAATAATAGGCTTCACATAATTAGACGACGTTCTTGACTGTCAAGTATGTGCCTTCGCCCACTCAGACTCAGGTGTAAGAGTGCCTCCTCTCACCTAGTACTTTTTTTAATTTATATTAGTGCAGAACCTGTTCACTTTAACCTCAAATACTTCTTAAAATCAAAGAGTTTTATAAAAAAAAATTGTTTATTTACATTTCTCTTTTTTTTTAGACTAAAGTTTTAAAGCATTATTTCATATTTACATATAAATTCTCTGTTGTATTATGGTTGAATTTTTTAAACGTTGTCTTTTGTTAATAGTAAGTGTACGTGCGTGTATTGGGGTCCGCAATTACAAACCGATGATGAAGTTCTCGTGATGGTTAATCACCACGATGATATGCATTACATCGGACTAGACAAGGGGACGACGCATCTGTGCTGAGGCAATTTGTTTTTTATTACATTGAGAGTTACAAACGAGCACACAGTTCAACTGATGGTAAGTGATTCCTGCGGCCCATGACGTCTACATTCATCCTTGACAAGGAATCATAGTGCAGATCCGTTGTCACCGTTGAGGACTGAGATGCAATGCCTCGTCACCAATAATAAAAGTCTCCGTATCCCTGCACTCACCAACGAAACAGCAGCATTATGCTGCTATTTTACTCTGGTATTCTGTGATGGCGTGGTCCTACCCCGGTCGAGCTAACCCATTCTACCTGCTGCTAGAAACAAACTAAAGTGTAGCTCTACCACTGTTAATACTTCTTACTACAGTACATGTATCCTACACAGTTGATACCTGCTAATAACTAGAAGACACCACAGCGATCTAAATGTACTTGAATTGTAACAGTTTTAGGTTGTAGCGCGGCTTTTATGTTACTTAAGTTATATTTTTATTTCTTATTTACACTTACATTACTTGAATTGATATGCTTATTTTAAAAATAAAAGTATGTGCGTACATTTAAAACATCTCTGCAGTAATTAATGTTACAAGTGTTAAATATTAAACCAACACACTACTCTCTTTAACAACTAATTTCATGCTGCTTGAGAACCTACATATAATATGTAATGATACATTAAAATGTACATTAAACTTAAAACGAATTGAGCAACTTTCACAGCGTTTTCGACAATTTGGTGTTTAACACTATTTAAACAACATATGCCTCTGACATTATAAAATAAACAAAAGAAAATAAAACACATATGAGAATATCCGACGGGTTTCTTCAACGTACAATAAGAGAGGAGTCTACCATTTACTAGCGAGCTTCGTGCCCTAATCCTCATTAGCATATACAGGTTGGTATGAGTCGGGTTCACGCTTTTACCGGCAGTCGGAATTATCTCTGTGGCTCGGCGGCTGTGCGTTAGATCTGCGCAATTTGCCTCCATTTGCTGTAATAACAGACCGCGGCGTCTCTACTCGTGGATGCTGCATAATGAGCCGATCCTAGCCGATTGATCATTCCCTATGTACGTTACGTAAATAAGTTCTACATAAACGTTGCCTCATAGAAGCATTGCTATGCGCGACCACGTGGCATAGTGGTTAGACAACCTACGTGACGAGTGGGTTATTTTTTTATATTTTATTACATTAAGAGTCACAACGAGCACACAGTTTACCTGATATTAAATGATTCCTGCGGCCCATGACATCTACATTCATTCTTGACAAGGAATCATAATGCAGATGCGTTGTCACCCTTGAGGACTGAGATGGAATGCATCATCACCAGTAATAAAGGTCTCCGGATCCCTTCACTCACCAAACGAAGCACAGCAGCGTTCCACTGCTATTTCACGCCGGTATTCTGTGTGGGCGTGGTCCTAGCCCGGTCGAGCTGATCCATTCATTCTGCAATTAGAAACAAACTGCAGTGTAGCTCTACCACTGTTAAAATTTTGATATGATTATTTCAGTGTTGAAAGACATTTGTGCAATACAAATTGTTAGTTTTCAGATGTGTATTTATTAATGGGTAAACAGCACAAGGGTTCCCGAGAGGAAGCTTCGGCTTGGACCGTTACCGGGGCGCGAAAGCGACTCGCGTGTCCCCGAAAGGGCCAAACCTGGGCTCGGTCGGTTGCTACTGACGGATTAACTAAATTAATATCATTATTATTATTAACGACATTTACCACAATTACGAAATTTGTTGGCGCTGGAGAAGAAGTGGCGCAACAAACCCCAGCGAAGCTCCTATCTGTCTACATTAGTGAAAAACCGGCCTAAAATATGTCGGTAACGCGAATAATATATCCCGTGTACTTGATATGAACCTTGTTCCGATCTTTTGCAGTAATGTTAGAGCGAATGCTTGATCTACTTACTTTCATCGGCGCTACTACCCTTTATGGGTCTTGGCCACTTCAAAAGTGTTTCGTCATTCGTTCCGATCCTTGGCTTTCCTTCTCCAGGCGGTACACTTTCCCATGGCCCTGAGATCTTCCTCAATGCTGTCGCACCATCTCATCTTCTTGGTCTTATTTGTTGCGGCTTCCACTTACTCATTACCTTGGATACCGTATGGTCTTCCATCCTCTCAACATGTCTTGCCTACCTAAGACGTTGTGACTAGATGAATCTGACAATCGTCTCCTATTTCATCAATATATTGAGCTCGAGATTCATCCGGAGGCGAAATACACCGTTGTCATCTCTAACAGTACCAAACACTTTACTTTCGAAAGCCGTCAGTTTCTCTTGTTCTTTCACTGTTAGAGCGAATGGTTACGACACTACTATACGCGGTTGATGTCATCTGGTAATAATCCAAAGATAACGTCCTGGAATAAAAGCGATCAGGAGGACCATCTACTCATAACTTTGACAGTTGACATCATTTCATAACAACCAGGCGAAAGTTACTATAATTAACTTAGAAGTCGACCCTGCGCACAAGCACTATAAATTTCGGTCATCCGTCATATCTATACACAAAAGAACACCATCTGCGTATAATAAATAGTTGTGTTTCTGTATCAAAACATAAAATAAATTTGAGACGACATTCTTGGACTTCAGAAATACATAATTTTTTATACTTTATTTGATCCATGATCGTTTCATTGCACTTCATCTTATATTCAAACGCACTTTCATAATTTTAATAATGTATATGAAATTTCTAAACAGAAAGGTAGATAATATTTAAAAAAAAAACTCACCAGAGCTTAAATCGAAAAATTTACGTGATCAATTAACACGGCCTACGATAAAGGAGCTTATATAAAATACTTGTAGATGAGCTTTTACTAATATTAAGGGAGACAAACTAGCACACACTTCACCTAATGTTAAGCGATGACCGGAGCCAATGAAGTCTTTTTAATTAACAAAGGTTCAAAATCGTGCGTGGTCACATCCTGAGAACTGAAGAAGCATATCGCTAGTTCCTACACTCACCGTACGAAACCACAGTTTTTCACACTGGAAGAGCTACACTGCAGTTAGTTTCTAGCTGCAGAATCAATGGATCGGCTTGACCGGGTCAGGAACACGTAATATAATGTATAGGGTTCCGGACACCTTTATCACTTGTGACTAGGCGTTCCATCTCAATCCTCGAGGGTGACAACGCATCTCCAATATCAAGGATAAATGTTGATGTAATGGGCCGCAGGAAACACACACATCAGGTGAATTGTGTGCTCGTTTGTTACTCTCAATGTAATTAATTAAAAAGTACAGCAACGTTATGCTTCTATTCCACGTTAGTATTCTGTGAATACATGGTCCTATTACCTATCCTGTACATGTTATAATTTTTTGTCATAAATTGATACGAAAATAATATTTAATATATGTTAAACTGTAACTGTTGATTTTTTTTCTTTTTTGAAGAGACAGCGTTTTTGTAATTTACTCATTTGCATTATTATATTTGACATTAAATAAAACTGAGTTTAAAATAATTGAAATAAAACCATTCAGATATTTTTTTTTAGGTTATTTGCTGCTATAATAATATTGTTACTTAACGCTTAAATCAATTTAAAATATATTCAAAGTAATCATAGACTGCATAATACATTTATTATATATGTATATATATATATATATATATATATATATATATATATAAACTATTGCAGAATAATTGAATAGTATGCAAATGCCAAATTCTTTGCAACCATAAACGTAAGTACAACCGACTTAAGTTAGGTTACTCAGCATGACCTACTGGAACGAATAAGTTACAAAAGCATATGTTTTGAACGCTAGTGCACACCTTATCATTTACCGCATTACGTGCGCAATGATTATAGTAATCTGCTCAAGATGGAACAATGGCGCTGCACTCGCCAGCCACCACATGCGTCTTGCGTATACAGGATGATCCTACAGGACTTTGTGCAATTTATATTTTAAAAAAAAACCATCCAAATATAGTATTTTACCGATTTAATATGTGTGAGGGTGTATGAATCCATTATTCTACTTCTTGTCTTGATTGCAACTTTTAAGAAAAAAAAAAAGAAAGTATCAACCATCTCAAACATCTTAGATACACGTATTTTTAATATCATAAGTGTAAAGTACACATAATAAGTGTCACATACAGTGGAAAGGAGCTGTTATCAAATGCTTTAATCAAAGAGAAGACTATATATAGTACAATATTTATAAGCATATGTGACTAAGTTTTGAATGCAATAACAAATTTACCTTATCTGTATAGTTTGTCGAAGGATTGTGTTAATACTCGATAACTTACTTTTACTTATTGATCGCTAGTGTTTATCTCATTAGTGTGATACACCCTTATGCCGTGCCAATAATCTTATGGTTTCATGTAGCCTATCCCTATAACCTCTAAACTTTTCCTAGCAAGGGTGTTGATATTCAAAAAGTACTTGCTTTAAAATTTCCACATCCTCCTAGCACGGTCTATAAAGTGCATTATTTATGACACATTTTTTTTGCACCTTTATTTCTAACCACTTTTATATGTTCTCACTGTAAAAATCATAGAAAATTTTAGACAGTGAAACAAAAAAAGTAGTGTTTAATTTAAACATAAACGAAAGCAAAAATATACACAATACACAGTTTACCATTTTCACTGACGCGTAAAATTTATTTGAGAATACGAAAACGAAACACCATATAACTTTTATTGTACAAATTTAATAGAAAATATGACCCTTTCACGGTTCCGTATAATTAAGGAGTGCGTAACAGTACAAAGAGCGGATCGGCTACACGTTGTTAACAATGTTTTATACATTGGAATCGGTTGACAATGGCGGCGCACGGTACCCTTTCTTCGGCAATTTGTCGACCAGCAGGCTCCGGAAGTCGAGCCCTCACCCTGGAATTAGAGCTCCTTAGACTCTCCGGGATAACATTGTTCAGTTAAGGACTCCGCCCCGCAAAGATTTCTACAGCAGCACGTGACATATATTCTTAAAAGTTGATTTTTCTATACATAAGAATATAAAGTTATAAACGGCTAGATATGTCAGAGTATGAGTAAAGTCAGTTATGACCGACTGTTTGAAAAGAAAAAAAAATTGTAGTCTCCAGAATATTTTTTTTAATTTAGTATTTGTAACAATAATAAAGACCATTGCAATGTATTTTTGTACAAGTCCATGAGAACTTGTACAAATGGTAAAAATTAAATTAAATCACACAGGGAACAATTCATTCCAAATCCCGTGTTAGATTACGTCCATACTTGTCCATCAGAACTACGTACACACAACGCACTCAAAATTTTATTTCAATCGATAAAAGAGCAGTGATAATATTTCTTTATTCTTTTGAGTGGTATAAATTTAAAAAAAAAATGAAAATCGTACAATCATATCAAACGTACATATATAAAAACTGTATGGTGCTTCACGTAATTAAAATAATTTTGTCTCAACGAAAGTAATGCAATTACCTGAATACCATTACCAGAAAGAAAAAAAATACTTAAATACCACAACGGTCTGAACACACGTTAGAAAACTGATGATCCGTTAGACGAATTTTCGTACATTTTTGAAGTCGTTAAAGACGCCACGGAGTCGCCATCGATCGACGCTTAGACAAAATTATCTCGTTGAGTACCCCGTGTGACCTTGCTCCGTGAACTTGCAACCGCTCATTACCGAATTACCAGCCCCCTTCGTCTATACTTAGCGTGCCCGCCCGCTCACATCAACGATTTAAATAATAAATATCTCATCTAAATAACACCCATGCATTGTTTTAACCTTTCGATGGATCCGCGTAATAACCTGTATTAACTCAAATCGCTAATAAAATTAGCCTGGCCACGTAATTTGACTTAATTTCGCAACAATCATGTCTGAATCAGACTGCTGATTATAAATACAAATTGTTGCCGAATTATTTTCCGATGAGCGGAACAGGAAATTATGGCGACTGGAGAAGTGCGAACAAACTAAACGCTAAAAAAAAACTAGTTCGTTCTGTTGTCTTATTCTTCGTCTTCTAATAGTTTAGACAAATGCTTGATGTGGTGTTGGAAATTTAGGCGGCCAGAAAGCCTTATTATGGAATAATGCCTAGTATTGAAGTTGTAAGACAAAACCGAGATCGACTTTAGTTTGTTTTTCAACGAATCCACAAATAAATGATAAAATAATAGATCAAACACCGTATTTTTTATATATACCGGTATACTTTTAGAGATACCATGCCTTCTGGAGGCAGGATTATGTATTTATGTATTATTCTACCCACTACAACCCTTTCGGTGGCCCCCCATCAGCGCACCGGTGTTCCTAAGCAAGTCCCATAAAACATCCTCGGTGTTCTACAGCAGCAAATGAACACTGTATTGCTGTCCGCGTGGGGTAAGCAAAAGTCCTCTTTTAAGCACCCTATATGACAGAGAGGAAGTCCCAGACTAAAATGTTGCTTAACTTAGCAGATCTATTAAAGAGTCCGCTATGACTGTTTCTTTTCAAATAAACGGAAAAATCAATTTTACAACTATTAAGATATGGACAGAATCTTGACACTACTATGTAAATTATAGTCTACGAACTCCGTGGTATCCTTATTTTTGATATTATGAGACACACGATTTTAAGCTATTCCTACGGCCCACCGCAGCTATGTTCATCCACGATGAGGAATTATTTGGCGCTCCTATTGTGTGAAAGCGAAGAAATATTTTCCAGATACGTAAAATCCAATATAACATTATCGTATGTTGTTTCGTGTACGTTTTATTACTTTATGAAAAGAAAGATAGTAGAGACCTTATTACTGTTGACGCGTCTTTTAACTCAGACCTCAAAGATGATAACGCATCTGCATTATATTTCCTTACGGTTATGGGGCTCGGGAATAATTTAACATCAGGCAGCCTATGTGCTCGTTTGTTATCTCTAATATAATTAAAAAAATGAAAATCGTACAATCATATCAAACGTACATATATAAAAACTGTATGGTGCTTCACGTAATTAAAATAATTTTGTCTCAACGAAAGTAATGCAATTACCTGAATACCATTACCAGAAAGAAAAAAAATACTTAAATACCACAACGGTCTGAACACACGTTAGAAAACTGATGATCCGTTAGACGAATTTTCGTACATTTTTGAAGTCGTTAAAGACGCCACGGAGTCGCCATCGATCGACGCTTAGACAAAATTATCTCGTTGAGTACCCCGTGTGACCTTGCTCCGTGAACTTGGAACCGCTCATTACCGAATTACCAGCCCCCTTCGTCTATACTTAGCGTGCCCGCCCGCTCACATCAACGATTTAAATAATAAATATCTCATCTAAATAACACCCATGCATTGTTTTAACCTTTCGATGGATCCGCGTAATAACCTGTATTAACTCAAATCGCTAATAAAATTAGCCTGGCCACGTAATTTGACTTAATTTCGCAACAATCATGTCTGAATCAGACTGCTGATTATAAATACAAATTGTTGCCGAATTATTTTCCGATGAGCGGAACAGGAAATTATGGCGACTGGAGAAGTGCGAACAAACTAAACGCTAAAAAAACTAGTTCGTTCTGTTGTCTTATTCTTCGTCTTCTAATAGTTTAGACAAATGCTTGATGTGGTGTTGGAAATTTAGGCGGCCAGAAAGCCTTATTATGGAATAATGCCTAGTATTGAAGTTGTAAGACAAAACCGAGATCGACTTTAGTTTGTTTTTCAACGAATCCACAAATAAATGATAAAATAATAGATCAAACACCGTATTTTTTATATATACCGGTATACTTTTAGAGATACCATGCCTTCTGGAGGCAGGATTATGTATTTATGTATTATTCTACCCACTACAACCCTTTCGGTGGCCCCCATCAGCGCACCGGTGTTCCTAAGCAAGTCCCATAAAACATCCTCGGTGTTCTACAGCAGCAAATGAACACTGTATTGCTGTCCGCGTGGGGTAAGCAAAAGTCCTCTTTTAAGCACCCTATATGACAGAGAGGAAGTCCCAGACTAAAATGTTGCTTGTTGCTATGACTGTTTCTTTTCAAATAAACGGAAAAATCAATTTTACAACTATTAAGATATGGACAGAATCTTGACACTACTACGTAAATTATAGTCTACGAACTCCGTGGTATCCTTATTTTTGATATTATGAGACACACGATTTTAAGCTATTCCTACGGCCCACCGCAGCTATGTTCATCCACGATGAGGAATTATTTGGCGCTCCTATTGTGTGAAAGCGAAGAAATATTTTCCAGATACGTAAAATCCAATATAACATTATCGTATGTTGTTTCGTGTACGTTTTATTACTTTATGAAAAGAAAGATAGTAGAGACCTTATTACTGTTGACGCGTCTTTTAACTCAGACCTCAAAGATGATAACGCATCTGCATTATATTTCCTTACGGTTATGGGGCTCGGGAATAATTTAACATCAGGCAGCCTATGTGCTCGTTTGTTATCTCTAATATAATTAAAAAAACATATTAGAGATAACAAATTATAAAAAAGATATAGCTGTTATACCAGCAGCAGCCATGTCGAATGCACAATGCGTCTATAACAATCATTGCGATCGTGTACAAAATGGCAAAGGAACGAAGCATAAAAAAGCAGATAAAATATATTTTTTTAAACATAATGCGACTCCAATTAGGATTAAATGCGCTAAATGGTTCCCGACAATATTCGAATAGTGCATTAGAACCTCGAAGTTTCGATCGTAGCCATATGAATTTACAGATTATACAAACATTCCTTGTGAAGAAGTTATTTGATAAACTAAACAGTCTAAAGTATATATATAGAGGGTCAAACGCTGTAGGACGACTTATTTATATTATTTAGCAATGGATCAGCAATATTTATCTATACTTGACAGTAATTTTGTAGTAAGACATTATTTATAGCTTAATAACAGTTGGCATCGTAATTGAACTCTACCTTTTTTCTAATAAAAAATATATTATAGGTACTCATAAATTTGTTGTTTAAAGTTTGATGGATCCAGATGACTCACTGGACTCCATGGCAATCTATAGGGCAGCTGAATAGTGCATTTATCATGAAACAAAATTATATTGATAGATTTTAGTTTTTTTTATTACATTGAGAGTAACAAACGAGCACACAGTTAACCTGATGTTAAGTGATTCCCGCGGCTCATGACTTCTATATTCATCCTTGACAAAAAATCATGATGCAGATGGGTTGTCACCCTTGAGGATTGCGATGGAATGCCTCGTCACCAGTAATAAAGGTCTCCGGATCCGTACACTCACCAGAAGAAACACGACAGCATTATGCTGCTATTTTACGCTGATATTGTGTGAAGGCGTGGTCCTACCGCGGTCTAGCTGACCCATTCATTGTGCAAGTAGGAACTAACTTCAGTGTAGCTCCACCTTTGTAAAAATTTTCGATTCAGATTATTTTTGAAAAACGACAAATATCTTACAAATGCAAATAAACATTAAATCAACAGTAATACGTGGTAGATTTATCTGTGGGAAAAAAACACATGGCGCATAAACAGTAATTACTAGAAAAATTTATAGGTATCAACATAAAGCCTAGCACACTGCATCTGTGTTTATGACTTGCAAATATGTAGACGGTGCAAATTAATCCGCCATATTACGTAATTGTCTCCGCCTTCCACTCTGCACCGTGGCATCCGTGACACGCTCGGTGCTCCTATAATTGCATCTAAAACGTTTTTATATCTAACGACAACGTGACGACAACAATGCAAGCATACAATAGAAATGTTGTGTAATACGAACATATTTATTAAAACGGAACATATGTATGTACTTTAAAATTGCTCAGATATTGTAAATAACAAACTCATTTACGTTGGTCCCTAAATGACTCCGTTGGTATGTAGCGAATCTATAAGCGGTTGTCTATGATACTTTACGTTTGCTTTTTTATTTATTAATCTGAACAAATAAAATATACAGATGCTAAAAGTAAAATTGTTTGAATACAGACTGCATCATAGAATTCATAGACTGAAATCTTCTTCATTTCTAAATTTATATTTACTCATTTATCGATTTCGAAGAAATGGGATCATTGTTTTATTGCATACACCTACGGGAAGGCGACTCTCAATAAACAATATCGTTGCTTTCGACGACAGATAATATATTTTCTTCTAATGGCTATAAAAGGGAGTTAACAATAATTATATGGTCTTAGTTTTCCAAGATAAACGTGTTAATGAAACAAATAAAATTTTTATTCTATCTTATTTATTCGATATCGAACTGATGGTGTAACAAATCTGATATCTTATGACTTTATTAGCAAACCAATGGTGCTCCTTCTAATGTTTTTAATACTCTGTGTGGTTTTAGTGTCTTATTGATGCTACAGCCATAAGATGTTACAGGAAACTCTTTTTGGTGGTTATTATATTATCGGATTGAAGTTATCTGCCTAGTGATAATTTAAAGCCAAAACAAACTGGGGATTTAGAATTTAAACTAATTTTTCTTTTTTTTTTTTCATATATCTTTTATTATATAAGGTTAAGTAAGGTAAGGGATATATTAAATATATCTTTAATAGCTAATAAATAAATAATAAAATAGGAAATATTTTGCACACACAAAAAGACGTAGGTGGCAATCGATAATACGCCTCGTGCTTAGTTGCATTTAAAATAATGAAACATTGTATATGTATGGTCTTATTTTAGATTTCACGTGTAAACGCGGGGCGAGGCGATGTAGCATGAGGCCTGCGGCAGGGGGCGTGAAGCGTTCACCAATGGCAGACGTGCTATCGATTCCTGCCAAATGTTGCCCTTTATTGCCACTCGCATTAATTGAGGTTATTAACATAATTTTAATATTACTTTAAAAGATATTTTGGCAATGTATCTATTAACTGATGGGCCTACCAGTACCATTATTTTTTTAAAAAAAATAGTGACTTAAAGTATCTGTCACATCCTAATGATAAGGTTTTATATTTAGGTGCATATAATTTTTTTTTCTTTTTTTTCGGGCTGAAGGCCGCTGTTAGCCCGAGGGCTTTTACAGCTTCACCGGGTTGAGAGGTGACCGAGCGCTTATGGCACTCAGTCGAGACCTCTATATATAGGTAACCAGCACAAGGGCTTTCGAGAGGGAGCCTCGGCTTGGACCGTTACCGAAAGCGTCTGACTCGAGGGTGCCAGAGAGGGCGGTGCATATTTCTGTGACTAAGTACTTATAAATATGAAATACTTAAAGTGATTTTATGAAATGCGTTTTAGTGATATAAGCACCTTTTTGTGATGTCCCGCACAATATAGTGGTGTAATTCTCTGATGTTATGAATAAATAAACAAGACTCATTGTAAAGTCATAATTGTTTTGCTGATATCAGCCTTTGTGGAGTGCGTATTTAAGTTAAATTTTTTTATTTATTCACCCTTCAACTACTTAGTGAGATTTGCGTTGAGGAAGTTGAAATCTATTTTCTGCATTTAATCGATCGTCAAAGCCTCGTCAGTGAGCCAGCAGTATTTACTGTATTCGAATGAAGTCGGAATTTATATATTTTGAATCCAAAAATATTGTTTCTCACCTGGGAATAGAACCCAAGACCCGTGGTAGAGCAGCGAAATATTCGCACCGTTACGCCCCGAACCAATTTTTTGGTTGAAGCTTCGACCGAATAGCGGATAAATCATCTTCAATGACCCATTCTGTCAATTACTGTTTCGTAAGCGGGTCGTAGCTGTATATCCAATATTCATAAGAAGTCAAAATGTCGATTATCTGTTGTGATAAATGACAAATTTATCTGGAGTAAAGTATTCATTGCAACACAACTTCCCCATCTTACAGCCTTAATGACATGAGTATATTAAGTTTATTTAAAATGCTACCCTACATAAACTTAATTTTATAATGACATTAAGACTATTTTACAGTACAAATATCATAACAATATTATATAATGTTATTTTATAGGTACAGTATAGTACAAAACACAAGTTGTTTCAGTAACATGGTTGTATTACCATTATGGAAAAGTTTTCAAAATTGTGCAGCTAAAAGTTCATTTATAATTAATGTACGTATACATACTAACAATACCTTGCATTTGAAAGCAGCTAACTATAATTATATAGAACTAAGATTTTTATATAATTAATAAAATTCGTTGTATTTAATGTGTAGTATTCATATAATTTGGAACTACGTATACCTACCTTATTATAGACGAATACAAATGTTGAAAAAGAATTCTGCACTAAAGACATAGGTACACAATAGAACAAGACTTGGAGACTTGGAATATCTCTATAAGGTTCTGACTTTAATCTCAAGAGTCGAATCATGACTCTAAACCGAATCTTCTAACCCGAATCCTTTACTTCACTTAAAATAACTTGTAACATTTAGCCTAATCCATTTAAAATTTTATATATATATACTGGGTATTAGGAGACCGCTTCCGAAAACGAAGACGATAGTGCTAATGACACCTTTGATGATGAGACGGAAAAAAAATCGGTCCTGATTAAAAATATATATATTTTTAAAACGTTTTATTAGCATTATTTACGCTCTATTATGTTAGTACAGCTAAATGAAAAGATGGTTTCATAAAAAATACAATAATAAATAAAAAATACAGTAAATAATGCTAATGAAACGTTGTAAAAATATGATTTTTTTTAATCAGGATCGATTTTTTTCCGTCCCATCATCAAAGGTGTCATTAGTACTGTCGTCTGTCTTCGTTTTCGAAAGCGGACTCCTAATACCCAGTATATTATAGTATGGACAATTCCGAATCCATGGGTGCTACGGGAAAATATCTTAGAGACCAATTATCACTTACTATTAGGAATAACTTCTTCGTCGTAAATAATATTATAAAAAAACGGATGGAAATATGGGTGTGCATAAATCTACTATAAGATTACATACTTGACTAAAATATAAATTATGTCAAAATTGTTTTCACAAAAATGTATTATGACCCAAGCTGTTTTGCCATGTGCTTGTGAAAATTGTGTGATATGCTCACTTAAATAAATTACCTAGTCAATGCTGTAAATACTAAACTAAAACATTATCTTAGTTAATTAATTACAATTTTAAACTTATGTTATATATTATCTTTCTCATTTGGCTCATTTATTAAATAATAAATCTAAAACTAAAAAACCAACATTGCATTCAATCTAAATTATCTTATTCAGAATCTGATATATCGCATACATTTAACATAATAGTAATCATTATGATTTGTATTATCTTTCCTGGTTGATCTTTATATATGTATTATATTGTATTGTATATATTTGTTTCATTACATTTTTATTTTATTTTATGGACAGATGGAGACAGAAATAAATATCCCCATATAATAATTATTTTATTTCAAATAACATTGACACATATGCTAGTAAACAATGATATTTAAATCTATTTTAATACATTATTGTAATTTTTTTTCCCAATATGATTTTTAAAAAAATATGCTAAAAAAATATAATACCAAATCTAAATCAGACTTGAAATTCTCAACTTCAATTTCTTCTTTATGTAGAATATAAAAAATGTATATATAACAACATCAGTTATTTTGTTCAACACTTTTAACTACATCCTAAATAACTTCTCACCATATTGCAAAAAGCCTAACCTAAACTGTTCTTTTCAATGGAATTTTATACTTTTTTTGAAATGTTTCTCGTTTCTTTAACCATTTTTAATATTTTGTCAGTTTTCCCTGCCATTCAAATTATTCGTTCCATTATTATCCAACACCACATCTCAGATGCCTCTACTCTGTCACGTGTTTTTGTGTCGAAGGACACGTTTTATTGCATTGCATTAGTTGATATGCCAGCCCTAAGACATTTTGTCATTAAATGCTTTTCTGCAAATTCTATTGCAATTCTAACTACAATGTAAGGTGTACAAGTAAATAAACTGTATGTACTTAAATTAGTTTACTTATTTTGTATTCATTTTCAGACCGAATTCTGTGCACATATAATAGACAGGATTTAAATCCCGGTAATAAAGGGTTTATAATCAATAGGTTTATGAACTAAGATACTCTTTACTCATGTCTTTGACACTGACAAGATACAATACATAGTAACATCTTTTTGCATTTGAATTGGGAATTAATTTGGAATTGTCTTTTTTTTCGGGAGGAATTTGCTCGCAATAACTCGACTCAGTCGATGCGATTTTCGCATTATGATTTATAATGACTTTATAATATTTGTCAAAATCAACGAATCTCCGAATATGTGATAGTTGTGCCACAAGAGTGTTATTATGTCAAATGGCCAAAGTCCTTAATCCGGTCCTTTCTCTGGCATCGTGGCAACGCAGCTAAGAACGTGTCTTCGGTTCTTTGTACTATTTAATTTTACCTAATAATCTACGGACTTTTGTCGACGAACCACTGGTTATGGCAATACTTTGCGAAAGTGACAACACAGGTTTTGACACATGATTAGCAAATCCAAAGTGATTGTCATCCAAATAAATTTCCTTGAATCTTATTTCTTTCAGAAAGTTTTCATATTCAATCTAATCATCCATATTGAATGAATCCATTAAATGTGAGCATCAAACCACTTTCACTGGATTAATAAACACCATATAGAACTACATTTTTTTACATTAAGCAATAAAAAGAATTAATAATTTGTGGCCCAGTAATAAAAACACAAAAGGTAATTACACTCTTTTTCATACAAAGTTGTTAATTGAACTGAAATTGTTATTTCATAGTTATATAGAAACAGTTGAATAAATAGAAGAATTATTGTGAATGATCTAGTTATTTCATAAATTGTTTTCAGATGCAACTTACTCTTGACCCTAGACGCGCTGATCGTGAACGCTGCTTTAAACCCCCTCCGCCAACATCAGCTCCCGCAGAAGATCTTACAACTGATTATATGAATATTCTTGGTATGTAGCAACAGAAAATTTTACTTTAATAATTTTAACAAAATTAGATAAGAGTAAGGTTATGAAATAATCATATTAAAATAATATGTTTTATTTATAAATATTAATACAAAAGTAAATTCACCCACCCAAAAGAACACCCACATTTAACAAACAAAACCATATTTTAACATAATATTTGTTATTTGTTTGTCCTGTCCTTATACTAAGTACTAACTTTTTGTAATATAAATAATAGCATCTGAATTATTTATTAGCAACATGAAAACAGTGATTATATTATCATTTCTTGTGACGTTTAGACCTTAAAAGATAAGAGAGAAGTCTTTGAGATGCTTAATTTAGAATAAGATTGGCAAATTGTTAAATAAAGAAAGTTATCATGTCAAAATAATCATAGCACTAATGCTAATAGTTTTTACAATAAATATGATATGATGTGTAATATGTTGATTTATATAATGACTTTAGTTATTAACATATAATATAATTTCTGTGTAAATGCATAGATAACATCCAAATAATACAATTTTTTTAAGGAATGGTGTTTTCAATGTGTGGATTGACAATGAGACTTAAATGGTGTGCTTGGACAGCTGTATTCTGTTCTAGTATCAGCTTTGCTAATTCAAGAGTTTCTGATGATACAAAGCAGGTAATACATAGGGTTGTCAAAAAAATTAACATGTACATAGTTAAGCTGAATTGTAAACAATATCAAAGCATTCTGCAGTGGGAGGATTTCCATTTATAACATCAAAATGAAAATAATGTTAAATATAATAAAGTTATGCTATAACAGTTTCATCCCTATATATATTATAATTAAAATAGAACAATCAGAAAAAGAAAATCGAGGGCTCTTCTAATTTCACAGTACTTGGTTCCAAAATCAGCAGTCAGTGCCTTTTTCACTCAACTCACATATTTTACTTTATAAAATAATAGTTATAAAATAAGTACAGTGTTTAATGCCCATAACTACTAATACTGTTAACTTAAATTGACTGTGCTTAAGATGAAAGTAAAGATTCTGAGAAAACCTACACACTAGAAAATAGCAGGACACATAACAAAGCCCACCAAACATCAGTGACTTTACTTTAATATCAGCTTAAGATTATGCTTCATACTGAAATATTGTTGCATGGTCTAATACCAAAAATACAATTGAACACATTTTTTACAAAAAGAGATTTTACATGATTATGATGGTATATGGTTGTGATATGTGTCATCATCAAGATTGTGGGATATTTGCAGGATTGGATCCTGAAAGCAATGTACAGTATATACAATATACACTAAATTACTATACATGTAGTAAGAGTAAAGCAATATTTTACTTTTATATCATGTTTACTTGTAATTTCACTGTAAACAGACCATGATGATATGAGAACCATATGGGGGACTATACTAAAATACTCTCTCAATAGAAGATAGATGCCCAGCTGTGGGATCTATATTAGATATTATAGTTTGTTTCAGTACTTTTTTTAACCATGTTATGTTTAAAACAAATTTGCCTCTGCTTTTATTCACTTGAACATACTGACCTGAGAAAGTACTTATTTATTTTGTTCGGATTTTTATCTATAGTTAGACCATAGATTTCCAAACTTCCTAATTGGTTCTTCATAGACTGGATAAGAGATCAACTAGTTCTTGAGAAAGGCTATCCCATTCTTCTGTTAGTACAGCTTGAAGCTCCAATCTTGCAGCTGGCGCAGGATCCTAAAGCTGCAGTATGTGGTTGGGCATTATCCTGCATTAGCATAAAGTTTTCATGGATAAAGCCTGCGTAAGGAATGACATGATCTCTTAATATCTCATCAATATATTGGTTCGCCGTCAAATGTCCAAAGCTGCCGTTAGTTTCAATGAAGACCAAGTCGGTTTTTGCCTCTATTGTAAATTCCCGCCCACATCATTTCGGAACCTCCTCTAAATGCTACATTGAAAATATGATTGTGCAACAATAGGTGAATCGGTGTCTTGTAGAATCGCTATTGTCTATCGCTGCTGTGGCGACACACTGCTTTCATCTGAGAAGAGAACAGAGCTCCACTGTTCGTCCGTTCAGTTCACGTGTTCGCTTGCGAAACGTATTTGGGCTGCTCGATGAGGTGGTATCAACTTAGCCAGTAGCCGGCCTTTTTTTTATCAGGTCAGCTGCCTTTAGTCTTCTTCTGACTATCCAACTCCTAACTACCACTCCTCGCGTATCTCTGAGCTCCTGTTGCAATTGATGACTTGAACGCCAGAGAGGGCCTATTGAGCGAAGTACTGACGATGAATCGGTCAATACTCTCTGATGTGACTCTCATCAGTCAACGCTTCTTCGATTAATCCTAGTATCGCCGATAAACTCGGGACACAGCAGACAGGTTCATGGTTAACACATGAGACTTCTTGCTGACTCTGTGCTTGTTCCTATAAGGCTTGATCCACTTCTTCAATAGATGCATCCATTATTAGACAATGTTTGTGTTTTATAATAAGTGTACCGGTTGGCGTTTGACGTCTAACTGATAAGAGAATCTAGATTCTGTTGATGTTGACGCTGTTAGCCTATGCGGCTCTTACAGCTTCATCAGACATAAGAGATAAGAGAAGGTCAGGTAAACGGCTTTTTATAAGGTATGACAACCCCTAATTTTAACTTGTTTTAGGTCGAATTCTTGGAAAAGATAACATTTATTTACTTTATTTAGAAGAAGATTCAGGGCTAAGTTATTTCTTTTTAAAACAATCAACGTCGTGCATGACGCTTGAGTCGATTTTATTGCTCACGAGTGTGAGAAATACAGTATATGGTAAAATATCTCAAACATTAAAAAGTTTTTGTGAAATGGTAAAAAAATAAGAGAAAAGAATAGACCACCTATTTTAATGTCAATAATTTTGTTTATTTCAGATTGTAAGTTCATTCATGCTTTCAATATCTGCTGTAGTGATGTCATACTTACAAAATCCTGCACCAATGTCACCGCCATGGGCTGCTTTAACAACATATTAATTGTAATAATTATTAAATGTTTTATTATTAGTAAATATATTTGTTATTCAATATGGCTCTTATTTTAAAGTAGTGCGACTAGTTTCTTTCAAAGGGTGTAATCATTGAATAATTGCTTTCTCATTCATAGACAAAACAGATAGTTGACTACATTATTATCAAGAGATATTGGAATATGTTGAAGCATAATATTTTTAAATAATTTGATTTGAATTTATTAATGTTAACAAACTAAAATTAGAAGATTAAATATATGTTTATTTGAAAGTGCATCATATAACATTATTGTAAGAAAGGCATAATTCCGAGCGTTATAAGAAAAATTGCCTAGCCTCAAATTTATAAACATCTGGAATGTTACAGACAAACCGCCCTCGCCACGCCAGTTCAGCTCGTACTAGAACCGATTCTCGATGATATCGAGATAAGATCGATTAATCGAATCATTAGACTATTTTTAACTTTCTGATAAGAAAATTAAGTTTTAAAAATTTTAAATCTCAAAGATTTTATTTAATAATCAATTTTTATGAATTTATTCAATATTCCTAAGAAATTGTTTCAAGTTTAATAGTTATATAACAATAAAAACTATATATTTACGACCGGCGTACTCAATAAAGCTACCAAAAAGCAGAAAATTTCTGATATGGCTTGAAGGTCAACCGTTTTTTTTTTTGACAGTGTTTACGAGATAAAAAATTAAATAGGGTTCGGTGGAGCAGTTTATTGGACACTTACACAGTTAGGATATAAAACAATAGATTATATAATATTACATTTGTTTATTGAATTAAATTACTACGTCATGATTTGTTTGACAATAGGCTGTCAAATAATGATTCATCTTGTAAACCTTCGTTGTACGGAGGATTCAGATCCACCTGCATCAACTTAAGTAAAGTTGTATAGGTTGTTGTGACAAATAATAATAAACATTTTTATATTTTTAACTGTTGTACACGTTGATTTTTGAAGTCAAGGATTTGTTTGATATACGGACTATGAACTACCGTAGTTGTTAGTTCTTACCAATACTTCTTATATTTTACCCTAATTGGCATATTTAAGCTTATTTGATCCAGTTATTGTTAAGAGTTCTATCTATTTTTCTCTAAACCTTACCCTTTTTCTTTCCCGTGGTCGTTTTTAACGTCCTAACTGATGTTAAATATGTAACTTAGTGGTCAGAGTAACCCGAAACATAAACGCCAATTATCAAGGTCTCAATTTATTAAGCAATAATAATGCTTATTGATTTCCAATCATTAATAATATAAATAATTAGATATCAGAAATAATTAATAGAGCAATGGCAATAATTGAGATAGAAATGTTGCTTGAAAAGTGCTGTGTTCGGTGTCGGCCTAGTATGAGAGACACCCCTGTGACTCGTGCACAGTTTATTTTTATTTACCAATAATTGTATACATATTATCATGTTATGATTCAAACCATCATTTACTACATTCGCCATTATTATTCTGTATTCTGTAAAATATATAGTATGCCCATTGTAAAAAAGTACTATATATAGATATAAACTAGTATAAATCTATATTCATTCTATTGCTTATCCTACTTTTCTTCACTTCTATTAATGATTTGTAGAGAGAGTATAGGATAAGAGTATATTTAGTAAAATTCTAAGCTAAAATGAATTTATTTTGTGGAAATTTGACAGTAGATAGGGAAACTTCAACTCTAAAATGAAAGCACTGAGTATCGGTATGTATAATATGTACGACTACGATTTATCGGCATTTGCACGAGTGTTCTTTTGTTGTAGTATGCTATAATTTTTGACATAACTTGTGCTTATATTCATATTTAGGACTGTAAATATCACATTAATAATTGATAGTGAGTGCCGTATTGTTTTGACTATATTTAAGGTAATAAAATGATTATAGGTTATCGCAATTATAGCTCCTACTACAAAAATATGTTAATCCACGTGTATTTAGATATATTTATCGCGAAATAAAGTATAATTTAGTATTTAAACAATCCATACATTTTAGATTAAAATTTAAATTATCTATCAGGCTCACAAAAAATTTCTTCTTTTTTTTATAGAATGGCCCCTAAAAAGGTAGAAGAACCAGAGAAGAAACCTCTTATTGGAAGAGTGGGCACTAATTTAAAAGTGGGTATAGTTGGAGTGCCAAATGTAGGAAAATCAACATTCTTCAATGTACTGACAAAAAGTCAAGCAGCTGCTGAAAACTTTCCTTTCTGCACCATTGATCCCAATGAAAATAAGTATATTTTACAACTAGCTTTATCTATTTTGGCTTATTTTTAATAATTGTGCGTAAAGATGAGAATTGTTTATTTAAATATATCATAAATATTATTAAATTATAGGCCTACATATTATTAATTTACAGACAGGAACAGGACTCATTATTTAAGATTAAGAAAATATGCAAATCCATAAAACTTTAACATTTTTGACAATATCCATCTTGTATGTATTCATTTTAACATGTATTTATTATCTAAATCTTGGTATATTCTACGAAACAATGATGATATTTTGAACCTGAATTTGATTTCCGTACCCACAGAAATTGTTGCCAGTTGAATAAATCAGGGTATATTATAGTGACATAAATATTTACACGGAAATGAGGCACATACTCATTGTAACATTCTCTATTCTGTTATAACGCGATGCAATTGAAACACTAGGAACCAAACACCTTAAACCAATGATTTGAGTTGTATTTAAATTCCCTTTACCTGAAATATAATAAATAAGGAAAGTTAAGCTTAAAATAGTTTTATAGATAGATCAGCTTATATATTTAATGCATATATTACTTTTACATTTTTAATTTTATAACCATTTTTAAACCTAGTTGTGTTATATATGAGTTTTTAATTGATTACATAAACTTCTTTGAGCATTTATACTAAATGCTTGTCAAAATGATTGACAGTTGTTTAATATAACAAAACCAAATTGAAATTGTACTTTCTAAATATAGTTATATATTTTAAAAATAATGAAAGCAGGCAATATTAATACAAAGTTTAAAATGCAAGACAAATTTAAAATCCAACATGTGTCTCCTGACAGGAATATGATTTATTCTGGAAAACTAGATTTATTTGGCCAAGGTATAATTGAAAGAGGTAATAATGAACCTCAACCATTGGCTGTCTCTGTAGTGGGCGTAAATAATACAGCTGCTCCCCTTCCTAATAATCTAGATTTCTACCATACTTGGACTGACATTGATTCTCAAGAAGCTTATTTGAATTCTAAACCAACTTGCTTTGTTATTTTAAGTAAGCCAGGAACTGGAAGTTATTCACTTGGAGAAAGTATGTCCAAGAAACTAAACCTTGTCCATATAAGTCCTAAAAATGTGATAGTCGATGAAATAGAACAGAACAGTTTAACAGGAAGATGCATAGATTTTAATTTAAGACACAATCATATTTGTAAATTTGATACCATTATAGCAATAATGAAAAGAAAAATACAATCACCTGCTGTACAGCATAGGGGTTATGTTATATCTGGACTTCCATTAGTAACATCTAGCAAAAGGATGCATTATTTTAGCAGACAATTACATGATGAAGAGTCTGTTTCAATTACAGAAGGAATATTCAATGATTTAATTGCAAATGTGCATAAAAAGAAAAAGATAGGAAAAAAAGTTAAGTCCAATACTTTAAATTCGTCCATGAGTAGTGAACTAACATTGGAAGCTGAAAGTGAGATAGAAGAAGAAGAAGTTCAAGAAAATGAGCATGAAGCTGAAGAGGCAATGGAAAATATTGTTGCATTACCTAAGTTTATTTTAGAGCCCTCCAGTGGTCTAATTTTATCTAAAAAAAATTATTTAAATTCAAAACAAGCTATGCTGCTCCATCAATGTCAAGAGCTGTTTGATTTTGAGGTTAAACCTGACATAATTATTTTTATTACATGTCCAGATACAGATGCAATTACGAAAAAAAGTCGTAAATGTTTTAATTACTTAACATCTTCGAACCCTATGGGCAGTTATCCATTTCCCACAAAAATGAGTCTGAAATCCGATGGCCTAGTAAATATGTTGTCCTAGAAAATATCTCAAATATGATAGATGGCAGTTTGTTAAATCGTAAATATAATTGTAGGTTACCCATTAACTTCACTTCTAATTCTACTGATCAGATGTGTAATTACAAATATTACATCATGCCTTATTTAGAGAAGAAAATAAGAGAATTTAAATCTAAATTTGTTCTCAAATTGGATGGCCGTAATCCTACTCATGAGATGGTAAACATTTTACTTGACAAACTTAGTCTATTGCCAGTTAAGCCTATTTTAATACCAGAACCTTTGTATTTTGAAGAGCCCTTTGATGATATAGAAGATTTTTGGAAATTGGCTGAAAAAATGAATGTCATAAAGTTTGGTGTAAAAAGGTTCGGACGGTATGCATCACTTTGGTACAACAGATGTCCAGTAGAGCTTAAAAAAAGGCATGTAGTACAAGGTTTTTCGAAGTTTGCTGTCGCTTTTTTTAATCATATCTACATATTATCATCCTTAGATGCTATGGTTGCATTCTGTAGAAATCCGCGACCATTTTTGAAGCTACAATATTTAGAACCAACATGTAGAATTATAGTAATGGGAACAAAATCATCCGGTAAAAGTATGATTTCTCAATGCTTATCATGGTTGTTTAATGCCCCTGTTATATGTTATGAGAAATTTGTAAATGATGAAAGGCAAAAGAAGTATGACGCTTTCTCAAATTTAATATTATCTGAAATAATCAAAAGAGTTGAACGTGATAGAAAAACCGAATGGGAAAAGAAAGAGCAGAATAGAATTTTCAATTTAAATTTATGGAATGCTACAACCTCTACAACATTACAACGTTATATTGTTTTATCAAGAAAATATGAAACGGAGAAAAATAATGAAGAAGTAGACGATTCTTCGACGGTTAAAATTATTAATTTATTAAATAAAATAAAAGATATTCGCTGTGAACTTTCATACCTACCAATGTTAGATGAAGTAAAAAACTGTGAAGAGATCCTTAAAAATCGGGGTTTATCACAATACGCCCCTGTTGAATTTACTAATGAGACACCAAAGCCAAGAGCCCCTGTTCTTGGTGATCAGGATGTTACCCAAGCGATATCTGCATACATACTGGAAAATAATTTGCAAAACGATGTTGAACCGAAGTCTTCAGAAATAATGCATGAATTAACTAAAGTATTAGAAAATATTGATAGTCAAACTACGAGTGAATCGATCTGTGATCATGAATATGGAAAATATATAATCGATGGATTTCCATTAGATACAGAAAATTGGGACTTTCTGTTTGGTTCTACTTTATTACCTGATTATATTATAACTATTATAGAGAGTAGAGAGATAGATGAAGAAATTGCTCAGAATTATATTAATATGGACGCATGTTCAAAAAATCATGAAGCACGCTTTCGGTTAGCTAATGATGAACTAATTAAAATTAAATTGCGATCTAAAAATCTTTCGGAAATCCAACCTTTTAGTATTGTAACCGTTGTAAAAGATCTGATTAATGGTATAGTACAATCAATTTTTATTACTAAAAATGAGTTAATTAAATATCTTAATGAGTCAATGAACAAATTCCGCGAGGATTGGGATACTTTAAAGCTCAATATAAAAGAAACGTTTAAAACATGTATTGAAGTGCAAATTGAAGATAAAACGGATATTGAAATAATGGAAGAAGTGTTAGTAAATATACGTAAAAGCTACTGTCCAACCGGTAACACCGACGTTGATGAAGTATTTGAAGATAATGATACCGAAGAAAGCGCTTCAAATGACGCCCTTGTTTATAACGATCCTCGGTTTTTATGTGAAACGAATATTTATTGCCCAATCGCTTATTATGAATATGGTGTTTTGTGGGAAGGAAAACCAGAATTTTGTTTCAAATACGACAACAGAACGCATTTTTTTTGTAATGAAGAACA
Source organism: Teinopalpus imperialis (assembly GCA_029286865.1). Lineage (NCBI taxonomy): Eukaryota > Metazoa > Arthropoda > Insecta > Lepidoptera > Papilionidae > Teinopalpus > Teinopalpus imperialis. The sequence goes on from JAGSMU010000016.1 coordinate 10,722,549, forward strand.
TTTAGGCCGGTTTCAAAATGATGTAACAAAATATCAATCATATAATCATCCTTTCAAAAAAGTACCACCGTTGAAAATATGTGTAATGGGTTCCACTGGCAGTGGAAAAACCACTGCTTCCAAGTTAATGGCAAAGGAATATGGCCTAATACATGTTGATTTGGCTGAGTTTATAAATTATTATTTATTACCTCGTCACTATAAAAGAGTTGGGCGCCGGTATGAAAATAGTTTTACTGATAGTCATATGGATGAAGAAGTTGTCACAGAATTAAACATGAATGAGGATAATATAAACGAGTTGGAAATTATCTCTAATGAAAATGAATTAAGGCGTATAGTTTATAATTATTTGGAAAAAGGAGTTCCTTTATTATCTGTGCTGATGAAAAAAATATTAAATAAATTGTGGTTTCAACCTCCGTTTTCAACTACAGGCTTTGTGTTGGACGGTTTTCCAAAAATGCAAAACGATGTTGAAGTAATGATAGAATTGTTTTGCATACCTGATTTAATTATCGAATTAGAATGTAACTCTGAAATATCTTCTCAAAGGTTAACACCAATAATGTTTAACCTTTGGAAGATACAATTAAATGAGGCTAAGATAAAATCACGTCAAAAGTTAGATAACGATAAGCTGCAATGGCAAAGCTTTATTACAAAACACGTAGTAGTTAAACTAATTATTGTCGAAATTCTTGACAGCATTATCACAGACTCACCTGAACGGGTAAAGAGTTTACAAAGTGCTATAATGGAACCAGATCCGTCCGGTTTGTTGAATGTTGATGCTAATTTATTTAATATTTATAATAACCTGATATTGGAATATCCAGAACCAATTGATCAAAATGAATGGGAAAAATCTGATGAAGTACGTGAAAAAATCAGTTATAGAATTGAAGGTGCGTATGAGTTAGAAGATGAAAATATACAGAATTTAAAAGATACTTTGATAGAGCAGAACATAAAGTTAATATCTGTAGATGGGACAAGGACATTCATGAAAGTTGGAAGGATTTTGTTGTCTCATGTGGCGAATCTGCGACATAGACGTGAAACATGTTTTGAGCAAACGTTTGTCGTTGACCTTGATGTTGCTGAAATGCTATTGTTGGAAGGATTTTTTTTTTTGAGCAAATTTAACCGAATGTGTCCTGTTTATATCTGCGATAATCCCGATGCAATCTTTAATCCATATAATATCGGTAAATCTGATAATAAAATTACACCTGTTATTCATCGCTCACACATTTATTTTACTTGCAGTGCTATCAATTTAAAGAAGTTCAGAGAACACCCTTTAAAATATATAGTAAATGCAAATATTGAGTTTTTCGTTGAATATCCTATAAGAATTGCAGTTTTAGGGCCACCAAAATCAGGGAAAAGTGAATTGACAGCAAAACTTGCAAAAAAATATGGATTATTATGTATATCCAAGGGAATAGCTCTACGGTATATTGTAAACAATCTGTCATGGACGGATTTAGCATTGAAAATAACATCAAAACTTGGAAAAGGCGAAGATATTTGTAATGATACTGTTATACAAGCTGTTCAAACTATTATCAATAACCATTGCGGCCAGTCGCGAGGATATATTTTGGACGGACTGCCGTCGTCACCCTTTGAAGCTATGGAACTTCAAAAAGCAGGTCTTTTTCCATTGAATATTTTTGAACTTCGTGTAGATAAAGCCGTTAGTTTAAAAAATTCTCAAAAGGAAATTTATTCGAATATAATCAAAAGAAATCCTCCGTATTCACTAAATCTAATAACTTATAGATTGTCAAAATATAAAAAAAATAGTGACCGAGTTAGAGAGTTTATTAATAATGACACTCAGAATCTTTTTATTTTAAATGGATCAAAATCACTATTTAAATGCTTTTATGAAGCTGACAATAAAATCAGTGAAATTATCCCACAAATCCATTATTATTTAACAAACTACAAGTCAGAAGTTGTTCCAATGGCCGCTATGTCCATCTCCAATGACGATTTTCAATTAAAAATGTCAAAATTCAAGAATGTATGCCCTCTCTGCCTGCGTAAAAATATTATTAAACACAGTGGGTATCCAGTAAACAAACAAGGCATTGTACAATTCAAAAAATTCCTTTACTGGGTTTGTAGTGATCACCTGGATTTAGTAATAAAGGATCCTAGAAAGTTTCTAGCGGATAATGTAGATATCCCTGAAATACCTGCTGTTGTTAAAACAATTAACCGTTTTAATCTGTACGAAGACGGCATTTGCATTGTAACGTATGCAGAAAATCTGCCAGCGCAATGCATCGAAAAGGGAAAAGAGAATTACGCTGCAGTGTATAAAGAAAAAACTTATTTATTTTGCAGTTCTACCTGTCTTAAAAAATTTATGGCTACTCCACAAATGTATTATAACATAACGATTTTTAAAGAGTCTAAAGTTTTTCCACGGATTTTCTTAGAAAAACTTCCCCATTTAGGATATTTAGAGCAAACGGTGGGAAACATTATAACAGAAGCTTGTTGTTCTGTTAATGTCGTGCGTCCTAAGTATCCTGGATTAAGTGCTCAAATTTCTGGACTTTTGTATATAGCCTTGTACTTGAAAATAAATAACCCTCAGGCTAATGATTCTTATTTACCGTTATATGCTAAAGCTTTTAAAGCTTTTGATGCTAGATGTCAACTAATGACAAGCGTTAGCCAGCGATTAAGGTCAGGGAATAATCCTTTTGGAAAATATCCGATATGTTGTACCATACAAGATGTTGCGAACCAAACGGATTCTGGAACTGTTAGAAAACCTTCTAGTTTTAAAATTGGAACAAGTTTATCCCTTGATTGTTTGTGCGAAAATGGATTTTGAATGTTTCATCTAACTGTTTTATGCTATTATTATTACATATTAGAATAAATCTCATGATGTATACATGTATTTCAATTTGATTTGTATTTTATTTATTTTTAATTTAACATATGTTTTGTAACCACGGACAAAGATAACATTAAAGTTTTAAATTCATCACAAAACTTTAACATGAAGACGTACTCGGTATGTGTTTTACAGAACGCTAGATAAAAAACAGACATGTATAGATTATCGAGATGTAAGTTAAACTATTCGTGACGTTATTAGCAGAAAAGTAGGAGGACTGCGATAGTTAATTAGATCACCGTGCAAATCAGAAGCAAATATGTCTGGAACCATGGATTAATAAATAAAAATTGACCAATGTTTCGCGTATTAATCGTCTTTGAATAAATTATGTGTTCTCGGAAGAAAACTTCCATTTTAATAACAGAAAGAATTTACTTTATCCATAAAAGTTCTTTTAGAAATTATTAAAGTTAGTAGATATTATAGCGAAACACATAAATTACTGAGTTTGTGTACTAACCTCTTAAAAATATTGCGTATTCGGTAATCTTAACAATTTGTACTATTCTTAATTTTGATATATTTTTACAATGTTATATATACACCAGGAAATTTACTTGATGATTTAAAAGTACTTATGTGATACATTATGTACTGCATGTAAATTATATGCTATAAAAATCTGCATATTGGAATATTGTAATTTAAAATATGAACTTAGTCGATGTCTTGTGCTAACAATTTTATACAGAGGAAACTAATCATAGGTAGCATGCATTCGTGAGACTTATTTTAGTTTTCAATGTATAGAAGTGCAACAATTCTAAACATGTAATGCATAGAATTGTTTAAAAAAGGCAAAAGTACATTCTACAAAGAAAAAAGAGAATTATGCTAAAAAGGTGGCTGGGCTGACTTTTGTTCTGCCCTTTCTCTCTTTCTGTCTGTCGTTTAAGCCCTTACTATTCGTTTTCGTTTTAATTATATACGTACAAAAGCAGTCGCTTTTTCATTTCTATTAGGTGTACGGAGTTGCACGCACTTCTTTTTTTTTATAATGGTATGATATGTTCCATTATTGCTTTTTACGTCGTATTTTTTATCGTTTATTATCTTTTCCTTAATCTTGTCCTTGTAGTGTTTCTGTATCATTATCACAATAATAGCCTAGGGCACCATATAATTCACCGTAAAAAGTTCTGTGAGGGTATGATGAGGTCAAGTTCTGCATCGGTGCTGTTCGGGTTCTTAGCAAATTACATCAATTGCACATGATATAGTGCTGTAGGCATTTGCACAAATATAGAGGCGCTTACGTTTCGTCCCATATCCCTATTCCGATGTAATATATACGCAATTAGATCGGAGTCAGGCATAAATGCAGTATCGGCGACACTCGACATACACAACCGAAAACATACAGTTTATACAAGCGTAGAGCTGCCGTTTGTGCCTAACTGCCGAACGAATGGGTCAGCTCGCCCGGACTTGGACCACACCGTCACATAATACCAGCGTAAAATAGCAGCATAATGTTGCTGTGTTTCGTCTGGTGAGTGTAGGGATCCGTAGACCTTTATTTACTGGTAACAAGGCATTAAATATCAGTCCTCAAGGGTGACAAAACATCTGCAACAAGATTCCTCGTCAAAGAAGAGTGGGTTGCAGGAATCACTTACCATCAGGTGAACTGTGTGCTCATTTGTTATTCTGAATGTAATAAAAAAAAAACAATTTGTCTTTGTTAAATCAGTAGGCAAACCGCTTTGAGATTTAACGTAATTTTGACAGTAATAAAAATTTGTAAAGTAAAAAAATACTTTTCTTTGAAAGTTAACAGTCTCACCCAGTGTAAATGGGATATATTAGATCAAGAGTACGATAAGAGCCCTGAGGCTTAACGATATACAGGTAATCCTTTAGTCAATAATAATAGAGATATTAATTTAGATAATCCATTGTCAGCAGCAACTGTTCGTGCCTCTGGGGCACCCTTAATTCGGTCGCTCTCGCGTGACCGGGTAACGGTCCAAGCCGAGGCTTGTGCTGGTTACTCACTAATCGGTCTCGGCTTTGCGCAATAAGCGCTCGGTCACCTCTCAATCCGTTGAAACTGTCAAAGCCCTCGGGCTAACAGCAGCCATCAGCCGAAAAACAGTAAATCCAGTATAAAGTTTATTTTTGAAATCTAACCTTACATTTTGTTTTAGCAAGTAGGGTCCCAGTCCCGGATGAGAGGTATGATTACTTATGCGAATACCACAAACCAGTCAGGTGGGTGTTAACGTCATTGAATGTTTACGCTTATATATTATTATACTTAAGCATATCTAATATTTATTTAATAATAGATATGCTTAAGTATGTGTTTCCCTAATAATTGTGTAATTTACATATTGCAGCAAAGTCCCAGCATTTTTAAATGTGGTGGACATTGCTGGATTGGTGCGTGGCGCGGCTGAGGGACAGGGTCTTGGCAATGCGTTCTTGTCACATATAAAAGCTTGTGATGCCATTTTCAATCTTTGTCGTAAGTATCTTTTTATTATTGTTGTGCACTTTAATCGCTGTCACGTCACTAGAAATTGACAGGTTTTTATCCTTGAGGACTAACAAAATACTTATATATACATAACATAGCAAATAGAGACTTAGGTTCTTTAACCTAAAGTACCACAATATGCACAACATCCCTATTTCATGCTTTTGATTCAGATCTATTTTGTCCGTGAAAGCTTGAACCAACCTGGTTAGATGCTTTGTCGATGGCGTCATCATCGACATTTGGAAGAACCAGTTTATGTTAGACCCTCTTTTTTATACGTGGGGAAATACCTCATGCTCACCGGGGGCAAGAGCGTGCTATATCGTATTCGCACAGACTAAGAGGATACGAAGTTCCAACTTACGCGTATATATTACGGGCACGGGATTGCGCCGGCACCAAATGGTAGCCCTCTACATGCAAGGTGCTCGGGAAGCGCCCACATCTCAAGTTGGGAGTGGACCCCCATGGCTCCCGCCGTTCGAAAGCACCAATCTTCCCGACTCCCCATAGAGGATCTGGTTGACTCCGCGGCTGACTATTATTCGCCCGCGGCGAGAGTGTGCCTAAACTGATACCGACCTCCTCTACCCTCGCAGACCCCCTGCAGCTACGTCACCATTGCAACCCCACTGCAATGCCATCACTCCAATGCGCGACTCCATCTAGACTGCTGCTGATAGGAAATACGGCCCCTTTCATAAGACTACCTCATTTCCAGTTATAGTTTCCGGTTTCTTTGAGTCACCAGACGAAACAGCGAACACCATAGTAGCACTTCGGTGCTATTATTTAAAGCTGGTATACTGTAAACATTCTTCTACCCCGGTGGAGTAGACACACCCATGCTGTACATAGTTCTTCAGAAAATGAAACCTTAAATTCAAACTATTATAGTATATTGAAACTCCTTGTTTAGGCGCGTTCGATGACGAGGATGTGATCCACGTAGACGGTGACGTAAACCCCGTGCGCGATCTGGAGACCATCGGCGAGGAATTACGGCTTAAAGATGAAGAGCAGCTCTTGCAGAACATCGAGAAACTGGAGCGAGTTGTCAACCGCGGCACTGACAAGAAGCTCAAGCCTGAATATGTAATGTATTGAGCAAAGATAGAAAATAATATATGCTATAATTTTTATACTCGACAATGTTTTGACTTCGACTTTTACCTACGAATTACCTGAATAAACGCGTGTCACAACTGTATAACACGTGGCTACGCTTGTATGAGGATCTTTAATTAATCATACATAAAACTCCCAAGGTAGAGGCTAGAACTGCAGTGTAGGTCTACCACTGTTGAAACAAAATTGCATTCCTACTTTCAGGACGCGCTAATGAAGATCAAGTCTGTGTTAATGGACGAAAAGAAACATATCCGCTTTGGTGATTGGAGTGCTGCGGAGGTCAGTATTGTAATTGCTTAATGTATTAGCAAATATTTTATAGTTTTTTTTTCCATTACATAGTACATGTTATTATTATAGAGACCAAAAATTGTGAGCTTTCGAAAAAAAAAATGCGCTAAATCATTTATGCATATGCATATGCTTGAGTGTGTAAGCAGCAATAAATAAGTTCAATTTATTATCACATTTTTTATTTATTATATTATTTTTATATTTTATTTTATCTTATTGAGCCGCCATGCTATGATCATAAGCAGAAAATCATAGCATTGCTGCAAAATGGTGCAATTTTTAAATTAATAAGTTTAAGATTATGCCATATAATTTTTTTTGCATGATGATTTTTATAAGAAAAGGTTTTTTGAATGACAAATGTTATTATTACAATAATATTTTATTGAATATGGTAACATCTTTTGTTTATAACGGTTATGGTTAATGGTCAATAACATCTACTGCTCCTACCCCAGTCCAATGTCATGTCCAATAAGATTGGGATAAGGTTCTGATGCAGTGTTACGGGCACGAGACACACTCATATTGTCTTATATATCTCATATTGACTGTCATATTGGTTTTTAGATTTGGTTTTAGCTGCAGTTTTAAGAGTAGTTAATAATATAATAAGTACATTTTGAGTTAAACTGGCCGCTACTAGCTCATAACAAAACCTAGTACTACTAGCTACGAAAATGATAGATTTGTCCAAAAAAAGGAAAGGATATGGTCCATGGCTATGTTTCTTTTTTCTTGAGTTAAGTAATATTTAACCACCAAACCTATTCTCTCAGTCTCTTCACTAAGACCCAAAATAAAGTTTCTGATACACAAACACTGTTATTCGTCTGGGAATCCAAAAGTGTACCAGCAGCGCAGCACCCATGTACCCTAACCAACAATACAACACAACCATCATAATATTATTATTCCAGAGGGTAATATATAGTTCTAATATATACCTTGTAATTTCAGATAGAAGTTCTGAACAGGTACCTATTCCTGACATCCAAACCAGCTCTGTACCTTGTTAATTTATCCGAAAAGGATTATATTCGCAAAAAGAATAAATGGTATGTTTTTTTTAATATTTATTATAATTTTATTATCTTATCTGTATTGTATTGTTTTTACAAAATAACTGTAAATGATTATCAAACAAATGTATTAAAATAGAACATACTAAAACTAGAACTTTCACTTTCACACATATTTGTAAAAGCAGTCTTTTTAATAGGTTACCGAAGCTGAAAGAATGGATTGATAAGAATGATCCTGGAGCTCCTTTAATTCCTTTCTCGGGGGTCCTCGAAACCAAACTGATGGATATGGATCAGGAAGAGAAGAAAGCCTTCTTAAAGGAACATAATATCACTGGGTAAGTTACTTGACCAAATTATTGTCTAGAAGGAATTGTTTTTAGTAATAGGAACATCGACTAATCCGCACAAAAACTATTCATAATTATCTGTCGAATGTTTGTTGAAATCATATTCAATAATTTATACTAAAATTTTAAAGAAAACAAGCATATAGTTCACCTGTTGATGAGATGAGTGAGTCCATGAAACCTTATTTCAGGTGTACACCTGAAAGGAGGTCATAGTCATATCTATGATGTTCCCTTATCATATGGAACACTTTTATTAAGCTGAGATTCTGTGAAAGCAGCATGATCTTTCTTCAGTTGTACTGATCAATTTATGATAGTGCCAGTTTTTAGTTACTGCTTAGCTAATAAAATAAAAAAATTATTAGTATACCATATTATATGAATATTTGCTATTTTTACAATGTTTTAGTTCCCATTTTGTTATTCTTTTGTTTATTTATTTTGTATGCTTTAAAGGGCTTGTGAGGACGGTCTAAGAGATCGTTCATTATTCCGTATTTTATTAATGTTGTAAGACAAAATCTATGGGGACAGTTAAAAAATCAAGTGGTCACTTGTGCTAATAGGAACTTTATAAGATTTGCTCATACTGTCTAAGCTAGGCAGCTATGTTGGTAAGTGAATGGCGAATACCGGAGGATTTGATTGTTTTTAAAAAAATAAGGGTGACAAACGAGCACACAATTGTCCGGATGCCTATATCCTATGGGATCAGCCCAGACTAATGCTGGTGTACTATGGTGATATAGTAATGGTTTTTCCGAAGAAAGACCATCCCAATGGTGGTGCAGCTTTTTAAAAGCTATAGTGTATCCAATATAGTTCAGCTGCATTTTCTGTTGAAGACATAGTCTTTTGATTGGTTATTTAGCATGTAAATGTTATTCAGAAAAAAACTATGTATACTGTCTCACTTATCTATCGTTTATGAAACTAAAAAATCCAATAATATAATAAATTATTATAATTTCAGTGCATTAGACAAAATCATTATCCAAGGTTACAAAGCGCTGCAATTGGAATACTTCTTCACTGCCGGCCCTGACGAAGTTAAAGCTTGGACTATACAGGTATTTGTTGCTGCAATTTTTTTTGAATACTACAAAGGTAGATCAAAAAGGTCGACTCGACAGGGGTTCAACCACACCTTTATTTCTTTTCATATAGCAGATTCACAGTTTATAGTCGAGTCGAGGTTTCGTACAGTAGAGGTGGTGCGGCAGCACTCTCCGCGCCACTTTCGCAGCATCGTCTTTGTCTCCCTAATCATCGGGCCTCCAGCTCGCGAGTCTAATTAGATAAAGCTGTACAGGTCTCTGGACCAACAGCAATATAGACACAAAACAAAAAAAGAAAAGAGTTTATAGTCACCAGATGATAAGTGATGGATGTGGCCCATGCTATTTATATCTATCCTCAAGATTGATGATGCAAATGAATTGTCACCATCAGTGATCATCAGACTTAATGAAGACTGAAATGTCTGGTTACGTTGGGTCTCCGGATCTTTACATTGACATACAGTGATAGTGACATTACAATAACATGAAACAGCCACATTGGGCTGCGATTTCACATTGGTATTCTATGAGGCCGTGATCCTTCCTCGATCGATCTGATCCATTCATGTTGCATGTCCATGCAGCCTGAAACTGGCTATTCCAGTTACAATTATAGAAAACATACTGACTAGGCATAGCATCGCTATGATCTAAATTACGATTCTTTATAAGATGAACACGGATGTCAAGGGTGCAGGGATCACAAATCGTTAACCTCTTAACCCCTAATAAGGTAAGAGAATCAATTAAATATTGCCCTAAGTCAATTTTGCAGTGGGTTAGTTGCTGTCTACCTTCTCGATTTAATCAACTGCGCAGGATATACTATAGTGCCGTAAGAATACGTGCAAACGCACATGCCGACGTAACGTTCGAAGCAGTTTTTTTATTTGTAGAACTACGTTGCAGCTAGTTTATTACTCCAGCATGAAAGGATCGGCTTGATAGGGGAATGATGACGCCCTCATCATACCAGAGTTAAAAAGCATCATAAAACTGTTATTTTCTTATAAGGGTAGAGACCCAGTGGGGACACAATTGCGGTTAACGAGGCATACGATCTCAGTCCTCAGGGGTTTGGACAACGCCTTTGGAATCTTCGTCGAGGATAATTGTAGATGTCGTGGTCAGCGTTATCACTTACCTGGTACTCGTGCTCGCTGTTCTGAGAGTATTCTGGTTATGTTCGTTACCCCTTATATTATATTATATTAACAAAATACATTAAACGTACCCAAATCCTAAAACCAACAATTTGTGTTGCACGAACATTCTTCTTCGTCTGGGAATTTAAACCAGAACACGGTGTTCAGGTGTCGATACTAAATGCGGTCTACTATTGTAACCACTGACACATCCGATGTTTTAATTTGATAAGATATAATTGTTATTTTTGCTTTTCCATTTGTTTACAGAAAGGCACTAAGGCGCCTCAGGCAGCCGGTAGAATCCACACGGACTTCGAGAAGGGTTTCATTATGGCTGAAGTGATGCATTTTAAGGATTTCAAAGAGGAGGGCACCGAAGCCGCTTGCAAAGCAGCCGGCAAGTACCGGCAACAAGGTACACGCATAGAATTGTTTTAGAAAATACAAATTTAGAATTTTCGTAATTTGTTAAATCATAACTATCTCTCTCATAGTGTCTCAGGCTTTCCCTCTTTATGATTTGGTATGGTAAGTGTGGACGAATTAGAAGTTTTATCATTATATGTATATCAAAATATGGTTCCAGTAACCTGTGTTGTGCGTGTGTTTGCACAGTTCATCCCATGGTAGGTAAAAGTATCTTCAATAAGAAATCATAATGCGGATGAGTCACCCTAGATGACGTTTTATGATTTGGTTTGATATATGTGGGAATTTTATCATTGTGTACGTATACGTGCTTTCATCCAATGTAGATGGTATGCCTCGTTACAAACAGTTACCTTTAAGCGCGCCTTTTAAAATGCGCATGCCATTGTCGTAATATTTTTTTTTACTATAATTACAATATGATTGAAATTCATACAATATCGATCAGACGATTCCGAACTTGTTGTCAAAGATATTTAAGCCTGCCATAATCTTGCATCAGCTCAGCTAACTCTAATTTCTAATTCTATCAATCCGAGTTTGAATATGTAGGTTTTAGTAATTGATTGTCATTAACTTATATATTCCTTTTCCTAATAAATTTCAGGGCGAAATTACGTAGTGGAAGATGGTGATATAATTTTCTTTAAATTCAACGCGGGCGCTGGTCTGAAGGACGCTAAGAAGAAATGACGCGACAAGGTGCTGCTGCTTCTCGTGCATATGTTGTACTTCAACCTCGTACTCTACACACTAATGCACGTCGCCGACAGCTAGGATAAGAGTTCATTTATTATAAGTAATGTTTGTAAAACAACGGTAACAATTAAAATGCGGCTTGTTAATGTTTACGTAATTTAATAACATTAAGGGTTAAATCTGTGAGGTATACTCAGACTTGGGTGTGTGACAAACTTGACTTTGAATGACGTTGATAAGTCTACGTTTAACACGTGGTACTATTGTAGGATTGTACTTTCTAGTTTTACCAACGCTTACCTCCGATAGGTTCGACTTAACACCATAAGTCTAAGTTTGCTGTATAGGTTTCAACCTGAATTCTTTTTGTAAATTTAATAAAGTAATACTGAGCTTAGCAGAATTTTTTATTACTATATAACCTCTACCAATTCTTCTGTCCGGACAATTAGTTTTCCTTTGCCTTCTGTATATTTTTCATTGTTTTCAAATACTTCTTCGAATACTCTTTCTAAAATTATTTTCAATTGCTTTAGAAATCGTTTTAGATTAATGTGAGATAGTATGTCTTGTTCTGTCACGGTGGCCAACTTTTCTTTATCTTTTTCTGATTTCTCGAATAGTTTATTAGACACAAATGACGACACTTGAGTCACCGTTTCCTCCCACTCCTGCAAAATATTGGTCCAAGTTTAGTAATATCTGAAATAAAATTGGTAACTTCAAAAGCAATAACTGAACTTAAAATGCCGTAAATCAAGAGATACATTATACATATATAGAAAAGGATAACTAGGAACTCTAGGAAGAAATAAATTATTTTCACATAAATTTTTCAATAATGTCCGTCGTAAACACTTGAAATTGCTGCTTTTAAATTACAAAACGTCTCAATTATCGTTTTTTTTAAATACAACTGTTACTATTTCACAGAAATTATTAAATGGACCTAACCTAACCAAGAGTGATATTTTACTAATATGAGAAACTGTTATTTTTTAAAGAAAATAATATTTCGGACTGCAGATAAAAAAATATTGAAAAGTGGTTGTTAGCGCGGTAAACGAAATCAAAACTCGTTTATACATATTTTTGTTTATTTATTTATTCATTATGCTCCTTAAATAAGGTTTACAAGGGCGGAGTTAATGCCCAGTGGCATTCTCTGCCAGTCAACCCTAGGAGTATAAGAGAATATGTTGGTAAGCATAAAAATAAAAAAGTTTTCCCGTATTGTCGAGTAAATCAGTAACTAAAATTGCATTTAACAATTTCATTTTTGATCGAACTAAGATTGATTGCGTGTACCATAGCTCCCATAGCATAATAATATAATATTTATATCAGTGGTAGAACTACACTGCGGTTTGTTTTTAGCTGCATAATGTATGGGTCAGCTCGACCGGTGTAGGACCGGTGAGGGCGTTCACAGAATACCATCGTAATATAAAATAGCACCCTAACGCTGTCGTGTTTCGACTGGCGAGTGCAGCGATCAGGAGACCTTTAGTACTGGTGACGAGGCATTCCATCTCAGTCCGCAAGGGTGACAACGCATCTGCATTATGATTCCTTGTCAATGATGAATGTAGATATTATGGGCCGCAGGAATCACTTACCATCAGGTGACTGTGTGCGCATTCGTTACTCTTAATGCTATAAAAAAAACATAGAAACACGCTTTTACTCACTTGGTAATCTTCATGAAGTGAATCAAATGACAACATTTGTTCAATAAGCATCACTTTAAATGTATCTGTTAAAGTATTTTTTAATATACAAATTATAAGACGACCAATAGAAGCAAGAGTATTACCTGCCCTAGGAAAAAAAATCTTTTGAATATTATTATGCCGAGACAAAATTATAGAGGTTAATAAAATACTACTACTACAATGTTTCATCTGGTGAACTAAAGAAATCTTAATTCTGGTGACTGGTCTTACGGGATTGTTTATATAGAACTCAAAAATAATAATAATAAAGAATAATACAAAATGTATTAAATGTAAAATACATTTTGTATTACAAAAATTTATCTTTAGCTAGGAATCAAACTTAGGCCTCGCTGTTATCATTATTTACATGACATTAAAGATTTTTTTTAAAAGATAAATTGAATTGTTTCACCTATATTTGGTTAGTTTTCGCTTACATTGTATTCCGATATTTTTTTAAGGCTATATGCCTTCTGAAATATACACAAAAATTTTACAATTATTAACACGTGTTAATAATTTTAGTTTGTTTGCGAGATTATTTTAGGTTTTATGCAACTTCTTATTAAACATTTTTATGTCCATGAAATTACAAACCTAAACCCTACCTGCAAACCACGTCCTTTTCTTCCATAATTTCTTTAATATTTTTTGATAAACGGTTATGTGTATCTCTCATAAGAAATTCCAATGGATCACAATTCCCAGGAGGCAGAGAACCGTACTGTACTAATAATCTCTTTTGAATTGCAGTAAATTGTCTTTGTAATATATTTAGCTCATCCTGATAATAAAAAATGTATTACAAATGAAATAACTGCATAAAAATATAAATAGAAGAAGAATCACTTACCTCCAACTTATTTAATTTAATCCTTTCCTTTGCATGAGTTTCAATGCTTTTCAAGAATCTTTGTATCATATGCATTATAAAGTCCTTGCTTGGTTTAAGTGTAATACGGATTCCGATGTCTGTACGACTGTAATATTCATTTAATTTGTATATGAAATGATCCAATACGGGCGAAATTTCAGTAAAATCATTCGATTCAATTAAATATTCTTCAGCAACTGCTCTGACTGTTACAGTATTCTTCGTCGTTCTATATCTAAATGTAACAGTATCGGCGGTGGTGCCAAAGTTTGTTAATTCGTCTCTTGTAAAATCTAGAAGCAACTCTATATTAGTAAAATATTGATTTTTATTTTCATACATTTCGTAAATTATGTTTACCTGTAAGTATATATCCCAATTCTAAACATGGCTCACTAACTTGAATGCTCAACTTGAGTCGGTTATTTGAAACTGTGTCAGTGACAGTACAATAAAGAACTAGAGGTAACATAATAATTCTATGAAGTGTTATTATTTTCCCAGTGTGATCAACGATGGTAAATAAAATCTTTATTTCGGTATCCGACAAGTCGTACTCCTTTGACAGGAAAATGCGTGTTTCTATTATCTGCGATCCGTTGATATTGTCAATGCATTTACATGAGTCAGAGATTGTAAAGGGAGAACTGCAAATATACGTTATTTGTATACTTTGAATTAGTTTGGTGTCGTCACAAGTTAATATTATAACTAAGGGACACATCAACAAATGTAGTACACCGTCACCGTCTTGGCTGAAATGTTCAAAGAGATTTTGAACTGGTTTACCAACATCTGTTTTTATGGTAATGGTGTTTTCAACGTAAGCAAAATCTGCAACAGTGCCTAAAACAATAATTATTTTATTCGTATATTACACGGGGTATTTTAAAAGGAAACTGTGTTTAAAAGGCAAATTGATTTTATATTAACTATAAATGTTCCCTATAATGTAACATTATTTCTATTTCTATCCTGGTTACAAGTGTCACATAGGTCCTACTCTTACGTGGCTAAGCCTCCAAACTAACAAGTAACATGAATATATACTGAACAGTTCCAATACACGTTGGTGCTTTTTTTTGTGGGCTGATAGCCGCTGTTAGCCCGAGGGCTTTTACAGTTTCACCGAGTTGACCGAGCGCTTACGGTGCTCAGCCGAGTTCTTTATTAGTTGGTAACCAGCACAAGGGCCTCGGTTTGCATGTTGCGAGAGAGCGACTGAGTCGAGGGTGCCCGAGAGAGCTGAACCTAGGCTCGGTCAGTTGTTTCGGACTACGGATTATCTAAATGAATATCAGTATTGTTATTAACATCTGTACCATCACATCGGAATGCGAAGGCGCTGGAGAAGTGGCGCAAGAAACTGTAGCGACGCTTCTACCTGTGTTGACTGGTGAGAACCGGCCTGTGACTTGGCAGTATCGCGAATAATTTTTTTTGCGACGCCCTCGCCGTCGGCGGGGACACGTTGGTATTATTTGTGGGATGGCTTCTCATAATGTTTTCAGACCACGTTTTCTTAACTTGATTAATATTAAATTAAAAATTAACTGAAGATTTATATTAAATAAATAAATACCTTTATCATCAGCAATAATCTTGTTTAGCGATTCTTCTACCGCTTCCAATTCAGCTTGAATTTTTTCTGGGTCCAGTACTTCGTTTATAAGGTTAACACTAGGATTTAAATCAGGCTCTGTTCCCAGATAATTAACAGTTATCACTCCGTCAGGTGCAAGATACACTATGCCTCCCGGCAAGGAATTTAGATAACATCGGGATAACGATACAGCCTTCGTTATAAGGTCACAGGCCCATAATAAAGTTGATCCCTCGTATACAAATAATTTTGAATCATCTGATGCGACCATCACGAGGAGCCGAGCTCCTGGTTCTGGAAATTTACTAAAATTCATGAATTTAAATAAAATAAAACAAAGTAAGTAGCATTGTTAAGCACGGGTCTCCCCTATTAATCGGATACAATCCTTAATGCAGCTCCACTGTAGATTTCAGAAGACTCTCTTTATTTGTTTTACACCACAGATAGAGTGTTAATTCAGTATTTATTATTACAATTAGTAACGTAATTCGTGCCAGCACTGCATGTATGTACTATAAAGTTTCAAGCGAGCACCCTAACTACTACCCTACTACCCTACTAGCATACCTTTAACTAACCTATAAGAAGATAACTGTGATCACATCTTTGAGTACTAAAGCCGCCGATGCTTGAACTCGCTCTTTCTACGACTGCGACAAGAATAGATAAATTTTTTTAGCGCTTACCGTAGTACCAGCCAATTAGGTATGAGTGGAAGCATATTGGTGTGTAATCAAATCTAATAAGATCTTTCATCAGCCCGTTATCCTGGAAACAATAGAGATGTCTTTCCCCTAATGCAATTATGCTTGAGAAGTTGCTACTTGTCTGTAAAGAAATGTATAGTTATGTTTTTAAGATAGTTTGATTTTAATTAAACATAGTTTTGTTATACTTTTATACCCGAATCACTTGAACATCTGAAATTTCTTCCCCGGCATTGTATGCCCACTGTGGCATGGTATTTTTGTTTTGCCGTAAACTTAATTCGCTCAATTCTCTGAGTTGCTGATAACTAAAAAATATTAAATTAACTAACTTCGTGTCCATTATAACATAACCTATATATATTTATGTTTATCTTAAATTTACCTGTATATTTCCAAAGTCCATGTTGATTTACAAATTACAAAGAAGTCACTACTAGCCACGTAAGATGTTGGCCCGGGGATCAAGATATCATTGAATATACACATAAATAAAAACGTATCCTGATCAAAGAAGCTTAGAGTACCGTCCAATGATTGCACGCATATGAGATCTCGAGATTTCGAGCTGCCAAAAGGGCCCAACGTTAAACTATACGCTCTTCTTTTAAAAGAATGTCTTATAACAGGTGCTATATGATTTTGTTCACCTGGAAATTAAGATTCTTATGTAATTAATACTCATTCTGCAATATTAAATAAAATTAAAAACAAATGTACAGTACCAGCATCTGTGAGGCCTCCTTTTCTATGAAGTTCGAATATAGTATAGCTTTGTGGATGTAGAACAATTATTTCTCGATCCCCAGAGTCTCTAAAATATTAAGAAATTTAAGAAACAAGGAGCATTATAAACAAGTACAAACTTATATTTATAGTTATATAGTTAGTTATATTTTGGTTCGAGTTATAGAATAGAATTTTTAATATTTTATCTACGTACCCAATAAACTTTCCAGTTTCAATTTGGAGCACAGTGTCGTTTAAATCTGTCTCTAGAAGACATGACTCTTTATTCACACTTGGTTTGTATAATTTTAGTAAGGTGTCTTCTCCTAATATAATGCAGTCACTATCGTTGTGTGAACTGAATTTATCTATTTTCATACATCTTAGATTTTGTACTATTTCATCAGTTTCTACACTACATGATTTACGATTAGACCACCACTGTTTCACTTTGAATAAAGACATTACTCTTTTTTAAAGTATATTTGCTTACTAAATCTTCCTAATGTCCAGCTTACTGGAATCATTTTGTGTATCCTCTACGAACCATGGCAACGACTGGCTTGTAGGGCGCTTATATTGTGTGCCAATTACAAACAAAATATACTTCGATACGTATTTAGCTAGCAAGCTTTTCCAATTACATAAAAACTTTTTAATTATGGTTCTCTGAGACAGACAAAATTAAGTGACGAAATAATACAATTAACCAAGGTTATTTCGGACTTTATTTACGTTAGTTATGTTCGACGAGAAAGTTTACAATTTAGAATATACTACTGAGCGATAGAATATATACGGCTAAATAAATCAGGAAATCATCAGTCAGCACATGTAGTACAAAGCACGCTAACAGACATATTTTGCATTACATAAAATACTTACAACGATTTCTAATGCCTATTATATTTGTTTAGTCATTCACCGTGGTTGTACATTATTTAATTTTTATATTGATCTAGACCAGGGATTCCCAAAGAGTCGATATAAACGGAAACTGATTTTAGGGGTCGACGAGGTCTAAAAATCGATCGCTATTAATTAAGACGAGTTCTTATTTGAAACTTTCAAGATACTGTATTTTACGTGTTGTGTATCAACTTGTTATAAAAATGACTAATAATTTAGTAGTAAGTATCATTGTTGCACTTTTAAAAAACTCAACAAGTCGTAAAGCGTGCACCAGTTCATATAAGATGTAAAACTCGGCAAGTCATTATGCGAGGACAAGTTCGTGAAAGATAATGTGCTCGATTTTTTTTTGATGGCCGCTGTTTGCCCGTAGGCTTTTACAATTTCACTGGGTTGAAAGATGACCGACGCTTATGGCGTTCAGTCGAGACCTCTATCAGTATGTAACCAGCACAAGGGCCTCAGCTTGGACCGTTACCCTGTTCCGCGAGAGCGTCTGACTCGAGGGTGTCCGAGAGGGCCGAACCTCAGCTCGGTCAGTTGCTGCTGACTAAGAATTATCTTTAATAATAAAACTATTATTATTATTGGGTGTATCAGCGGGTTTGGGTATATCAGCTGGTTTGGGTGTATCAGCAGGTTTGGCTGTATCAGCGGGTTTGGTTGTATCAGCGGGTTTGGTTGTATCAGCGGGTTTGGGTGTCTCAGCGGGTTAAGGTATATCAGTGGGTTTGTGTGTATCAGCGGGTTTGGGTGTATCAGCGGGTTTGGGTGTATGAGCGGGTTTGGTTGTATCAGTGGGTTTGGGTGTCTCAGCGGGTTTGGATGCATTTCACTATTTAAAAAAATACATACTTAAGTATTTTTACGTAGGTTTTTTGCATTAATAATTATTAATTACTCTTGATATTCTTTCGTTCTCGATCTCATGGAAGTGTGTCGTAACATTTTGTTAGATCTCTCTGGTAAAACGACGTTGATTAATAAACTGGTTTGAACTCATTTGATTAACATTTCTCGTGAAGGTACATCTCGTTTTTTTAGGTAGTTCTTATCTTGGTTTTTAGATTTATGATGATTTTTATTTCAACAAGTGAGTTACGTTACAGTTAGAAACTGTCTGTAGCTAAATGAGTCACCTTTACCTATGAAAGAACATGCTACCATGTGGACATTTTTAGACGACAACAGAACCGTACAATGTATGAAAAAGATAGTTTATTAATTATTAGCTGACCCGACCGACGTTATCCTGTCCAATTTTCAATAAAATTGTCTATAATCGTTTTGCGAATTCATGATAATCATGAATTCAGTCAAGTAGAAACCTTTCAGTTTTTCAATTTCCAATTCAAATTTTCCGGGAAACTTTTCCAATATTTCTGCCCATAAAAACTAGATTCCGACTTGATTTTTAGAACCGCCACTTATAGCGGCGAAAGAGGTGCTTTTTACGAGTTTCTCGTGTAAAGAGGTGCTTTCTATAAAGTTTCTCGTGTTTATCACACTGAACAAGTTACTGGGCAACCGCCGTAATCCTCGTTCTAGTGATATATAAAATTTGGGTTTGTCGAATAGTTAAATTTGAATCGATTTTCCGATATTAGTCGGTCGTTACAGTCTTATACGTAAGTCAAGTGCAGATGAACTTGTTAAGAAAAAATATTGATTTAAAAGAAAATAAAACAACAGATCAATAGTAATGTATTGTACTTGAGCGTACGAGTACAGGCATATTTATTTGTTTACCACTTATGTTAGTGATCCAATAAACCCACAGATAATATACGATAACAACGGTTGCGGGGGTCAAACGTGGACAAAAAATTTTACTTGACATTTTAAGTAAATATGTCATTTTGAAATACGATAAAGGTTTATTTTATTCAATATTATCATGTAAAATATTACTAGTACTATTTAAGGCTGATTTTTAAAGTCCAGGCATACTCCGAGTTTGCTGTTGCTTTGTCAGGAAGATCGATATTGGTAACGTCCATCTTGATTTTCCACTGAAATTAAAAGATATTTTTATATGAATGAACTATATAGGTTATTGTTTAACATATAATGAAATTGATTATGAGCCTAACGACGACAGTCCATAAACATCTATATGCGACCTCAACAAAGGTTCACGATATAAATGCTTTATCGCACCTGGGTACTGTCGTAGATGCCTCGGTACCGCTACCAGTTACCGGGTATCCGGACACGTTGCAGCCGGATATAACCTACAGTGTCTCTATGTGAAACTCACTGTTAAAATCAAATCAAATTATATATAATAATTCAAAGAAAACTTAAAATCATGCATATTAATAATATAAAGAGTAATACTCCGTTTAAGTCTTTAATGTCTCCTTCAAATGTATACAGAGTTCCTAGTCTGATGACGTGAATGTGTAATGAGATCGGAAGAAGGTTAAGATGCTGCGTCACAGAACACACGTAGATTCGAGATCAAATAATTAGTAAAATATATTGTTTTGTCGATTGGCAAACAAACTGGACCGCGCGGCCGTCATCTAAAAGAATAAATGGGACGGCAAATCCTTATGCGCCTTCATACTGCAATTACAATCATTTAGTGTACAAGGGAATTATTGTTGAATTGCTTTAATGCACACTTCTACTTACAGTTTACTTATAAAATATTGTACGTAAGTCGGTGTTTTATTTTATATTATTATTTATATATTTTTTACGCAAATTACGCTTATTGAAAATAATAAAGTAAAGGCAAAAAACTACTATTAAATTAATTGTAAATGTGGATATTGGTAACTGGATACTGTTTAAGACTCTTATTATTATCAAAACGGTATAGTATTTTTTTTTCAAAACTAAGTGGTGACAAACGAGCATATAGTTGACCTGATGGTATCGATTTAACCTGTATCGCTTTACAACGGTGTTTCCGAACCGATACGACTTGGGCACGTTCAAGAAAAGAGCCCACACCTCTCTTAAAGGCCGGCAGTGTATTTGCGACTCCTCTGGTGTTGTGGATGATCATGGGCGGCGGTCACTCACATGATCACATACATTAGGTGTGCTGCTTGCTCGTTTGCCACATATTTTATAAAAAAAATACCATTGTTCGATATTCAAACAGTAAATGTAAATGTTTAATGACACTTACATACGTTCCAGTTCCTTGATATAAAAACAAGTACCATATTTATCTATTTAACACTTAACCCATATTACTTACGTTCAAAACACCTTGATTGCCCAACAACTCGATCTTGTGAATATTCTGGTATAGATAAGGAGTAATGTCCTTCAGTTCTAAGATGTTATTTGTGGGCCAGGAGAGGAAAACAGCAAACACCGCCGTGACCTTGTCATGTTCTACCGGCAGCTGCGAGGGGTCAGGAGAACTGTAGCGAGGTATGAGGCAGGTGTACCACACGTTTTCGTTGAATGTGTCATTTTGATGTAACCATGGAGACGAGCTGTATATTGCTTCACCGTTTATTTCAAGCCACCTGCCAAGAGTTAGAAGTCTTTCTTGGAATATTGGAGCTATAGTGCCTTCTTGTGTAGGTCCTACATTTATTAAGGCATTGCCTGAAATAAGATTTTTAAAAGGATCTCAATCGATTCCTCTAGTTTATAACTTTAGTAGACAAACATAAGTAATCGAGATATTAGTAAGTAATTATTTATTTCTAAAGCGTAATTATTAAACCTATAACGGTTTTCGTCAAAATACATTTATGTGGTAGAAAATATTGAAGCTATCATTGGTACAATTTATTGACACGTAAATATATACACCTTTACTATTTAAACACAATATATACACAAAATATTAACACAATTACTATTTAAATTAAAAAAATTATATTCAGCAATATTACCTCCACAACTAATGGCCGAGACGATTTGTTGCAGGAGTTCGCTTATAGTCAATGTATCGTTCAAGGTCATAGTCTTTCGAAAGCCCCAGGAGTGCCTGTCAATTGTGAAAGCGTTCTCCCACTTGTGGTCTTGAAGGGTGCCTAGTAGAGAAACAGCATAGTTCTTAACACAGAGTATTCCAGAGTTAATGATGCTATTAATAATTAGTATACACTAGTAATTTAATGACATATTTTAAAAAAAAGATTTCTAAATTAGCGACTACAAACTATCGACTAAAAAATATATACTCAACAGATATAAGAGTAAATCTTTCATTAAAACCACTATGGCTTTTTAATATCCAGCATAATTGCTTATTCCAGATTGGAAGTATTTATATCCTCCAAATACTATTAAATGTCATGTACATAAAAGCTTCAATATGTTTTTAGCCGATAAGGATTGTTATTGTTGAATGTTGATGCGTCAATCAAAATTTTTTGTAAGGAGAGAGGCTTGAAAATTACACGAGCAATGCGCCTTAGAGGTAAGGGGTTATTACGGACAATAGATATCGACATTAATTCTTGATGATAAATCAAGATGAAAGTGCGTTGTCACTCGGTAAGGGAGGGAGGAAGGAAGAGATAGAAGATATTTATTACTCAAAAAGAAGTCCCTCTCGGGAACCATAGAGATGGTTACCCACCAATAAAGGTCTCGGCTGAGCGCCCTATCACCTTTCAACCTGGTGAAGCTGGAAAAGCCTTCGGTCTAGCATTGGCCATCAGCCGGAAACAAAATATCAAAAAGGAAATCTAACCAGGGTTGTAACGATCTGCACAATTGTAGAAATCACCATGATTACAATAAGAACCAATACCCCATCGATCATTTACAACAATTTCATCTTTAACAGGACTGTCATTGTATAGCCAGGCTAAGAAATCAGTCGACTTCCAGTATGTATCATAAGTCTCCCAGTCCCCATCAGCCCACAAGACTGACGGCTTGTAATCATTGATAAGTTGTTTAAGATCTGGCCATAACTTTGTTGCAGCGTAATAGCGCGTAGAGAAATTATTTTTCTTATCTTCTTCATAAATTGGGTTATACCATTCATACAAAGAATGATAGACACCGAATCTCAATCCTATTTTTCTAACAGCTGTGGACAGTTGGCCCACAATATCCTGTTTAGGACCAACTTCGTAGGAGTTCCAGCTGAAAGAGCGTTTCGATGGGAACAAGGTGAATCCATCATGGTGCTTACTAGTTAGAACGACATATCTGAAACAAAATTTTATTCTTAAATATATTCTTGTCTTATTCCAATAAAATATATATGTAATCATTATAATAATATATTTGTACGTTGACGTACTTTAAACATTTATTGACTTTAATTATTTATTTTTTGTATAAAGGTATTTTGTAGAAAGTACTCTTAAAAAATATTATTATTATGTTTTATAAAAGTATATGTTAACACATTATTTTATCAATGAGAATTTGAATAAATCAAAAAGTCGTGTCGTCTATTTTAAACAGTTTTTTTTTAAATACGATTAATGCACCAACTTAACACCGGCTTTTAAAAATAAATCCGCCCATTCATTAGGATCAAAGAATTCGGCTTTAAACATCGGTGCAAAATCTTGGTAAGTGAAGCCTGGGGGATAGTTATGCGACATGAATTTCTTTATTTTCTTATCACCTCCTAGAAAAAATAGCAATAATCAGTAATAACCAGACGTTATTAATATATATCTCATACATACATGGAGTAATATATTTATATCAATCCGTTCCCGTTACTGCGCTATTGCACGACACATCTTCCAAATTAACAAATTTCCAATTACAGGCACAAGATGGAGTGACGAGAACATCGCCGTTACAAGCCAAGATGTTCAAAATTATTTTAATTTATTTTTTATAGTGGAAAATCTTACTTTTCCAATTATTCCAGAACCATTCAGAGGAGAAACCGGGAACCGAGTAAACACCCCAGTGCAAGAAAATACCAATTTTTGCTTCATCGTACCAATGGGGCAATGGCCTCGTATCCAAGTCCTTCCAATCCGGAGAATATCTGTGTCGCACACGATGAGAACTAATATTACGCATCATATCTCTTTCAATTATGCTATAACTGGTACCAAACGAACATAATACAAAAAGACACATCGACGCGATCTTCATACTTCTGAAATATTATAATTTACATATTAATTAATATCAAATTATTCCTAGAATGTGTAATAAAAATCATATTATCACCGATACCACGGAGAAAAATAATTTTGTCCCTAAAGTAGTAATAGTTTTATAGAAACAATCAAAAAAAATATTATTTTTCATAAAATGTATTTCTATTGTCACATGTATTTTAAAAGATTTAAAAAATGAAACTGACGACTACATAACAATAATTCTATACTACACCTTATTATTTTCCAGTAAAAAAAACTTGATCACACGACGGTACAAACACTTAACTTCCCCTAGTGCTAACCAACAACTAACAAGATACAGACACAGGATACTGTTATATAGCAATTGTAACGTAAAGAATGTCTACGCGCCACAAATACTTAAGCGATATGATTGATGAACATTAATGTCAATTTAAACCAACTACATAAAAGGAGGGGATATATAAAAGATTCTCGATCCGATGCATTTGCCGCCCGATTTCTCCGAAAGTTTGGACCGAATGGCGCATTTCTTTTTTATTCGGTACGTAGAGTCTCGATTTGGTCCCTAAAAATATCATTAAATTTGGTTAGTTGGTTTTTATCACCCAAAATTATTTGTGCTAAAAATAATAAAGAAATAAAGCTATGTGTGCATCGACTTATCAAGTTTTTTAAATTTATTAAAACAGTTTTATCTAAAATAATGGTAGTGCATGGTGATTTCACATGTGAATTTTTATTTATTCCATAACTACGACTATGAAGTTGATATTTTGGTAACGACCATGGGTTTTGTTTATGAAATCCTCATACTTGTTATTAATTAGTCAGTTTATTCTTATACTAAAGTGGAAATTTATTAGTGCTTCTGCAAAAAATAATAATAAAGATTAAGTTTTCAATCACAATTTAACTGTTCAACAATTAAAAGTCGACTATTTTGATACAGTTTAACTGTAGAATAATAAATACATGACGTTTTATTCTTAATGCTCGCATAGTCAAATGACAACACGAAAGGCATTTATCGGTGCAAATATTCAAAATATACCCAATTTATGAACAAAACGTACTTATTTTTATTACGTTGAGAGTAATAGACGTATATATTATACGTATTTACGTAAATTTACTTATAAAAAAAAGACTACATCCATTATTAGCGTCGTAGTTACCGGTTAATACAAGAAGTAAACATACATTGCTGTGAACATTATACGAGTACTTATCATTACTTGATAGTATATGTATGTTCAATGATTTATTGGAATAAACAATTAAATAAGACATCCTGATTTAATAGGGTTATACTTGTAAAGTATTTTTAACCACTTAAACCCTATTTGTGATTGCGTATACAAATTGTTTTTATTTCATTTTATATGGATTCGGAGTATGGTGACATTATATTGAATAAATATTCGTTCAGTCATTCAAATGATAATTTTGATAATAGTCATGTTACCAGCCTGCATAAATCTGTAATGTGTTTCTTAAAATCATGTCAGATACCCATATATTTATTTTCTTAATTTTAAATGACGAACCTTTACTATTGGAATAATTTTTAATTCACACAAATAATGTGTCTTTAATTAGATTAAGCGTAAAAACTCAGTTATCCGTTGTCTTACTGAACTGAATAGTATCACCTGTAGAATTTTGAACAAGTGTAAAAACACGAGTTTTTTTCACTATATTTTTTCTTGATTGAACAGATATAATATACAAAATAAATATTAAAAAACTATCAATTTTTTTTAAAACTATATTCCAATACATATTTCAACCTTTTTTTTCTATGATATCTACTCGTAAAAACTGCGTCACGCGCTTCTTATCGGCCACATCGTAACTCGTTATTATAAACTTTATTGCGATAAGTTAGACTAAGATTTCTATAAAATTTTGGTCCTTTTCTTAAACGAAGAATGTCTTTATATTGATCATTGGTCATAATGAGACTCTATGTTCATGTATATTATACCGGGATAATGTAAAAAATAAACTAAGAAGTGAAATATAAAATGTTTATTAAAATCTATAATAATAATAATGAATAAATCAACAAGATTTAATGCCCGAGGCTTTCTCATGAAGTTCCCAGCATTGATCCCAGAACTGGCTCAGTCTTTGTTCATGATTAGCGCAGAAGTGTTTGAAGTCCCTTAACATCCTCATCTGGAATGTCTCGTCGCCTGTGGCTGGTTGTAGCCACTTCCATTTCTTAGAAATCATATGATTCCATGACCACAAGAAACCCATCTGGAAAATAAGATCAGGATCAGATGTTTTTCTAACAGAAGAAAGCAATAAAAAAACGAACGATAAAAATGAAACGAGTGTTAGTAACAGAACACTTGCCCTTCGGCTGTTCTCGTAGTCGTCCTTATTTTTGCCGCTGACGTGCCAGGATATGTAGCCTTTGTGTGGACTAGGTACCACCTCGGAATGTACAGGGTACCTGATGAGTGATGAAATATTAGTGAAGTAACAAGCGTTTTGATTTAAATTATACACACACACACACATTTATGCGCACTATGGCAGGTGGATTAGATAAAAAAAAAAATTTAAGCCATAAACAATTAAATTGCTATAAATAAAAAAAATGCTTATAGTATAAACAGCTATTTTAGTCTCCCTAAATAAATTTAAGAGCATTTGTTTTATATATTTTTTTTGTATTATCAAGCTATTAACTTAGCTTTTTATGATTAAATAAAAAAAAAAGGTAACGTTCCTAGAGGATAAATTGAAATACGGTCGTTTTCTCATCGTAGATTAGTAATATGGACGGAATCCAATGGAAGAGGACAGTAACATCTGAGTATTATGTTTTTTAAAATATTTAAACACCCTGCATAGCTGCAAGTATGTAAGCAGTCGTCACATTCCTTGAGTTTGTGCTACTCATATTTTCAATACACTTCTTAATGTTCATCGCTATACTGGCTTAGTTTGCATATGATCAAAACTTACACTGAATTGTCGTTGTGTTCGACATAATGCGGCGTATGCATGCGCATGTTGCGATCACGTGGCTTTTCTTTTTGTGTGTGAGTATTGCTGTTGGTCTAGAGACCTCTACAGCTTAATCTAATAAGTCTCGCGAGCGGGAGCGGGCCCACTGAGTAGGACAATGACGATGCCGCGAAGCTGGCGCGAACCCCTGTGGACGAAGAACGTCGACGACAACGTCTCGACTCTCGACTCGGATCGCTATCTAAAGGTACTGCGGCGTATGCGCATGTTGCGGTCACGTGGCACTCACCTATTTGCGTTAAGTGGCTTGTTGGGTGGCCTTGTGCGAGCTCTGTGCTCCGTGCACTTGACAGCGGTGGGGATGAGAACGAACATGTTCCCCGTCACGTGGACATACAACTGGTCGCCGACACCTTCATGCGACGTACTCTCGACCGTACACTTCGTAAAGCCGAAACGACCCGCGATTGCCTCTTGGAATAGAAAGAGTCGTTCCGGCCATGTTTCCTCTGGAAATCCTGCAATATAGTCGTGTGAAATAAAAACAACGAAAAAAATATTGTAGTAGGAAAAGATATTGTGAATTTCCTTAATTAAACAAGATTTTATAGTATAATCTGCTGTTGCTACTCCATGGGGAAGACAAACAATAATTCCGACATTTAGCCCCACGACTTATAATTCGACGGTTATGTTATGAAAAATTTGCTATGATGGGATTAACATGATGTTAAAAATAATTATAATACGACAATATGAGTAAACAAGATTAAGTGCAATACCTTCAAATAGAGTATTGTTTCCTCTAAGGAGCGGCTCCTCATTAAGCGGTACGTAAATCGGGCCGCGCAGAGGATCCGATTTAAGTGTAAATGGCAGCGCCAGCGGATCAGCAGGAATTGGCACCATTTGTAAACGGCAGTTTTGTGCTTTACGGGCCCATCCTAAGATCTGTGTATAAATATATATTAAATATTAGAAATGAGAGTAAATAATCAATTAAACATTATCTAAATTGAATAAATACCTCATGAATGCAATTTTTGAATGCTTGTCTTCCTGTATCCGATTAAGGAAATCGATATTACAATTAAAAAATAAATTTCGGGTTTTGATTTTAAAATTGATTAGGTAATTAATTAAGATAAAATAAACAGATAGTTTTACCGTTTTACGTACAATAAAAAACAAATACAGTAATTACCAATTCAGCAACAATGTTTCCACTAGCGACCGCCCATTGTATACACATCTCATAGGCTTGGTCGGGACGGAAAGTGGCCTGGTAGCGCGCGTGGCCCCACTCTATGCGGTCGCTCTTGTTATTAACGTCGATGTCCAAGTGAGTGTTCTTATATAGAGGCACTGGAAACATAACACAAATAATAAAGATTGGTTTCCAAACACTTAGCGACACGGAACAATTGGAACACAACGAACGATTCATTATTCGTTTTGTTTAGTTTATTTTTAATCGAAAAGCACACTTCGATCACCATGTGTTTTTTATGTGTCTACCCATCTTCGTTTTTATTTTACATAGATAAAAGGATATATAAAAGGAGGTTAAATATAATAATTATTTGAAAAAGGAGGAAGGATAATTTTTTTCCCATTTCGTAAAGAACTTAGAAGAATGTAAACGTACGTTTGATTCTTAAGGAAATTTCATATCAATTTATATTAAACGTTGCCATGCTTACTATCGCTGTCGCCACCATGATCCATATAGCGAGGGTCAATGTTGTGGCAAAGGAATGCGGGTACGCCGCTCACTTCTCCAGCGGAACCCGCGATATCCAAGCCACCAGTCGTCGGCGCCAATAGCGGTGAACGCGGCCCCAAAACTTCCACCTCCATCCACTCGTTTTCGAAGCTTTGCAGATCACCAAGCGGCTGCACGTAATCCGTCAACTCTGCTCGTGAGAGGTTTTATCGTAAGCTTTTATCAAATTTTCAACTTGTTCATTATTTTTTTATTTATAGTTGCACCAGAGTGGTAAGTGATTCCTGTGGACCATGAGATCTACATTCATACTTGACAAGGAACCGTAATGCAGATGCGTTGTTCACCCTTCAGGACTGAGATGAAATACCTCGTCATCAGTTATAAAGGTCTCCGGATCTCTACACTCACCCAGACGAAACACAGTAGCGTTATGCTGTTATTTTAAGTTGGTATTGTGAGGGCGTGGTCCAACTCCGGTCGAGCTGACCCGTTCATTGTACAGCTAGAAACAAACTGCAGTGTAGCTCTACTACTGTATACTTTTAACTAATTGGTAGTACAAACGTTTATGTCTCCTGTAATAATAAATATAATTTTATCCTTTAATCACATATTAATTCATATAAACGATCTGTGTACATAATTATATGATTTTTTTTTATTTTGACTTCTATTTATTTAAGTACCTTTTCTTTATTCTTATCTATTCCAAGGAGGTATATAAAGAGTGAAATGTCGCTCCAACTACACTAATAATTGATCCCCTTAAAAGATTTTGTATAAATTGCAATTATTACCAATTATTGCAAGAATTTTGAATTTTTGTATTAAAAATATAAAGTATCACTTTAAGTATTTAAATTGTTTGAGTGATACGAGGATTACGTCAATTGTAGAGATGAATATTGGAACTATGCAAACAAAAAAACTTAATCAATTAATTATCATTTTAATTTTGATAGAATAGTCTATAATTTGTTAGCTTGCTTATTGTAGGTACACACGTAAAATTGTTGGAATGGCTTTTAAAATCAAACAAGGAATCGATTTTTTCCGTCAACATTATTGGTATCAATAAATATTTTGGAGATGTGATTTCAAAACTTAACAGATTTAAATATAACGATAAGAAAATACTCCAAACATGTATGGAGGCTATAAATAAATTTGATGTTTTAAAATAAGAATATAAAAACATATATGTACGAAAATCAAAAACTGTCAGTTATATTTATATGCCAAAATATTGTTGATTTGAAATATCTTTCTATGATTAACCATAATGTATAATTATGGTTAATCATAGAAATTTATCTTTAATTGTACCTTTTTCTTTTTTTTGTGGTAGAATGTGATACATATAATATCCCACTACGAAACGTTTTGTTGTGTCACCCGAAGCATGGCAGATAAATTTCTCTTGCAACATTTTCTGAAAATAAATAAATATCGGGACTACATATTTTTAAATATCGCTCTTTACATCTCTATATATAAAACAAAAACTACATTAGGAACAATGATATTTGAACCATAAATCCTAAACTATTTTTAATTTTGAAAGTCAATAGCATTCATTGGTTATTATTTGTTTTTAATTGTCTTACAGAACAAACAAACATGAAAAGTATTAAAATATAAATATAAGAGATTTAAGATAGATAAGAGATATAATTCGCATACTTTTGATTTTTTTTCCTACCTCCATAATATTGGTAGCTTTCTCGTGCGTCATTGATTCCATGTTCGCCTGTAGCCAGTGAATGGCGTATATAGAAACGAACGCGTGAGACGGCAGGCTAACAGTCTGTTGCAGGAAACCAACGCCCAACGTAGGATGACGCATTCGCTCGATTATCTCGGATAGACTGGAATTTGCTTTTAACTTTGGCTCTATAACACTGTAAACAAATTCTCCATTATTTTAATTGATATAAATTAGGCCAAAATGGAACGCAAAGCTGTGCATTAGGTGTATATAATATACTTTAATGTATTAGTCCGTTTTACTAACATGGCTGGGTCATGTTAATAAAATGGGCTAATATATTATATATGTATCCATGTGTCTTAGAGATATTATATCTTATCTATAATATATAACATCCCTAAGAAACATTAAAATAAAATAGTGACCATAATAATGGTTGAATATCCCTAATCAATTTTACTTTTAATTTAAACTATTATACGAGTTAAAATTGTTGATTCCTAAATATATATATAAAGCTGAAAGAAAAGGTTTCACGACAAAATAATAGTATTACAGACACGCTTCAGTGTGGCTGTACTAATATTATTGCGTACGGATGTTAGTTAGATCGAGGAACGATCGTGCCCTGACAGAACACAGCATTTTCAGTTTAGTTGGATTGGTTAACCGGAATGTTAGTAATGTTAATGGAATACTTCATTCCTTTTTTTTTCTTTTTTTTTAAAAAAAAAAGCACGAATGTTTTAATCTACCGAAATATCACCGGAAAAATCTTGTCAACTGAGAAATTGCCTGGATTCAGAGTATTCGATATGTGGTAAATGACGTGGCAGGGAAAAAAAGACAGTGGGCATTTCTCATCTCCCGAGACCAGCACTCGACTTTCCGTACGCATGGGTTCCTTCTCGCCGATTAGGACCCCGCAGACCATAAGAGGCTACTCGTCGTTATATACGTCGTAATATCAAAAGACGTCTGTACTTGCCCATCATCGTATGTATCTTCAGGTTCACCAGTCTGTGATTGCGTCCTCTCTAGCACAGTTTTGGCTGCGGCCCTGAAATTATATGCGCCTGTCGTCAGTAGACAGTAAAGGATTTATTTATTATATCATAAAATATCAATTCAAAAGCTGATGCAATTGGCAAATATCGACCATAGCGTAAAATGACAAGAAGAAGCAGATGAGAGGAAACTTGGTTTCAAGAGGAAAAGCGAATTAAGAACAAACATACACAAATACATAACAACATGATGGGATCATATAAAGTTCACGTATAATCACTCAGTTTTAATTAACTATAATTACTTATCAATGAATAATCAGTGGTTGCCACTCTAATAATAAAGAAATAATTAATTTACTTCACATTTAAGATAATCGTCAGTTCAAGTCATTAATTTATAGGTACATATAGTATCGACAAGATCTAAGAACATCACTAGTTTATCGTTCTGGATTTAAGGAGTAACTATATAGAGAATAAGTTCACTTTTTGTTTTTTGTTCACTTTCACACAAGTTTGAATGAAATTGAACAATATATTGCGTAAAATTCTTTTTTTTTTAATATCACAATTTAATTAAATAATAGCTTATAATATCTTGGAAGGTAGTTAAGAATGGAATAAAATTAAATACAATATCAATTACAAATTACGTGTGATTGATG
The DNA here is from genome assembly GCA_029286865.1 of Teinopalpus imperialis. Lineage (NCBI taxonomy): Eukaryota > Metazoa > Arthropoda > Insecta > Lepidoptera > Papilionidae > Teinopalpus > Teinopalpus imperialis. Next base: position 10,754,808 of record JAGSMU010000016.1, read on the forward strand.
TGCACTGAATTTATATGTGAACCTTATTAATGTTTAATGAGATGTAAAAGCAAGTCAATATACTTACTTGTTGCATTGGCTAGTGTTTAGTGACTTAGTAGGTGATACTTGCTGCAATTAAACGTTCAAGAGGATAAGAAAACAAGCAACCGATAGGGGAAGCTAAAGCATACGGATAGAAAATGATAGCACATAGTCGAGATATAGAATGTCTTGCAAATAGAGCTGAAAATATCTGTAACATGAGGAACGTATAATTAAATCTGATTACTGCAATATGTTCGTGTCTTCAACATAGATAAATAAATATAAGAGCATTGAAGCGGGCTACATTGCTAAAGCGATGTGCATGACGATATTGTAAACAAAGGATAATTACAACTTTATATTTAGATTTATGAATAGAAATACCGCTTCATGTTCAAAATTTGTGGCTTTAAATTACTTTGTAAAAATGTTTAGTGATAGTAACTAGAATTATACAAATTCTTTTTTTCAGCTGCTCAATATTTCAACACAACATAAATATAAATAATTTCAACGTAAATTAAAGATTATTATAAGTAAGACAATGACTTGAGATATGTTAATTGGTCCACTTATAAATAATAATTATGTAAGAATTGTACAAAAATATTTTATCTTTTCTTAGTTTTCCATTTCTCCGATTACAATATTCTTTTAACATATGAATGGTTTTGAAATGAAGATGTGTGAAGGACATTAGAAGATTATACGGCACAAGCGAAAACTCAAATCCAAACACCAGGCAGAGGGCATTTAACGAGAGATGACAAACGGCGTGAAATATTTTATACGCATATAAACAAATTACGTAGTGCAATATATTATATTTTTTTTAAAAGGATAATGAAATTAATACGTAATACGTATAAATAAATTTCATAACGCCTAACTTGTCCTGATAACGACATTTGTATCGACTACACAAGTTTACAATTTTTTTTGCCTATACTTGTTGGTACTGTCTGAAAACACAACATTAACAATTTTTTGTATAATCGTTTATAGACATCGATTTGTTAAACTTGTGCAATCGATAGATGGTAAAAGCGTGAAACAATACATGTCACGTATATGGATACTGACATAGCTTCGATCCGGAGCCGAGGACGGTCCGGGAGACGAGTGCTGCCCACCCGCTCTCTGAACGGAGAGCTCGATACTCCGCCCTGCTACACCACACACAACGCTCACGTTAGCAACTCTCACCGACAAAACGATGCATCCGCACTTTGGCTTCGCTCGAAATCACACCCTAAGCGAATCGTAACAAAAACTACTTTCGTAATACAACCAAAGCAAAGATACATCTGTTTCGATATGTGGAATTATGTATCTAACTTAACCTAAAGGACGGCTACTAAATAAAAAAACGAAGCCAGCAAACATATACAGAGTGCGGTCCGTGCATTTTGCGTAATTTAATTATAAGCGGTGCTAATATAGTATACGCAGTCACAAGAGAAAATAGGATAGCAATAGTCTAATTAGTGGTTTTCTCATGAGGGTCATAATTATTCATAAGTGCTTCTTGTAAGCGGCACTTATATGATTAAACTACAGTTAAATCTATGTTTTATTTAACTGACAGGTTATGATTCGGTTAGTCCTAATGCAAGCGCGGTAAGTGCGGATATGAAAAATCCGCTGCCATGTCTGCAAATTAATCTGAAACGTAATTACTGTACTGTATGAATTAATTAAGCAGCGTGGTGAATGCTGGATTATATCACGGAAAAATAAATTATGTCTCATTAGGTAAACGACATGCGACAGCTAACTAAACCTTGGTTAATTAAATTGAATTTAAAAAAACAAAATAAGGTTATAGATTAATGTAATATCGATGAAACAAAACTAAACACAATATAATAAAACTATCGTCGTATCATCAGCATATCTAAACGAAAATAAAAAAGCCTTTTGTCATGTACTATGCCTGAAGTAAATTAGCAAATCCTGAAATTTAATGAACCGTTTGTTAACATATACCCTGCCGGCCAAAAATTTAGGACCGCACATAAACAACATAAATATCCATCAATTGTAATAAAATCCCATAGGATAAATAAAAGAAATGCACATCTGCATATTCTATTGTTAGTATCGAATATTTAAAGAAGTCATCCTTTTGTTTACTTTTAAGTTATTGGACAATAAACATCTATTGTTTTCAAACACCGACAAACAATGCGCTAGAGCCAGGTGGTAGTCATAATAATATTTTTATAATGCCCTCATTACTAATTACTTTGCTTTTGTTATGTCAATAATTAGGATTATTTAGCTCCTGAAAACACGTGTTTCAGACTTATTTTTACCAGTTTACTTGGGTTAGTTCGCAAACAATCTCAATCTAAACTTGTGGTTTCTACAGTGAAGACGTCATAAAATGGGAAAAACTCGAGAAATTAGCAGTGAAGTGCGTTCTGCCATCGTTGTTTTTTATTCTTCATATTGAAGGCAAATCCGAACGGGAGATTGCTTTACAACTGAAGTTATCGAAGACTTGTGTTCATGGCACAATAACTCGATACAGGGAGACATGCAGTTTTCAAGATCCACGTTCGGAAAGGCCGAGAGCTACCACGTCTACTGAAGATAATTTCATTGTTGTTGCCAGTAAGCGAAATAAACGCTTAACAGCACCAGAAATCCGCGTTGAAGTAAACAAAACCCGAGTTAAACCTTTATCATTGACTACAGTAAAACGGCGAAGATGCGAAGTTGTATGTTCGCGTTGCCGTTCGAAAACCTGTTAAGGCCGCAAAAAAAGAAAAAACGGATGCAGTGTATTCTTGCCCATCGAGATTGGACTGAAGAAGATTTGAAAAAAGTGCTTTGGACTGATGAATCCAAGTTTGAACTATTCGGTTCAAAACGTAGAATTTACGACGCAATGCCCAAGATAAGATGATGTCAGATTGTGTAGTCCCAGCAATAAAGAATGGTGGTGGCTCAATTATGGTCTGGAGTTGCTTCTCTAGCCAAGGAACTGGCGATTTAAAATTGAAGGAATTTTGAAAAAGGAACAGTACAAAAACATTTTAGAACAAAATGCCGTTACTTTCGGGTTGCGATTAATTGGAGATGGATTCATTTTCCAAGATAATGATCCAAAGCATAGCTCAAACTTATGTAGAGGATATTTAGAAGAGAAAGAGGCACAAGGGGTGGTAAAATAAATGGTTTGGCCTCCTCAGAGCCTGGCTCTCAATCCCATTGAGCTTTTGTGGGAAGAGCTTGATAGGAACGTCCATCGTGGCCCATCCTCGCGAGAAGAAATATGGAATGCTTTATACAAAATTTGGAACAATATATTACAAGACACAATAAACAAATTGATTGCCCGTATGCCGAGACTTGTGAAAAAGTCATAAAATATAAAGTAGGATTTTTTGATGAAAAATCAGTTTAGCTAACTATAGCCTTTTTTTTTGCATGGACTGAAAATATTTTTACGCTTTTAAAGTATATTGTTTGTTAATCAAAGTTCTACTACATGATTAAACAGGTTAATTAAATATTTAATGTTTTATTGGAATTTTTCTTTATTTTTCTACTTTAATTAAGGTGGTCTTAAACTTTTGGCCTGCAGTGTAATCTTTAAACCAAATACCTACTTCATGGTAATCATATTTTGTGATATATAGTGGATATAATAATAAAAATCAGCTAATAATTAATAAAAATAATAAATATAATTTGTAGGTTCTACCTAAAAATTATATTAATAACTACCCATAATATTTACTTCAAAAATTAATTCGGAGAAACTAAAATGAAAAAGACAAGCATATTAAATTTGTGTCTGTATGTTTAATCAATTGACACAATTTAACGAGTTCTACATATCGCTTAGTGATGGATGTTCATTATTTAAAAACGGTTAAGTGTACATAAATTTATATATTACCTTATATAATATTAAATAGTTCTAAAGTGACAATAGAAAGGAACAAAACGATATCAATAAAATACATTTGACCGCGAACCATTTTAGGTAGGAGTAAAGGGATTTGGCGGCGTAATTATATTTGTACCGACTAATCTACAAGTTCATAACTATGCGTGTATTTATAATTAGTCTGAGTACGTACATTTTACTTTTTACTAGACTGAAAATAAAAGTAAATTCTAAAAATATAGTCTTCAGCTCTGACAACGAGCGGAGTGCATTTATTTTATGTACGCCACGCCATCTTAGAAAAAATAAACAAGAGGCAATCTTACATCACCCGACAGTGAGTCGAGCGACAATTAACACAAGGCGCTAGCTTTAACTGTACCGGACTGAGCTGTGACCGTAGCCAGTTAGGAAAATATATACTCGTAAAAATTATATTTAAATAAAAAATAACCACATATTTTCTTTATAAACTGGCAATAATATCAGCTCCGTACAGTACAGATGGCGGTTGTGTCGGTCGGTACGTTGGTACCTGCGCGTTCCGCGTGAGGATGGAGGTGGAGTGTCTGCGGCGGGTGAGGGCCGCGTCCGCCGCGCCAGCCGGCAGCATCTGCACCACAACGCCTGTATTCGCGAACTATGGCCTCGGCAATCGAGAGCCCGCCGACACATTTAAATCGATAACATCCATCGACGATCACGTATAACAACACCATTTTAATTGTTCGTACTATGGTTGTACAAATACCCAAACAAGAAATTACAAATATAGGGTGCGCAAACAATCTTAAAAAGGAAGGATATATAAAGGTGATCCATAAATTACGTCACATAGATTTTACGATTTCCTTGACAGCTCCCCCATTGCAGTTATATTCATGTGTATTCTATTGATATTCATAACCTATCATTAAAGTGGGATTATCATATATCATATATATATATATATATATATATATATAAATTTATATATATATAAATATATATATATAAATATATATATATATATATATACTAGATGGCTAGGCTAGCAAAATTATTTAATATTTTTTGTATTTTTATTCCTATTATATTATAGTATATTTTATATTCATAGTATATTTTTTTATTTGCAACCGAAAAAAATACTAAGATAAAACAGCCACTAAAATGTTGTATTTCTTGCAACCCCCCGCCCCCGCCTCCTTGTCTATTATATACAAATCCCCTTGTCTCTACTCTTAATTGTCACTCTTTTTAAACAATGCAACGAGGAACGTGTGACGTAATTAATGGATGTCTCCCAAACATGCACAGATAACACATAAATATTTCCTCGATTGTTTTTTCAAAAAGAATGTCATGCTAAATAGACTTCCTGTGGCAGCGTAAATTACAATTTCATGTTTGAGTTTGGTTAGATTAGTAAATGGCTATTTTTTTAAATTAATTAACTGATTAGAGGTAGTCTATATTTTGTCAAGGTGCGTATTCATGCAGTGCAACTGTCTACGTGTTACATAGTAGGTGCCATCTAAATTTCATGCAACTAAGTGTTACGTTGTAAAATATACAAGTGAGCAAACTGTAAACAAGTAATTACATTCAAAATTAATTAATATGTACAAACGATTTTTTTTACAAAATCATAGCATTGCTTACAAGGTTATTGTTACCAAAAATATAAAAAAAACGTAAATCGATCCTTGTTTTGAAATAAGTAAGGGATGCTAAGATTCTTTTATTATATAAAATTCTACTTTATATGTTTTTTTTAAACGTTTACTGTAAGTATATTTACTAAAATACTTAGACTAAAACTAATAATTAACATTTAGGAAATATTACTTGCGATGATAATAATTATAATATAACTTATCCGCCTTCACGTATATATGCTTACCCTCTGCTTATTAGGTCTTTTGACCTTATTGAAGTAAAGTTCAGTCATTTTGAGGAAACCATCGGTCAGTTGATCCAAATCTTGGCGTGTCGGTGTCGGGTATATATCGCAATGCGTTCCCTCGTCCTCTAGTATTTGTTTGGTAGCTGGATTTGTTAGGGGTAACAGGAGAGTTCTGAAGCGCCAGTATTTAAGAGCCTGGAATAAAAGATTATAAAACCTGAAAACTTATTTGTGTGAATTTTATGTTTGCCACACAGGACATTGTATAAAGGCAATAAATTCACTTAAAAGGCAAGTGTTTCAAGTGAAGAAAATATAATTCGATAACGAGCTTCTCACGTTTTTTATCCATTTATTCTTCTCAGTAAGAGCCCTGTTTGACCTAGCCAGTGGTATTAGAATAAAACTAAACATTTAATGAAATTCTACTAAATAGGTACCGTTTTTTTTATAACATAGAGAGTAGCAAACGATCACACAGTTCACTCTATGGTTAAGTTATTCCTGCGGCCCATGACATCTACATTCATCCTTGACAAAGAATAATAATACAGATGCGTTGTCAGCATTGAGGACTGATATTGAATGCCTCGTCACCAGTAATAAAGGTCTCCGGATCCGAAACACAGCAACATTATGCTGCTATTTTACGCAGGTATTCTGTGTGGGCGTGGTCTTGACCCGGTTTCATTCTCGAGCTGACCCATTCATTCTGCAGCTAGAAACAAACGGCATTGTATCTCTACCAACGTTAAAATTATTTTATAATTACCTCTACGAGCACGAAGTCTGTGTCACCTCTAGTACAAATATAATGATCCATGTAGTTCCAACTGTAATTCTCTAGCTTTTCAGTGCTAAAAGATACCCACGAAACTTCATATGTATCATGGTTGGGTGCGTGGAAGCGGTAGCGATAGTGAATGTTGAAGGGTGGATACGGATGTCTGGAAAAAAAAATTAACTTCACTTATTCATCGCAACAATTATGAAAATATTCATTCACTTGTTTATTATATAAGGGGTCACGGGCACATACTTCACACGATGTTTAGTGATAATTGCATAGCAAAACAAACATCAATCCTTCAGAAGATTCAAGATGCAGATGCGTTGTCCATCTCTGATGGCTGCGATGGAGTATTCCTTACTTGTGATTGATCTTCGGATCCCCGCCCGATTACAAGTGTACGAAACACTGCTGCTGCTATTTTTTTTTTAGAAAAGATGGCAAACGAGCACGCAAATCACCCATAAACATTCGCAACACCAGAGGCGTTAGGAGCTGCCGGCATTTAAGAAATCTCTGCTGTTTTGCTCATCTGGTTCTTTTCTTGAATGTCCCAAGTCATAATTATTTACTTCCGATCTACGCAGTATATCTCAGTATCGTTCCAGCATTTATGTGCTTATTGGACCGCAGTTTAGTATTAGTTAAATTTTTTTTTATTATAGGTGTGACAAACAAGCACACAGTTCAACAGTGACGACTCGCCTGGTCCTAGACAACTCATTCATACTGGAGCTAGCCATAGCTAGCTCCAGTATGGCTGTATAATAATATAGACCTTCCAAAGATACAGCCATTATAATAGTACATTACATATCACATATAGTACATTAGGTATCGTCGTTGACTTCGTTGTATTAGCGATGGCTGATGATTAAAAGTCTTCAAAGAAGCTTACCTAGGGCGATATCTCGTGACGGTGATGGTTGATCCAACAAGTGTAAGTTTGTGGAATATCCTGCCGATGGAGAGCAGGTACCGTTTGGTGGGAGCTGCGTTCGTTGGCTTCCCACATTGCGGAGCCACCTTAGATGGCGGCGGCGCCGGCGTTGATGGGCAGTGGGCCTCTATCACTTCATTCTCGTTTACGCCAACAATCAGCTGGAAGCCCTATTAAATATAACGAAGAATAAAAGGTAAAAAAGGAATACCGTAATAAATAACTAATTTATAATAATATAGTTACTAAAATATGGACGATGACAGCTGTCATAGGCCTCAGCCTGTCAGCTGTCAAATCGAAATCACGCCTAACAGCTCCCATGTTTTGTGACGGTAAAATGTAAGCGAAGCAATGTCAATACTTTATTAGTGGGAGCGCACGCAGGGATACGTTATCAAACAAGCACACGAATAAGACACTTATCGATCTTGCAAAAATATAAACCGACAGTTAGAGTAATTACTTTTTACTAATTTCGAAATAATTTTAAAGCCTGTGAGGTGTGATTCTTCCCAGCCGAGCCGAACTATTCATACTGCAACATGCATAACTATGGCCTTAGAAACGCAAAATAACTGCTCATAATTGTTCAGTTTAATTCGGACAAGAATGTTCACTAAATACACAACTAAATAAATCTAATAAATTCTAGTAGTATCTTACAATGTAATAGGAGAATGACCAAGGTAAAAGCGAACAGTGGCTAGAACTACATTAATAATAAATAGCTTAGACGTTAACAGGAGAAACGAGTCGTAATATAAATTAAGACCTAATTTTTTTATTAAAAACTTACAAAATAACTTGACTTACTTGTGCCAGTCTTTGGGAGACTAATTCCTTGAACACTTCCATAGTGGTGAGGGGTTTCTTGTAAATAGCTCGGTTCTGAGCGAAGTCCGCGTTAACATCGTCGGGTAGAAGGTTGTAATCGGATACCAGGTAGTCGTTCTGCAGCGAGCGCTTGTCGGGGAAATAGTCGGTGGTGATGGGGAGACATGCCGGGATTGTCAGTGATTTCCAATCCACGCCTGTTTTAAATTTTAAGATAACTTACAAACAGAATCCTTAGACGTATTTCAGTAGATTTGATTTTTTTAAATAGGCGAAAAAATGGCTAAATATTTTGTGATTTTTAATTAATTTCTAATAAAATTAAAAATCACAAATTATATTTCTGTTTTATAGACAATTATTGTTTACAGATGTTATTTTATAATTATTACCATGTTATCATTTACAACATCTACTTGTTTTATTGTCTATGAAATAAAACTTTTATATATTTCATTAAACTCAATAAAATAATTAGATAATTATTGTTCAATTAGATTATTTATATATATTTGGTATATTCTTAAGTGTTAAATTAATTATGAACATTTATTTACCATTTAAGTATATAGCATGTTTAAATGCAATATGCGTAGAGGAGAACTAACTACAAAGAAGCTCTTATTATGACAGCTTAGTATAAATATACATTAAACTATTAATTACAAACAATATTAAAATACGAATCTTAAATTATTAGTATTTAAATACATGAACAGTATTTTAAATATTATTAATTTAGTTTTATACAATTGTGCCTTTATTTATAACTGCAAAGCGCTTTTATATGTACTGTGTACATGTATAGTGTAGTGTATAACAGAGCAATGATAGATTGTGTACAGTAGTTGATGATATGAATGCAATGATGAAATTATAAACTAAAGGTGATTTAATTTCATAATATTTAATATAATTATATTATATCATTATTATCATATTGTATAATTTTGTCATCATTGTTGTGTTTAGTTGAAAGGAAGCTAAATAAATAAATCATAAGCGGAATGCCCGTTTTCTTTATTCCGATAGATACTTGTTATTCAAACATGCACAATGGTGTTATGAATTATATTATCAAATGTTTTTTTTAAATATGATTAAAGTGAATGCCGCAACGAGAGTACGAAATAAAAAAGCGTATCTATTTTAATTACGTCATAACGCTATTATTATGTGCTATTTGTAACTAAGATGCTTATTAAGAATATAAGAAATAACTACAAAGCATTTTCAATATATTAAGACATGGCCCTGGCACATGTTTACTGAAGCGCGTGTAGAGAAACTAACGCATTGGGATTCATTCCCGTGTTTTAATGTTACATATATACCGGATTTGCAACTAATTAATTATGAAGCGATTACATAATTAAATAACACCCCCGCAAATTATATACGTACAATACATATATAGAGGGCTCGCAGTAATTGCTACACAATGCAAATCCATTCAATGTAATATCAAACCTATGGCTCGGTTCGCTTATCGCCCGCAATCGTTCCAACGCGAATGAAGACAATGCGGCGAAATCATGAAACATTAAAAATGAGATGTATTAACATTTACAAAACTTGCACGACTCTATACATTGAAAATGTTCTACATAAAACCGTTTTATAATCTATATTGAGATTATAAAACGGGTCACAAACTGATGCCACAACAGCGTGACCATTTTTGGATTTTAATTAAAAGAAATATATATAATATCAAATTTTCATATTTGTTTATAATACTAGATTATTATAATGAATAAACTACATTGGTTTCTTCCTAGATCTATGTCAAAGATTAATGAAATATTAACGCTGATAATAATTTGGTTTTTGACCCCTGGTTAATAATCTATGTACATATAAATTGAGAGTTAACGATATTTCCTAAGTCCATACAGACCTAAACAATTATTGATGCTGTTAGTTTATTTGTACAAGACATTATTGGGATAACATTAAATTTAAATGTTGCCAATACTGTATAACAATATGCGTATATTTTTTCATGAGAATAAATTTACTTATTAGTGATTCTGATGCTTATAACTATAGCAATATGGACGATAATTAAACAAAATATTTTACAATTCATCTCTTAATAATTAAGAACCCATGTTAAGTCAAACTTTTAAAATTTTCTCCATAAAATGCAAATAAATTTTAAAAAATCCCTCACAATATAAAACTTAACTCTCTTATCTTAAGGTTCTTTTCACTCAACTTATTTTAAATATTTAATTCTTAACGATCCACTGTTTGGACACGTTCACTGGCAACCCAACATTTAAATCGCAATGACAAACAAATAAAAACGTACATTTAATACTAACCTGTAGTTAACGCTGGTGTCCACTCCTGCTCACCAGTGGCACCCCAAAGTAAGGCTAACGAGGCGTTATTTGTTGTCGACGGTGTGCTTGAAGGAGTGCCCACGCCAGTCGAAACTGTGCTCATTCCACTCGAGCCTGTGCCCAATCCACTCGAGCTTATTCCGGTCGAACCCGCACCGAGTATGCTGCTAGGGGTCCCCAACACGCCCAGTGATCCTGATGCGCTTATCATGCGCTTACGATTACTTAATATGTTACCTAAATGAAATATATAATATATATAATTATTGGTATAGGTACTTAGGTCATACTCAATATTTCTGGATTTTGATAAAACCAGATAGGATTGTTACATTTATTGATTTTCAAAGTATATGCCCTCACTATTTACACATTTTGCATTCAATGCAACCATTCTGTGAAGATGGTCAATTCTTTAATAGGGACCTCTTTAGTGGTTTCGTGGTGCGCATTCACCGCCGCTTCCAGACTTCAATCATACACTTCTGAGTTTATCTTTAATTTTCGAAAATAATAAGAAGGTCCGGGCTGTATAGCGGATGTGTCATCAGATACACATTTGATAACATCAGATCCACATTTGAGGACGTCAGATCGACATTTGCGGACGTCAGATCGACATTTGAGGCCGTCAGATCCACATTTGAGGACTTCAAATACGCATTCGTTATCTTAGCGTAATATGTGGACGCGATATCGTGTTGAATGACTACATTGTTGCGGGGATACTCTTCGCGAACTTTTTCTAACAATCTGGGCAAGTAATTTTTTACGTTCCAAACTGCAGCCACTGTCTTGGTTTTTAAACCACACTGTCATGTATTGTACTGATTTTCAAAAAACAAGAAGGCACCATTTTGTTGTCGGTGCTCCGACTGTTCTTAGTTTTTACAAGGAAAAAGTCCCATTCTGACTGGCTTTTGATTTCTGAATCAGTACACTGCAGTACGCTCAAGTTTTGAAACCTGTCACGATGTTAATAGACAGCCAATGACTATCCTCCATTATATTATTTTATAATATTACGGCACAACTGGACGACACGCGATCGCTTCTAGTCTTTGGTTAAATCATGCGGCATCGATCGAGTGCAATACTTCTGAACCTTCAAATGCTCTTACAAAATGTGTTGCACTTGACTCATTCCGATGTACCATACATAGTACAAATTTGCTAACAAGTAATTGTTTTTGTCCTTTTCAATCAGTTTTCTTACGATACCAATATTGATTGGATTCTGTAACCGCAGTCGCCGACTGACCTTCACGTACATCGGCATGGAGATGATCACGTCCACGTCTAAATTTTCCGAACCACGAATACACAGAGCTGCGACATGGGGCTTCATCACCAAATGCCAAGTGAAGTCTCTGACTTAAGCCACAGTAAAAATCGTAAAAATCATAGAGGGCCAATTTTCACGACGATTTTTGACGATTAAAAAACAAATGAAAGTGTCGCAAATTAAAAAGTGACATGTTCCCAGAGTTCCATTTTCGAATTCCAAAGATGCTTTTTAATTTTTTTTATTGCAAGATAGCCAGGTCCAAAAATTTCAGCATGTCCCGAGTATATATCTTGTCATAATATTGGTTTAAATACTTTTCATTCACTTCGCCTATATAGTTATATATTTTAGTCTATTCGCAGCGAGATTAAATCTTTCACATATTTTATGATTTCAAGTTGCACAAACTTGAAATCATAAAACAGTTGTTTACTTATAACACTTGTTCCAAGTTCCACAAATTCGAAAACTATATCATAATCTTTCAAATAGTTTAGTTTAGTCTATATTTAACAAATAACAATCTCGTCGAAAATTCTAAAATCCGCATTTGTCTCTCTTTATATAATCCTAGTTTGTTTTAAAAAATATTGTAAATATACAGACATGGCTGAATTGGTTGTCAGTTATAGTGGTTGTGGCCAAGCGCTATAAGTTTACTTTAAACGACAAAGTATCAACACCCTACCCAACACCTACCATCGATCAGCAAAATGCTAAACCAACATGCCTCAATGGACGGTAACACATACATACAGTAACATCTCCCGTGAGTATCTAAGTTGATTATAAATCACGTCGCTAAAATTATGATATGATGATCGTATGAAATAGTAAAGGGACTTCCCCTAACCTATAATAACTTACCATCAACCTGATAAACAGAATGATTGTTATTCATTATAGATGATGTATTTTCTTTAGCAATGTTGTTATCGCAGCGGTCATCTTCGCTCCTCGAGGCAGGTTCACCAGCCGGCCGGGCTTGATAATGATGTTGCTGGATTAGAACACCCTTTGGACCTACACATAACAAAGTAACTTTATGTGTGTACGTCTGTGTCTAGATGGTGTAATCCTTTATCGTCACTCTTACTTACATAAAAATATTGAGGGGTATAAACTTTGGTTTCTTCCTACATCTGTGTCAAAGATTTAAAATATTATGATTTGAATAAGAAAATTTGTTACGAGTTCACAAATTTTAATTAGAGTGTAAAATTTAATACAAATTTACCGCCATCTGATGGATGTACAAAAATGTGTGAAAAATAACTAAACTAAACAAAAATGTTTGACAAATCATGTATTATTTGGATTTGGAGTCGGATGGACTGGGAAAGAATACCAAAGGCACTAAATCGGCCCTCTGTTACTCGTTGTTAAGGGTTTATAATAAATAATAAGCTACTAAACAATGTCAAAACTTATAAGTAAAACATAAGAAATTCCTTTTAAACTACAAATCTTAATATTATATTCAATTTTAACTGTACTGATTTTTTTTTTGCGCGTATTTCTACTTTATTCTGTAATCTCTGTCTTTGACAGCCGAGTTTCTATTTCTGTAGTGTTATCATTGCATACATTGACAAGTTAAAGAAATATATGTTCCAGCCGTTCCCTGGTGTAACCTAATCGCAGGTTAGTGACGCCTTATGCACTCTTGTCCGTCGAGAGCCAATCACACCATTTGAGGGACAACGAATATCAATTGCACGGCGAACATGGTCTCCTTGGTATCACCGTCATGGCCACAAAGTTACAATTGATTTTGAGCTAATTGGGTCTTGATTCGTAACATTTTCTATATCACCCTCTCTCGTATTATGTATTTTTTATGCACCATTAGCGTAAATCTTTCATTTTTTTTTCATAAAAATTAATTTCTATATATTATAACCAAATATATCTTCATTTCTGTATTTATAAAATGTTAAATATCGCGAATTGTCACCGAATATTGTCACACTTTACCAAATGGCCAAGGAGGCAATCTATCATTAAAAAAAATACTAAATTTATCATCTAATTCTATAGCACCGTTATGGGTCACACATCAAACACAGAACTTTGTGAGTTTCAATAATTTAGTCCAAGAATGCGTTTGTAAATCCACGAAACGGTAGCAAGATCGTCTCAGTGCCTGATCGTCTACTAAGTACTTTCGCAGTAATATGTATATTGAGTAATTATTATTTTATAACAAAAATGTCCAAGGTTTCAAGTGTACTTACGTGTTAACGCCACCGCAGCTACAGACATGGCGTTTTTAAGTGCCGCCAATCTACACCTAAAAGTTTTGCGACAAATCATAAAATAAAACACTTTATTTAAAATCAAAACACTTTCAAAAGGTGTAGGTTGGTGGTTAAGCGTATATTGGCGGCACTTAAAAACCGCCAAAACTGCAGCAACGTAAATACCGTTTCAAGTTCAAAAATGGAGCAAACTAATAAAATAATTCTCACCTTTTGGAAAAATGTGTGTCCACCTTCTACGGTTACTCGTTAATTTAACTTTGACATGAGAAGGATCAAACGGGTTAATAAGAGCTCTCCCAGTTCTAATAACGGGCTTGTTAGAGGAAATCGAACTTCGTGGTGACAGGCGATTTATCGATGTCGGCGAATCGGTTGTATCACTGTTAGACTCAATTGCCCCGTATTTACCTGAAAATTAATAATTTACTTGTGAATTAACTTATCGAACAAATTGGCATCTGCTTATGGTGTTGCCACTATATGACAATAGTTGATAATCATCAGTTGCTAAGTAGGTCTAATGTTCGCAGAACCACCAAAATGTTTTAGTTCAAGTTTTCATATATGTTGTGATATGTGTAGAATCAATCTAATTCTAATATATTTCATATGTATAATTAAAAGTTATAGAGACAAGTAAGTTGTATATATGGATTGTAATAGACTTTCTATATTTATCATGAAGTCATATAAATCAATACACTGATAATAAAATATATTTTAGAATCATAAACAAATTATTTTATTTATTCAATTTGCATCTTAAAAAAGTTTACATGGGCACACTTAATGCCCAATGGCATTCTCCTCCATTATATAAACTAAATCAATAAGCGGTCTGGAGTGCTATTCGCAATACCGCCATATGTCAGGCCGGTTTTCACCAATTATCACAGATATGAGCGTCGCTGGAAGAGCAGCCCGAAGAAAATAAGAGTGCTACAATTATTCTGAGTCACCTTCAAAATGATTTTCTGTCAGTGCCTATAAAATTCGATACGGGTCTCTTATGACGCCTACGGGACAAGATGAGGTAGAGAATTCTAAAATAAATGTTACATTTCTTATGTTTAATTATTTTCGAAAGTTAATGCATTCTATATACTTCAAAATATAACTTATAAATTGTATATTAATATATTATAGAATATAAACTATCTCATGAAATAAATAATGATTATTATTATACCTCCGGTTAACATCATATCGCCAAGGCTGTGATGGATATCAGGGTCGGACATTTTTCTGTGATGAATAACTGAAGCGGGTGGACTCTTACGGCTGATGCCCTCTAAACCAGCAACAGAAGTTTTCTTTGTGCGAGGCACCCTTTGAACACTAAGCAATGAAAATTAGTTAGATAAAATTAAAAAACAAACACCTTCCCAACCATATTGATGGAAACCAAAGTTGAAAGACACAAAAAACAGACACCGTGAAAGATATACAAAGCAAAAGGGGCTATCCATTTTTCATTTGGAACTATTAAAGTTTGAGATGGGTTAGCTCTACAGCACACATAGGCAAGAAATGTTATTATTATAGCAAATTATTTTATATATGTCCATAAAACAAAAACTCTTTGGCTCCAATCAGCAAATTTAAAGCCATAGTTGAAACTAGAGACTGATAAATCAGAAAACATTGATGATAATAAATATTTATATATTTATATATATATATAAAGTAACATACGGATAGCACTTGTATATACTCCAGCAAATATTAAAATTTATGAAGCAATCATAAATATTTTCCAGTTTATTTTGTTTATTATATAATTGCATTATTATTTTAGATCCACATTATATAACATATTTTACAACTCACCATGTGCTATGTGCAGGAGGTAATTGAAACACTTGTGCGTCATAGGCATCATAGTCGAAAATAGAATTGTGCATATAGTCATCTTCTTTTAGCAGCTTCCCTTTTGTTTCATCCTCATACATTTTTTTCAAAGGCTCCTGACTTTTCCTCGGTGGCAACTTTATTCTCGGTATAAAATTGGAATACGCGACTTTCTTGTTAGTTGAATAAAAGGACAAATTGATCCAGTGAGGCATAGAATAATCATCAATGGAGTTGAGGTTGCTATCTTTATTATGAAATTTCAATAGTGGTACAGCATGTAACGGTTGTTCGCCCACACATACTAAGTCACTGCCAACCCCATTGTCAATTATTCGCTGCTTCGTCACGTTAGTTAGCTCTCGGTCAACTTCGAACACTCCCACACCAGGAGTGATTACTACGCTTAACTGTCCAGTACGATCGAAACATCTGTCCAAGTAGTGTTTTTCAAAGACTGAAAATAAAACAAAGTTGTATACTTTGTTTTATATTTATTACAAGAGGGAACACAAATATGCGATTACCGTAAACCAAACACATGGAAGTATGTCCCCCAATGGGTATTTTTTAAATTTTAATTGGAGAGGAAAACAAGCACACTCAAATGATTTGTAATGGCTGTGGCCCATGATATATCCATCCTTTATGAAGAATCAAGATATAAATATGTTATCACCCATGAGGACTTAGCTAGAATGTCTCCTTACCTGTAATTGGTCTTTAGCACCCTACTCTAACTCTTACTTATTATGATAATTTCATAGGATTTATTCATTTACTAAAGAAATGTTAGTGAATGAAATCAAAGTCCTCAATAGTGACAACACAACTGAATTATGTATATAATTAGTTAGATGTCTATGAACTCCAACAATCACTTATCATCCAGGTGAATTGTGTATGTTTTTCATCCTAATTTTATGAAAAAGCTGAGTCACATTCAAGATGATTATATCAACAAATAAATACCAAAATGAAAAAGAGAAATATCACAAACCTGTTGTATAGGTTTGTGATATTTCTCTTCAGCATCTCTTACGCAACATGATATCTACAGGTAATACCAATAGTGGGCACACTTATATTGGTCTCTACATAGTTAGAGTTTATTATAGACATTACCATTTAAACTCATGTTTAGTACTTCAAGAAAATTTCCTTGAGCAGCAGTTGAATTGATAGCAGTTGGTATTTCCATATTGGGTCTCTCATGATACTGAAGAACAATTTTTTGATAATCTGTGAACAGTCTTCTTAGTTGAAGTAGCACATTTGACCAGTCATCATATCTTTCATTTTGTACTGCCACTCTAGAAAAATAAAAAAAATTAAAATATTAAATATTGTCACCATAAACTACTTTCTTGCTTCTAACTGACCTGTAAAAATCTTCATAATATCTACCCCTGTAATCTTTTTGTAAGCATTCTTTCATATGCTGTGGAAATTCTTCCAGAGATTTGGCTTTGTAAAATGTTCTAGAGAACAGAACTATTGTCACCTCATGATTGCTGCCATTTTTCTGTAAAGATTTATGAAATAAAATATGTTGGAACATTTTTATTGCTGTTTATAAAAAGAACTACAAATATACCTTCCACTTTGCAAAAAGGTCTGCAAGAAAACCATTAACAGCCTTTTCAAAGTACAGATCTCCATGAATGTCAAAGTCCCACATTTCTGAAGACATTTGTATGAATAAGTAGACCATGGAAGTTGAAGATCTAAAAACAATCTTTGTATCCTCTGTAATAACACCACATGCAACTCTGTCA
This sequence comes from Teinopalpus imperialis, assembly GCA_029286865.1. Classification (NCBI taxonomy): domain Eukaryota; kingdom Metazoa; phylum Arthropoda; class Insecta; order Lepidoptera; family Papilionidae; genus Teinopalpus; species Teinopalpus imperialis. Next base: position 10,772,726 of record JAGSMU010000016.1, read on the forward strand.
CCTTGTGACCACATTTCGTAAACCTGACATCGGATGGCACCACCACAGTATTCTATTTTCTTATTTAAATATACACATGTGCTTACCTAAAAAAAAAACTTGAAATTGCAAATAAAGGTACTACACCTTTTTGAATAAGAAAGCTGCCAAAAAAGTTTTATAACAAATATATGTTTGCATCAACATGTATTAGAAACAAAAACATATTAAATTGAAAAAAACTGAATTTTCTCCTTTCATGATTATATACATAGTGTATAGTAGTGATATCTTTATTATCCCCTTATAAGCTTTAACTTGTAGATATTATATATTTTACAATGAAAAAAAAAATCAAAATATACAGTGTTCACTCTTTATAACATTATTCTTTATAATGATAAACTCTCTATAACATAGAAAAGAGCACAATTTGGGTTGTTTACCTTAAACATATATTTATATCTTCACTCCATATAACGGTAACTCTCTATAACAATAAAAAATGCTCAGACCCTTGAGTTTTGTTAAAAGAGTTTAGACTCTATTATAAAACATTTGATGGCTATAGATATTTTTTAGGTGAAGATAAATTAGTGGCAATAGAGTAGCACACAGCACTCATGGTAATTCATGGTTATGGCCAATGAGTCACATTCGGTAAGGAATCACAATGCAAAATCATTGTCACTTCTGAGAACTAAGATGAAATGCCTCATAAACAGTAATAAGGGTCTCCAGATCCCTACACTCAGCAAACAAAACAGAGCAATATTTCCTTAGATATTTGATATATAGGGATGAATATAATCTTGATATCTATGCAGGAGTTTCAATCAGTATTATTCAAATACAATAAAAGAGTTGTCCTTTAAAGTCTTAAACAAAACATGTAATTCAATCTTTCTTTAACATTACAAAATTAGTAATGTCTACTCAGTTAGTGTTTTTAATAAAAAAATATATACTGTTATATTACACTGGAATAATGTGAGCCACATGGTCCTTCCAAGTTGAGCCGATCATTTATGTTAATACTAGGAACTAGCTGTAGAATGGCTCTTCTTCTTGCTGGAAATAACTTTACCACTTAACGACAGTTACTCACCAAGTGATTTTTTAATCTCCACATTTCAGATCTTCCCATGTACTGATCTTTGAAGGTTAGTTCTACTGAATCTAATGCAACATCTGCTACATTGACAATGTTTACATATACATCAGCAAAAGTCCTAAGCTGAAATGTGGTTGCTATGCTCTGTTCCACGCTTATAGTATCTAGAAATAAAACCATACAACACATAATCAAAAAACTGATTGAATTTTTTGTTAAAAACTATTTAATAGGGGTATGTCATATAATGGAAAATTTAATAGATCCTATGCCAACTCAATCAAAATCCATAACAAAATATCTGTCATTTTCTTTGCTGTTAACTTCATTGTACTTAAATTAAACTATTTTCATCAGTTATTATTTAACAATATATGCCCACAAGCTGCTAAAAAAAATATTACTACTAATTTTCATAAAGTAGTCTATATATACATTTTTTTAATATATATATATATATATATATATACTATATAAACTTATTAGAGAATTGGATGTTGTTGTCCAGAGGCCAAAGTAATCACTTAAAACCAAAATATATAAACTTCATAGTTTGTACCAAATTACAATGATAAACTACTAAACAATTTGTGTTAGAGTTGGTGATAATTTAATTTCAAGTGGTCATTGCAAGCTATTCAAGGAAAATAAATACACCTGTTTTTAATCTAAATGAATTAAAATCATTACAAACAATTATTTAAATAGAAATACATTTTTATTGTGCTAGAACATTTAAATATATTTTAATATCTAGTTACAAAAGAAATTTATTTCAGATCTACCTTCAACAGTATATTACAAATTTACCTTACATAACAATATTTTACCACCATAATAAAAAAATATATTTTTAAGTTACATAAATCATAGATATATAATCATAATTAGTATACCTGTTATTACAGTAATTCAGTAAGTCCTAATTACTATATTATAATAAACAAATCATAATTGTTATATGTGTACTGTTCATGTCTTACATGTTACTGATATAACCATACTCAGGCAGAGCACTGTTAAAATATTGACCTATAGATTATTTTTATGTAGTAATTTTATTTGCATCTGGTGGCAACTAGTACAAGACAAGCAAGGTTTAGCATGGTCTCATATCACAGGCCAAAGTTGAGCCTCTACAATAACAATAGTAATTTTATTTATCATCACATTTCTCTATGCCCAACATATTGAGTTTTACAACATTCATGGTTATGAATAAAACATGAAAAAATCCAGTTTTATTTAAAGTATAATATTCACCTAAGAAAAAGAATTAATTATAAATTTATAAATTTAAATTGTCAGTCTTTGTTCTGTTTAGAATGTCTATCTGCCAAATGTTTAAAGTAATGGAAATAAAAGCAAACACCTGATAACTAAGCTGAGAATAAACTATATATTTTTCTCTTTTGTATAATACATATTTTCACTTATTTATAATTAGTTATACATACCTAATGAGATAAAATTAACATCTAATTACTTTTATTAAATAAAACAATCTTAAGAAAAGTGTATTTGAGAAAAGTAAGTTTGTTACAAAATTACCTTTGACAGCCCGACCAGGAGCTTCCACCTTAGACACTTGCAGAAGTAATCTAGGATAATCATTTTCAGGATGATATATTTCCACTATATCTTTCTCTTTTAATCCCGGATAGTCTTTCAAATTAATTATTAAATCTACCGCTGAAAGTTACAATACTGAGTAACAACAACAATCATGTATTCCATACAACTTTGATAACGAAAAGAACTTACGGCTAAAACTGCTTTGATGAACAATAAGCTTGAAGAACTTCATGGTTATCTTATTTTTTCATAACATCTAAAAAAAATCTTGCCGTAACTATTATGGATAATCAACAACAAATGGAATAAGATTTTTCATTAGCAGTTTCAGTTCAGTTAGATTTCTCCATTTACTTGAAAACGTAATGCGTGAATCGAAAATAATAAAAATCAATTTAATAAATATATACATAAAGAAAACACCTAATATTCATTCCAGTATCAAAGCAAAGCAGGTACCTAAATACCTATGTCTATGTATATGTATCTGATACTTTAAACTCATCTTCAAAGCAACACCACAGACTGCTTTTCAGGGAACAGTGTATCAAGATAAAATTTTACGAGAATTACAAAATCACCTCGGAAAAATAATAAAATATACTAATTTTGATAGAACGTAACTAATAATAATAAATCGTAATAACAATATATAACACCAATTCTAAAAACGTGTTTTATCATAAAAATAATTATTTTTTATAGAATTAAAATGTACACATTTTGTCCTTCATCGCGTTCAACGTCTCCGTCGCGTCAACTGCTGAAATATTTTTCTTTACAAATCCCTCCGTTTTTTAACTGAAAATATCGCTCAATTTTCGCAACGTTCACCGAAAATTTCTGTAAAATTCAATCTGTAATATTGAGCCATTACTTGATAATTTAATTGTAACAAAATCCCTAGTATTCTGGCTGGCTTTACACTGGCTTTGGTTCTGGCTTAGATTGTATGGGAAAGTTTCTTTTACATTTCCTAGGCTATTTATACATTTAATTTTATTATATTTTTTGTAAGTGGTAATGATGTATGGATCAATAATTTTTATGTCTGATGAGCACAAGCTCAGCTCTATCAAAAATGGTGCAAAAATGATTGGCACATTAAAAAAATAGATATTGGTACTTTCATTTTTTTTCTCTGTGTTTGAAAAATTCTTGGCCTATTGGATTTTCTCGGAAAGCTTCATATACTCTGTGTATTGGAGTTCGACGGTGTGGTTTGGTGTTCACAGGAATTATCCATAAATGGCGACTCGAGATGATTCAAATTAAGGTATCGGTATTGTAATGACTTTAGGAATTTAGTCTTTAAACAACCCATATCGTGCTGGTTCTTGTTAAACCGATTACAGATCAAATACGAAGGTTGATCGTCTCGAATCTAGGCGCAATTATTCAGACAGTGTACTCTTATACAAATGGTCATATCTAATTAAACTATATATTATACTATACTGCTGTACTCAAAACACATATCTACTACAGACGCTATATTATACTATATTTTACCATAAAACATTGGAATGATAAAAAGTTTCTGTGTCTACGTAGCTTTATTCAGACAAAGCAGTAACAGGGTGTATATGGATGAACAAAATGCTCTCGTTTTACAAAAGATGGGATCAACTTGAAGATTATGACAGTAAATTTTACAGTACACTGACATAGTGAATGAATACTTGAACAATGGATTCCTTTTTCCTGAAAAAGTGACTAGGGAAGAATCAAAAAGGAAGTTAATTTATCTCCTGATCAAGGGTATGCATTGCCACGATTGGCCGCAAACACTGGAAAGCCTTATTTTTGTTCAGTTCTTTATTATCACGATCTGTCGTTACAAGGATTCTGTAGCCATTTAGAGGTGCTCGATGTGTTGGTCTTTGTCGGTATTACCGCTATGGGACCTATAAAGGTACGCATAGACGCGGAGATGGTTGTCGCTGTCTACGCGCAGCCAAAGAATGGACAGGTTCGTACCTTCAAGGCGTCGAGAACAGATATCATCTGTGACGTATATACACACTCCTGCCCACGGCACAAACGAGTGTTTCAATTTGTTCCCCGGGTAGGAGAGGTCTGATATGTCAGCCGGAGAAGATATCTGCATGAGAAAAAACAAGGGTACCCCGGGCACACACGCTCAGGTTGCATTTGGTAGCCTGAACGTGGACGCCCAGTGAGGAATTCTCCAAAACCGATAGTCCTGGGTTAAATTTTTCGAAATTATCGTTATCATGTTATTTAAGGAGGGGTTGGGCCTCCGGCTTCCTCATCGGACGAAAAGCAGAAATTTATGACACACCTACATTACGTTGGTGTTCTGTGGGGCGGTGGTGCTTCCACGGTCGAGCCGGCAACAACAAAAGCTGAAGCTTGGCACCGGATTTGACATAATAGGATATTTTTTATTTTAAACCTTTGTTACATGATAGAAATTGGAAGAAAGATATAAATAATAATAATGTGATGTGGAATAAAACCAAGGGGATTAAAGAGGAGGGTGATGGATGACCAACTGCCTTTTCTTAAAAAACTAATTGAAAGGTGATCTCCATTATTTAAACTTTGCTATTACGAGAAGACGAAGGAAGAAATTAAATAATAACAACGATCTAAAATGGCTAAGTTGATGCTTTAATATTATTACCGAGGCGAAGTAGAAAGATCTCCTTTTTCTGGCATACGGGGATGATACCTAAGGAATATCATAGATTTTATTAAAATATTGACACAGAATAATTGCTGCTGATGATAATGATGATTCAGGATAGAGTATGTATGCCTATGTATCTTTGGAATTTTCTATTTTATTTAGTCATATTGTATAACAAATGTTTTTGGTAATTTTGATCTCAATTGTAATTAGTAAAGTAAAGATTTTGAACTGATTTATACGTACACTAACTGTTTTAATAAGTAATTACATAGAAGAGTCTTGATCAACGTGGTTGTGATAGTTTCTAGTGATTAGTATTGCTAACTTGCAAAATAAGAATTTTAAAATGTTAAATAAAGTTTTTTTTAATATTAATACAAAACAGAGTACCAAAAATATATTAACGGTATTTGTTGTGCTTACTAACGTATACCATAATTTGAATGTAATTCTTTTTTTATAAGTAATATACCATAACCAAACTTTGAAAGACTGGTGAAACATACTAAAATAACTTTCGTTATGTTCTTCCATAAATCAGAAGCAACTGGCCGAGCTGAGATTCGACCCTCTCGGGCACCCTCGAGACAGACGTTCTCGCGGAACAGGGTAACGGTCGAAGCCGAGGATGGTTACCCACTAATAGAGGTCTCGACTGAGCGCTATAAGCGCTCGGTCACCTCTCAATCCAGTGAAATTGTAAAAGCACTCAGCTAACAGCGGCCTTCTTATAATTGCAAAAGCTAGTTTAATTTAAAGTAGTGAAATTTAAAGTAAGGGTGAGGTGTCGTGTGTTTAATTTGTAGCATCAAAATCAATAATATATTTTACAATTCCACAAAAGCTTAATAAATTTGACAGTATTTTGGGCCATAATTACATAATAATTTTTTTTTAGGTATGTTAAAATTTTACCTCTTGAATAGATACTTATTTTGTGTGACTTTATGCAAATAGGTTTTACTTCATAGAAGGTATTCAAAATAGAAGAAATATCAACGTCATTGTCAAATGTCAAATACATGGTGATGTTTACTATTATTGAAATTATTGCATTGTGCAGGGAGATTTTTAGTTTTTAAGGGAACCGGAGAAGTATTATTAATGAAAGTACAATGAATTTATTTGAATTAAAAGAAGATATAGCAAACTTAGCTGTTATAACCACTATCTTACAATTTTTATCGGGCACGTATGTAAATCTCTCAATTTTTACTGTATTAGTTGAATTTTTAGTTTGATTAAAGGTATAATTTTGTGAATTGTAAGCTGTTTAAAAATTACGTATTTTTAGCCTTGTGTGCAAGCAATATGTTGCTAATCGAAGTACCGCAGAGACATCATCGTTACCTTTCATTGCCGGTGTTTTGTCGTAAGTTTTAATTACAGTTTTACATTTTATTATAAATTTTCGAGATTTGAAAATTTTGAGAGATTAGAATTATTGAGTTTTAGGGTACCGACTTAGATGCTACGGTGTATTTACTCATAAAATCGTAGTACGCATTGGATAGCGCCGTAATCGATTTTGGGAATAGAAAATACGACACATTAACATATTTATGAATTTTCATTATTAATTTTCACTTTATTAATTAAAATATGCTTTTGACGAAGGTTCTTCGTCACTAAAAATTTTTTAATACAAAAATCTAAAATTCTATTCTTCTTATAGCCATCTTATTTACTAATGGATATTATGATTACAGGTCTGGTATTTGGCTCTTGTATGGATTTACTAAACACAATGATAAAATAATTATGGCTAACACTGTTGGAGTTACATTAATGATCTCATATACAGTTGTATTCTACATTTACACTTTTAAAAAGTCAACAGTTTTAAGACAAATTACTTTTTGTGTCACATTATTCTTTTTTATATTTGGATATATTTCTGTAGAAGAAGATAATGAGATTCTCATAACAAGACTTGGTATGTGTTTTTTACTTTATTGTCTTGAAATAATCCATTTAAATTGAATTATTAAATGTCCTTTATTTTGCATATAAAATTTTATTTTCATTAATATTTTATAATAAAAATAATTATATTTTTTTAAATATAATTATTTTTATTACAAAATATTATACATAGTAAAATATATTGCTTTCAGGTTTGCTTGCCTGTTCTTTTACTCTTATAACAGTGGCTGCACCAATGAGCAAACTACTATATGTAATCAAAGTAAAATGTGCAGAATGTTTACCATTTCCAATGATACTCATGTCGTTTTTTGTATCAGCATTTTGGTCTTTATATGGATATATAGATGAGGACATATTTATCACGGTAACTATTATAAAACTTATTGTTTAACATATGTTGGTCTAAGAAAAAATATTGTTGTTTTTTACATGTAATTAGTAAAATAAGTCTTTTCTTATTACAGATTCCAAATGTAATTGGGGCAGTATTGGCAGCAGCCCAGCTATCTCTATTTGCAATATTTCCTAGTACTCCTTGCTCATTCATACCTCATAAAAGTACCACAGCTTGACTTATTTACCATATTTATTACAAAAGATATGAGTGCAGAAGAATTAATGATAAGATTTAGTTTACAATTAAAATATAAAGAATAACTTGGTTACTTCTTTTTTAAGTTATCTTTACAAATGTATTTAAATACATTTTATTGTGTATTTGCTTCGCTAGACATGCTAGAATTTAAGAATTTAAAACTTGTGTTTTAATGTTCAGTAATAGTCAAACATTTTTTACATTGCCATGAAATTAAAATTTGATTTTAATATTTGACTGATTTAGTATTTATATTTAAAGACTTAATACACCATTGTACACATATACTCAGATTAAAGCATTGATTATATAGTTTTAAATGTCATTATGTTCCTTTTTATCAGTGCAAATAATACTCTCTAAATATAATATGAAAAGATATACAACCAAGTATTTCAATAAAATAGTATGTTTTTTCTATTTCTTTAAAGCTGTTACCTTAAGATGTTTAGTCTTGTAATTGAACTAACCTCAATTCCTCAGAATAATATATTTTTATATTTATTCATATTGTTAGTATTAAATTATTTTGAGTGAGATATAGCATTTAAGTGTATAAATTGTTTAAGTATTGTCTGCAACGGATAAATGTATAAAACGATTTAATAAAAAAGTGAAATTATCTCTTATGGTTTTTATTGCATTTTTCCATTTTTTTACAAACACAGTATGACCTGTCGTTCGGATTTTTAACACAGTTTCCTCTTGTGTTGTATGCTGAAATAGTTTCGGTAGGCTCTATGATCACAATTTCACTACCATTTTTCATTACATTCGCTTCATACGCTACATCACCCGGTGACATCATAAACGCTATAATGTAAATTTTTTTTGCTCCATCTGCATAGAAATGATGCCTTAGAACTGTTTTCAACGACAGTTTCTCACATTCCATGCACTGCGTCGTTTCTATTGTCTGGGTTTTGTTTTGTATATACGACACGGCTAATTGTAAAGTTTGTTGTGTTGGATCCTCATTTCCATTTACTTTGGCCATGATATGACAGCTGCACCATTTGTCATTGACCCCAGCGTCTGCGCATGTTCTGTTCGATGTCTTTTCGTAAAATAAACTAGAACATTTTGGACATGCTTCTGATGGCAACACATCGGTTGAATCTTTTGATAGTTTCAATATATTTAAAATTGTTAAATGGAGATCGTAGGGTGTACTTAACCGGTTTTGATTAATCTTTAAATTATTAAATTCTTCAATATACATTTCTCGGAATAAAAATGGAACCCACATGAAAAACATGGGTAATCGTTCTTCGTAATAGGATTCTATAGGTAGTCTCATTTCGCCATATCTTATACCATGATCACTTAGAAATACAATGAAAGTATTGTTCAACGCACCTGTTTGCGCAAGTTTTTCAAGAAAATGTGTGAAATCGTCATCAATTAGTGCTGGCATATTATTTGTGTTGTGGCTAAAAGAATTTAACCAAAACATTCCAAAGAAGTTTTCATTTACATACGTTTCTGTAAAATCTAAAGCGTAATCTAATAAATGTAACGCTGAAGGTCTCTTCTTGGTACATATATAGTTACCGCTCTTTTCCTCGCCAGTTAAAAAAAATGGACGTGCATAGTGATTTGTTGGGAGAGTCTTAAATCCTTTATACCGTGTAAATGTATCAGGCAGCCTAAGATATTCTTCACCATAAGCGGTGACGTAACCCTCATTTTTGTATTTGCTCCACATCATTAATTCGTTGCAGTCGCTCATGCCTTTTGCACAAGCTTTATACACGGTCGACATTTTCTTTCCAGTTAAGAGAGACATAAGGTTTGGAAATGTGTTGAAACCTACCTGAAAAATTTTAATCTCTTTATTATATTGAATACAAAAACTAGAAATGATCTTTTTGTACATGGATTACGAAAAACGGAAAATCATTTGTACAAGCCAGATGGGATTCGAACCCCCAATCATTAATTATATCGCGAGTCCCTTTATTGGCTATCACCGTTTTTTTTAATATTTTGGTCTAAATTGTAGATCTGAAATATTTTATGTAAAAATTATGTAATATGGTCCTGTCTTAGTTATGAACTAACTGTGGCACACTAATAAGTCCTAGACAGGGGAAGCGCCAAGTTTTCACAGAATACTTAACTTAGCAATGCTGCGTTTCGTCTGGTTAGTGAAAGAAACCGGACAACGGTAACAAGACTTGGTTTCTGGTATAGTTAATGACGTAGTCTGCAGGCGTCACAAAAGTATAGTTACAATCTTTCTTAATACGTTTAGGTATGTATATAAAATATTTGTTTCCCCTGAATGCGTACCGTTTCAATATATGTAAAAAAGACAATTACAGTGGTAGTATAGCTGAAGTTTGTTTCCAGCTGCAAAATGAATGGGTCGGCTCGACCGGGGTAGGGTATTTATTTTTACGTAAATAAATTCACCCGATATTAGATTGCAAACTCTTCGAAGGCATTTTGTACTGCCTCTCGGGAATTGATTTTTTTCCGCTAAAACGTTGTCCAAATTTTGGAAAAAGTAATAGTAGGTGCAAGGTCTGGTAAGTACGGTGGATGAGGGAGAGCTTCCAACCCAAACTCTTGCAGTTGGAGACTGTTTATTCTGCAGTATGGGTCGCGCTTTGTCGGGTAGGAGCAGCGGGGACGACCGATCGACCAAAGCTGGTTGCAGATGTGTAAGCTTTTCCATCATTGTCTTCAGTTCTTCCATAGTACACATCTACAGTAATGCTCATGCCGTTTGGTACCAAACTGTGACGAATCACACCGGCACTAGACCACCAAACAGTGACCATCAGCTTTCTAGAGGTCATTTTTCGTTTAGGGTATTGCTTTGGTGCTGAACCAGGATCTAACCAACTTGCTGAGCACTTTCGATTGTTGAACAGAATCCACTTTTCGTCGCACGTAACAATTCGGTTCAAAATTTCTGTGCCTGTTGAGCAGCGCGAGGCAGGTCTCAACGTGTACGCTGGCGATCGTTAAGTTCGTGGGGCACCCATCAAACAAGCTTTTTTACCTTGCCAATTTGTCGCAAATGGACCAATATTGTTTGGATGTTAACATCAAAAGCTGCTTCTAGCTCGGCTGTAGATTGAGTATCATCAGCTTCCACAATCGCCTTTAATTCATCATTGTGACCAGTGTCCGGACGACCGCGAGGTTCATTTTTCAAATTAAAATTTCCAGAACGGAACCGGGCAAACTAATAACGGGATGTGCGTTCGTTTGTCAAGTTCTCTCCGTAAACGTTGTAGATGTTACGTGCCGTTTGTGCCGCGTTGATTTTTAAAGTATTCTTTATGACAAAAAATGTTCAAACGTAATGAAAATACAAAGCTAATCAATAAACAAAAGACTGACTTTGTAAAAAGGATGTCATGTTTATAAAACAAATTTAATTTGAATTTAGAATTCACAACCAATCAAAACTCTTTTTTGGTTTGAATTGGCCAATACTGAAGAACGGCAATTTCATAGGTAAAGACCTAATATCATGAATCTATTTATTTTATGTTTATTTTTATAATATTAAAGATTAGAAACGAGCGCATATATTATCTGTAAATAATGTCAACGTCCCATTACATTTACATCCTCAACAAAGATTGATGATGCACATGTATTGTCACTTAGGGGTCCTCAGGAGGAGCGAAATGGAATGCCTTGTTGCTCGGTTCAAAACACTATCTGCATGCATAGACATGCAAAGAGAATGCCTTTTTTCGCAAATCAAGCCGATTGGAATGTCGTCATAATCTAAATCTAAATGCCTACCTGGTCGTCGACGATTCGAATGGCTCTCGGTTGAATGGGATTAAATGTGAGAAGCTGATACTGGGGTACCTCGGCCCAGACATGCAGACATGAGCGCAGTATTACATGTGAGGCTGAAGTTGCGCCTTGTAAAGTTTCATGCAGTAGGACCACACGAAATACTGTCCCGCTCTATTGAGACCACCTAGCTTTATAGTCAATATCGCTAGTCGCTCAATAAGGGGTGTACTCTGAAAATTTAGGAGATAGGATGAAGGGGATATTTTTAGCGGTAAGGGTAAAATTGGACTAGATTTAGTCGGCCACAATCCGAGAATTTGTTTAACAAAATCTCGACTTCGAACACAAGTTTGTTCCGGCACTTAGTGAGGTGTTTTCGAGAAATATAGCAGCGGCCAGCATACAACGTATGCCTCGTGCTGTCTGCATAACGTTAAAATGAAATAGTAACGAATGCCCTTATTTTTAGCGTTTATGGTATTTTGTTTCCCGATTGATATATTTTAAAACTAGTGTTCAAAAAACTATTGTACGCCGATATTCTGTGAGGGCGTGATCCTACCTTGGTAGAGCTAATCCATTCATTCTACAGCTAGAAGCAAAGTGAAGTGTACCTCTACCTCTATCTATCGTTTTAGATACAATCTAAATAAAAATTGCCCAGAGACAGATGAAGTTATAAAAGCGATTCTAGACAATCTCTAATGTGGGTTTAGTGATGGTGATCCAACTACTTAAGGGAACTATCAATGCCTAAGCGTCGTAATCTCATTTAATTCAAATTTATATAACAATTTTAATGAAATATATATAGGTAATTATCGATTATAGTGTATGAGGGATTGTATCCTAGCAGAAATCTATATTATAGTCTCCATTTTTCCAATCCATAAATTACGAATCCCACTGTAGGTACATATATCCAATCTCAACTTTTATGAAAGGTAAATATAGATGTGTCCATCTGATTACATTTTGATACTTGTGCAAATAGCACTAATTGTTAACGTTATCTGGATTAAATCCCGAAGCTACCATACGGAACACAGGTGCTACAAAGTTACTACAATTTACGTTGTATTTTGTGATCCTCTCTGGTCTAGCCAACGGATTCATGTTCACAAACTACGTATGAAAGCGTAGCGTAGTAACACCTAGGATTATTAAAACTGCTTTTATAAATAATATTTAATATAAAAAATAAAAATTTGTCAAGTCGTTTTTTTTAAATTGTAACTATTAACTTGACCTTACTAAATCTAACGCTTTTACTTATATAATGGTATGTCCTACTACATAGGCCTGCCACTAGGTTACAATGTGGATTTACTGATTATGTCTTCGAAATGTTTTATGAAATTTGCACCGACTACGAGGATAAGCGACACTAACAGCGATGATAGATTTCAGCTTCCTTTGCTTAACCCTTGACTTTCCTTATAACAAATTATACTTACTTTTTAAAAATAAACAATCAGTTATTTTGTTACCCACCTTTTGATATCCTCTGAAATCTAACCATTTATGCTTTTGTAAATATTCAACTGTGCGCGGCATTGTCTCGTAGACTCTTGCTCGCGACATAGTGTCCATTCCGACTAACAGTACATTCCACGACTTTTCGTCACTTGTGCTTATATTTCTCAATATGTCTAACTTTTTTAGTAGAAAATAAGCGTCTTCGTAAATAATTGACTTATTCTTTCCTAAGGTAATACTGCAAGATACAGTTATGACTTCTTGCTCCAAATCTATCGTAGATCCATTTTTAAAATCTTTGCATTGTGAAAATCTGCAAGTAAAATAAATATTTAGTAAAGCAGTTACTAATAATAGGAAAATATCTAACACGATATAGAAATATGTATATGCATTAAAAGTTGACAATAGAAGAAAAAAAAATGCTTAACTTAATCAAAACCAACCGCCTGCATAGTTAAATAAATGTCTCCGTGTTGTAAACACCTGTGTGTTTCAGGGGTATAAATAATTCGGATTTTATTAAAGTACGTCACAATAGTTAATGTCTGACTCGTTGTTACTTAAGCAATTTGTTCACAGAGATTACTTGAACCATTTTATTTTAATTGTTTTAACATCCATTGGATTGCTCCCGGTAGTACCGGAAGTATTTTGAATATAGGCTCAGTAGATATATAAAATTATTTCGCATAAGAACTCACGTTAATTCAGTATCCTCCGATCCAGATTCTGTAGATCGATGTGCAAATTTATAACAACAAACGAAATGTTTCCCTTTGCTGTATTGCTCCATTGACTGATTTCGTATTTCGAGTCTTATTTTGTCGTATGCCGTTTTTTCCACAAATACAGCACGGTGACCGCAGGTTTTGTTTTCGTACGCGGCTTCTTTAAATTTCAGTGTTTTTGAAAAATTTGGTACTACACATCCTATCGTGTCCAATATAAAGTCGTCTATATCTGAAATATTTATTTCAAAATATCAATAATATAATAATTTTTTACTGTTCAAACTGTTAATACAATTGTAAAGTTAAAAATAAAATGATTAATTAATATATGGATTTCATGCGAAGAAAATGATAAAAAGATAAAAAAATACCACTAACCGTTGTTAAGTTGGATTGTAGTGCTCATTTGGTATATAGGTTTTTCAATTGTATAAAACTGTACTAAGTTAAACATATTATAATAAAATATAAAGACGACAAGGCCCATTATTAATGCCGTGGTTGTAACAGCTTTGGATAGATTCATTATGCACGAGGTAGATTTTTTTGCCCTTTGAGAAACTGAAACAAAAATGTTGAATTAATTTATAGTGCGTGTTTCGCGGACTGGCTATAAATATTTTTAAGTTTAAATCCTTAAGTTAAATTTAGTAATTTTCCGTCTAATAAATTATTATTTTTGGAAGATGTAAGGGATTCCTCGTCATATTTCATCATTTTCCGCTGCATCTGTTAATATCTCCAATAATAACAGATGCAGCGGTGCTTCCTACTAAATGGTGGGAATGACGACGGGGCAATGGTGCATAATCTTTATACTACTACATACAAATTTTGTTGGCAATTAAATTCTTAGTCTACGTTTACATCAGTAACTTCTGTCTAGCGAGTAGATGACAGACAAATATTTTAAGAAGCTTTCCTAGCGCTCTCTTGAAAATGCTCAAGCTACAATAAAAATATGGCGATGTTATAATACATAAATCACCAAAACATGTACTTTAAATCCACATACATATGTTCGGAAAGAGAATATGAAAGAAAGAAAATAATATATTTATTGGATGGGACATTATAGGTCTCCTAGTCCTGGAGGGCGTTTAAATATTTTTATTTAAATTATTGTGTTTGTATTATGTTTGTAAATTATAATCTAAACATTAGTAAGTAACAAGTTGTATTATCATCATATGTATGTCTGTTAGAAATAAAAGCTGACACACAGGATATGTGATATTATATTATCATCATTTGTAATCGTTTTAGGTTGCAACATAGGTGGTAGATACAGAGAGAAGAATAGGTCCTTTAGTCCATTGAATTTAAACTCTTCTCAATTATACAACTCAAATGTAAATAAGCCGTGGTTGTGTATCACTTACTATGGTTTTCTGAACTCAAATATGTCCACACGTTTCGAATAGAATTCTTCATATTGAAAGTAAAAAGACTGCACTCACGTACTTATCTTGAACACTGCAAAATATTGAATAGAAACGTAACGCCTTATATATAAATACGCTTAATAGAAATGAAAGCTTTTAGGTATATATTATTTTATCGCCGTTATCAATTCAATAAATGCTTATACTAATTAAATTATGTTTTACAACATTGTTAAGTGTAACCGCTTATGAGGTTTGCACTTGGATGCATTAGTAGATTGAAACATTAGTAACAATTTTCAATTTGAAATATTATATATATATATATATATATATATATATATATATATATATATATATATATATATATATATATATATATATATATCATTTTTATTAAGTAAAGACCTTATAGTCGTTACGATCGAGACTTTATGTCCGTGGGATCCTTGGGCGATAAAGCTTTTAAAAGAACTTTTCGCCAATTCGCCAATGCCGCTGGTGATAAGAGGGCTGATTCTTCTCTAGATCAAAAGTTGAGTATAATTAAATGAGGAAATGCAGCCATTGTTTTTGATTCACGAGGACTGTACGATTATTTAAGTTTTTAGGTTATTGTAACTGTACAATTTTTATTGGTTTATAAATTTATGTAAATTATTAATAATTAAAACATTATTATAGTTTTTAGGTTAGTGTAACTGTACATTGTTTTTTTGTAATGTAAATTATTAAATTAAAATAGCCTATATCGTATAAAAAGAACATTATTTGTCTGATTTTTTTAATCAAGTATTTTTTTTTAATCTATTATGAAAAAGGAAGATATCTTATAAATTGTAATACGACATTTTGCTTAGGAATTAGTAACTTGTGTAATATTTCCTTTTTAAAAGCTTTTGGCGATTCAAGTGAGGTAAAACATGTTAGAGATCTAAGACAACGACAAGAAAATAAATATCCGTGAGTAAAATACATGAGCATTTTCACTTCACGAGCACTGAGAACGTAACGATAACTGTGTTAAATAATTAATAAAAATCATTAATAAATAAAATATATTTTTATTTAGTCGTTACTCCTAAACGTTCAGAGTAACAGTTTGTTTGACAATATATAAATAAATAACAACAACAAACATTCAGACTTATAAAAAATTAATAAATATTTTACGGGGCATAGCATATTATTTGTTACAGAAACATAATCATGTCTTGTATCTACTTCCCTTCTGATAGTAAGAGCACTATGTCACTGTTTCTCTGATCATATCGCATATGCCTTTCATTGGATAAGGGCGGTCAGAGGACGATTGAATACCACAGTATTGAAGCTAACACAAAACTGTGCACCACTTATTTGTCCCGTCTCCTCAACGCTACATCTGGACCTATCCACGTTCTTATTTAGGTAAGGGAACGGAACGAAGAGTGACTCTGTATTTGCGTTAATGCTTACGGCGTATATATATATATATATATATATAGATTTATCTTAGGCATTGATGTCAATAACCAGAAGAGACCGTGTTTAGATTTTTGTATTATTTATACAATAATTTTATACGATATATAC
Organism: Teinopalpus imperialis; assembly: GCA_029286865.1. NCBI lineage: Eukaryota > Metazoa > Arthropoda > Insecta > Lepidoptera > Papilionidae > Teinopalpus > Teinopalpus imperialis. The sequence continues at coordinate 10,789,521 of JAGSMU010000016.1, forward strand.
GACAAATTTCCTCCATTTAAGCCTATAGTCCCCTACAGAAGAGTGTATATTAAATTCCATCTTCACTAAAGATACTTCCAGAAAGCATCACCAGGGCCCAAACCTTGATCAATACTACACTCCAACACTGCATTAACCTACTGCCCCCGCCGACGGCGAGGGCCTTGTAAATAAAATTATTTGCGATACCGCCATGTCACAGGCCGGTTCTCACCAGTCAACACAGATAGAAGCGTCGCTGGAGTTTTTTGCGCCACTTCTTCTCCAGCGCCTACGCATTCCGAATAATTCAGATAGTTAATAATAATACTGATATTAAAATAGATAATCCATAGTCAAAAGCAACTGACCGAGCCGTGTTCGGCCTTCTCGTGCCCTTCTGCTGGTTATCCCCTAATAAAAGTGTGAGCGCCATAAGCGCTCGATCACCTTAAACCCGGTGAAACTGTAAAAGCCCTCGGGCTAACAGGGGCCATGTTCTATAGGGGTTATATAGGCTTAAATGGAGCGGAACTTGTCGTTCATATCGTATAAAATTATTATATATATATATATATTATATTTATATATATATATATATATATATATATATATATATATATATATATATATATATATATATATATATATATATATATATATATATATATATATATATATATATATATATAAACACAACATTTTATAAATATCTCATAAAATCAATACATTTAGCCGACTTCTCCTGATTATTGCGCGGTACTCCTGTAGTACCCAGATTGGGAACCTAGGCTCTAGATCATACGTAAACGGGGGAGCTGTCTTAGCGTTTTTGGATAAACGCTTCTTTACAAAAATTAACTAGATCTCCTTGAATAATTTGCCGATAGTCACCAAAAAGGGCAAGAGTTTTAGTGAGCGTATTCTGGCGCTTTCACGCTAAAGATGCTTCTCTACATCGGGTGATTATGTGAGACCTTCGAAGCGTAATAAACTTAAGCTCGCATTTTGCTAATCCGCCATTTGTATGACTATTGTCGATTATCGTGAACCATCTCCTAGCACAGCATTTTCACCTTAATCGGAGTGGTTAATCAGATTGTTAGTAATGTTACTAACTACTAGCATTCTTTAAAGAAAATAGTTTAACATATTTGCACTCACGGGTTATTTTCCCTTAAATCACAGTCTAGTTAAAAAAAAGGTACCGTATATTTTATATATTTATTATACCGTATAACTTATAAAAAGTAACAAAAATTTTGTAAAGGGATTAGAAGTTTTTTATTTATAGCCATACTCTATTTTACTTCTATACAGCTAAATTAAAAAAAAATTGATGTAAAAGTAAAAAACTGTAATATTCGGACGAATCGAGATCGGACTCACTAGTTTCAACAAGAAGTTATTACATATAATATTATATATTTTAGTATATTGTATATTATATACAGTTATAATCAAAAATATATTATTGATCTTATAACTTTTTATAATATATTTAACAAGAAAAAGAAAAAAACATCGATTACTCTATACGTTATAAAATCATGATACCCGCAGAGTCGACTGTTAAACTATTATTTAAGCGGGTTATATGTATAATTTTTGGCACAAATTCCACAATAAAACAATTAATTTTACAATCGAATCGAATAAACATGATATATATCAAACTTACCGCATTAAGCTATTTTGAAATTGTAGCTTCGATAATTTATTACACAGCCCACAAACACATATGTATACTGTAGCACTCCATTAACCATGATAGCCATCCAGTGTTTGTTTACTAACAATGAAACTGAGTAATGTACACTGAACGACACTATCACGATCTATGTAAAACATGAACGTCCGTCATTCTTGACCCGTGATACTTCACTGCATTTTATTGAGAGTTTTTTGGCGCAGTAGATGACTGAAACTACACTGACATTGTTGTAAAAACACAAATGACCGGAGTGCATACATCCATGTTGCTTCATTGGAAGTTCAGAGTTAGAGTTTTTACGCAGTGCTACCTCATTTACTTTTATTTAAATACTTCAGCGACTATCCAAGAAAATACAAGGTGGTGAAGGAAGTTGAAAACGTGAATTCCGAATTTGATACAAGTAGAACACAGTAGTAGAGGTAGAAGCTAAAGAAAATAAATAATGGGTAGATTGGAAGGGCACAAAGAATGCTAGCATGACAGAAATGCATAACAGTGTAACGCCCATGGTGATTGGGAAAGATCTAAAATTTTCGATATAATTTTTTTAAATGTAAAAAACAAATTTTAATTTGACAAATCTAGATATCAACAGACATCGGCTTCTAAGATGCGAGATATTGACCCAATGTCAATAGGTAAACACCAGACAACTCATACATTGAATGAACACTGATCAAGTTTTTAATAAAGACTTCATATATTTCCTGGCACCATATACTTACATTATATTTTATAGCATTATTATGTTATTTTATAGCAATATATGGTCTAATTATAAATTATAATGTTTAGACACAAAGAAAAATTGACATATAGAGTTTTAGACCCTATATTTTTTTATAATATTGGAGGTATATATAATATAACTTGGGGCTATGACTATCTATATACACCTACGACAATGATACAAGATGAAGCGTTGTCACTCCGAAGGACTGAGCTGGAATGCCTAGTTATCAGTCATTGGTTCCCCGGATCCCTATACTCACCACACTAAACGCAGTTTCCAGTGAGGACCACTCCTTCCCCGACTCATTCATTTTACAGCTAAGAACTAGCCGCGACGTGTAGCTCTATTATTATAGAAAAATATAAATTACATCTTGTTAACCATATGATCCTGAAATAGAGAAGAGTTGAAGTAGGTAATTCGAAACATTTCAACTAAACGGCCTTCGGGGATACTAGGACAGCAGAGCTGCGTAATGTGTTAAGTAAACTAGGCGCAATTTATTAGCGCGTCACATGTACCAACGGATGGAAACTGATACTGAAATACGTTGCAGCTTCCAGAGCACTCTGGCAAATGTATCAGAATATCGATGTATTCTATTTGTTATCCACATGAATCATCAACATATACAACTAAACTATACAATTACACTATTACGACACGTTCTTAACGATGACGTTGGTGAATTTTTGTTTCTTTTTATGTCTTACTACTATTCACTTCATCATCTTTGCCTATTCATAGCAACGAAAATGAACGTAGGCCTACCTCGCAATTTGATGTCAACTACGCAAGAAATATTATAGTGACACATTCGTCTTCCCTAATATGTACGTTGTAACGCTAATGCAATATGGTTAAGCCTGTGTCAGAAATACGATACTATAATACATACAGATCAGTGTCTATGACCATGTACGCACACTATCGACACATCCATATGCAGAAAGTGGTAGAGACAACTGCAGTATGACTTGTTCATCTCAGTCCCCAAGCGGAACAACGCATCTGCATTATGGTTCCTTGTCAAGTATGAATGTAGATGTCATGGGCCGCAGGAATCACTTACCATCTGCTGCAACTATAAATAAAAGATAGTAAACAAGTTTAAAAGTTGATTGAAGCTTAAGATAAAACCTCTCATGAACAGAGTTGACGGACTACGTGCAGCCGCTTGGTGATCTGCAAAGCTTCGAAAACGAGCGGATGGAGGTGAAAGTTTTGGGGCAGCGTTCACCGCTATTGGCGCCGACAACTGGTGCCAACTTGCTATCAGGTGAACTGATAATTAGAAAAAAAAAGATTCTGAAAATAATAATTTATAAGGAAATATTAACAAGGGCTGGTTAGTCGATTTCTTTCAGTACCAGGCTACGAGGTATTGTATTCTTCAAAAATCTCATCCAGTGTGTATAGTCATGGTATTGGGGATTTCATCAGAAAGAAATAGTGTATGTCCACAAAAAATATGTATATTATTTACATACAAATACATTAATCAGACATAATATACTATAACATATACCTAGTACCTATAGTTAGATAAATAATAATTATATTGTACAATATAATAATACAAAGTAAGTACAATATTTCATTATATATCCAGCTGAATAAAGATACGAGTAGCATTATTTTCTCTACTTGAATATATGCTCAGTTGTCTTGATGTGAAATACACTTTCCCGTTAGATGATAAGAGATTCAAGCCTATTGTTAAATATCAGTGAAAGATGGCAATCTATCGACGTTATTCCAATCTCCATCACGTTTCATTTGTTTTAAAAATCATTAATAAATCTTTTTAAATAAGGCACATTGGTGGGTTTATTTGTTTCTCACTCTCTCTCATTAGCCATTTCCTCATTACGTGTATGTTCAAGTGTGCTGAAGAGACTCATCGTTATTATTAATGAAATTTTGTTGTAGTTAAAATATGTTGGTTTATCGACTGAGTTTACTAATCATCAAAAAATATTAATATTTGGTATAATTATATTCATAAATTATGAAATTAAATCTATGTGCATTCAAACCAGTAGTTTCTTTTTAAATCTATCTATTTATAAGACAAAATCACTATTATATTTAAATTGAGTAGAAGGAAAATTTTAAACAAACTGTACTTTTTGTAATACGCTCGCATTTGTGAGGCCGCTCCCTAGTAGTAGTTAGAAAGATTGCGGTTCAAACAAACATGGAAGAAGTATTTCTTTGTATATTTGAGCAGATGAAAGTTAGGATATATAGTAATATCATTCCAACTAGAACTCTAGAACTAACTCTTTTTACAAGTCTTAAACCTTTTCTAGGCTAGTAATCCATATAATTATTTTTCAGAACGAATATCGGGCTAAAATGCCTGAACTATTTTCACCAAGTGAATTTCCGAAAGAATACACAAATAAATTGTCGCCACAAGTACGCCACGTATGTCTGGATTATATTCTTCACTTGATGTCGCTTATTAGGCTAGACGTAAGCAGACATGCAAAATAATTCACGAGAGAATTGATTCTTGAGATTGATGATGTATCGCTTCTTCGTGGCAAGTAATTACAGTTGCTGTCGCAAACATAAACTATTCGCCGTGCCGCATTCGCGTACTATTGCGCGCGCCAACTCGCCCGTGCCTCGTTTCCACACCTCACTCAACACTTTTCTGGGCTCAACTTGCAATCTGCGATCTGTTTGCGGATGAATGGATGAAGTTCTGCGAGCGAGATGAATGAAGAAGATAGTTGTCTTTGATTAATGAAATTGGTTATAAATAAAATAAACAAATAAGTAAAGAATTTACAATAATATTGCGTTCCTGCCACCGCACAGCTCGCACGTTCTCAACTTCACACCATCCTTGACACCATATTTCGCTATCGAGCGGGCTATGCTCGGTGTTTTTTCTGCATGATAAAATACGCAACATAGACATCCGCAGTAGAACAGGGGTGACCAACATAGTTTTTTAAATATTAGCGGATACTGAATTTTTTTTTATATTGGAAAAAGGGAGCAAACGAGCGGCGGGAACACCGAGGTGCTCATCGACGCCCATGGACAACTGCAACACCAGAGGAACTGTAGATGCGTTGCCAGCCTTTAAGAAAGGAATAGGCTCGCTTCTTGAAGGACCCTAAGTCGTACTGGTTTGGAAAAACCGCCGAGGACATACCGTTCCACAAGGCAGCTGTGCGGGGCAGAAAATTCCGCGAGAAGCCCACAGTAGAGGAGTAAATAAATAATAATATAAAGTAATATTTGAATGGGCTTGCCATATAGCTCGCAGAACGGAAAATCGATCGGGAGGAAATTTTCTTGAGTGGCAACTCCGGGCTGACATTTGCAAGTTTGCGGAAAGTCTATGAATGCAGGTGACACTGGATCGTATTTTATGGCCATCTATGGGGGACGCCCATGTTCAGCTGTGGACTATGGATAGGCGGTGATGATGTTGATAATGATGGTGAACCACATTTCACTTGACCATTTATTTCCAAAATTTGGGTGCGATTATACATATCATATCAGCCATACACCGGATACACATGTAAGCGAGTGATAGTTTTTATACGTAGGAATCTAAAAAAATTAAACTGCCAGGTTATTGCTTTACTAATTAATTCATATAGGTACATTTTGATTACGATTTTAGCAATAAAATGTTTAGAGCTTTAGTTTATTTTCTGTGTAACGGCTTCGGTAGAGTATCTATTCATTTCTTTTAACAGGTTTCGAAGGAGTAAATTAAAAGAAAATATGGAAAAACTCTTCTGTTACTATTGGATTTTGCTACCGATGGTAACTTTTGGAATGTGCTGATCAGTGACGTTGCCATAAATGGATCGGCTCGATCGGGGATGGACCACGCGCTCACTGAATACCAGCGTTAAATAGCACCGAGCTGCTTGATATGATGAGTCTAAGGAACCGTAGACCCAATTGCTGGTAGGCAAGCATTTCATCTTAGTCCTGTGTATATTTTATGATTTACAGGATTTTGAATATGATGCTTATACCAATGAGTAGGACGAAATAAGAATAATACCGCTGCATTAGAAAGATGGTCAGTAAAGAGTTACACTAATCTACTAAATAAAAGTTTGCGTAAAATGTTATACAAAACTTAACAGTTACAGTTGACTACAATTGATTTTTAACATATATGCGAAACTAACGTCATATCGTTATTAGATACAAATTAAATGTGTCAACAGGACATAATATCTCGGGTCAACTCAAACTATACTATATGTAGCCTTATCTGTTACCTACTACTACCTAACTGCCCAACCCTTAATTAATCATAATTTTACTATTATTTACAGAAGGTTTTAAGTGGTTTTTGTCTTAGTGGGACACATTTTTTTAGTTTATCTTTAATTATCAAAAAAGACAAGCAAAGAAAATTAACAAAAATTGATCACTTATGTTGGAGATAGCAAATTGTAAACGTCACATGAGTAAGTCATACAAAAATTCAAGATAAGAACTAGTGGCTAAGGTGCCTTTTAGATATGTGATAGTCACAAATTATCGATAAATATTCGAGGGAGTGCCGTGTGTGTCATTTAGCGGTACATTTAACAAAACTCTTAACAAAACATACTTAATTTCAATTAATTGCGTCCAATTAACATTCTTTTTCTTTATTTATACCCTAATAAACGAGCATAAACTTCACCTTTTTTTTATAGGTGGCAAACGAGCAAGCAGTACACCTGACGGTAAGATCATTACTGCCCATAAACGTTCGTAACACCGGTGGAGACGAGCTCTGTCAGCCTTTAATAAATATGTAGGCTTTTTTGATTAAAGGCTGACAGAGATTTTGATCCCTAAGTCATATCGGTTCGGAAATACCGCTGGCGATAGTTGATTCCACAGAGTAGTTGTGCATAGTAGAAAATTTCGCATGAAGCGCACAGTGAGATGATGAGGATGAAATTTTGAATTGAATTTTTGGTCTTGATGTGCGATGATTAAACTCAGCGGGTGGAATTAATCCAAAAAAAACTCCTCAGAACACACCTTATGGTAAATTCGGTAAAAATACATAGGGATGCAACATCTCTTCGCAATGCCAGTAAATCAAGCCGATCGGAAATTACCTGGGTGTTAACGAATCGAACCGCCCTTCATTCACCGAAAATGAACTTCGCGGCTGGAATTATGTGAACAATTTACTTTATATGTAGCGTATTAATTTGTCCTAATAAAAGTGTTAAAAAATGCAGTGATGCAGGATCTAGTAATATATATATACTATATATATATATATATATATATATATATATATATATATATATATATATATATATATATACTAGTACTATATATATATATATATATATATATATATAGTACTAGTAAGCCAGGCCGTGCTTTAATATAAAATCTGCAGTTCGTAATCGTGTTTACCGTTAACAATTCAAACCATTCTTCATTCTTACCAGCCTCTTCAGCTTGGAATGTCCGTAGTTATCATTAATTGTTGTTTATTTATATGTATATATAACTGTTACTCGTGTTTGTAATAACATATACCATACAATTCTAAAACGATTCTTATGACAAACAGTGGATATTATAAATGTAATGATAGTTTCCGCGATTCTGTGCTCTTAGTAATAACAACACTGGAACGCTGTAGTCATGATTTTATCCATTCCCTGCAGTTTACACTCAGCTTGAAATAGCTGTAACTAAAAATTTGTGCACTGTTCTTAATGAATATCTAGTGGTATGAGATACATATCTACAAGTTTCTTCATTCGGTTCGTAGGGTGATGAAATTAATTTTCCAAATGAAACACATGAATGCTGTAGCCAAAGCTAGAGGGGAGACCATACTTAATGAAATAAGTTCTTTGTACTTTGTGAATTTTGTTTTATATAATTTTAAGTATCCACTTCCATTCTTGCACATGCATTTTGTCTTATTCATTCATTCGGATTACATTATTCACAAACATACTTTATGTATTATTAATATAATGGCATCATTGTTAAGCTAAAAGATACGCTTTAATAAAATAAAGTTTTATAATAATCGTGCTAGCCATTATTAAATTAAATTAATGAGTATATGCACTGGGGGGTTAGTCAATTTGCTCAAGACTAGTTTAATGCGTTCCATCTATTGTTAATCGCCTTCGGCCTACTGGGCTGCCATTTGTTGAAGCTGTGTCGAATGAAGGAACTGCTGGGACCGTTTCCTGACTATTTGTTGTTGAATGTTCATAATTCAAAGTAGAAGTCATATGATTATAAGGTTTTACCTGGGGTCACGTACTCCAGTCTTCTCTTGGCGGCCCCCTTTATTCCTTGTTTTTAGGTATTACTATTTGCCAGCGGGTCGGTTCCCTGGGGGTATGTGCAGGTCCAATCTCCAAATATCTCAGTATTACCCTAGACAGTCGTTGGGGCTTCGATGAGTACTTCAAACACTTGATCCCCAGAAATAAATTTTTCGAGGAAGCAGCACTATCCTTATTCAGCACATATTAGTCGTTCATTCAGCACATTCAGGTGATCTATGCGATGAATCCTGGGCCAGAAGATAGAGCAATACTACTCTTAGTCAGCTGCAGTAGCGGCTACGCTGGCGGAAAAACCACGGGATGGCGTTGGTCTTCTCCTGGAAATCGTCATGGACCAGGAGACGACTGTTCGAAACGAAATCGGGAGAGGATTTGATCCCGCTTCACAGAGGCGTTGGGAGGTTGAACAGACGCTCTGGCCGTCACTCTGGTAGTCCTGGGCTTATAGAAAAAGGTCCCCTCCAAAAAAAGGTTCCCCTGCCTATCGTATAAGGTGGCTTAAAAGGGCTTTGGGTTCGCCGATGATCAGGGCGGGCTCCTGATCATCCACTAAGTAAGCCCCGATAGGAGGCAACACAATAAGGGTACCAAGGGTGGCGTTGTCTCTCTTCGGACTCGCTTAGGCGCATTGCAGAGAGACACGGGCGCGTACCATAGGAGATCACTCCCAATGCATTGTGGGTGGCCACCGACGGGGTTAAGTGGGTAGAAATCCACTGTTAACCCCCATATAACCCTGTTTCCCCCCCGGGAGATACCTATGAAGATTACTCGTGATATCAATAAAATGCAATTTTAAATAATAATTAATTTATTTAAAACAAAGTGGGACAACTGAGCATACACTGCCCTCTGTAAGAGATAAATGCGACCCATGCCATCTACGAGATGGATTCCTCTACAAAGATTCGACATATGTACCACTGTAACCATGTCTGTAACGTATAATACTGAATATAATACGGTTTTTAATAGACAAGCGTGGTTCTACCACGAGTCGAAGCGAATCGTAAAGTGCTAAATAATCAATATTAATACTAAATACTAAAATAGCACCATAAATATTTTTATAACCTTACTGTAATTTATTTATCTAACACTATTTATTACTGATTAAAAGACGCAAATACTATTTTATAAACATAGTTCGGTGATTCAAAAATATTTTCTTTGTCAGAAATAATTCATGGTGTTGAACTAAACGACATACCGTAAAAAATATTTATTTTGTTCTTGTCATAATTATAATGAATTCTATCATTTTGTTTATGGATATGAATTCGATACTCGTGCAAGTCCAACGAAATTTGTTCTTAACAGATTCAATCATGCTCGTAATGTAGGATACGACAAATTGAACACTTTTTGTTCCCTCGTTGTCTCCATTGTCAAGGGGATACGACTTGTGACAACTACACCACTTACCGTGAATAGCGACGTCCTGGCATGTGTGTTGTGTGATTGAATTGAAAGAGTATATCCAAAATAAACCAAAGGAACATTTTTACTTGTTCGATCTAGCATTTCCGTAAAAACGGTTTCACACTGCTTTAAAAGTACATAGTATATATGAAATACATAGTTTTTGTTATACCTATGTAACCGGTTGTCTTTAATAACCTTCGCCATATATATGTATATATATATAAAGAAATAGTTATTATAGAACATTTCTTTAATTTGAATTTAGCCGTGACTCACTCCGTTGGTAAAGAAGTGTGGAGTCGGGCTCGGTCGACAGATGGCGGTATAAGGGATGCAATCTACTACGTTGGTAAAGAGGGGCTGTCATTGTCTGAGAGGTTTGAAAGATATAAGAGTGTAATTTATTATTGTGTTCAAGTGTTAAAAATATTGAAGAAAAGATTGAGATTGTGAATAATAAACGTTAAATGTCGTTTCTTTGATTACAGAGCAACACATGTTTCTTTATATATATATATATATATATATATATACATATATTTATATATATATGCTGTTACATACTTTGCTCTTTCTAAATCGCTTCACTGTATAAAATAATTTGGAAAATCCATTTTTCCCCGCGCATATTTTGAAAATTGATGATAAGTTATGACTAGCTAGTGCAGACATTAAAATAGGAATAGTATAGTAAAACAGATCCGAAATGAGTTTTGCAATATCGTGTCATTTTATATTACCTATTAAAGAATATACTACTATTATAATAATATTTATTACTAATCATTGATAATACTACAAATTAATGTTAATTCACAGGGTAGAGGCACGCTACAGCTTGTTTCTAGCTGTATTATGAATAAGTCGGTTCGAAATAGCAGAATAACGCTACCGTATTTTGTTTGGTCAGTTTAATGATGAGTTGTATAGAGTTGGATAATGATATGTTTGTTACCACAAAATGCTAACTATTGGTAACATTTGAGATTCATTTATAGTTTTTCTTTAAGTTTTAGATATTTAGTACATAGTACGTTTTAATTTACTGATATAATATAAATGTTTCTTGCGTTTTAAAATGGTAATGGTGCTTCTATAGCAACTAAACTCGCGAGCATAAATATCTACTAAGCATCATGCACTCGGTTTAATGTCTTTTAAAAAATTACTGAGTCCTGAATTTTCATTTTGTTAAAGGTCTAAAAGGTCATTATTATTACGAGACTGCAGTTAGTCATGGAACGTCAACCTGTATACTTATGCCTTATTATGAAATACAAATATTTATAATCAAAACATCTATTAAAGAAGTTCCTATGGGAACAAGGCTAGAGTCACCGAAATGTGGCTTAAACATGAGCCAGTCTGCTGTCAAAAAATAATTCATTGAGCAAAAGAATTTTTCCGGGAATATTTCGATCACAAGCGTACGCCATGATTCTATTTTTTTGTTCACAAGAGTATATTTGGACTTGCTTGTATAAGTAATACGCATCTGAGTAAATAATTGAATTGTATTTTCACATTCTCAACCGTTACCAAAATGATAAAGCAATTTGTTAACGCACTCTATAATTATCATAGAATTTGACTTCGTTGTAATAAATCATGATATTTTAAAAACAAATGACCAGATATGATCCTAGAATTATTTCGGAGACGATTGCTTTTGTATTAGAGGCGAAAAACAAATACTCAGTTTATCTGATGGTGTGATTCCTGCATGATGCATACTGATGAAGTGGGTAATTTAAAAATTTCATAACATTTTCTGAAGATTTATGTTATCTGAAGGTATAAATATATTATTTCACCCTCACAGAAATAACAAAAAGTTCCTAATGTTTACTCCCGTCTAATATCTTTGGTTAGGATATTAAGTTTAGTATTAAATTTCAGTGAAAGACGTGCGTAGTAATTGACGAAATAACATTGAAGAACAATCGAATATTGTTTACACTTTTCATTGTGAGTGGCATGTTGAATTGCTTAATGCGCGTGTATTGGAGTGGAGCAACCAAATCGGTTAAAAGTAGGGATGTTACGGAGGTTCGATTATAAAACCATCTCCGTAACATCCCTAGTTAAAAGCATTCATATTCGTATTATTTTAAAAAAAATCTTACTTATTTGTAAATTAATTAATAATTTAAATGTGTACCATTATTGTTAAAAATTATTCAATACTTTATATAATAATACTATCTGGATCGAAATGTAGGAAAAATAGGAATAGGACTTGTGCGAATTTAAAAAAAATATTGCATCAAAAATATATTTTTTTTAATATTATTGAGTGTTACAACCGAGCACACAGTTCGCCTAATGGCAAGTAATTCCTGCGGCCCATGACAGCTACATTCATCCTTGACAAGGAATCATAATGCAGATGCGTTGTCACGTTGGCCCCCTAACGCTAAACACGGCTCGCAATCAGTTCTTCACCTTTTTTTTTTGATGTCGTCTTGTGAAATTATCATCCCACTCCTCTAATGACTCCGGACCCTTCTCTTTAGCTCATCCCATATGTTATTTTATAAATATAACAATTAATCCCATTGCCTCGCTTGATTTCAACTTTTTTTAAAACATCATGCATTGCACGGTATGCGACGTATAATTATGAAAATGAATCTCGCCCTCACAGAATACCAGCGTAAAGTAGCAACATTACACTGATATGTTTCGTATGGTGAGGCATCCGGGTACTCACTTGCTGGTAACCAAAGCATTTCTCAGGGGTAATAACGCATGTGCATCTTAAATATGCATTGTATAGAATATACACTTGTGCGCAAAAAAAACGACTCACGCTGTACTCTTGCGGTAAAAATTTTCTGACGTATTTGTTACGAGGGGTGTCCCTCACGGGGGTGTAGTCACCTGGTGCTACCAATAACGAATTAGGGTGATTTACAGTCGAATTGAAATATGGTAGAGATATTTATTTAAGTACTTCCTTATGGAGGGTATCTTAAGGTCTCGGTGTAATTCCGAGTTTCTTACAAACAATGGAACGCCTGTCGCGCTAAGGAGAATTTTGTTTTGCAACGTTTGAAGGCACTTTAATCGAGCTTCCGAGATGTGTGCGAATGCAATGCTAGCATACGACAATACAGGTCGTATGCAAGTTTTATAAATTTGCAACTTATACCTTAAGGGCATTTTGTTGCGTTTGTGTAGGATGCTAAAAAGACGACCTGTGATAAGGGCCGCCCTTGCTCTTACATTTTTTAAGTGTGCTCACTTTTTTTAATACCTGTTAAATGTTTATTAAAATGAAAGATGACGAAGCGCCATCTTTTGCACATTTTTAACATCATATCAACCATATGAATTCCTGATATTATTGTACCTTTGTTATTCTGATTTTTAAGCAATAGATGGTAGTAATGATATTTTATTTTTAATTTATAATTACCTCGAAATAATTAGCCTACATGAACATTAATTCCCACTTAACATCATACATTTAGAATGGTTTACATCTCGTCATACAATAAGTAATTATAATAATTCATATTAAAAAGTTATAACCGTAAAACTACTAAAATCAATTGAGTCAATCTCAATTATTTTTGTCGTTAATTTAAGTTTATTTTAGAAGTTCGTTTAAAATATCTCTTTTATATTCAAATTAAGGATCATACAAGGTTTTAAAAAGATGCAACGTGTATATTTTTTGGTATCGCTTCGTGACCCGATTATGATAAAGATATTATTATTATGTTATATAACGTTTTAATTATTAACTTAAATAACAAACTGTCACGTAGCCAATTAAGCGATTTGTTATAACAGATAAGCATAAAAATTATCATCTCATGACATCAAATCGATTCGTTCTAGTAGTTACGTTTAGAAAAAAAAAGTTGTTCTGTGTTATCTGTTATCTGTGAATGATATTAATTAATTATATATATCATAGAAATAGAAGTAAACCACTTAACGAGTTTTTTTATAATTTAGTATGACACTTTGGATGACACAATAATCTTTTATAAGTTTAGGTTTATCTAGAGCTTCAATGCTAGTATGAAATACTCGTAGCAACATAACGTTATTGTATTTCACATCATGGATGTAGGGAACTGGAGACCCAATTACAGATAATGTAACATTCAGCTGAGACTTGAGCTGTGGGGTGTCTTAAATCTTTGTTGAGGTTACATTAAGGTATTTTTGGACTGCATCACTTATCATCAGATGCAAATTTGTTATCACTTACCATCAGGTCAAGTGTATATTTGTGTGGCATCGTTATTTTCATTAACAAAAATCCTTATACTTGTATAAAATCTATACGTTACGTAAAATTACACATATTCATGGTAAGAGTATATTTAGAATGAAATTTACACTTTAACATAAGTATTTAGGTTACACAATACGTTTAAAAAGAATAGAACTAAACAGTAAAACAGAACTACAGTTGAAGTTGTGCATAATAATTTCTGGCTTTTTCTATTATTTTATTTTATAATATAAAACATAAGCACACAGTTCACCAGATGGTAAGTGACGACTTCAGCCCGTAAACCCAAAGATCTATCTTCAACAAAGATTCAAGATGCATATGATATGTGCTGTCAGCCATGAGAACTGAAATGTAATGCCCCGCTTCCGTTAACTGATCCTCCCTTTAGATAGCGATCCGTGTGGAGGTCTCTTACCCCTAAACTTTGCGATTCGATTTATAAGCATTGGTAAAGAAGTATTCTTATGTTCATCAAGGAATATCCCTAACTCCAAATCTTAACCATTCATCTTTATCATGAGACATAACTAATCATGGACAAATTATGCAGTGATCACTTAACTATAGTAACTTGTGTGACTATCACTGGGAAAAAGATAAATTGTGTCTAATGTGTATTCTAAGTATACCTTTATTAACAAACTGACTGAAGTTTCCAATTTTGTTGGTGAAAAAGGCAAGGATTCAAACCATCATGAGTACTCAACTGGCATGCCTCCTTTTAAACCTAGCCTTGCCTGTATAG
This sequence comes from Teinopalpus imperialis, assembly GCA_029286865.1. Lineage (NCBI taxonomy): Eukaryota > Metazoa > Arthropoda > Insecta > Lepidoptera > Papilionidae > Teinopalpus > Teinopalpus imperialis. The sequence continues at coordinate 10,804,701 of JAGSMU010000016.1, forward strand.
CCTACGTTTTTCTTCGGGCAATATTCAAGGTACTAAAGTGTTAAAGTGTTTTTCACTAAGGTATTCTATCTTCAATTTCCGTAGTTTCGAGAAATGTTTGTAGAAAGTGCATTGCTTTACATTAATTTGTTTAAACTTTTAATTATTATTGCTTTCTCCTTTTCAATCTCACTAGTTTATAAGCAATTTATCACGAGTTGATCGTTTGGATTGCTCCATACATAACAGATTAGGGCATTTACCTCCCACAGAGAATGCTATAAAAACGAAGTACCAACGAGTGCAATGACGTGTCTTCGGAGCTATGACCTATGAAGAATAGAAAACTGATGGTGTTCGATAAAGTAATGATATATGAGTCCTAAGGAATAGCAAGCTCATATTGTGGCAAAAAGTTTAACTGAACAATAACTTAAAAGAAGAAAAAATATAGACTTTTGTAAGAATATGGTATTTCACTTATTTATATATATACACATAGAACTTAATGTAAATAATTGATTAATATTTAAAAGTATTTAATTTTCACTACTGTACATACATAGAGTTGGTAATATTTAAAAGTGTATCATCAATATTACGCTAAAATTGTAGATAGAATAACGTTTTACACAATAGTCCAGCCACGCTGCAGTTTGTTTCTAACTACAGCATGAATGGGTCTACTCGACCAAGAAGGACCATGCCCTCACAGAATACCAGCGTAAAATATGATCAAAATATATGACCAACAGCATAATGCTGTTGTGTTATTTTGGTGAGAATAGGAATCCGGGGATTAACAGGTAAAGAGGCATTTACTCACAGTTAACAGGAGTGTCAAAGAATGTGGCAATGGATTTAGATGTCATGGGCCGCGAGTTACTATTAGAGGCACCGTGGGCGTGTTTGTCACCTTTAATATTATATATAAATAAAGCGTTAACAATAAGCGACACAATCGTACATCAAAATATTTTTTTTATTTTGTGATGTACGATTGATATATGATATACGATTTTTCAAATATTTAGAATTTTTATTTTCAATACTAAAACGAAAAATGTGTTAATACTTTATTAAAAAATACAATTAACATGTTATCTTTCTATTTTTAATGATTTTCTTGAATATATGAATGATATAAAATTAAATATACGATGTACTGTAATGTAATGCATTCTTATTTAATTTTCATGTTTTTCACCAATTTCATGTGGTTTCAATTTTAAATTTTACCGTCATAATATCTTCTATAATGGCAAATAAATAAAACATTATGATAAAGTAGACATGGCTAGAAAATAATTTTAAAAGTCTGATATAATTTCTAGTCAAACACGGATACTACAAAAATATTAAAAAAGTAGCCATATGGGAGTTAAACGGTGTCTATTTGAATGAGTGTTTTACAATTGCACATATGTACATGTGTCAATTTATTTCTCCTCTATCTGGACTAATCAAGGCCAAACAGCTGTAGATAATATTAAAAATACAAAATCCACCCATTTGATTTAATTGATTACACCTAAAACTTTTTGAATTAGTTGATCATTCCACAGTCTTAACCTAAATGGAACACACGTTTCCCATCTAATGACATACATGACTAAAATAAAATAAATCCACGTTAATTGTATAAAAAGTTTTAATAAATAATTTCATCACATTCACACACACACACACATAGCATGCTATATTACAATAAGTTACACTCGTAATCATTCTATAATTCTAAAGCAAAAATAATTACGTCTATTTATTACAAAGAATACAGTGTTGTATTAATTTAAGTAATTTAAATAAAATATAAAAATTATAAATTGCGATTTAAATACACAAATTCGTTATTATTATCGATTCGTAAAAAAAGATACAATTTCGGTGGTCTTAATAAAATATAATATTATGTATTATGTATTGACGTCATGGCGTCATAGTGCAAAGATCATGATTATCGCCGATTGATTATTTATATATAAATGCTAATTTTATATAGACGTTGTTATCAGAATAAAATTAAAAGTAGTTTATGTTTTTTTTATACTACTTTAATGCTCATTTCTCATATTTGAATAGAAACATTAGTAACAAAACGTTTAATCAGTTAACTTCAACGCACTTATACCTTTTATTATATAGGCAATTGTTTAGCCGTAAAAGTGTGTGATGAAATGTGAATATGCGTCATATATGCACGTTATTCTAGATGGAAATGTCTACTCGTAATCTGCGTGAATTTATTAGTATAAAAAAACCGTAGAAAAAAACATCACTATGGTTAATATAATTTATGTTTCCTTTAACAGTGACTGACTTTTATTAAAATGATGGAATGCTTATATAAAAATAGTAGAAAATTATATTTACATAACGTCAATTAGTAACTAATTGGCAGATTTTATAAAAATATTAATACAAAAAAATTATATTCCTGAAATGAAACTTCTCAGTCTTATTGAATATAGAGAACAGTATTAACTATGCTTGTCTATTGATAATACGTAACGTAAGTTATATTTGTTCGAAATAATTTACCATACTCAAATAATATATTAATAATACTTAATATTTATGACAATATCAGAATGGCAAGTAAGAGTTTAAAGCGAGATTTACAATTTAATTTAAAAATTGAAAGTGAAATTATTGAAAAAATATGTAAATATATGAACAGTGATTTATATTGTAAGTACTACTAGAAATACTCAATTATAGTTTAGCATCTTTTAATAATATATTTTTGTTTTATTTACTTTAGTATGTATTTAAACTTCTATAAAAACAAAATTAGAAATTCTGAGTACTCATTCAACAATTTAATATAAAAAAGTGTTTTAATTAATTTTATAATAGGTTGAAGTGTAGATTGAATTTACCTGAATTATATACCATCGTAATTTATTATCATGATTATAAAATTAATCTTTACACCGTTACAAGTTCATATTTATAGTAAGCTCATATTTAGGGTGACGAATTTATTGTTTTCTCCACCTGTTACAGAAATTATGTAAAAAATGTTTTAAAGGTTTAATATATAGGTGACAATATTATACGTGCGCCAAGAAATTATCGAATGTGACTTATCTTGTACAATTTATTTTCTAAATCTGAATTCATTACATTTTTCCTTTTAATTTAATGATGATTGCATGAAGGTGTATTAATTAAAGTTGAGATCCATTGGGGGAAATATCTAGCAGATTTTTTATGAAAATATGATCTTCAGGATGATTGGGGTGGCGCTGGACATTCTGAAAAAAAAGAATATTATTCCAAACTCGTGTTTTTCTAAAGTTACAACAAAATAAAGTTATAAAGGTAATTAAAATGGCAAAAATTTATTGAAAGTTAAGTTTGAAAATTTTCCTCTTTTCCCAAAGAAAAAAAAAACTGAATGAGCCTGATTAGATGCATATCCAGCAATCTGTTTACTTTTCGTCGCTTCTGTAGAAAATATTGTTTGTATTCCTCTGGTATATCATTAACTTAATAGCTCCATTGTGCAAATTGATAATATACACATTTAATTAAAATTATAACTGTAATAATTGTAATTTCAATTAAATACGTATAGTATTATGACTAACTGAATAGAGACCGGTACCCAAATATTGAAACAAACTTAAGTAATTTTTATACTGTCTCTTTCGTTTTCTGCTTCACTAATGGTGTGTATCAAAACGTGGCCTTATCTTCCTACGATATCTAACCCTCTACAGTTAAATACATTTTCATAATTAAAAAAAAAATCAGCAAAAGTGACATTTGTCTCTTCTTTCAATAATTTCCCGCACTTTCAATAACCAAGTCTAGGAATTGGTACATGCAGTACAGGTACACAACTATTATACATATTTCACTGTATGGTGGTTGGCTCAAACTTTCGTTAACTGATCAGTTTCAGTAATTGAGTTCTGGATTGTTATTTAAAACCTCATCCACCATTCGACTATTGTCTTAGCTTGGACATCAAATATTAGTTAAGAGTGTTTACGGTATTGCCTTTAGAAATCACCGAAGATGACAACAACAACAAAAAAAATAATTGAATAAGGTGTGTTCAATTTGACAAATAGTACGTACTGCATACGGAGCAGGCGATCTCGTCGCTGTTGTCACCGCAACCGTCGCGGCCGGAGCACGCCACTGCAGTGCTACGACAACGCCCGTTGCCGCACCGCAGTGGGCAGAAGTCTGCTGCTCGCCATCTACGCACACACACAATTGATGATGCCCTCCTCGATGTCACGGTTATAATGTCGAGATCAATTTTGGCCACGGTGAAAAGCGAAAAAGCTCGAGGAATGGAGCATGAATTGTGTGAAGCACACCAACAAACAAATGCTGCGTTACATTACTCAACCGTCACAATAACGAGGGAATTTTGATTCGTTACGTAACTTTTGATAGAAAATGGATAATGTACAACAATAATTGGAAACCTAATCCTGTCCCAAGCGAATGTTGACTCAAAAAAAGGTACTGGTATATATACTATTGTTAATTCTTTAATATTTTTCATCGAGACACGGAATATTTTACGTTATGAGCCATAATATGAAACGTTCTACACTTGTACATTAGTATTGTACAAGTCGACATCAACATCTCATATTCTAATCATGTCTATGTTCCGAATTCAGGCCTCGAAATATCGTCAACCTTAGAAGCATGTGGCACTTTAACAGGTCAAATTTCATGCATTTATACACAAAATATTTACGATCTACATACTATAAGACCATGGTATAAGTGGCGTTTGAAACCATTGTGGGATACTATTCGGTCAGCAAACATGACGGCATACGCCGAAATTTGGTATGAATGGGGAAGCTATTAATTATTCAATATAACATTTCTGTATGTGGTCTTCGTTAATATAAATATCGCTTCAATACTCTAATATAATAAGATATGTTTCATATGTATGTACCAAAATTACGTAATTATGTAAGAGTTTGGTTCAACCTTTTAAAACAAAATTGATAAATTAACTAAATAAAACATAAACGGGAAATAATACAATCGCTACTTATGAACGACTTTGGAATTAAAACCTGAAAACATACATTTTACTTTAATAATTAACTTTTCATTAAGTTTATTCTGCTGTCCCACAAATCTTTGAGACCAACTCTTAACAAATGATCGATGTATTAAATTATGTTTCCTATATTGATTTAATTAAGTTACCTTGATTGTTCGTTGCAGAGATGTGACGGTTCATCCGAAGCATCTTTGCAGGAGATAATAGCGTTGCAAAACTCGTATTCTGGTAGACACTCTCCTGATCCACATCTAAATGTGTGCCGTGGGCAACTGAAATTATTGTTAAATTATAAATATATCAAAGTATTGGCAAAAAACAGCAGTATAACACCTAGGAAGAAGTTAAGTGTTCATGACACTTACTCTACTGGTTCTCGATATAAAAATACAAATGTAGTGCGAAGTGGCACAAGTAATATGTGAAGTTTTGAAAATCCCTGCCACGCGCAACTAATCTGTACAATAAGTTGACGCCAGCGGTGTTTCCGAAGCGATACGACTAAGGGACATATATATATATGCATGTATATATATATACGAGAAGCTTAACCATATACAAGTCCAAATCAGGCATAACGTGGACATATGAAGGTGGACATACCCCTTGCGCCTGGTGGCGCGGCAGTTCCTCTCGTCCTCGCCAGCGGGGCACTGAGCGGTGCCGTCGCAGCGAGCCGCGCGGGACACGCAGCGCGAGCCCGGCCCACCACACCGGAAGGCGTGCATAGGACACCGTTCGCCGGTACCGTCTGAATCACGACAGATATCTCATTAACTATTCAAAATTTCAACATAATGAGGATACAGATGATGAGGCTCTCCTGGTCGTTTTCAAAATCGGCGATATTTTTTTGCATTGACAGGCGAACACGCAGTTTACTTGATGGTAAGTGAACTGCATGTTCGCCTGTGGTCCATGACACTTACATTCATCCTCGGTAGGAATCTCTTCGATCCCTCGGTGACACAACAATTCCATCTGAGGAACGAGATGGAACGCCTCGCGTGAGTATCAGTGCAATCAAAAAGTGCGTTTAGCACTCACTCATCGTCTCCTTCCCTAGTTCAGTGTAATTTGACTGAGATACAGGACATAGATACTATACTATAGTCAGTTGCCTAATGGTTTAGGGTACGGTCTGCCAAACTTAGGGTCATACGTACGAATCTGCCATTCGTCTAGTGTCGTGAAATCTTCGAGCACATGCTTTTCAGTTTAGTTGGAGTGGTTAAAGGGAATCTTAGTAATTATAACACTGCTAGCATTCTTATAAAAAAAATAGGATAAACAAAAATGTTAAATGCACAAATATTGTTTCTTGATTGGGAATCAGAACTCAAAACCCTAAACGTTGTATCCAAATATTTTGGCGAATACGCTGCGCGGCCGTCGCGTTTTACAGATACATACAAAACTCATAGATAAATCTAAAAGCTGTTTTCTTATCGAAAGTCAACTAAAGTTACGAAACTGTAACCTTATAAAAAATATAAAGTAAAAGAAAATTAAACGGCCATAGTGACACTTAAAGGGAAATCCAAACCAGCATTTAAATGAAAGTGGAGAGAGTGTGCTGGTGCAATGAAATGAATCAGTGCATAGACAGTTACTGACCTTTGCCAGTACCTTGGCACTTTTCATCGGAGCCGTCGGGGCAATCTTTGCGACCGTCGCACACAAAGTACCAGCTGATGCACGTTCCAGTTGAACGACACTGTAACAAATAACGCGGTACTTAAGAAATTTTTGTTCTTTTTTCGATCTGATGGCCGCTATTAGCATGAGGGCTTTTACAGTTTCACCGGGTTGAAACGCTTATGGCGCTCAGCCGAGACCTCTATTAGTGGGTATCCAGAACAAGGGCTCGCAAGAGGGAGCCTCGGCTTGGCCGGTTACCTTGTTGCGGGTACTTAATCGAGCTGGAAACAAAATGTATTCGCTTTTTCAGTAACGTATGTGACAGTACGCATAGGTGCGTATAAAATTGCGCTTTTGTGTGAACGTACATGTAAGATTTTCTTAGAGAACATGTAAAATAAAATATAAATATCATTTATAATGACAAAGTAGAGCCTAAGTAAACCGACGTAAGTAATAAAATTTCCAATTAATATGTAAAGAAAAGCAGTGGAATCAATCTGAACAAATTAGTCATATGTCTTAACTCTTTTTGCAAATTTGCGGACAATTATACTAGTAACCCAGGATTAATACAAACGTAACACCTACGTCCATGAGTGAACTATAAAGTTATTAGAAAGCACTTGCTTATCAGATGGAATTCTTCGTTCCATAAAAAAGGAAATGTGGTGGAAACAAGTGTTATAATAACATTTTAGAATGTGCATAAAATGAGAAATTTTTAGGTGCCTAGGTTTTTATAATTTTTTTACACCAGGAGTTCTTAAAACATTAAAAATAACAAAAAAAAATATTAATATCACATTTCATAAAAAAATTGTAACTACAATAACTAACTAACTTAAAATATTAAAGAAATAATAAACTGGATAAAAATTACGGCTGTAGATAATAATAAAATTTCCAATAACTTTAAATTCAGGACATTTATTCTGACACAAATCTGTTTTCTGGTCGGCTTAATTTCAGATGCTTAATTTCCTTACCTGAAAGGTTCCAGGTAAACATCCTCTATTACGAGTCGAGCAGGCTGATGTGGAGTTAGTACGATACGCACAATCACATCGTTTGTTAAGGCACCTAGTATGTGGATCCACCAGATGACATTGTGAATCTCTCAGACAGGGCATACCGAGAGACGCTGGACCGAGGTCAAACACCGGAGGTATATCAGCGCGATTACGATGTTTATCTAAAATGGTATAATTTCAAACAGTTACACAGAGGTTTGTTTATGTATTAGGGAATTAAAATGATTAAATACCAACCTTTCAAAGAGGACTTCTTGGGGTGCCCGCCCTTGTATTTGTTATTTCCAGTCTGTTGTTCCTTACCACCTCCAGTATTTTTGTTCGATTTCTTTTCAGTTGATGGTTGAGTAACTACCCTGTACACAGGTTGGTCGTTTGCATGTAAATTAGCTGTCATTTCCTCGACGTGTAATAATTCATTTTGTTCGCTGTCTTTCCTATTCGCAGGTGGAAACTGTTTTGCTGGTTCAAATGTAGGAACTTTCATTACTGCTTGCATCAATGGACTATCTTCTTGTGTGTTCAGTACATTATTTTTACTGGTAAACATCGGTAGCTTACTTGGTTCTATGGCTGTGTCAACTATGACAAATGGATCGTCTGAGCCAGGATTAAGGTGGATAGGGAGATTAAGAGCTTTGTGAGGTATTTGCATATTTGGCATGTTTCCGTTTGCCGATTGTATTATAACAGCTTCTTGTTCGGATATTATTGCTTCAGTGGAATATGTTGGTATCTTCTGTGAAATACATCTATCTCCAATTTGTTTGAACATATTATTGCACGCGCATCTTCCGAAAAGATTTGGGATCACAAATTCGCAGTGACTTTCTTTTTCCCATAATCGACAATGTTCGTTACTATAGCACACGTGGCTCGGCGGAGCAGCTGGAATGTTTAAAATTAATGAGTTCAGTATTGATTTGTACTAATTTAGCATCTAAGTACGAGCTATTAGTGTGTTAGCTCTTACATGATTCACCTGGCTGTATGGACTAAAGTCCTTTGCCTTTCCCATTAGGGATAAATTAATAAATCATCATTACATTATTCACAAGGCCAACCAAGAATCCAAATAACTATGCCTATGAATTTATTAATAATGCTATCATTAGTTATCATGCAATTTTTTTCTCCAGACCGACTGCACTTTAATTAATATTTTTATAAATACTTGGTTCAATCTGTCAATTTCTAATACACACAACTAACTTTATCCTGTTCGGTTTCTAACATCATTGGTGACAGTTAAGGCTGTAGTAGAGTTTATGTAGATTCAGTGATTTGGGGTAATTTGTAATGTGGCCCGGATATTTAATCCCAGCCGATGAAATATCCATTCGAAAATACAAATAATTGGTCACTTGGTTTCATATATATTGGACATGTTCTGTTTTGTTGATACTGCATCCGAACATTCTAATAAACCCTCATATCTAATAATCTAAACAAATATATAAATTATCTTGAATAATATTTAATAATTGGAATAAAGTAATTCATGTAATAGTAATGTGATAATACAAAATGGTTCTATGATTGGCCATTACGTGTTAAAAAAAGCACAATAAAGCACACACGCGAAGTTTGCTTTTAGTAGGTTGCTCGCAAGTTATCGTGCATCGAACCAAAATAATGATTCAACACCATTGCATGATATCTGTGTCAATAAACCTTCAACAAGGAGTTTCTGAAGTTAAATGATGCGTATGTGATTCAGTTAAAAGGGATGAAATTCATATATTTTAGTCTAGGCCATGAGTCAAATGCCCTCATTTGAACAAATGAACTTTTCCTTCTGATAATGTTTTTTAAGTTAAAATAATTTTATAAAGAAACTGAATTCAATGAACTTCACACCTTGAATTCCAATTTACAAATAACTCTGTTGTTAGTCGGATTCAATGAAGTCTTTTTATTACATTAGCGTTAACAAACGTACTGTCCATGATATCTACATTTATTCTCAACAAAGTTTTGAAACAGAATATGGACTGAGATGAAATGCCGTTTTACCTGTAATCGGGTCTCCTAAATCCCTACACTCGTATTCAAATCAACAAACAATTCGAAACACCGCCGCGTTATATTGATATTTCGCGCTGTTGTTCTGTTGGGTGTGGTCTTTCCCTGGTCGTGCCGAAGTCGGTGCTATGTTTAATTTTAACTATTTTATATATAATAAGGAGATTATTCAGTGCAAAAGGTAAATAAGTGTCTTCTTAAGTAACAACTTTAGTGAAATTAGCATTAATTAATGTACCCAATAGTCCGCCAAAATTGGACGACAGAATTGCGGAGATTCTTACAGTACTTGATACTCGCTGTGTATTATTTACCGCCGATCCAGATTCTCAAACGTCGTTATACTGTACGAGTCTTACTTTTCCTTGTCGAATTGAACAGTTAAGTGAGTTGGACGATTCTCACAATAATATCATAATAAAAGCGTTATGGTTGATAATAGGACCGGTTCACACGAGGCGGCGCCGCGTCGCAGATTCATCGGTACAATTACCAAGTTTTTTTTTCTCACAGACTATACAAAGCGGAAATTATTTCCATTAGCCGGGGTGTATTGGAGATAATATAAGTGCTTGTTGTTACGAAATTTAGTAATGCTTAATGTGGTAAAATTGAGATCTAACTGATTTTCAAATAAAACAAATAATTTTTAGATCGCAACAAGTGATCAATCAATCAAATGGCAATCTTGAAGTTTTGAGAGTTTTCTTATCGTTAATAAATAAATAACATGAAGTCATCAATAGCAATAACATGAAAATATTGTTTAATTCTTGTATTTTTTCCTAAAATGGCTAAAATTCTAGATAAGATTTTAAGGCCATGAATGCCAGGTAAAGGCTTGACCATAAACCGAGTTATTACTGCTACACACAGTATTTAGCTATAGCTTGGTTGTACAACAATGAATCTTAAGAAATTTTATAATTGATTGTTTTCTTTGTTAATCATTGTGTACTTTATGTTCGTTATATGCAAAACTCATTTATTAATAGATTCGTGTACAAGGTACATCCTAATTTTAACTTTCATCTTACCAGTTGATAGACTTATACGGCCATTTATCTCGCTTCGATTCAGTAGATAATACAGTTTGTATGGTGACCAATTGGACCAGGGAATTTATAAAAATAAAAACATTTTATATTACACCAAAATGCAAGCATTAATAGTAGACATGTAAAAAAATATATTTTTAATTCAGGAATTAAAATCTTGTCTCCCTCATCATTATTACTCATACATTAAAACTGATTTTTAAGTTTTTATAAAATGAGTTGATTCAAATTTAGAGTATATAATATATACTCTCTTTCTCAAGTGTCTATATGATTAGCTCAAAACATTTTAATTTGTAATGTAAATATTTCAATAATACGGTCAACTTACAATCAATCATCAAGCCCATTGTACTCATACAAATCACTTCATATTGTTATAATGAATAGGTAATTTCTATGGTATATACTGTAATCTAATATATACCTTCAAGAAAAAATCTTACACCTTTCTTAAAGGCAGGCAACGTATTTGCGACTCCTGCTTGTTTTTTTGACACCTATTCTATAAAAATATATATATACTTACGAGATAGACACGTATGCTTCCTAAATTGTAAATGTCCGTCTGTGCATCGACAAACGCCGTCCAAGCAGGCACTGAATGCTACTTTGAGGGTGCATTGTTCTGACACCACGCATTCAGACCCTAATAGCGTTGCTGAAACAATAGAAAAGGAAAATTAGATGAAATAGAAAACATATCACAAAAGTCATTGAGTGATAGTGTAAAATTATATCACTTAATCTCATCCCGTGGGAAGGTTTTAAGAGGCGAATAGAACTAAATGTATAAATCATCATTTCAGCCCATCACTTACATAAATACAGTATAATTTATATAAATATATATACATATATATATATATATATATATATATATATATATATATATATATATATATATATATATATATATATATATATATATATATATATATATATATATACATATTATGGTACCATTATTATAGTTCACTGCTGTGGGGTTTCTATGCCATAGTTGCCATAACTGGCTAATGGATTAGCCACGGCAGTTTTTCCAGACACCCGTAATGCTGCCGCCCGTCATAGTCCTATGTATTTAGGGCCTGAAATAAATAGATGATGATTGCGCTATCTATCGGTGACCACTGGTTGTTCGTCGCGTTTTCCTTAGTCTCCTTTTATGATACCCACGAGAGGTGATGAGGTGGCTGAGTCTAACGCTAACAACACGCGGCTCTGTAAAAATAACACCTGTCAATTGAATACAAGCAAGGTATTAATTACAACAAAACAATTGTTGTCAAAATTTAACTCGCTGGCCCTATATCTCGCAAATCTGTTTCGGTATTTTAAACCATTAGGGCCAACAGCAATGTACACATACTTCAGAAAATAATAGAAACGTGTCTCAAAATACATTTGTTAACAAGTTTTTCTCCGGCTCGTCAGGTATTTTGTATTCTACGGGATTACCCGTCATAGTAATTACATGACAAAATATGTGTGACACACAAACATTTGGAAATTGTGATGCATTTTTTCTTGAATACATAAAGCTTTTATCTATCCTAGTCTATTTTCCTCATATGCTATAGCTACTGCAAGTTATTATTAAAAAGATAAATAAGCTCTTAACTCTTTTACAGAGGCAGATATAACGAGTGCTGTCCACTTCTATACAGCATAAAAAGTTAGCAATTGCCTTTATGTATTTTAAATTTTAAATATAGCAACTGACCAAATTCAAACCTACAAGAGGGTAGATAATAATGGTTATTTCTCTTATTATTCGGCAACGAAAATGCGCCAGAAATTTTGAAATCGTATCGTACATTGCAAGTCAAGTGAATATGTAAATGTAAATATGGATTCATAACTGAGAATCGTGTACAGTTGTTGTTTAACAATTTTTCCTAATAATCAAACGGAATTTCTCACGACAGGCATACAATTGCGTGTCAATTACCATCCTTGTTGAAGTGAAGCGGAGTAAGGTGAACTGTAGTGATTAAAGAGTTCACGGCCTAAGGCGGACTTGACCCAATTCTGTTTCAAGTTCACCGTTGGCTCAGTTTGGCCGGGCGTGGCGATTAATTTACATCCAATGGACGTAATACTTCCGACGCTGTTTCATGCAAGTCACTTGCAATAAAGTTAGAGTTTGTCCACATTCCAGGGACGATACCATCTTTGTTTTAATATGACGATGCTTTAAAAGCAAATGTTTTTGTTGTATATACAATACCTATCTTTTTGTTTAAAAAAAAAGAAGTTTATGATATTATTTTGTTGAGAAAATGTTGATATTTTTATAGTACTCTTGTTATTTAATAGAGTTTAACCCTTAATCACTTTTAAGCAGAATAATATATAAAACTAAGGAGGTTGTGGTAAAAAATTACTGTAAAAATTTTAAAATTCTTCGCAAGTCTTCCTCTAAGATCCTATTGAAAAATATGAAGTGATTATGAAAATAGCCACACCAGACCTTCATTTTATTGTACTGTGTTTTCTCTAGTTGATGTCAGATTATGAAAAAAAAACAAAAAAAGTTAGGAAAGGAGGAAAAAAATAAAGGTTTCAATTTACTCACCGATAATATTCATATATAACTATTTATTGTTTGGTAGTTTTACTTACTACGCCAGGCCAAAAACATGATGAACATGATTTTAAGTAATTACACAGTTCCGTCATATTCTTTTCTGCCGTACGCATAACTTACAACAATTAATGTCTGTTACAGTCGTATTATGAATGTACGTGGATGCGATTAATACATGGATCGCTGATGGTAATATCATATATCTATTTGAATAATACACGCGAATAAACGTGAACCATTTATCAACTCTTAGTGACAGCGTGAAAGTTCCGTGTACACTGTTAAATTAACGTTATTGTGCTATATTGTTTGTTGATAGAACTTTTTTACTTTCGCGGAATTAATCTACACCTTTATTTTATGTAACATAAATTTAAATTATAATTAGTAATTACTTTATATCAAGTAAAGTATTTACTTTCTATTAACATCACTCTTATAATTCTTTTATTTCATCGTAAAAAGGGGCCTTCTACAAATGTTTGACGATAGGTAGACATATAAATATATAATCTCCTAAAACGGGTTATTGATGACCTAGTTAGGAAACCGGTACTAACTAATCCGTAAAATAATTGTCACTGAAGTACTTTACAGCTTGAAGGCTAGATGCTAACCTAACGTTGCTGTTTCATGCTTAGTTTTGTATTAAGTAGTTTCGTCGAAAGAGCTATTCATCTCAGTGACAACGCATATGATCTTGAATCTTTGTTGAGGATGGATGTAGGTGTTTATAGGCCGCAGTCCTCACTTCATAACAGGTGAGTTATTTTTGTTTGTCACCTTCAGTTCAACAATAAAAAGATGATTATTTCACTATCAGATTGATATCTGGCGATTTTCGTGGTAGTTTTCTTAATATATTTAATAGTTGGTATGATATAAAGTTTTGTCCAAATACTAATTCTTCTCTACACTCGGCCCACTCTGGAAGCTAACGGATAAGACCTTCGCGTCCTAGTGATAGCGAAAAATCCACAAATTTTATTATTAATCGGTATATATTACCATAGCAATAACCATCATTACAATGGTGACAATGTTGTATTGGTCGTTGGTAAATATTAATAGATTTATTGTTACTGTTGAGAGGCTTACGCCCCGTACTAGATATATGGAGAGGTTCTCCGTCAGTACGGAGCATTTCTTATATATTATTCCTCCAATCCGTATTACCTAATGACAATTTAACAGCAATTTAAACAATATGGTAATCGGAGAAATACGGTGTAATCGGTTTCATTGTGCCGAAAGAATCCCGATAAACTGTAGAAGATTTTTCGTATAAAAAGGAAAGGAAACAACGGATCCATCTGATACGAATTGTTTCATGACCCTGGGATCAATTTGATGTCGACTTAAACCAAAATTATGTGACCTAATCACCAGACGCATTGACACAATAATATCGTTGGCTTATTTAAATGAAAAGTATCTGAATATATTCTATAAACACAACCTGAATAACAATACATGTTAGAAAATATTCTTAATTTTTCTATTCAAGTCCATAATAGACTGACATATAAATCTCAAAACACAGATCACAAAGGTGAATACTTGCGTTTATTAGATTAGGCACGGTATGACAGCCGTGTAAAAATGATTCGCGTGGCTTTTCGATTTTCAAGCGCAACGATTAAATCTGCGGCCTAATTTTGTATGTAGATGATCGATAAATTTAATCGCCTTTACGATAGAGGCGATTATAACCATTCCATCACTTTGAAAAGAATTGTGCTAGAGCTGACTATTATAGATTCAGAAGAAGTATTGAGAACTATTACGATTCGAATTTAAATGAAAATAATCTTTAATGTCAAGGACTAGTGTCTACTAAGTGATTTTAGGCGATGATAAATTATTACATTCAGATCATGTAGTCTTTCCATTTACTTGTTGGCACGCAATAGTCATAAACGGCCATGGTTGTGCGCCGTGAGTATTCCAGGAACGCGCATTAACAGAGCTTACTGTAAAATTACGTACACATGACTAAGAGAGCGTAGGTACTTGGATAGCCTTTTACAGCCTATAGGGCCCATATCTTCATAACGGTTACGGTCTTACGAGTCTTAAATCACCTGTGCGAATATTAGTTAAATGCGGATAAGACACGTCTATAGGATACGAAGGTAACAAGATATGTTTTCGAATACATTAAGGTTTACATTGTTGCCCGCAATCTGTTAGATTATATATTTGTAAAATGGTTATATGAATCGAGTAACGGAAAGAAGATTTCCATCATTGTCAATGTAGGTAGTAAATATGTAATCGAAAGATTATTTGATTACATATTTATTATCGATAATGATATCAAAAAAAAATAATCCTGATGTTTCTTGCCGGTCGTTCTCTATTTTTGTCTAATTTATTGTTAATTAGAACTATAACAAAACTAAACTAAATTAATGTTTTTTTTGATATTATGATATCAAAATATACCAATTTAAGTTAATTTCATTATTACTGTTCGTATGCTTAAAAATAGGGGAAAGAAGTTAGTATTAGTTCTAATTAAAAAAAAAAAATCATATTCATTATAATTAGAAAACTGTCGACGCTAAGTCATCGCACTCCAGTATTAGGTCTCTGGTGATCTTTGCTTGATCTTTCATATAACTGATTTTACTATCATTGATGTATTTTTTTTTAATTCGATATCTAACATATGTTTTTGAACGTTTGTTGAGAAGTAGAATCAAAGAGGTTTTTTTTGTCCTAGCTTGTTTTAAAAATAAGAACATTTGTTTCTTAGTACGTTGCGGTTATTAAAATAATAGTGAGTGCGTGACTGGCAAAATTAACTCAGATACCGATCAATGTGGAAACTATGTATTTTTGTTCATCTAAACTTACTGATTCGACAAGGGAATAAATTAAATTATTTTTAAATAGGCAGGCGAAGTTATTTTCGTGCCCCGAGTTTGATGTGAACTGAGTTAATAAATGCGATACTATATAAACATATGTTGGGGACATATGTTTAGTTTACTATTTTATGTGGTGTAATAGAAACATAATGGACTATGTAGTAAGTATGAAAAAAATTTCTATATACCAATATCTTATTGCTAATGAAAATCTCAAACTCGTACAATATTAAATTTATTTGATTTAATTACGACCACGTTCTTCTTGAATAAAGTAAATCTAATCCTTATAACAAAATACCATGTAAGTGCCTTAGGAATATCCATTTCACCTACCAGATCATTCATTATTCAGTTTAGTACGATAATAAGTAAATGTAAGAAACCCATAAACTGAAAAATATTAGTACAGAAAATACGATTCCAATCCACGACCGCTAATTTGTGAGACCGAAGTCCATAGTTTTTTGTTAACAGGATGTTAGTGTCGTAATTCGTAGCATTGAAATACGCTCAATAGCGCCCGCTTTTTTTAATATGATGCGTAAAATTCTTTTATAGGATAAGAGAAAGGTTCGGATACAGTGTAAGCGAGATGAGATAATTATTTTACACGATTATTTCGATACCAATAATTTGTCTATTGGACCATATTTGCTTCTTTTGCGAATCGAACCCGAGACCCAGAACGCTGTATTGTGCCTTGGCTTTATATTCACGTTTATCAATTTTAGCATACCCCTTTTTAAAACTATACAGGTCATAGTGGTTAGCATTTTAATACAAATAATGTTATATATTTTATTAAATATAATAATTTATTTATAAAAGAGATATTTCTTCATTAACTAGCGGTCACAAATTTCTAACCGTCACGTCAAATGTTCTCCCTTAAGCAGATTCCATAGATTTCGTTAGTGAACCATGTTACCATTAAAACTAAAGGATAGTTGACTAGTCAGAGTACTTGCAGTCTCGAGTCCTGGGTTAGATTCTCAGATAGGGTCAATTATTTGTAAAAAGGAAATTTTTGGTTTTCGGGATCCGTGTGTTTGTAAATGTTTTTTTTTATTGTATTGAGGGTGACAATCGAGCACACTGTTCACCTGTTAGTTAGTGGTTCACGCGACCTATGACAGAATCATAATGGAGATCGATTAACGCCCCTGAGGACTGAGATCGAATGCCTCGCCACCAGTAATAAGGGTCTCCTACAATCCGCAGCAAAACGCTTTGTAACATTTTTTATCACATTGAGAGTAACAAACGAGCACACAGTGCACATGTCACAGGAATCACAGATGTCAAGTGATTCCTGCGGTCCTACCCCAATAGAGCTGACCCATTTATTCTACAGCTAGAAACAAACTGCAGTGTAGCTCTACCACTGTTATAACTATAATACTATTTTAAGCTAGTATTCTGTGCGGGGGTGGTCCTCCCTGGTGGAGCCAACCATTCATTCTGAAGCCAGCAACATGCTGCTGCGTGGCACCACTACTGTAAAATAATTAGTAAAAATAACATGGAAAGTCTTATGTCACTGACTGTACCCGAACTTTTTTCCGATTATTCCCCACGTGTTTTACACCGAATTGGGAAACTTGATATTGAATGATTACTTTTATGTTTACGCAGATGAAAATGGTATCAGTACTTGCGCACTTTCATTAGCATATCCTGGTTATTAAAGCAGAATATTGTTGCGGAAATCGACCGAGGAAATCATCTGAACAAAACATTGCTATGAACGAAACAAGTGATCCAAATATTAGTTAGTCAAAAGTAATATGAAACTTTTGATTACGCCTAATTTGTGCCAAGACACCATGAATTTCGTGAGGATCTGGGTTAATGGACGAACTGTACTATGCTCGGGGTGAAGCTGTCACGTCACGCTGGCGTACTTACCGTGACATGAACATATAAGTACACGCATAGGTACCAGTTATTTAATATATCTTCATTCACGGACTAATTAAGTTATTTATTATTTTATTAGTGGAATTAGGTTATTTAAAAAGAAGCAGGCAGTTCACGTTATAGTAAGTGATCAATGGCCATATTTAATTTAAACATAAACATTCACCATACTCAAAAAGAACAAAGACGCCGATATGTTATCCCGCAGGACTAATATGGAATGCTTTCTTGCCAGTAATTAGGTTCGCGGTTTCAAGACAGTGCTAAGCTGTTTTGAAACCGCCCACATTTACTCACACTTCACATTTTACATAGGTCCTTATAGGATCATGGTCATATTTGCTATTACCATGGAGATTAGACAAATCAGAGCAACATACCTATTAGTGAGGGGCTTTGTGACCTAACTGGTAATCTCGCTGTAATTCTGAATGTACTCGTGAAAATATAAATGTTTTTTTTATTACATTGAGAGTAACAAATGAGCACACAGTTAACATAAGTGACTCCTGCGCACAATGACATCTACATTGTTGATATTAATTTTATATTTATATTTATTGATCTTGATATTGATTGATTCATGAAGGAATCATAATGCAGATTGAGGACTAAGATAGAACGCCCCGTCACCAGTAATGAAGGTCTCCGGATCCCTACACTCACCAGATGAACAGTACCATTATGCTGCTATTTCAAGCTGGTATTCTGTAAGGGCGTGGTATCCCCTTTCGCGCTGACCCATTCATTCTACAGGTAGAAACAAACAGCAGCGTAGGTCTACCACTGTAAAATATAAAACTGTAACATATGATGTCTGCGTGGCTACATTTATGTTTATTTTTCTCGACTGGGAATTTAATTATATATATCAAATGTTGCTTTATTTTAGTCGTATGTTGTACGTATATCTTGTGTTCCTCCGATCTTATTGCACATGCGTTAGATCAGACTATGGAAGGTTACGACGAGTGAGTGCCTCTATGTTTGTGCGAATGCTTAAGGTGCTATAATTTCACCTGCACAGTCATTAATAGCACTCGCAGGAAATAATGATATAAACACCGGGGACGCAATAACATTGTAGGCATTATATTTTACTGTTGTTTAATAATGAAACTCTTGTAAAGTAAAGTCTCAATAACGACCACTTGGCTTAGTAGTATCTACTTGTAAGTTTATGGATTTTAGTGGATTATAATTAACGTGTATCGGTAAATTGCTTACGAACTTATTATAATAGCCAATATGTATATATATATATATATATATATATATATATATATATATATATATATATATAGTTCTTGTATCGCAACAGAAGATAGTTCAGTGCCTGAAAGCGGGTAGGTAAGAATATTAACTCTATAAGTATCTGTTTCGTTTTTGTAAACGCTTACAGACGCGTACGTGTCTCTGAATATCTGAGGTAAAAAAATACTGTGTCTAGTTAACCGATTTTTTAGGAAATTGTTTGGGATAATCATTGAAGGCTACTCAATATATTAAAGAGCGGCTAGGCCCAGGTTTTCGACGGAGCTCAAGAGCGTCGAAGTCCTAAACCAATGTCCCGGTAGACTAGCCTAGTGACAATGGCCGGTACCTGAAGTTGACATAACCATTTAGCAGCTTTACTCCAGATCAACCAGTTACGACAATAAACCATCTATATTATTTTATTACTTAGCTTAGAGATTTCAATTTATATAAGTTGATATTTATCGATCTATATTCCATTGAGATCGGTTTATTCAAATTCTCTTATGTCTTATATATATATTTTATGCATATTATATACAAGGAAATGATATATTACATAGATATCTAAATAAAAATTACATAAAGCCAATACCTGAATAAATTCTATTCAGTAGTTTCTGGGACATGTGGGTAGTAGTAAATAGGATGGTGCGAGAGTATAGTATTTTGTGACGCGAGAAAATTTCAGCAATCATAGAGCCACTTTGCTGCTCGGTACTAGCTGTAGTTTGCACAGAACGGCTCGACAGGGGAAGGTTCACAACAGACAGAGTAGCTAAATATCAGAATAGCGGTAGTATGTTACGGTAGCAAGGCATTCCATCTCAAACCTCAGGGTTGATCTTGAATCTTTTTTAAGGATTTTTATGGCTATATCACGTGGTCGCTTATTATTAGTTCCATAAAAAAATGGAACACAAGAGCATATCTTGTATGGTTTTATTGTTCAAGACGTGAGAATAAGTGAACGGAAATAGATGTAGATTATATATATTCCGCATACAATATGAGATTTGTACTTTCTCTTTTATAAAATCAGATCACCTTCTTTAGACTTTAAATAACATGTAGAGAGGTCCAAAAAACGGAAATACGAAAGGATGCAGCTGCATATGAACGCATATCCACTCTTTTTTATTATTCCATGTAATGGTTCTTTGTTAACAAATAAAAAACAATTTCAATATCATAGTTCCTTTCCATGAATTGATTGATTTAAAACAGTACATTTTGAATGTTTTTTATGCACCTGCATAAATATAACCGGACAAAAATATAGTACTGAGTGATGATATTAAATCGGTGTCCCCCTGACCGATTTCAATTACTCCGGTGACATATTCTCGTTACATTCAAGAGTCGTCATGTCATATACATACTTGTTACGTACCTTATACATTCGCAAAAACATGTACGCACTTGCTAATCTGAATCTTAAATCTCTCAAATAATAAAGTAGTTTATTTATAAACGAGAAAACTTATTGATTTAAGGCCTAAGGTTTATCATAGAAGGCTCTAATTATATTATTTATTATATATCAAACTAACGTTGGTAAAGAAGAATACATTAAGTATAATTATTACTGTTATATATAACATAGTATATATTACGGTTATTTTACACGATGAAAGTACGCAGTAGTTAGTAAACGAATGGATCGGGTCTCTTACAGAATACTAGCATAAAATACGTCTTAGTTCTTAGATATAAGATCTTATTTTTTTCATAGTATGGTGAGGTTCTGTAAGCTAAACTGAATATTGCCATTAGATTAAATATGTGATCATTTGTTGCCATTATATTCGTAAAAAGATGCCAAGCAGTTTATAAAATAATTTACTTTATAATGCGGCATGTTATGGAACACATAGCATGCCAATAAAATTATGTTAGTGGTGCAGTTATAGCTTATTGAAAAATATGATGGGCAATTTGTGGAGAATTAATGTTACCAACGCTTACTCGATTACAGGGACTGCCGGCCCCTCGAGATGCACATAGATTTAAAACAAGTATAACCCAATTCTAGAAATGGTTCATAAAATTGGTTATTATACATATTTTTGTACATAGAAAATTTTATTTCAGTATTTATATATATTTTTAAAACAATAAAACAGCTTTGTTATTGAATTTATAAATGTTTACAAAAGGTTATAGTCTATTCAAATTTCTTAATATCAATCAATAAGTACCGTCCTTTTTTGTAGAAATAATTTTATATAATACAGTAAATTTAAAGATAAAAAAGCGTGTATATATATATATACATATATATATGTATATATATATATATATATATAATTTACTACTACTACTATAACTATATTAAATATACTATAAATAAAAAAAACAAAAATATCGGCTAAAAACGTGAAAAGCAAATGCGCGCGGCGGTAGTAAACTCGTAGTTTAAACGAGATAGGCATATCCATTTTATAAGACCTCAAACACCCTTTAAACTTAATAAGGATTTATTGGTGTAGCGCCCGATTAAATTGTGGTGTTTAGAGAGCATATATCTTGTCAACGAGTTTCGGATTTTTATTGTGTATAAATGTTTCCGTTGATACTCGCATGTCGGCGATAATTACAAATCGCTGTAGCTGTCCGCAGCCGACTGTTAGATCACTCTGAACGGTACGCAGTGTCAGTTACCCTGATAGGTCTACACGATGATTGCTCACGGTCGGCACACTGACCAAGAGGAAGTATACCTTGACAGCTGACAGATGTCTAGACAGACGCAACCTATTTACAAGAAAGGAGATAGCGATGTCTAAATCTCTTAAATATTCAACAGACGTTTCTCAGCAATATGGACTCTCAATATACATTCCGTTAGTTCTATATCACTTATAAAAAGTGCATAATAGCTACAAATTAATAAACGGTAGTAAAAGTATATAAATTTGAATATAATAGTGTTGAACATACAGAAAGCAAAGGAAATTCATGTCACATTCAACAGACGAATTAATTACCATTATGGTGATATCGAATACGCCTTCATTCAGTTTCCACTGCACTGTGGTAACGTACTGTGATATCTTACTGCAGAATAAATACGGCTGGCAAACTGTGAAGCCTTTGGTCAACTCGCACAGATTTACATAATAGCATCATCTTTATCAAATCAAACTCTTGGGGATATGTCGTATTATTTCTTCGTGGGTTCTCTCTTTTAATCTTTATGCACTTAAAATCTGAATATTTATGCTTTAGACGTTTAGGAACACTGTTGTTTACAACAATCCATATTGAAATTTGATATTCGCCCTAGATTTTGTAACCCCGTGCTGGTCTAAATAAAGTTTTAATGTATACTACACATCGAATGCAAACTTGAAAACAATAACGATCAGAGTAATAGTACTTTTGCTAGACTGGCTACATGAATAATTAATTTACACTAAGTCCATTAATTGATCCTAGCTAACGAATGGTGGAAAATCCATTCAAACTTGTTGAACCTAATTTTCGTTGGTTAGCTTGGGTTTAGATGATTTTGTCACCGCAACGGGCACACACTTTACCTATAAGCACGCACATCCATCTTTAATAAAGATAAGATACAAGCATGCGTTATACGCCTCTAAGGACTGAGGCAGTTACGAGCCTCGTAACGAATAACACGGTTTCCTACATCCACCATAAGAAACACAACAACGTTATCCTATGTTCACTCTGGTATTCTATTTGAAGCAGCTAAAAGTGAAAGAGTCATTATGCAGCTAGCTGCAACAACAATGAGTCATCTCCACAATGGGTGAACCAAGTCCACACGTATACCAGCATGAAATAGCGGCATAACCCCGTTAAGTTTCATATGGTAAAGTAACGAAGCATTTGATCTTAGTCCTTCGAATTGACAAAGAAAGTGTAGCTTAAATGTTTTTTGAGGATGGATTTAGCAGCATGTTAATTTACAATCAGATAAACTGTGTGGTCATTTATCATCCCTACTAATATAAAAAATATACTACTCTTAGTATTTCTTATTCTTTGTGAAGTAAGCTACCAAGATAGCCTCTTGAGCCCTCCGCTCGTGAGGGGCGTTAGCGTGTAGGGAGATCTGCGAATAGCCCCCCTGCATATAGGGTGTAACTGGCATGTCCGTGTGAGTATGAGCACTTGTCCAGGATGCGCCAGTTTTGCTGACGTTTCCGGAGAAAAGGAAGCGTTGTTTTGTACTAAACTTTAACAGCTATAGAGAGAGGAGGAAAGAAAAATCGTGGAGTCCAATAGAATGGATCGACCATATACCTTTATTAACGAAGTGACTATTAATTTTTTTTTTAAGTAATCACCTTTTTAATTCATAATATTCTCGTTAATGCTAACATTTTTAAAGAATGGTATAATATATGCATATACAATATATGTATATACAGTGCAATAACTTTGCGTTCACTTGGAAAAACTGAGATTATATTCTTTATATTGAAAATTGTTGTATTTAATATTTAAGCATGTGTTCTTTGTTTAAAAATATGTTATTAAAACATATAGCAAAACTTCTCTTGGTTTTTCATATATTAAGATAATGCTTTGTGACGTTGCTAATCCTTGTTTCTGCCAGCAAGATATTTTAGTCTGTGTTTGTAACTGAGATATTGCTTACGTTATAAATGCGACGAAGATTATCGGAAATTTAGCGCACAGTCTCCGTCTCTCAAACCTCCATCGTAACCACGTTGCAAAGGTATCAGAACACGGGTAACTTTACTGATCGAAATCGTAGGGCCCGCCGAACTATTCATACTGCTGTTACATTAGATTAGTAGACTGTCCGTGGTCCAACAGTCTAAATCACACAAATCAGATCAGAGATTCAAGCCGCCATCAGACGTGAAACTAGCGCTGTAACCATTCGGAATTGCTTTTGGATTACGAGCAATGAGGTCCTGGAGAGTATCACTGATGCACACATTAAAGATGACAACGCAAATTATAAGGCCACGTCAAAGCGAAAACCATGATGACTAAGACATGTGGGATAATTGACGTGTCCTTGTCTGGAGAAAGCTTGGACGAAAAACTGCAATGGAACTTCAAAATCAATTTTACATTAAATCAAATTCAATCAATCAAAAAAAAAACTTATCAATATCGTTTTGAGGTAGAATAATGATTGG
The DNA here is from genome assembly GCA_029286865.1 of Teinopalpus imperialis. NCBI lineage: Eukaryota > Metazoa > Arthropoda > Insecta > Lepidoptera > Papilionidae > Teinopalpus > Teinopalpus imperialis. The sequence goes on from JAGSMU010000016.1 coordinate 10,829,287, forward strand.
ACTAAGAATGCTTTGATTCAACCAACTCCCGAAGACAGCAAATTTGTACAAAACCACTGGGAATTCTCAGATCATTTAGAATAAATAGAACGGACACCTATTTGTTTTTGTTGATAATAATGTGGCGACATATCGAGTTGAATGAGTGAAGACCACTCACCGAGAGTACATCTCACGATTAGATTGGCCGGCCGGCTCGCCTGACTTAAGCCCGATCGAGCACGCATGCGATTGTAAGCGAGCCGTTTGAAATCGCCAGCCACCCTCACAGATCCTATCAATGATCAAAGAAGCCGCCATTAAGGAATGAGTCAGACTACCGCAAGTTACTGGATAAATTGATTTTCAGCATACGCAGGAGATTTCTCCATGTAGTCTAAGCTAGAGGAGGTGCTATTTTATATAAATATGTTAAAAAATATATTTTTAATCATGAATAAATTGATTTTAGTTAAATCATCTGTTTTCTTTTTATCATTGTTTCATAGGATTGTTTGATGTCATTTTATTCAAAAGAACAAAATAATATTAATTTATTTTGTAGCTCAAATGGCTCGTATTTAAACAAGATAGCATTTTTACAAAGTTTTTTTATATATTTTATCATAACCACTAAGTAAGTTTTCCAAGTGACCGCAAACTATTATTTGATGTGCACATATATACGTCTGATTTTATGACAAAATTGAATATTATTATTATATTAAATATAGTTAGTAAAAGGGTGGTTCGATATAGGTTCTATCCTAGTTGAAACTTTGCTCGACTGGACTTATTACCAAACATATCGTACACACTGTTCCTCTCACCTACAAAATACATAAGCTACCACATTTTTATCCTAATTTGAGTTAACAGCGATAAGAAAATAAATATATAATTATTTATTGTCCATATATAACATATTCAACCACTTGATTAGAACCCACGACCTTAATACCATGAGTCCGCCATCCCAACAAACTAGGCCGCATTTTAGAAAAATGTACAATTATACGTATTAAATTATATCTCAGAAAACTTAAACCATAACGAGAAAGTGTACGTCTACCTTAATGGCACTGAATGTGGCGATTCCGCCGGTGACACGAGTCTTTCATAAAAGTTGTATGTAAGATGCAAAGCGACAAAAGAACCGTTGTGATCCACCCATGTACCACTTGCTTAAATTTGGTCGAATACTTTTGTAGAGAATAGGGAGAAGAAAGCGCGCCGAGCGTGAGAATATGGGACGATCAAAATAAAAAGCTTTTGATAGCGCACTGATATCATCGCGTCGTCGTCCAATTTTAAAGTCGACATCGTGCATTTCGGTTCACTGCAATCTTTTCACTAAGTATAGAATGAAATGTATTCTCACGGTCGCGTAAACAGAATACTTTCTTAATAACGATCTCGTGCCGCATAATTTATGCTGTTACACTTCATTACAAATTCATAGGATTTTTGATGCTTAGTATAAGACTCTCATGACGGATGGCCCAAAAATTTAAATTCACTCAATTTACCTATCCATATTACGCCTACTTTAATTTTATTGTATATCACATATGTATAATTTCAAACTGTTTATTCAAAATAAAATATTACGTACAGTAATAATGAGCTATAAACTAAAATGATCGTATCAGGAATATTAAACTCAGTTCTCGTGGTACCAAGAACACCAGCTGCATTTGCTCACTGATCTTACATACTCAACCATTGAGAGCGAGATAAGGTGTCGTGGCCGTCTCTTACCAATCACCCGAGGACTTCGCGAAGCTATCGATACTCGACCGCATATGGTGCAAATATATTTTTAATGAATTTACAATTGAAGCGTCACTAGCCTAATGGTTTAGGGTATGGTCTGCGCAACTTAAGATCGTAGGTTCGAATCCACCATTCGACAAATTTCGTGAACCATCTCCAGCACAAGCATTTTTAGCTTAGTTGGAGCGGTTAATTAGTATTGGAATATTAGTAATGTTATTAGCATTGCTAATAATCTGTAAAAAAATACATTCAGCGCAGTTTTCAGTTTTCACAGTTAGTCTCAAACATTATGTTCCATTTTAAATTTGTGTACCATTTCATTATCGTTTGGTTGAACGAAGTTCGCAAGAATCGCAAAATCATTTTTCATCGTCGAATCTTATCACGTCACAAAATAACCTTTATATTCATTACAATTTTTTATAAATTTTTCTCAAACAATACCTCTCCAAATAAAGTAAGCCGCTTTGAAACGAGTAAGCCGATCTCCCATAACGCACACTGATTGTGCTATACAAATATTTGAATGCAAAAACCGGTGAAAGCAAATTAAAAATCATTGAACCAATACCCAGACCGCTTAATAAGTCCATCACAATAATGAATATTTATTTCATTGAATAATTGGCGTCACGCAAAATATTTTAGGTCAGATAAACGTTTTTCGTGGATAAATCGGATATAACATATCAATATCGATTACATTAAATAGATTTAACTTAATACTAAATTTAATAAGTTTAACAAGCAGGTATATTTCAGGCTGAAATATTACGCGAAAAACTTTGCGTGGTCGGCAGAATTCTAAGTAATTGTAAAGCTACTAAATGACACTCTCACATTACTATTACAAGTCTAATATTATATAAGCAAAAACTTCAGAAGTGATCCAAAGCAGATAGTGAGAGGTTATCTGCCTTCCCAACACGTAAGTATCGAAGCGCTTGTGCGTTAAAAAAAACAATCGTTTAATTCGTTCCGCAGCGCGTGCTTAATCTGGGTAATTATTTATTTCATTACTTATAGACAATGGTTCTCTTTATAGAATTATTCAATTTTTTTTATAGAAGGATAACAAATGAGCAAGCAGCTCACCATCAGGTAAGTGATTACCGCTCCCTATAAACATCCGCAGCACTAGAGGTGTAGCAGTTGCGCTGCCGGCCTTCAAGAAAGGTTTCAGGAGCTAAATAATCCTTATTATTGACCAATACGTAACAAAAGCAAAGTAATTTAAAAATATTATTACGACTTTACCACCTGGCTCTAGCGCAGCATTTGTCGGTGTTTGAAAAAAATAGATGTTTATTGTCCAATAACTTGAAAGCAAACAAAAGAATGACTTCTTTAAATATTCGAAACTAACAATAGAATATACAGATATGCATTTCTTTTATTTGTCCTATGTGATTTTATTACAATTGATGGATAATTATGTATTTTATAATAATGTAAATAATGTTTTACAAAAACATTGAAGTAATATTAATGAGACATATTTAAGCGTCGCAATTGGAAAGTTCAATCCGATTCTTAATTCTTTAACGAACTAAGTAAGAATAATTAAGAAGCAAATTGATACGTTAAAAGCTACATCAAAAATAAAAGAAATAATATGTTTCTTTAGTCATTATTTACATAAATATGCAGCTTTATTTTACAATTGTTGTATGTGTAATATGTATATATATATTATGTTTATATGTTGGTCATATATATTTTAGACCTTTAATACATTTTTAACAGTGGCGAAGCTGCGCTGTTGATTGTTTCTAACTGCAGAATGAATGGGTCAGCTCCACCGGGTTAGGGCGCACCCTCACAGAATAGCTACATACAATAGCACCATAATACTATTGTGTTTCGACTGGTGAGTGTAGGGATCCGGAGACCCTTTTGACTGGTAACGAGGCATTCCATCTCAGTCCTCAAGGTTGACAACGCATCTGAATTATGATTCCTTGTCAAGGATAAATTGAGATGGGCCGCGGGTATCACCTAACCATCAGGTGAATTGTGTGTTCGTTCGTTACTCTCAATGTTATAAAAAGAAAAACATATAAAATATTATTCATTGAATCTTTGATATGGTTTTCTTTGTATTGTTCTAAATGTCGAACATCTATCATCTGTTTCTTTTTTTTTATCCAGGATAGCTCATTAGATATTTTATTGGATAGCGAAAATCTGTGAGCGTAGGTACCAAAAAAAATTAATAACAATAGTTACATCAAGTATTGGCCATTTAAGTGAAAGTAATCTGTTAAGTTTGCCACAGACTTGACCGCATCAAGTGCGTTGGGTAAGTTAATTCTTTTGTCGGCGCTGGCGCGGCAAGTAGTAATACATACTATAAAAATATTTCCATCTACGTCGAGTTAAGCTAGCATAGAGTACATTTTCATTGTAGGCTCGCTTAAGGTCATTGACACTACAATTGTATGTACAAGCTATGACCGTAGCAATTTACGCGTGAATTTTAGATTCTTTTTTTTATTTATTACATTGAGAGTAACAAATTAGCACACAGTTCACCTGATGGTAAGTGATTACTGCGGCCCATGACATCTACATTTATCCTCGACAAGGAATCATAACGCAGATGCGTTGTCACCCTTGAGGACTGAGATGGAATGCCTCGTAACCAGTAATAAATGTCGCACCAGACGAAATACAGCAGCAGTATGCTGCTATTTTACGCTGGTATTCTACGAGGGCGTGGTTCTACCCCGGTTGAGCTGACCCATTCATTCTGCAGTTAAGAATTTAATTTAAATTATAGTGAAATGTCTCTATGTTGGTCATAGCGTTACTATTTATCATCTTATTTATCAATAGTCAGGCTATCCCATGGGCAGACGGATTGGCAACCATAAAACCAAAAACTTCATAGTTTAAGGTGGATTAATTATACAGAATTATACTGAACGCATCTGAAATTGTAGGTTTTTGTACTTGTGAGTTTATGGATTGTTTTACGCATTACGCCACCCTCGGCTTTTAATTATTTTACATTTAATAGAAGCCGACTTTTATTTTGCGATGTAGACGTGTATAGATAGATTATGTATCGGTAACTCGTTTAACAATAATATTGAAAGTTATTAATTTTAGAACAGCTACGACCACGATGACGAAGAAATAAAAAAATATTAGGAAAACTTTTGTACCCCTTTAGTATACATACATTAATATTTTTTCGCACATGTAAAAAAAATAAAGTGGCGTAACTTACATTCAAGACACGTGGAGCTGTCAACTTGTGCGTAATATGGTTGACAAGAGCAAACTCCTTTGTCGCAGTGGGAATTTGAAACGCTGCAGTCGACACTTGTTCGACAATGCGCACCGAGAGGACCACCGCCTTCAGCTTTTGTGATCTGAAAAGCAACAATGTTTGTGAAAGTTAGGAACTAAAATCGTAAGTTCTTTAGGCAGTTTGTTTTTTAGGGAGGACGTTGACCTCACAATACATTAGTTCATGCATGTTTACGTTGTGTCTCGTTATACGAGACAGACTATCGCACAGAAAGCTTTATTTTCGTATTCTAATAAAGCCATGAAACTTTAATTAATATATACGTAACGTCTCGATATAAGTTTTTTTTTAATAATTAACTTTCTCAATTTTAGTATATTATAACATAAATGTTCTGTGTCTTTAGGGATACTTTATTATACTTAAGTCGATATTACTACGATGAACGTATAGATTCATGGTACTTTATAAAGGTTAGATTCATAATGGAGTTATAAATTAGCTTCACCACAAATCGGTTGAATCCTGGTAAGGACCAAATCTCTACAGATTAGCAGCGAAAAGCTGCTGTGTTTCATTTGAAAAATTAAGGATTTGGTTACTCATTTTTTTTTACGAAAACTAAGAATCATGAAATAAACTGATTGTTATTTTCCTTTCAAATAAAAATATTTATTTTTAATAGATAAACGAATAATTTAAAAAAATATTTAAAGTTTTTGATAGAAGCCTTAAACAATTCATAAAACAATATAATACATTCTCTTTACTTCTTTCTATTCATGATAATTTACAGTGCAACGTGTTTTTAAAAAAACAACACAAAGCGTAGTCCTAAAAAATATTACATCTGAGGTAAATAAAATCAAGAATTAAATTGGATATGATTCTTTCAAACCATACGAGTAGGTGTAATATATTATTTCGAGTTTATAAATAGTTTTACGCATTACGCCACCCTCGGCTTTTAATTATTTTACATTTAATAGAAGCCGACTTTTATTTTGCGATGTAGACGTGTATAGATAGATTATGTATCGGTAACTCGTTTAACAATAATATTGAAAGTTATTAATTTTAGAACAGCTACGACCACGATGACGAAGAAATAAAAAAATATTAGGAAAACTTTTGTACCCCTTTAGTATACATACATTAATATTTTTTCGCACATGTAAAAAAAATAAAGTGGCGTAACTTACATTCAAGACACGTGGAGCTGTCAACTTGTGCGTAATATGGTTGACAAGAGCAAACTCCTTTGTCGCAGTGGGAATTTGAAACGCTGCAGTCGACACTTGTTCGACAATGCGCACCGAGAGGACCACCGCCTTCAGCTTTTGTGATCTGAAAAGCAACAATGTTTGTGAAAGTTAGGAACTAAAATCGTAAGTTCTTTAGGCAGTTTGTTTTTTAGGGAGGACGTTGACCTCACAATACATTAGTTCATGCATGTTTACGTTGTGTCTCGTTATACGAGACAGACTATCGCACAGAAAGCTTTATTTTCGTATTCTAATAAAGCCATGAAACTTTAATTAATATATACGTAACGTCTCGATATTAGTTTTTTTTTAATAATTAACTTTCTCAATTTTAGTATATTATAACATAAATGTTCTGTGTCTTTAGGGATACTTTATTATACTTAAGTCGATATTACTACGATGAACGTATAGATTCATGGTACTTTATAAAGGTTAGATTCATAATGGAGTTATAAATTAGCTTCACCACAAATCGGTTGAATCCTGGTAAGGACCAAATCTCTACAGATTAGCAGCGAAAAGCTGCTGTGTTTCATTTGAAAAATTAAGGATTTGGTTACTCATTTTTTTTTACGAAAACTAAGAATCATGAAATAAACTGATTGTTATTTTCCTTTCAAATAAAAATATTTATTTTTAATAGATAAACGAATAATTTAAAAAAATATTTAAAGTTTTTGATAGAAGCCTTAAACAATTCATAAAACAATATAATACATTCTCTTTACTTCTTTCTATTCATGATAATTTACAGTGCAACGTGTTTTTAAAAAACAACACAAAGCGTAGTCCTAAAAAATATTACATCTGAGGTAAATAAAATCAAGAATTAAATTGGATATGATTCTTTCAAACCATACGAGTAGGTGTAATATATTATTTCGAGTTTATAAATAGTCAGCGAAGCCTGTAGTTTCTACTAATTTATTATGGGACATTTTATTTAAATTGTATTTTGTAATAATTGTGTAATAATTGTCAATTTTAATGTTACCTATCGTATTGTGGACATGAAATATACCTAATTTCATGTCCACAATACACGGTTTTATAGATTTTTTTATTAGTAATAACTATGCGTAGTAACAAAATAAAAAACACCACACAAGAAGTGGATTTTACCATAGAATTATGCACTAGTTTCTTATCATATTTTATTCTTATCTTAAAAACGGTTCCATTAAGTACAAAATATAAAATATTTTTTTTTTTAAATTACATAAGCCGTTTTGAAAGAAGCAATGAAAACATTGTACAGTATTTGGAAATGTAGTCTGTCAGATTGGCCTGGAGTCTCACAATTTTATCTATTAATGTTATAAGGACTGCGGCGATTCCCAATCAAACGAAATAGGCGACTTGTATACGTGGACCCAGAGTAGTAGAATAGTATTAAAGTAAAATATAATGCTGGCTAGGCTCGGTATATTTAAACCTTTTTACCGGCTATAAATTTTAGATCTATTACAAAAGGAAACAACGCTAAGTAAAATGAAGAGAGCGAGTATCATTGTTCTTGAGCGCGGTCTGACGCCCTTGCAAGCCGTCTGGTATTGTGGATATACACAGTACCAGATACTGTGTGTAAACATAGGTGGCGGTGATCACTTGCTATCAGCAATTACTTGCAGCATGAGCTGCTAGCTCGGAGAAGATGTGTTCTATAAAAAAAAGGTATTTTTACTTACTCTTATTAATACCTACATATTTTGCATGGACGACCACGCTCAAAACAAACAATTTATAGAAAAACAAGGCAGTAGAAAACATGTCTGATGTGGACTGAAGTAAATACTTTAAAAATTATTTTGGGCCCTTTAGTGCTGTTTCTTTAAATAATAAATAAAACTGAAAAAAAATGATACTATTACTTGAGAAAAACTTTACGAGTCTCCCACGTATTATATTTTTCACTCTTCTCTATTATGGAATATTCTACCAGACTCATCTGGGCACCCTTGATATATTCATACTTATGGCATGCTGTTGGCGTGGACACATCGTATGCCTCGGATAAGACATGCGACAAAGTACAAGTACTTCAGTGTCTGCTGAATAACCTTTAGCAGTATGACATACTCCACGGCCGCGTAGACTAATTTCATCAAGCTGTCGCGTCGCGGGTTCTGGATTTGTATCCCAGTCAAGCAACATTATTAGTGGAGCACGATTTGTTGGTTTTCAGGTCTGGTTGTGAAGTGCGACCCATCCTCCAATGTTATTGCATCGAACTAACGACGATGTGGGAGTATCTCTGTGTTTGCGCGAATGCGTACAGCACTATAATATGTTCTGCGTTAATGTCATCTAAAAATAACCAAAACATATCGCCGTGGTCGAATTGGACTAGGAGAACATCATATATTCTGCGGCATTGTTATCATTTCATTACAAACGGCAGATACCACCGTCTGCAAGATTTTTTTATCCTCAAGCCTGTTAGAAAGATTAAAAAACAATGATAAACGTGAAATATTGTTTTTCCGAAATAAAGAAAGCTTATTCTGATCTGATATTGCCCTAGTAATTTAAACTATTGAAAATAAATAGATTTAATTGCAGTACTAGTCTCAGCTTTCATGTGCGTACTCGTATTTGGACAGAAATTGATCTCACTCAATAGGTCAAATTACACCTAAATTGAAAGCTAACGTAATAGTGAAATGATTTGTTTTAATTTTCGAATGTTCTCGGTTAAACTCTATAGAAAATTGTTATAGAAAGGTGTCCATAGATACTTTTTAAACTTGAAGTCGTTCTTTCTGATAGTGTGTAGCCTGTCTCTAACCGTTACAACTTGTAGCTAATTGATGATGAATGGGACAGCACGACGAGACAATGATATATAACCTCATAGAACACTCTCGTGAATCCAGCAGCATACCGCTTCTGTATTTCGTTTGGTGAGTGTAGGATCCGGTACCCTGTTATTGGTAGTGAGATATACCATCTCAGTCCAGAAGGTTGACAACACATCTGTATTATGATTATTTGTCAAGGATAAATGTAGATGTCATGGGCCGCAGGGATCACCTATCCATCTGTATGCTCGTTCGTTACTTTCAATGTATATAAAATGATTCATATTATTGTTTGAAATATTCTTTCTTATATATCCAGGCTAGCTTATAATTGGAAAGCGAAAATCTGTGAGCGTAGCGTATCAATTTTTATAAAATTGATGACAATAGTTACATCGAGTATTTTCCGTTTCAGTGAAAGCAATTTGTTAAGTTCGCCAGAGACATGACCGCATCAAGTAATTTTACCCAACTTAAGCAAGTTGGGTAAAATTATTGTTTTATCGGTGATGGCGAGACATACCATCTCAGTCTTCAAAGGTGACAACGCATGTCAATCTTGATTTTTTTTTTTTTGAATTGAAGTGGGTGTTCATTACTTACTTTTAGGTGAACAGTGACCTCGTTTGTTCCCCTAAGTTTCAGAATAGAATAAAGGCAATCGAGTATGTCCCGTTTCCGTGATACTGTATCTGAACCTTCCTCCGATCTTACTGCATGCATCACATAGGTATAGGAAAAGGGACTAAGAATGAATGCCTCAATGATTGCTTGAATAGTTACAGAACTACAATATTATATCTTACTCAATTGAAATCATCCGGAAGGAACCTTAATTATATCGAGACGGTCCTCCGTATCAATATCCTAACACTATAATCGTCTAATTTCATTGCTAACGTCTGATAATGCATTTACATTATCAGATGTTAATAATAATTAATTGAGTTTATCACGCAACGTATAACACTTTACCGAAGTGTAAACCAGAAAAAATATGCCTTTGTGATATCTTAGTAGTGGTTTTTATCTTGTTGTTTTTGAGGTTTATCTCTATTTTTACAATTCGCATCGGCTATTTATAGCCGTTTTAAAAACGACCACGATCTTTTAGTTAAGCGTTTTACGCGATATCCTTGACGCAGACAAGTTTTACGAGGAAACAAAAGTTTTAAGGGGCTGTTATCGAGCTACATTACGATATGCAAATAGTAAAAACCACGGCAACGTGACTAAGTGATAAAGTAATTAACTATTTCTGATTCAAATACTAGTAATGGCCACTTTTGATGTTAATTCAGTTTTACTCGCTTTTAATAATTAATAACTGATATTGTATCCCGAGCCTATTCACTCACATAGTAATTACTGTAATTACTATGGTATAGAAAAATCTCTTTCCCTATTCTATACATTATTTTCAAATATCTCACATCCATTGAACTATGGAAAAGCATCCCTTTATTTTTTTATTATCCTCTGTAAAGTTGTATATTACTATGTCGCCTTAGTAAATAAAAACATTCCGTAAGAAATTTATATAAATTATTTTAAAACTCCTAAGAAACTGTGTCATACAGTTATAAAACAAGCTTTAATATATTTATCCATACATCTTTTTTACTTACAAAATCTACTAAAACAAATACCATGTATTGAAATGTATTGAAAAATACTATGGTCAAGTGTCACAGTGTCGGCACTATAATATATCATCTGGTGGCAACAAGTGAAAAAGAAATGCTTGTTCTACCTTACTAACTACTCTAACTTTTAGGTAATATCTCAAGGCTGTGCATGCTAAACTGTAAACACAAGTCAACGTAGGTTTTCCTTGTATACTGCGAAGTGTTAGATCATAGTTGTAAATTGCTATGACAATCTTAGTTAACGCGGCGTCTCTTCGCGTATATAAGGATGTCCGCTAAACCCACGCATCTTACGTGCTATATGGCGTGCTAACAATTATTCTTACAAGAATAATGATGGAAAAGGAATATCATGTTATGTAAGAAAGTTTTATTTAAACAAAAATTATAACATTCTCACGTTAATAATGAAATAACATATATAATCCTTTGAGTGTGTGCGAACTTTACTAAAATCCTAGTCTAACCCAGACTTTTTAAATTATAAAACACCAGAGCAGAGGTTTTAAATTATAAAACAGATAATCTCAAAAGTACCGTGGTGACTCGGAATACGCGCCCTCGCTCTTTGTGTTAACCTGAGTTCTATCACTTGTAGTACGAACAAAAGTAGGTATTAACTGCCATTTTAATGCTGATTTACCATGGGCTTGACGCTGAACAAAATACCAAAAAAGTTTTAGAAATATAATAAAAAATTAGGAAGAATTTTCTTTAATACCCTTTTAAGACGTCTGAAGCCCAACAACAGTGGGATATATACAGAATATAATTTAAAAGGAGATGGACATTTTATTATTGTCTTCTACGTAGTAAAGCCTCGTCACAGATATAAATCAGCACTAGTTGTTTCTTTTCGGGCTGATGGCCGCTGTTAGCTCGAAGGCATTTACAGTTTCGCCGGGTTGAGAGGTGACCGAGCGCTTATGCCGCTCAGTCGAGACCTCTATTAGTGAGTAACCAGCACAAGGGCTCCTCGAGAGGGAGCCTCGGCTTGGCCCGTTACCTTGATCCGCGAGAACGTTTGACTCGAGGGTGCCCGAGAGGACTGAATCGGCTCGGTCAGTTGCTTCTGACTAAGTATTATCTACATTAATATGTCTATTATTAATATTGGCTATATGTACCACCACTTCGGAATGCGTGGGCGCTGGAGAAGAAGTGGCGTAAAAAACTCCAGCGACGCTTCTAACTGTATTGACTGGAGAGAACCGGCCTGTGACATGGCGGTATCGCGAATAACCTTGTTTGCGACGCCCTCGCCGCCGGCGGGGCGGTATGAGGGTGCAATGTACGTGTGCAGTCTTTTATGAAGAGCTTGGGCCCTGGTGGTAGCGTCGTCGGGGTCGTCGAGGGCGTGCCTCGGTCTCCTTCGGACGCGGGTGAATCTATGATGCTGGATGGGATTGTAAGTGGCGGCACTTACTATCAACGGGTTTGGGTGTGTGATGGCAGAGACGAAATATAGTCGAGAAGCCTGCTATGGGCGGCAGCTCAAGATCTATGTGTAGATTTTCATTTTATGCAAGAAACATGGCGCACCGGTAGCTTTGCGCATGAAACGATTTGTATAACCTGAAGCCGGTGAATATGACGCGGGGAGGCATACGCAAAGTCGGGGCGACGGTATGTCATTATAGGTCGAATGCACGCTTTGTATAGTGTAATTTTATTACGCAGGGACATTTTGCTATTTTTATTGACTAACGGGTGCAAACGACCTAGGGCAAACGCTGTTCGATTCTGTACGCAGTTGATATGTGGACCGAAGGTGAGTCTTTCATCTAATGTGACGCCTAAGTATTTGACTGTCTTTGCCCAGGGGATTGAAAGATCAAATAAATCTATAGTTGGGAGATGAGGCGTTTTGTTGCGCCGAGAGTAGTACATGGCTGCACTTTTGGTGGGGGTTAACCTTGATTCTCCATTTCCAAAACCATTTCCCTAAGGTGTTGGCTGCAGATTGGAGGCGTTTACAAATAACGTCTGGTTTGAATTAAGATACGTAGAGGCCGGTGTCATCGGCGAAAAGGGCTAGCTCTACCCTCAGAACGCATTCCCTCGACGCGGTAACGAAAGGTTCGATTTCGGAGAAAATCTCGTATGATAAGTACGAGTCGATCTGACACACCGAGCTCATATAGTTTGTACCGTTGTACCAGACCTTGTCGAAACCTTTCGCCACGTCGAGGAAAAGTGCCCCAGTTTGGTAGCCCTGAAGAAATTTATTGAGAATGTGCTCCGTGATGCGGTGCACTTGATGTGTGCATGAGTGTTGGGTGCGAAACCTGAACTGCTCATTGATTGGTAGCCCTCGGGACAGCATGAAGTCCTTTCGGCGGGCAAGGATTAGCCTTTCTTATACCTTACCCAAGACTTTGAGTAGGCTTATGGGCTGATGGATCGGTTGGATGTTTCGAGGGATTGAGAATCCCTATGACGTCGGCTTCCTTCCAGACGTTCGGGAAGGTGCCTTTGGATATAGCTGCGTTGCAGATTATCACCAGCAAGTGTAAAATGGACATGGGTAGAAGTTTCATCACCTTTTTGGTGATGCTGTCGGGACGGGGAATCTTGCGTGGTGGCAGGTTTTTAATTATAGACTGAACTGTGGTGCATGTAACTTGAGTAACGGAATCGCGTGGTGGTAGTCCTCCGGTCGACCTCGCTGTCAACCATTGCAAGGTGAGCGGCGTCGATCGGTAGAGTGCTCGGTGAGCATTGGAGATCGAGATTGTCGGCCAGACATTCAGCTTTCTCTTCATCTAAGAAGGCGGGCGGTTTATTGGGACGTGCTAAGAGAGGCATTGTTTGGGCGGTGCCTGCTTCTAGGGACTTGGGAAGTCGCTAAAAGGCGAGATGAGACGGTTCGATGTTGGATAGATGATTATCCTACCGATCATTCCTGTACTGGGCTATGCGTGATCGAACTTCACGCTGAAGGGTACGTAGCACCAGCCGATTACTTTCAGTGGGATTAACTGCCATTTTAATGCTGATTTACCATGGGCTTGACGCTGAACAAAACACCAAAAAGTTTTAGAAATATAATAAAAAATTAGGAAGAATTTTCTTTAATACCCTTTTAAGACGTCTGAAGCCCAACAGCAGTGGGATATATACAGAATATAATTTAAAAGGAGATGGACATTTTATTATTGTCTTCTACGTAGTAAAGCCTCGTCACAGATATAAATCAGCACTAGTTGTTTCTTTTCGGGCTGATGGCCGCTGTTAGCTCGAAGGCATTTACAGTTTCGCCGGGTTGAGAGGTGACCGAGCGCTTATGCCGCTCAGTCGAGACCTCTATTAGTGAGTAACCAGCACAAGGGCTCCTCGAGAGGGAGCCTCGGCTTGGCCCGTTACCTTGATCCGCGAGAACGTTTGACTCGAGGGTGCCCGAGAGGACTGAATCGGCTCGGTCAGTTGCTTCTGACTAAGTATTATCTACATTAATATGTCTATTATTAATATTGGCTATATGTACCACCACTTCGGAATGCGTGGGCGCTGGAGAAGAAGTGGCGTAAAAAACTCCAGCGACGCTTCTAACTGTATTGACTGGAGAGAACCGGCCTGTGACATGGCGGTATCGCGAATAACCTTGTTTGCGACGCCCTCGCCGCCGGCGGGGGCGGTATGAGGGTGCAATGTACGTGTGCAGTCTTTTATGAAGAGCTTGGGCCCTGGTGGTAGCGTCGTCGGGGTCGTCGAGGGCGTGCCTCGGTCTCCTTCGGACGCGGGTGAATCTATGATGCTGGATGGGATTGTAAGTGGCGGCACTTACTATCAACGGGTTTGGGTGTGTGATGGCAGAGACGAAATATAGTCGAGAAGCCTGCTATGGGCGGCAGCTCAAGATCTATGTGTAGATTTTCATTTTATGCAAGAACCATGGCGCACCGGTAGCTTTGCGCATGAAACGATTTGTATAACCTGAAGCCGGTGAATATGACGCGGGGAGGCATACGCAAAGTCGGGGCGTCGGTATGTCATTATAGGTCGAATGCACGCTTTGTATAGTGTAATTTTATTACGCAGGGACATTTTGTTATTTTTATTGACTAACGGGTGCAAACGACCTAGGGCAAACGCTGTTCGATTCTGTACGCAGTTGATATGTGGACCGAAGGTGAGTCTTTCATCTAATGTGACGCCTAAGTATTTGACTGTCTTTGCCCAGGGGATTGAAAGATCAAATAAATCTATAGTTGGGAGATGAGGCGTTTTGTTGCGCCGAGAGTAGTACATGGCTGCACTTTTGGTGGGGGTTAACCTTGATTCTCCATTTCCAAATCCATTTCCCTAAGGTGTTGGCTGCAGATTGGAGGCGTTTACAAATAACGTTTGGTTTGAATTAAGACACGTAGAGGCCGGTGTCATCGGCGAAAAGGGCTAGCTCTACCCTCAGAACGCATTCCCTCGACGCGGTAACGAAAGGTTCGATTTCGGAGAAAATCTCGTATGATAAGTACGAGTCGATCTGACACACCGAGCTCATATAGTTTGTACCGTTGTACCAGACCTTGTCGAAACCTTTCGCCACGTCGAGGAAAAGTGCCCCAGTTTGGTAGCCCTGAAGAAATTTATTGAGAATGTGCTCCGTGATGCGGTGCACTTGATGTGTGCATGAGTGTTGGGTGCGAAACCTGAACTGCTCATTGATTGGTAGCCCTCGGGACAGCATGAAGTCCTTTCGGCGGGCAAGGATTAGCCTTTCTTATACCTTACCCAAGACTTTGAGTAGGCTTATGGGCTGATGGATCGGTTGGATGTTTCGAGGGATTGAGAATCCCTATGACGTCGGCTTCCTTCCAGACGTTCGGGAAGGTGCCTTTGGATATAGCTGCGTTGCAGATTATCACCAGCAAGTGTAAAATGGACATGGGTAGAAGTTTCATCACCTTTTCGGTGATGCTGTCGGGACGGGGAATCTTGCGTGGTGGCAGGTTTTTAATTATAGACTGAACTGTGGTGCATATAACTTGAGTAACGGAATCGCGTGGTGGTAGTCCTCCGGTCGACCTCGCTGTCAACCATTGCAAGGTGAGCGGCGTCGATCGGTAGAGTGCTCGGTGAGCATTGGAGATCGAGATTGTCGGCCAGACATTCAGCTTTCTCTTCATCTAAGAAGGCGGGCGGTTTATTGGGACGTGCTTAGAGAGGCATTGTTTGGGCGGTGCCTGCTTCTAGGGACTTGGGAAGTCGCTAAAAGGCGAGATGAGACGGTTCGATGTTGGATAGATGATTATCCTACCGATCATTCCTGTACTGGGCTATGCGTGATCGAACTTCACGCTGAAGGGTACGTAGCACCAGCCGATTACTTTCAGTGGGATATAAGTCGTGGGCACGAATCGCCGTATTCTTGCGTCTCATTAGGTCCTTTATGTCGTTTGGCAGGGTCCATCGGTGGTCATCCTCCGAGGGAACCCGCCTCGAGCAATGCTCGACGACGGTCTGGATGTGCCTAGTGAGGGCATGAACTGCGAGGTTTGTGTCGTTGACTGAAGATATGTTCCTAGGAATAGCATCTAGGTGCGGTGATGTGATCGACTACGCTTTCACAGAATATCGGGGGGAAATATATAAAGCTTAGCTCGGTGTTTCGTATGGTAAGTGGAGGAAACAATAAAAATTATTACTTGAGACAAGGCATTCTGTTTTAAACCGCAGAAGTGACAAAAGCATTATTTTTTTTATAAAGGATGAATGTCTCTATTACTGGCCTGAGAAATCATATACTGTCATTCGTTGAAATCTTTGACATAATAAAATATATTTCACTTTTATAGTTCATCTGTCTTATATTGAATGTATCTCGGAACTATACTTGTTTTATTTATAGCATTTTTGTAGCGTACCGAATAAAATGATTCCTATTTTATTTGTTCCCAACTGTCAACATCAAAATTTTATGAATCGTTTCAGGAACTTCGTACGTAGTCGGCGCATATATCGTAACTTATTCAAGCTCTGGAAACATGAAATTACTCCGAATGGAAGAAGGGTCCGACGTGTATTACTGTTACATAATTTAAGAAGCACTTCGCTTTGTAACATGTGAACGGTTTTTGTTATAGATTACTTTAAATATAAATAAATATGTAATATTCATATGTATTTATTTACTCTTTATTCATATGTATATATTAACCTTAACAAAGTTAAAGGTACTCAAAGGTCGGACTTAATGCCAAAAGCATTCTCTACCAGTCAACCTAAGGTGTAGTGAGATATTGTGATAGGTGTAGCAATAAACTAATTATTAAAAATAAAAGACTAAAATTAACAAATAAAAATAAAGAATAATACATACATATATAGATATTAAATACATAATACATGTATAAATAAATAATGCATATATAAATACAATATATATACAAAATATATATACATACATAATACAATACAATAGGTGTAGTATAACTAACCAATAACTGTTTGTGCGGACCCCTCATACACGACCACCGCTACACAGAACAATAACTAAACGTAACACTGCAGCCTTATTCTGCTATTCAACGAGGGTGTTCTGTTAGGCTGAGGTTTTTCCGCGTTCAAGCAAACCCATTTATGCTACAGCTAGGAACATCAGCAATAGTAATAACAACAAACAACAATAAACTTCAGCGTTACTAAACTGCTTTTAATTATAGTATTTCATTCATAATATTTCATGAAGAAAAACAACAACCAAATGTTCTAATTTATTTATTTTCCTATGATTTTAACCCTACATTGATAAAACGATGCAAGTTGCGTAGCTCATGCTCATGTATGAGTGCTCGCTTTAATGCATGGTAAGCCCAAGTTCATTCGACGGTGGCAGCACGTATTAAATTGTTAATAATAACTTTAAATACTAAATTACCAAGTCTTTCACGGTAAAGGAAAACAATGTGGGAAAATCTGTATGTGTATAAAATAAATTAAAAAAAATGACGTTTGCCGTTCTGCATTACAGTGGATGGTGGATATGCTCCAATACCCTCTTTAGAGAGGAGTACAGCAAATCACTTTATGTCAATACAGTTTATCTCATGACCATCTGAACACTGACACTCGCGATTTCAAATGACGTTATTCAGCATAATATAAGAGAGTATGTATGTATATATATTATTCTCTGAACCAACAATCAAATAAGTTTTCTTTTATGAAACGAAATAACACTTAAATCCATTCCCGCTTATAAATTAAAACACAGATGCATTGCGTGCACGGGTACCCTGAAAACAAAAATGGAATGCCTCGTTAATCGAACATCTAATTACGATTTCTTACATTCATTAGACGAAGCGGCGTATGGCTACTAGTATTTAGGCTCTTATTATGCGAAGTCGTAGTCGTTTCCCGATCGAGAAGATTTATTAATGCTTTAGCTAGTTTTTGGTTTTAACTGCCGCCGGCGTCTAAAACATACGTAAATTGCCAGTATAAAAAATACTTTTTCATGTAAACTTCGTAACCCAATTTCTCAGCAATGGAATTTAACCTAACCACGTTCTTGTATGAATTCGATTGTCAGAATTCAAACAAGCAATCGCAAAAAACTGTCCGTTACAGTATAGCGCGCTCTGCGGTTTATTTTGATTGTATGTAATCTTAACATTATTGTATGGCGATGGTCTACCCAGACTCATTGTAAACGTGTAACAATCAATACGCGGTGTGAATAATATTATTGAACTATAATATTATAACTATTCAACAAGAACCATAACAGGTCACTTATTGTGCTTTAAAATACATCATGCTATAATCGATTTGAATTGTAAACTCCAAGAAAGTATCATTTCCCTGACGAATGTCATCGATTATTTGAACTGTTTTCTTTTTCATAGCATAATGTTAGGCGTTGTAAAAACATATAAGTCCAACGTTTGTTGTGAATGTGTATTTAGCGATAACGAGCGCCAATAATATCATGATTGCAATAAAAAAAAGAAAACTCTCATTCGTTAGATGCAATAATGACTTCTCGTTTGATTGTTCATAAAGTGATGCAATGCGTTTCACATTTTTGTGCGTTCAGCATTCTTCAGATAACAGAAGCCAATGGTATTACGGTGCTATGCGCCTTTCTGTATGACTTTCGCTTGATGACTTCTTGATACAGCGATCGTCGAACCTGTTTGCTGATTCACGGAGCGTGAGTCGTCTTGTATAGAATTACTGTTCAATTGTCTTTGATGCCATAATAGACCACTCTTAACTTGCAAGTCAAATTTTCTGCATTCAATTTAGGCTTGTTTAAAATTCTAAGGAAAATAAAAAACTATAAGATTATAAAAGTAAGAAAATAAAAGATGTATGAGAAAGGTTATGTTAGTTATTTAATAAAACGAAACTACTGAAGCTAGTGAAGCAAAATCGACAAAGTAGTTTCTTTTTTTAGCATAAACGCTTCCACTAGAGAATTAAAAAAGAAGCATGAAATTTAAGTTTTAGACTTTTAAAGCAAATTGAAGAATATTTCAGTATTTTTGGATATTCAATCCTTAAGGGATAAAAAGGGGGTGAAAATTTTTATGTATGTTAAGTCGTATCTTTTTACTAAAGTGTTACTGTGTAAACTAGAAATACGAAATTTATTTTTGCAAATCCAGTTGAGGTAACTTATGACATATATAAAGCATTGTATTTGCAATCTATACATATTTAAAAAGTTTTTTGATCTTATTTATACTTCTATAGAGATAGCTAGTCTATATATTTCTAGCTTCTGTTAATTAACCGGATGACGTCAATGTTCATTTGAACACTAACATGTTCAAGATCATTCACTATACTAGTGCAGGGTAGTGTGAAGATCAATCAAGTAATATCCTCGAACGTAATGACCCCAACGTCTAGATGATACCTACGGAGGAAATGAAATGTGATATTTCCCATTACCAGTACCGCGGGAGCGCAACAACGACATGAGGAAGACTCGAGTGTACTTAGCTCCATCTAACGCCATCCCACTTGACTTGACAATCTGTTTTCTTCTTAAATTGAATTCTGGTCTGAATCTTATAGATTTTTCAATTTCAAATATGTTTCTTTAATTTTTTTTATGGCTTATGACCACTGTTAGGCCGAGAGCTTTTACGGCTTCACCGGGCTGAAAGGTACTCGGCTGCTTAGAGCACTCAGCCGAGAAAATATGTTTGGATACACTAACAAACATATGATATTTGAAACGTTTAATTTAATAAATTAAACAAAAAGAGAAAATAAAGGAAAGGAACCTTAAAAAGGAATCTATCTCGATGTAAGTAGATATTGATGTTAAAAAGTTGCCTTTTCAGTGTGCAAATTATTCTAGTTGTACAGCTTCGTATCGTATTCGTATTTGTTCGTCTTCGTATTTGTTTTATAAATATCATCAGAACAAATCTGTGGTCAAAATTATTTCCACAGATTTCTTACTGATTTATTCCTCTATGGATTAAAATATTAGTTAGTTAAAAAATTAAAACAGTTTGGTTTTTAGTTAATGATAAATGGTTAAAAATATTAAATGTCCACAAAGTAATATATACTGTGATGCCCGACCTTCACTCAGGATTCACCGATTTATCTATTTTGTTTTTGACTTTTTCCCCCGTTTTCTTTTTTGACCGTGTCCGGTTGTTTGCTTACCCGCAGTACTCCAAAGATACGAGTTCACCTTCCGGTGCAGGTAGGAAAATAATTTTTAATTGCAATTTTAAGTCTTGATTTTTTGGGTGATGAATAAATATCAAGAAGAATAATTAAATAAAAATCGCAGGAAAACCGTGATATAAGTAGTCTATAAAAAAATATTTATATATTTCAAAGATATGTTAAGTTCTCGAATTCGCAGTGGAGCTGCGTGACGGATTATACTCCAATACTAGAGCAGCAGTTCATGCCTAACACAGTAGCGAGAATTATTATATTACCTTGCTTCACTTGTCTACCTAGCAAATATCGCCAGCATTTACGGAAAATAATACAAATTTCTGGTAAAACAAATGGCAGCAGAATAATAGTATTTATCTGTCATAGGAAATTATAGAGTTCGAAATTAATTTTAATGTAATTCAATTAATGTACTTTATATGTATATTTTTTTCACACATTAATGATTTAAAATATTTAAGAAGTAATTTTTATTTTAAATTAATTCCTACCTCCAGTCGGAGCTACTAATCTGTGTTACAGCTACTTTGTTGCACGAATAAGGTTCTAACGTGGTTTCATCAATAAACGGAACACAAACTCACCACATTTCACTTGTAATTTATAAGGTCTCAATATCGTATCAACCTAATGTCATATATATATATATCGACATAGCTGTGATTTTATTCGAAAAACAGATATTCATTAGCACAAGCTGGATATTGAACACAGAGGGTCGTGAGCGTGACTCAAACTTTCTTGGTAGGCTATTACCACTCCTCTTTCGAGTTTCCTTCTTCTTGGCTCGCTACGCTACTGTGGTCATCAAATTGGGTTTGTTTGGTGTACCGTAATTACGAACAAATGTCGAGTTTGTAAATGTTTGTTATAATCTGCATAATGTATACCATGTTTTAATTATTTGTTAATAAACATTTACATGCCTTCGCACCATTTTTAGTTTCAATTAAACATTTTACATATTTTTTATATATTTGTATAATATTAATTTACAGTACAACATTTTTGTTTGGTTTCCAATAAAGTGTCTTTGATTTTATTGCTACAGAGTAGCAATATAAAATTGGACAAAGGCTCTCACTGATTCTTGTAATATTAGTTTTAGTCCCAGTTCAGGGCTTTTTACCGTTTGCTATTTGATTACCGAAAAAGTTATTTATTTATTAAATGTCGTGCAATACACATAAGGATTAAATAAACCAGCCTTCAACCCTCTATAAATATTGCCTATTAATTTCAGTTATCGTTAAACTGCTCCCTTCGACGTCTTAAACATTTTATACTTGCTTGTAAGTGGTTTTGAAGTTCCCCTTACGAGGGGTGCTTGGCTATTAAGACTTATTTTCGAACTCAACATCAATATAGGTACGTACATATTTAAATTTTTTCGAGTAAAATATGGGGACATTAAATGTAATATGCCTCAAGAAAATTTCTTTACAATGGGGGTTTTGAAAAAAATTACAATGCGTAGTTTATTTACATACCATTACATTGAGTTACGTCACGAGAGCTGCGTTATAAATTAATTCAATGAACAGTTTGAATGCAACAACAGACTTGTTCGTGTAAACAAACTCTGTATTGTTTGCCAATTAAGAGTTAAGACTCGCTCTCGGCGCGTCGGCTCGAATGTTCTATAGTCTTTGTATCATTGGTACATGAAAATGAATTTTATTATCATTAACTTAGATGCGACTTGTATGTGATGTGATCTATTCGTATGTACGTCACAGGAAGCAAACGTGCATGCGAACGCCTCGAGATTTTATAATGAGCGAGTGGTGTTGTTTTATAGATGAGTCGACAGGGAATCCATCTCGGTATTTTATTACCCATCAAAGTTTGAAAAAAAGATAGATCATAGTCTTTGATACATTAAACTATGGTATTTTAATAAATTATTTCTGGCAGATTTTGTACATCTTTTGGTTATTATCAGACAATATCAACGGAACAGAATATATTATAATGACGTACTTGATCAAAAAATTTACTTTTACCCGTTGTCCTTTTATGGAATGTAAGGTAAATATGAAAAATATGGAATAAAAAGCAAATATTGTCAGGAACACGGGACATATACACCCAAACACGAATATAAACAATTAATGATGCACTAATATTGATCCTTGCTGGGAATTGATCCTGGATGCTCTAACTTCTGGGCCATCCACGCGTCACGGGTGTTACACATGCCATAGCTATAGCACTCACTATAAAAACCGCAGTATACGCCGTACACTCGTTATACGTCTAAAAGTTGTACATACCGTGTCTAGAATAAACATATTCTCTAGTGCAATTTGTTTCTTTAATACACTAAAACATTTGAAGTGGTTACACAGAATAATAAATTTGAATTTTAACTAAGTGGGGCCATTAAAAAACAAGCGACGTAAAGGAATATGCGATGTGATCGATAAGGTAATCAACACGCATTAAATTGAAATATATATCCAATTAAGCACGATTTGTTCGTTTTATCGTGTGCTGACTTTAAATCAGTAGCAAACTCTCCTCACTTAAATACGCTATGTTAATTATTTATTATTAATAATATTTACATATAGTTTTGTACAAACAAATCTTCATGTTAATAGGAGGATGTTAATTATATAATAGACATAGATATAAGATGGCATTATTTTTGATGTAAAATATCAATTAGCTGTTTTATCGCATAGACATAAATTTTAATTTACTGTTATTATCCAGATGGAGTAGATCAAAATATTACCGTAAATATATGTTGGGAAAGCTTGTGCAATTGTGAACTAATAATGGACAGCCATAGTGATTAAAAGACTGCTGATAATTATTGTTATCAATGATACCTAACGTCCTAAAAAATCAAGATGCGTTGTCACCCATGAGAACTAAGCTGGAATACCTTATTACATTGGGTACTATCGACGACCTACGCAACATAACTGCATTATGCTGCCATTTCAAGGTATTCAGTGATTTCATCATCCTTACCCGGTCGTGCCGAGTGGTGTGGAGTCAAGACGTCAGATGAATAGATGATATAGCTAGAAACTAGTTGTAGTGTGACTCAAAAACTTGTAAATAATAATTAATGATAGAAGTAGTAGAGAGAGTAGATACTATTATTAAATAAAATATATTTAGTGACAGTCAGCAGTTATCCCGGTGGCGGCGAGGTCAGGTCGGTACGAGAGTTCGCGTCGACGCAAACTCAGGCGCACTCTACGACATATACATATGTACGTTGACTTATTATACGTAGAAATGTGCCTGCGCTGGCAGTTACCACTTCTCAAGTTCTCATGCGAGTCTACTTCAGATGGTCATTGACCGCGCACGCGCCCTTTGCGGAGACTTGCCTTGTCTGTTATTTAAATGTCCTACGAATTCCATTCTTACGAACGAACGAAGCGTCTAGTGGATTTTAGATAGAGGCTATTTACAGTTATGTATAAATTGATTTTAATGAATTATCTTTTGTATCAAGGGTGACAAACGAGCTTCACTTCACTTCACCCGATGGTAAGTGATTCCTGCAGCCCATGACATGCACATTCACCCGCGAAAGGGAATCAAATGCATATACAAATGGGATAATCGTTAAAAGGGACTGTGATGGAATGTATTTACATTTACACTGGTTATTCTGCTATAAAAATATATATAGATGTTGGGATAGATCGAACACAAATGTTAGATAGATATTTTTATATGTAAGACTAACAATAGAAAAAGTACAAAAATCATTAGTATAAAAAAGAATGCAATTAGATTTGTAGACATGATCACTAGATCGGGAATCCAACATTCTAGTATTACTACTAGCTACTGTTATCGCAGCGTTTTAAATATTTTATAGATATTTTTTTTAAATTAAATCTATCTGATATGTAAAGCGAAGCAGAAATTATGCTTTAATCGACATAGAGACTTGATTTCTTAGAAATTTTGTTTTTATTATGGTATGAACGTTTTCTAATTCTGCGCTGACAATATGATCTTTCACACAATATGTGCTTTATATTAATATTTTATCAGTCTGGTCAATATGGTATTGACTCATGTATGGCTAAGTTACGGCAAATGCGTTCTTCTAATATCTGTATCTTTTGCAAAATTTTTATTCAGGTCCATACAATATATATTTTTTAAATATGCTAATTAGCTTTTCGATTCCTTTCTCTGCACGGTTGCTCAACGTTA
Source organism: Teinopalpus imperialis (assembly GCA_029286865.1). NCBI lineage: Eukaryota > Metazoa > Arthropoda > Insecta > Lepidoptera > Papilionidae > Teinopalpus > Teinopalpus imperialis. The sequence continues at coordinate 10,853,879 of JAGSMU010000016.1, forward strand.
TTGGTTATAAATTGGTATATTTTTATCTTAACTTAAGAGTAGCAATTAATTTTCAGTTCTCGTATTCTATCTATGATGATCCAAGAATAGATATCACCATCACGGAATGTTAGCGTCAAATATTAATAAACTAAAATAATCATAAAATATTTCCTCATCGGTTCTTAATGTTTATGCAAAAATGTTGGATTATTCAGTCTGAAAATGGATGAAAACCGAATTAAGAAATTACGTTACTTACAGCTGATTAAAAGAGTGATGCCTGCAGTCTATAAAACCTAAATCAACCCAAATATTATTTAACTCAAATATTAAACATACACTTGCGTTATCAACCAGTAATAAGACCTTCAATTCCCAACACTCACATTACGAAACACAGCGGCCTTATGTTGCTATTACACGGCGACTCATTTAAAAGTAGCTCATTGTGTCTGAACCACTTCTATATGTTACTGATATGGTAATATCTTAATAGCGCGAAGAAATTTGAAATATTCTTTGGTTCAGGGTACGGTCTGCGAAACTTAACGTCGTAAGTTCGAATCCACAATTCGACTAATATCGTGAACCATCTCCTAGCAGAAGCATTTTAAGCTTAGTTGGAGTGGTTAACCGGATTGTTAGTAATGCTAAAGTATTGATAGCATTCTTTAAAAAAATATCAAAATCTAATCTTATTTAAAGAAAACCTCAATCACAAAAGGTAAAAATTGAAAAACTGTACGCCGTGACATTGCTTTCAATACATCAACAATATAATAGTCTGTTATAACCATTGATCATTGCCATTGAACTTAGTGGCAAACTCCGCTTATTGTATGTCAAAGTTGAACCGTTAAATGTTGCAAGAAACGGATTTACTTTTTTATTTAATTCAATAAAATTATGTTAGAATCGTAAAATAAAATCCTAGATGGCAATTGAGTTGTACGACAACAAATATGATGATATCTTGTCCACACAATCGCTTTTTTAATATATTTTATTCTTAAATCGAATAGTGTGCAAACTATGTCCAGAATGGCATTGCAAACCGACAGAACCGGAGACCTGAATTACTGATAACCAGGGAATCCTAATTGATGACAACGCCATGCAACTCTTTTTTAAATAACACAATCTGAAGTTTAACTGTTATTGTATGGTTAGCAAACATTCAAACAGAGTAATGAATAAATTTCAGCTCAGTCATTTCCCCATCTAGATTCGTTACTGGAATAACGATAGTGGGTACAAAACAAATTGGTTTTTCAAACGAGTTTTCCGAACAATACATGTTCTGAAAATTCGTGGGAAAGCAATTTCTGATATTTCATTATTAAAAATCTGTTAATATTTGCGTCCATGTAGTGAAGTGTACCTTGGTGATACCTATTTGTTGATTTTTTCTGACTTCCTTATTGGGAAATTTATAGGAATAGAGTCCACACAGCCAAGTCATTTGTATTATTTATTATTATTATTTCATTTTACCTATTATGCCAAAATTTAAATAATTCCTTATTCTATTTAAATTTGCTTGTTATATTTATTTATCATTTTCTCTTTTAATACAACTTGAAGTTGCGATTGCTTCTCTTTACTTTAGAATTCACGTCGTCAATTAAACATAGGGAGAATTTGCTGGAACAAAATTTACGCTACTACATACCAATACTTCAAATCCACTACACATGAGTACATAAAACATTATATTAGATTATATATATAAATTAACTTAAAATAACGTAAATTCTTGAATAGAAAATAGAACATGTCAACAAAAACTTAGATGCTACAAATGAAACAGTTTTTGTCTATACCAGGTGTAGTAAATAACGTGAGAGTTTATTAATTTTTGAATAATCTTTTTTTTTCTCTTTTCCTCTAACAGTTTTATAAAACAATCGAGGAAATATTTTGCGCCAAATACCAATACAATACTTAAAATATTATATCTTTAAGGATTTCAAATGGCGGATTTAACACCTTAACTTTCAACATGTGCTGTGAAGAGATATTTTTATATACACACAAAATACATATAAAATACAATAACTACCAGGATGTATACAAAAGTCAAAAAATCACTATATATATATAAATTTACTTAGTAATTTTATAATATTGATAAACACAAATATATATGGATTCAAACATAATCGTAGAAATATTAGCTAAAAAAGAATTCAGGCACAGACAGTTTGCACTCCTAGTGTCATGTGATTCAATTTCTTTTCACTCACCGTCCAAAATATGCCCCTGCGAAATTGTTGCGTTTGTATTTTTAAACGAAGTTACGATGTATTTGTTTAGTCTATGCTTCGCCCTCGCACGGTTGTTACGTATACTTTGATATATTTTAGTATTGAATATTAGTTTATTGCCTTTACAATATTTCCATCTCCCTCGAGTACCGTGAATCAACCCTCTCGCACACCGTCTAGACTAAACCGACCAACTCATTTAATTTTAAATCTTCGCAAATAAATAACTCTGTTGTAAGAAGGACCTTGTCACTTTGTTTTGCTTTCACTTCCAGACTTCATCTGTTCAATGTCAATATTCCTTAATTGTGATAAATGAGTTTCTTCGCAATAAACGATAAGAACACAACACTTTCTCATATATTATTAATAAGATTTTAAACAGGTGGTTTGGATAAATTTAGTAGCAGGTTAAAATGTTAAGTCATAATTAAATTCATAAAGAACTTTCTATATTTGGTGAAAGGCCGGATGAAATGAGTTTTTGTGACTTTTTTCTGAATTCCTGAATGATAATTTTTCTAAATCAGTTTTAATACAGCAATAGTGTAGTCAATCACAAATAAATTATAATTAACAGCAATCAAGATTTGCGTCTCTTCTAAGTATAACGATCGACATCAACGCGTAAACAGCGATGACAACGTGTCAGTGTGTAAAAGTCCCATGCGATGCGACATGACAGATTTGCGTCGAGATTATTAAATATAACATGCCTAAGAAGCGCAAGTATAGTATCCACTTTCAATTCCAAAATATTCTCCCGTCAATAGCAGACTCCTTTCAATGGAACTCGCCTACGGAGGCCGCACCCCTACTTGTTTATGGCGGAAACTAATCTTCTGTCGCCGCTCCATGTGGATATGGAGCAGAGTCTATGATTGGGTATTATCGTAATACCTCTCTATTACTATTCTCTTGCGCTTTATGTTATGCTCCAATAAATATCTTCGATATAAACTTACTTTGAAATGGACCGCATTTTCTGGTTATAAATAATATAGCGGGCGTTCGAGACTGATGACTATAATTGTAATTGCTGGGAAGTGATTATATTTTCTGTAGTTTCCTTATTAATTTTATGTTCAAACAATTATACGGTACATGCACATCCCTAAATAAATGGGTGGGTTGCAGTATGGGTATCACAAAATAGTATTAGCATAAAATAATTTTAAAATTACTTCTGATGTGAATATACAATGACAGTTGGCATTCCCATTACCGTAATAGCTTCTAAATATTCTGGTGGAAGAACACAAAATCTGAAATTTATATCGAGTTTATGTATTTCCGTTTTCTCTCGTTTTCATTATACTAATTGCTGAAGGGTATTTTTAAATTGAATACGATGTTGCTGACGTCCGTATTGTTTTCCCTAACGAGAGTTATGGTAACAAGTCTAGAGAGATTTAAAAGTAAATAAAAAAAACTTGTTGTGTATTAAATTGCTTAGTATAAAATATGGCGTAAGTCGTTATTAATTACTTACGTGATAATAAAGAGGTGAAAACTTTTATGGTATTATACATCATAGTAGAACTTTTAGATTGAATAAGATAAAAGCAATGCGTCTTATTGCATGCGTTTTATTGACACGCTCAAAAATATTTCGTTACACTATGGAAAGTCATGTCGTGCGAATTTATTCGTATAATTAATTTTGGATTCATGTAGGGTGCAACAATAGTCGTTCGAGAAGCGCGTGTCCAACCATTCGAATTATTTGTCGACTTATAGTAGAGTGGTGTGCAATTCGGACAGTGATTTATATAGCGAGGGTCGATGCCACCCTCGCCGTGGGCACCACCGGCCACCGCATATCGAAAACAACATTGATTTCTGAAATCGAAATACGAGAATTTCGATTTGTGTCAACACAACGTTGGATTCTTTGTTGATATGCACGACTTCAATACTCGTGAAAGAAAAATGTTTTATATCTAATATAATATATCTGTAAAATTCAATAACACATTAAAGTAGAATGCTCTATCAAAACATTTAACAGGGCGTCACGACTCGTACTCCCCACAGGATGTGGAACAAAAGACGGACTCTTTTGTTTTTATTGCGACAAGACAACGAAACAAGTTTGTACCTATCCTTCGGTTTATTTTAAAAGCATTTTCTCCATGACAGTTTAATATCGATAACGGAAAGCCCACGTCAGTGAGATAAGATGAAGCTTACCGTTATGTTTTCACGTATTATTCTTTTGTGTCAGAAATAACTGTGCTGATTAATTACGGCTATCTTGATTAGTTTATTGCTTGATAGTTATAAGTGGGTCGTACGTCAGATCCGACGGATAAGGCCTTTGGCATGGTCGTGCTAACTTTTTGTCTGACATCCACTATCAACGCTGACATCGGCTGTCATTGCATTAATTAAATTAAAGCATCGCAACTCTAACAAAAAGTAATTATGTTGCGATTAAAAATAGTAGATTAACAAGCACTCCATTACGACGAGTCAAATATTTTTATTAGACGCCATGTTAATTGTAACCGTCACAGCTGTCACGCGTGTAATTATGCGCGCTATTTTTTTGTGTAACGGGTCTTGTAGTGAAGGATTAAGTTGTAGACCTCTAGGATTAATGTTTTTAAAATTTTGCAGGAATTATACATATTGGTGTTTGATTGGTGAGTGATCACCATGTTGCCAACATGCGTAATATTTTTTATTTAGCTATTTAAGTACCTTGCTACTGCGTTGCGGGTCTTAGATTTGATTCCCAATCGAGTAACAAAATGTGTGCATCATAAATTGTTCATTTTCGGATGTGTGTGTTGTATGTGTGTCCCGTATCACTGATACTGAATGATAACCTTCCTCTGATCTTATTTCACAAGCATTGCATCTGACTAGGAAAGGGTATAATGAGTGAGTACTTATGTTTTTGCGCGTATGCTTAACGTGCGTATGCGTTAGGTATTTTAAAGATTTTATGCAATTGATGTCATCACAACTAGAAGATACAGACATTAGAAGATGGGTAGGTAATGGTTTACTTCTCGTATTTGGCAATTAATGTTAAACTACAAAAAAGCTAATTGATCCACGTATCATAAATAGTACGATGTAAGATAAGATTTCCACTATGACAATATACCTTCAATTCAACGGGCAACATTACTTTTACTTAAAAATTATCCAAGTCAACGTGGGAAATATTTATAAACTGTCATAATGTATTTTTGGAAACATTTATTGCTTCATATATTTTGATAGAAACAAATCAATTCTCAGCAATTCACCGTATACGGCTGTACTAGGTTCCATGCCCATAGATCGATAGGGCGAACAGGGTCGTAGGCTCACCGACCGGCCGGCGCAGGCGATGGTATGGCAACGGTACATGCGATCAAGCTCATTCACAAGCCGCCTGCTTACATCATTTAACGCTTGCAAAGGGACCGACGTGAAATATAATGAACAGGAATTAAATATGAATATGAAATTAATAGGAACAGCGTAATTTAACTGCGTTATGTCACGCATACCTTGGTAATATTGGATTTATTTTAGGTACGGATTTTATATATGAATACACTGGTTGTTTTTAATATTTTATAAGGATTTAAGAGTGACAATCGTGCACAGGATTTACGTGATGGTAAGCATTCTCTAGGTCCCATGATATCTACATCCATCCTTGACTAAGTATTAAAAAACACATGCGTTGCCATGCTGGGGATTAAGATATTATATAAAAAACTGTAGCGTCACCGTTTAAAACAATGCTAATTTGCTATATTGCCTTTCTCGGTCGAGTTAATCAACTTTATCTTCATTTATATCTGCAGTGTATGCAATCAAAGAAACAATCTGTTTATAAAAGTTAGCTATGAAATTCAGCTTTTCTTCCACTTTTTATAGATATAATATATCTACAAACTTTGTATAGAACTAATGAGTCAACGGCTTTTTCGAAATTTAAAGTAAATTAGCAGACCCCGTTTGCAGAGTTTAACTTGTAGTGACGCAGATCCAAACGACTATGTAATGATAAAGAGAAGTGACAATGATAATTAAAAAAACAACAAGTAATCTATCCACCACTCTTGACTTGCGAGTTACTTTGGTTGGTTAGTTTTTACAGCTTTGTATTAAAGGAGAGGGTTATATTTTATAAGAAAACAAAATAAAATATTGGTAGGCAAAAATAATAGCTACGAATTGGCTATAGTCTGTGTCAATGCGAGAATAAAAATCATTTTTGACATTTGAAAAGTCATGAATAGATTTCAAAGTGCATTTTAATCACTTTGTTTTTTTTTTTAGTCATTGGCGGTAGTAGATAATCAAAATAAAGCAAAAGTTCTTTCCTTTTTTTATTACATTGACAGTAACAAACGAGCACACAGTGCACCTGATGGTAAGTGACCGCCCAGGGCATCTATACATTCATCCTTGACAAGGAATCATAATGCAGATGCCTTGTCACCCTTGAGGACTGAAATGGAATGCCTCGTCGCTAGTAATAAATATCTGTATTTCATAATCCAGACGAAATACAGGAGCATTACATCGCTAGTAGTTAGCAAACAAACTGCATCGTAGCTCTACCACTGTTAAAAATATGTCTTATGTTAATCTTTATAGGATTGAGGATAAAGATGTTATTGCAATTTATAATTTTGTTTCACCAAGTCACATGTAATTGCTTTTTGTGAAATAAATTATTGTTATCAAATTTTTGAAGTAAAACTTCACTTAGTATGTGCGTGTAAGACTTATCAGTGAGGAAAAGATAATATATGTTGTCTTACCATATTTAGGTTTTTTAATTACGTTCCACGTTTTTTTAGGAATCCGTAAGTACAAGAAACCCTTAAATCGTTAAGCCGGATTTTAATTTACTTTATTTATATTAATTATTAATCACATAATAATTATTATTCTTAGAGAAAAAATATAAGGACAGTCTTTTATATTTATTGCAAAATACATGAGAATCTCTTCACAAGGTATTTTATATTTCGGTGAACTTATGTTTCGGAAATCACTGGAATAATAAAAAAATATTTTTTTATTAACTATTGCTAACTAGATCTTTGATGTAGCATCAATTAGAACATAATACTAGATTAATAAACTACACATTGAATCATTAACGTAAAAGCTTCCGTAATTGTTTTAGAAGTCAGTTCTGATTAAAGCGCATTCGACGTATGAAATATGTATTTAAAGTCAAAGAAGCGAATTGAGGTCCTGAAAATCCTTGCCACCTGATAAAGTTAAGCCGTTTCGACTTTTTAATTACATTAATATTGTCAGTTTTTCTTATATTGTATTAATTTGTTTTGGTAATATACTATGTTTCAAATGTTTGAATATGTTTTTCTTTTGAAGTTGATTTTTTTAAAACCGTAAAATTTATAGAACAAATTTTTTAATATATTGCAACAGTTGTAAAATTATTTAATGAAATATATACCATACATATATATTATTTTACTTTGCGCGGATTATAGAGCTGATAAATTTATTTGTTTCCTTTCCCGGTAATAAATCAAGATGTTCAAGATATTTGATGTATTCTTTCTATTACTTTGTACAAACTATATATGATTTTTACTCAAAAATTCAACAAAATGTACAAGAATACATTTCAATATACATACATTACAAGTCAATATCAAATACTAACACGAAACTCACTTCACGTAGACAAAAAAAATAATTAGACTTTGATAAAACTCATTCATATATTCCTGGAATAGAAATATACGTCCCAAAAAAACTTATGCTACTTTAAAACATTTGTCAATTTTTTAAGGAAAAAACTTTATAAATAGTGCGGTTTTTGAATGATATATCAACGTAAAAAACTTTCAGTCATGATAGGCGGATTATGCAATGTTGTAGTAGTACCAACTTTTGCTATATAGTCTTATGAGCATTAGATATGCGGACGTACACAAATAGCTACACTAAAGGACACATGCTTTTCAGGCATGATAGGCGGATTATGCAATATTGTAGTAGTACCAACTTTTGCTATACAGTCTTATGAGCATTAGATATGCGGACGTACACAAATAGCTACACTAAAGGACACATGCTTTTCAGTCATGATAGGCGGATTATGCAATATTGTAGTAGTACCAACTTTTGCTATATAGTCTTATGAGCATTAGATATGCGGACGTACACAAATAGCTACACTAAAGGACACATGCTTTTCAGAAAACGAAGATAATATATATTTGATTTTTATACCTTTTTTTTCAGTTTATAATTTAATCACAAATATACAATTAAAAATATATACGTGATTATTTTTTATATTTATAGTATTTCATAGTAACTACACAAATAAATACTATATACATATAATTAACTTGTTAAATAAATCTTAATAAATTAGTTTAAAATTTCATAATGCAATTAGCATGTAATAAAATCATAAAAACATTTTTTATCCGTATGTCTGTAAATTTATTCACGATAATCTCCAAAATGGCTGAACCAATTTGGACATGATTTCTAGTGATGTAATGAAATATGCTTCAGCTAACATTTAGAGTAGATCTTAATGCAGTTTGTTTCATTCAAACTGGTTAACAAATAAGAAAGTCATAAATTTTAAAGTGCTGCTGGCACTCAAATTATTCATGTTTGCACGTACTAAATTGCAGGCACAGCCAGTGTCAAAATAAATTTAAATAAATTAGTTGCATAATTTATTATGTATTAGTATGCTCTGGAATCTGATATTTTGGCCGTATTAAAAATCAGCTCTTTTGAAATTTATAGCCGAACCACATTAAATGGGATGTATAAGAAGGCTACGAGTGTTCTAACTAGCTAACGCGTATCGCAAGCAGTCCAACCGACTGACGCTATCAATGTACAAATCGAAAATTGGATAACATTCTTAAAAAAACCAATTTACTTTTGAAAAAATGGAATACCATTACGTTACCATAATTGGATAGGGTCATTGACATAGAACTTTGGCGGAAGACGTGTGACAAGATATATTTTTTCTTAAAAAGAATATTCTTGTGTACTGCCTCCTCTTATCTGCCTAGTTTGAAAACATTTTTGCTGCAGCAAACGAATAAAGAAATACGCATAATTACTCGATGGCTGGTCTTTATCCTTAAGCTCCGATTTCGACTCGGCAGCTGCGCAGAAAACATTATAATGCCCTAAGCATTCACGCAAATACAAAACTCCCTTTGCCCCTTTTCTTAGTCAAATGTGTCAATAAAATCGCGAAAAGTCTGTGTCAACTGTGGCAATAAAATCGCGAAAAGTCTCAAGGGCACGGTACATAAAAATAATACAACCAGACAGGAAAATGAATAATTTGTGTTATATAGAAATATTGTTCCTCGGCAGAGAATCTGGTCCAGAATCCGGACGCAGCCACATTACATTTCGTTTGACATTTAAAATATTTATAGTTTTGGTCATGGAAGTTATAACGTTTTACGTAGTTCAAATTGCTTGGTGACACCTATGATGACCATATGTCAATATTCATATTTATCCTCTATATTTTTGTAATTTGTCTTTCATATTCAAAGAATTTTAAAATTTTATAAATAGCATACATAGGTAACAGAAAACAAGGAAAAGCTCCGCAGTGAAAGTTTCACGAATATCGATCGATGCTGTAATACATATCGTGTTGCGAACAATAAACCTAATCCATACATTGCATGACTTATCATTTTATTATTAAAAATAACACGTTTACTGACACGACGATCTCGGATTCTGTATCTCTGTTTCCTGTTTGCTACTTCCGAATAAAATTATTGGAGATGCCAATGAGCTTGGATTGTTTTGAAATTATAGCTACGTTGGTTTCCTTGTACCGGGGGATCGCAATAAAAACAATGCGCTCAGTTAGTAAGCGAGCACCCTCCTCACTCAACATTCCCTAATTGCATGGCCGGAGATTCCCACGCGCCGCTGTAGATCGGTCTAGTACAGCAGACATTTTAAACAAAGTCTTTAAGTTTTAGTAGGTGGGATGACGTATTCATACACAAGGTACACATATTTAGTGTCCTGAACTTTAGAGGAGACAACAGGGGAAAGATTACACTCACGTATTCTGCGTGAAATAGAGGCCTATAGAGAGGATTAATCTGCTCTGTTTTGTATTTTAGGATTATTTTTTTTATTACACTGATGCTAACAAACGAGCACACAGTTCATCTGATGGCAAGTGATTCCTGCGGCCCATTACATCTAAATTCATGCTTGAAAAGGAATCATCAATCATGCGTTGTCACTCTTGAGGACTGAGATGGAATGCCTCGACACCAGTTATAAGGGTCTCCGGATCCCTACACTCACCAGACAAAATACAGCAGCATTATTATATTTTCTATTTCACGGCGGTACTCTATGAGGGCGTAGTTCCTTCCCCAGTCGAGCTGACCTATTCGAATAGGGAACCAGTGAGCCAATCATGCTAATGAGACTTTCCATCACAGTCTATCATCAGGGGGCGAAAACGCACGAGCATCCTGTATCTTGTCATTCTCAATCTTTATTGAGCACATATAAAGGTATTAATGACTCTTAGTTATCATATATCATAATGTGAATTGTGTGCTCGATGGCAACTCTAGTTTCAAAAACAAACATTTTGACAGCCGAGTGCCGCGATGTTCAGATTTCTTGATTGTTGCCCCATGGAGTTCGACTCCCAGCCAATGAACAATATATGTTTTATACGACACTAATCATACATTTTCAAATCTGGATGTGAATATATGCTATGCAGTTTTACTCTTTCACTTATTTTCCGTTTCTTATCTATTCTCGTTAACCTATAGGTGGCCGTGTCGTTATTATACTTTAAAATTACATTGTTGAGTTGTTTCATTATCTATTAATTTTTAAAAACGGTTGTGAATAGGAAGCATGTGAAGTAGACCTCGTAATTGGAATCAACCAAGCGGCGCCCGTAATTGATACAGCCAGCTAGCGGTTTTCGATCGGCGAACGCTAAATACGTCCTTCGATGCATATGGCGTATCAATCGCTTAGGGTTGTAAAATGATTGTTTTTTTTATAACATTAGGAATGACAAGTGAATCTGTTGTGACTTGAGAGTTAAGATAAAATTCCTCATCACCAGGTTGCTTTCACTCCTCAGAATAAAAACAGTAGGGATAAGCTATTATTCTACGCTAGTGTTACGTGGTCCTTCCCGACCCACGGACCGACCTATTCAGGCTGCAACTATTTTAAAGCTGCGTTACCTAGTGAAATGTAAGCGTGCTGTTTCAATGTTTGGATGTTACGGCAATTGAACTCTGTTCGCTTATGGGCGTTGAAGCCATCCAATAGCGATGCACCACGTTGCATCAATAACAGTTAACCGTTAACATAATCTTAACTTAATCGTATCGTATACAGTTTTCTAATTACTACTCAATAACTTATTACACAATTTAAATCATACTCTTATGCACCAATCCATACAGATAAAAGCGTTGCTGGAGTTTCTTGCGCCACTTCTTCTCCAGCGCCCACGCATTCTGAAGTGTTGGTATAGGTAGTTAATAATAATAGTGATATTAATTTAGATAATCCTCTGTCAGAAGCAACTGACCGAGCCGAGGTTCGGCCCTCTCGGGCTCCCTTGAATCAGACGCTCTCGCGAAACAGGCTAACGGTCCAAACCAAGGCTCCCCTCGGGAGCCCTTGTGTTGATTACCCATATATCTCTGGTCATAGATCAGACAATGATAAGTACATTTTTGCACAGTATGACTTATTAATATAGGCATAATCGCAAAAAATGCTCTTTCATGCGGTCATATCAGGATAACTACATGCAAAATATTACTGTTGAATACTAATCAGATTATGATAACTTTTATATTTCATCTTTTGGCATAATTAAAGCTAATTCATAATTTTTAGTTTTTGAGTTTATTTTTGGTTTTTGAGAAAATTTTATTATTTGAAATATTGATTATCCATACAAATTAATTATCTTTATTTGGAACATTTAAACTTTAAAATAATTTTAACATCAAATTTAAACTTAAAGTCAAAACTGATTACAAAGTTTTCGTGTACTACACAAATAAAAATATGATTGTAATTTCAATAATAAAATACTTATTTAATAACAGCACGTACTTCCAATATTAAAATAATTTATTACCAACACAGACTTTTCACAATAACATTAATCACCTTTGAAAACTTATTTACCTACTGACAGGTGCTTGTCGCGTTTCTAGACCAATTACCTGTTTCTTGTGTGAAATTAGTTCTTAAGTATGTAGATTAATTCTCGTTGAAACAGCCTACTTAACAAGAAAAGCATTGAAAAAGTTGAGAATTCGTAAGTTAACTTTCGCTGTCAGTGTTAATGTTGTGGAACTTATTTAATAAAACGGAAGTCTGCGCATTTTATATATATATATGGGTATACGTCACAGGGAAATTATGAAAAGGGAGATTTGATCAAATCCCTAAGGTAGATGATCAATTCACATAAGATGTTAAAATAAGTTTAGGTCACCAAAACTAAACCAAACCTAACCCTGACCTAAACCTAACCTTAACCTAAACGTTATCTAAACCTAACCTAAACCTAACCAATGCCAAAAATTGGGTCGCCCATAGGGCCACGTCTCTGACATTTCCTGTAGTCATGTTGGTCAAGAAACGAATTACCGCCAGGGTCTGCGTTTAATAACATTTACTTATAATCTCTTCTATCATTCCCTTCTTCATTTCGCATTTTATTTATCATCGCGATAGTGTGCTCTTTTCCTGGTCATATACTGCGTGTTTTATTTTATTGTTGTTTTGCATATTTTTTTTCTTAATTCTATTAAGAATTTTATTACGTCTTTTAATTTTATGGTGTCTCCCCACCTCAAAAGCTGATAAGGAGCGATTTGTAACCATTCACGGGCGGGGTGCCTTATTATCTCCGATTCTTTGGATTTGAATGTACGTATTCTCTCCAGTGCTTGTAATGTAAAATATTAGTTTGTCGCCTTTACATTATTTTTTTGTATTGCAACTTTCCCTTATCTTTAATTTTGAAGCTAGACTCAGAAGCGGAGGTGTGTGCCGTATCAAATCGCCGCCACCCTTACTCTGCAATGAGCACGGCATAGTAGGATGTATTATATTATATATTTGTTACGAATGTTTAATAATTTGACTAAAATTTCATTTATATTTATTCAATTTTGTTTTGTTGTGTTTAATTTTTATTTTCATTTGTAGTCAATAGCTTATAAGTTCATTGGGTCTAGTTATCTGTTTACCTCTCTAGTCGCCGTGATTCGTGGCGTAGAGGGTGGTGCATCACATCAAATCACGGGCACTCTCCTCCCTGCAGCGATTGCGACGCGTATTACATTTTTATTACATTTTTACTGTATAGTTTATCTCATGACCGGAGTCGCCAGCAGAAAGAGTAGTGATCAGTATCTGATAGTAGACACCCCTCTTTGCAACGGGATGTTTTATTTAAAAAATATCTAGCATCTTACTTTTAATTATTGAGAGGTTACTCAACTAAAATAAAAAAAAAACTTAACTTAACCTAAACCTAAACCAAACCTAATCGAATACAAACCTTAACCTATTGTAGACTTAACCTAAACCAAACCTAGCCTAAACCTTTTTTTTATTACATTGAGAGAAACGAACACACAGTTCACCTGATAGTAGGTGATCCCATTGCCCCATTATATCTACATTCATCCTTGAAAAGTAATGACAATGCAGATGCGTTGTCACCCTTTAGAACTGAGATGGAATGCCTCATCACCAGTAATAAAGGTCTCCGGATCCCTACACTCACTAGACGAAACACGGCAGCGTTATGCTGCTATTTTACGCTGGTATTCTGTCAGGGCGTGGTCCATGCGTGGTCTTTCCCCGGTCGAACTGACCCATTAATTCTGCAGCTAGAAATAAACTGCAGCGTAGCTCTCCCACTCTTAAATCTAATGTAAACCTAATCTGAACCTAACCTAAACCGAACGTCAATAAAACTATTAAGGGATTTGATCAAATCACTAACTTTCTTTAGAGAAATTATTCCACAGAATTGTTATTTTAACATTCCCTGCGACATATATGTTATATGTATATAGTATATTTATTAAACAATGATGAGATTTATGTATATGAAATTATTGAAGCATCAAATATTTGACAAGTAAATCTATTGAACCATTAATTAATGAAGAACGGATTTGTTAAAACTATTGAAAAAATGTTTTTCAACCGCATGTCACGTCATGTCCTGCAAAATCAAACATGGGTATCCTGCGACCGTTGATATTAGATGTTTGTATTGTTAAATTAGAAATTCTGTTATATTATTGTTTCGAACTTTAGCAATATATATTAATATATATATATATATATATATATATACACATATATATATATACACATATATATGTATATATATATACACACATATATATATATATATATATATATATATATTCTTTATTTGTCAGGAAGTTTTTCCAAGCAGAAAAATGCAATTGTATAAAAAAAAATTAAGGCTTTTAATATATATTCATTATTCATTATATTTCATGGTACATTAAGAATCCAAAATATAAATTTATACTACATAAACATATTCATAACACAAATAAATATATTGATAAAAAATATATTGTAAATTTCTTTGAAAGCTTACCAAGAGTATGTTTATAGCGGCTAGGCATCGTAAATACGTCAAAAAGCTTGATTGTATTGACATTGTTCACGATAAACACATAAACTTTTGCGATTGGTTTGTTTTTATTGATAGTGTGGTATTACAAAGTAGGTATATCGCGCGATCTCTAGCTTTACGCGCCAACTGCTCGAATTGCTGTTTCTGACAATACAATGCACGACTGACAGCGAACGCTAAGCCCGCCAAACTGAAGGAGTAAGCACCGTGAGAGCTTCGCGAACCGTCTCTGAATGGCCCACCTCACTCAGAGGGAGAAACGGAGGGAGGGAGGGCCTTGTAGGGGAAACCGCGTCGACCGTCTTGTAATTCACTAAGAAAAGTTATTTGCCGATTGCCTTGCAGGGATTCGCAGTAATAGAAAACGAAACCGATCTGTCGTATTTTAACAGGATTTTTGAAGCTTTAAAGATGATTTGATTTGAAGGCGATGAAAAAGATTCCTATTTCGTCTTCGAGTTTAATTCAATTTACTCAAGTATTTACGATTTATGATTAGTCATTTTATTTACAATAAAATATTTCAAATATGATTTGAATTTTACTATTATTTTTGTTAGTCTATTTGCTACGCTTATACTATATAATGTTTAAGAAGCTCAAAATTACAGCGTACTCAATATACAGATTTCTGCTTTATAATAGATAAGTCTATAGAAATATTATAAATAATTAAGAATTATAGGCAATATAAATGATAGATAATTTCTGTAGGAAAAGCAAAATACAATAAACAAAACTTTATAAAACCTAGTATTATAATAGATAATATATCCGAGAAGCGAGTTCGATCCTGGTGTAACTTTAAAATTGATAATACGAATTTTAGAGTTGATTGACAAGGTATCGTAACCAGAAAGGGTTACCAACTGAGGAACAATAATTTTTCCTTATTAAGATGAAAGTGATTCTTATTGCCAAACACACCCTTTGACCATAAGAATCACTTACTATCAGATTTACCGTGTACTAGTTTGTCATTGTCATTAAAATAAAAAAGAAGAAAAACAGTAAAACAGTTGCCTAAATCATTGTTTCTCAACTAGTTTTGTGGCGCGACCGACGAAAAGGCTAAAACGGTAAGTAAAAAAACCTTCCGACCCCTTTAACCCCCTAACTTATAATTACATTTTAATTAATATTAGATCCTTACATATGAAATTAGTGTATTATATGGAAAAAGTATAGAAAAAAGTAGTAAAGTAGAAATGATATATTTAATCAATAGAAGTATGTTCCATTACTATCCAGTCCACTTTCGCCATTTTATAGGTAGTTTATTGATGGCATTGCTGAAAAATTTTTGAACGAGAATCAATAAAATCTTTAACAGCGGTTTGGACTGTCTCATCGGTATCGCATTTTCTTCCTTGCAACAAATTGTCCAAATTCCGAAAAAAGTGATAATCTGTTGAAGAAAGGTCCGGGGATTAGGTGGGTGTCGGAGACATTCCAATCACAGCTATTCTAATTTAGCCACCGTCTGTCATGAAGTAAGGGGTCCAACTTTCTCATGAAGCAACAGTCGGCTAGAGCAATTGGCCAGTCGCGGTTGTTTAACGGCTAGCTTTTCCATCAAAGTTTTAATTGTTGACAGATTTGTATCTGCTGTGTAAGACACCAGCACTGGTCCACCAAACACTCATTAGTGCCAAACAAACGTGAACTTGTCAAAAAAGCTATTAAAATTCATTCCTCTAATAAACGAATCATTTAAATACCGGTTTTATTTTTTAAACAGATTGTAACCCCCTTTAATAACAAATTCATAAGAATATGATTGTTTTAGATTGAATATTTGTGTCGAGCCCGCGGATCAAACTCTTGGATGCCTTGGCAATCGTCCTCGTTCACACACAATGCAAATAAGTTTTTATTCGGTAGTTATAACAAAACATGAAATTGCATTATCACATGTTTTGTCAACTGTAGTGAAGTAATAGTACATAAACAAGTCCAGTATTAACAATTGAAAGAGGCCAAACGCGGAATAAAACTGTTAAATGCTTGTTATTTAAGATAAATGAATTATTATGCTATTGTACATGAAACGTCATATCTTCCAGTTTTAACATATAGTGTCTATTAAGATGCTAGTTTTTTTTTCAGTACCTATAATTAAACCGTGGTATCTCAGTATCCGGAAGCTTACTTTTAATTTCACGGTCCGCGAGCGATTTTATCCCGGTACCAATCTAACTGTTAATTGCAATTTTAAGTGTGGATGTACCACATGCATGGCGGCGGAGGAAATCTGCATATCGTAAAAATAAAAGTCAAGGAAGTCCGGAAATTTGCTGCGGAAGGTCACGTTTTTTTCAAACAATTTTTATCTTTTTTTTTTACAGATGCTTGGTGCTGTTATCCCGAAGGCTTTTACAACTACACCGGATGTAAGGTTGCCGAGCGCTTAGGGTGCACAGCCGAGACTTTTCTTATAATGTTAGTTACATTATAAGAAAAGTCTCGGTCTATATAGACAGGGTTCCCGAGAGGTAGCCTCGGCTTGGACCGTTGGCGGCATGTTTTCAGGTTGAAAACCTGTTTGCCAGCCGCGGAGCGTTCCTGGGCCACAATTACCATATTGAATGGTTTTTGTTTCGTCCGCTGTACATCCTGTTAACGGATAGTACCGGGAGATTTTGTCCTATCAAGTCCTCTTATATTATGAGGTCAGCGGGAATTTCTCGCGGGAGGTTTTTCATGACATGGATCTGACGGTCTTCTGCAAGAGTGTGAAAGTGTGAAAGAACACCCTCTTCTACTGCAGGTAGCAGATTACCGCTCGGTGGTCGGAAGACGTCTTTAGCTGGAGCTTGATTCCAACTGCAGTGGGGACGGCGTTGTATTTCTACCTGTTAGGCAAAGCAGATGCTACGAAGGGCCACTTGTCTTGTGCCTGAATAAAGAAGGGCACGACCGATGCACCAACCGTTCTTGAGTGTCGCTAGTGTCCCAAACAGATTGATATTAAGTGTTTCTATCAAATGTACCCTGCATGCATATAATTATTAGCAATAGTATTAGCATTTATACGCGGTATATCTACGTTATTTCTTAGTTTTTAGTTAAAAAGTATTTACTAAAATCTTTTTTATACAAACATGTGTGAGCGCCACAATTTTATCAAATATTAAAATATGTATTAGGTCTATAAGTTATAGATTCATGTTGCAAGTATATAATATCAGTGCTATAAGTTGCATCATAATATTCATAATGTAAATTCTAAGATAATTGATGAGAACAGAGCATCGATTACTCATAACGTAGAATTCCTTGTGGATAACAAAGAATTTACATCTTGATACCTTGTCAATGATGGAAGTAAATCTCTATGGGTCACAATGACAAGTTACCGTCATGTGGGCCGCGGTGGTCACTTTTATGAGAAAATTTTTCTATAAAGTTTTTATTAAATTAGGAGATGACTACCAATGACAATGAATTATGCCCCATTCATCAGAATCATAAGATATTATATAACTAGGATGAATGCATCATAACCCTTAATCTCCAATTTCTTTACACTACATTCTGCAGAAATATCTGCGTATGAAGCAAATAAAAATATTGGCCTTTTTATATTGACCGTATAATGTATATATGTAATTAGATACTATTATTGTAGTGCTAGAGGATCAAAGGACAGTTAACTCCGAATGGTATGAGATAGGTTGTGCCCTTTGGGTGTTGCCAGCTTGATGCGACTAACGGCCGAAGGCAAAAATACAGCAGCTTCTCTGGGATCGCGACAACACACACTTCTGGTAATATACACTATGTTAATAAAACATGTGTATAATACATGTATATCTCATATCATCTGCTACATTCCTCTTGCCTTGCTCCTTGTGATTCACTCACCGCATCTTCAAGGCTGTTAGAGCTAATACCTCGAAGTTTATCTTTGGCACTTGGGATTAAATAAAAGTACGCAGGGCGCCAGGTCAGGACTATATGGCGAACGACTCATTATCTCGACACCTGCCATAGTTAAATATTCAACTTTATGTCTTGCGGAGTGCGCTGAAGCATTGTCGTGGTGAAGGAGGATCTTGCTTCGAGGGCGCTACTGTCGAACATTTCTAAAGACAACAGGCAAACAACAATAAACATACCAGTCTACAGTAACGGTCCTTTCATATCCCAGCACAACTGTCACGAGATGACTTTTAAGACCAAAGAACGAGGCAATCATCTTTTTTCCTTAACTTCTTTCTTTCTTTACCTCAGATGGCCGATTCTCAAAAGAACACACCAACTGAACAAATTGTCTTTTGGTTTCGGGTTCGCAGCAATATATTCAGCTTTCATCACCTGTGACGATGTCAAATACAGCATTCGAGTCACCTCCGTTGAACTTATCTGACATTTCGCGACACCAATCCATCCGAAGGTGTTTCTGGTCTTCGGTCAAAGTATAAGGAATCCATCTGGTGCAAAGCTTCCTGACGCCTAAATGTTCGTGTTATATTTTTTGTACTTGACTCATACCTAATGTCTAAGTCCGCATCTGCTGATAGATAACTCTTTTATCTTCTTCTATCATGCGTCGCACAGCACAGATGTAATCTTCAGATGTCTCTGTTGAAGGACATCCCCCACGCAGATCGTCATAGTTTTGTTGTTGAAGACCACAATGAAAGTCGCAATAAATCATGGACCGAAATTTGCTCCCGTTAAATTCATTTTGAGGTGTAACAAGGCTTTTGGAATTGCCCCCAATTGACAAACACAAATGACAAATGAATGCAATATATAGGTAACAAAAGAGTGCTATAATCGAAATTTAAGATGAGTTTTCATTGCCAATATTTCTAAGTGGCCGGTTCTAAAAACATTCAGTGCCACCTACTTACTCTTGTTTTTTTATAATATGTAACTTCTTTTAGCATAAACCTGATAAGTGAGTCGTCATAGCTCTAGACGTAAGTATGAACGAAATTCATCCCGAAAACCACAAATCTTGGCTCTGATTGGAAAACTAGCCCAGCACTCGCAATTCAGTACCCACATACTTTGACCACGTGCCCACGAAGTTGTGACCAAAAACAACAGCAAAGAGATAAGTTCCTTGCTGTTGTTTGCGTTGCGTGTACACGTGTGAGTAGTTGTGTTTCTTTGTATAATATTGATTAATTGACTTTGATTTTGACAAACGAGTTTGCGGCTCACGCGATGTTAAGTAATGACTGCAGCCGTCTTCAACTAAGTTCCAGTGTGCAGATACGTTGTCAACCCTGAGGACTTTATTGGAAGTCCTTATTACCTGTAATTGAGGTCCTGAGGAGAATACTACACTCAACATACGAAACACAGCAGCGGTGAAGCAACAATAACTAAGCCAAATTGAGAGGATTGAGGCTTGAATGATTGTATATTTAATTAAATAACAAATTGTAATCTTTATATATTAAAATAAAATATAGTACTTTATTTATATCTAAACCAAAAATATAATGTAAGAAGATTACCTTTATTACCTTGTCGTTTTTGTGCATATTACACACACACTTGTTGTGTACAATTGCGGTGTGCATGTTAAAAGGTATGTGTGCAACGGTGTTGTAGGTATCGTCGTTATCGTAGTCTTATTCCCTGTTCATCTTCGTTCATTCATTCTTTAGCATTGATTAATGTTTTTAATTGTAGCGTGACTAATTTGTAATTTGGCCATCATGAGATACATGAGCTCCCCCTCTCGAATACAATAAGTAGTTGTTAGCTATAGATGCAATATGTATTTGTGTTTTTCTGTATAATATGTATTAAGCAAAAGACTCGAATGCTTTATATTGTACCACGTAGTGATTTATTATAAGTATATAAGGATATTACTTCGCATAATAAATTTATAAAAGCAATAATTCGAATACAATTTACCTACGTAAATAATTTAAGAATAACAATATCACGATAATATTAACCCTTGACCTATGAAAGAAACCAAAAGACATAAAAAAATACGAAATATCAACAATGAGCAAAATTACATAACAATATTTTGTTTGAAGCAGTATGAATGTACAATATACATTAAATTAAGATATACATAAGATTGTAATGTAATGTAATGTAAGTTGCCGTTTGTTGCTGTTGCACAGATTTATTTTTTTAAAACACAAATGTGTGTTACCTACAAGTATTTTTATATTAATACTGATACGGGTTTAAGTTGTTAATTTTCCTTGGGAATAACTCAATGGTATAGACACAATGTTTTTTTACCATTTCTATTTTATTTTATTCAAAATAACACAGAGGAATAATATTGCTACCTAGACGTGTCTCCTGACCCCTTTGCTATAAGCATCTGCGCAAACATGGCAATTTTATTACGTGGTAGAGCTACGCTGCAGTGGATTCTAGCTGCATTCTACAAATATTGCTTTATGGCTGGTACCAAAACTAATGCTTATTCAAAAGCTAGGTATTATGACCACTTTTCTATACTAAGGCTATCAAAAGGAAAAAATATGTAGTTGTTAGTTCAATCAGATGTCAGGTACACGATATAAATAAAAAAAATAATTTTGTTTTCATAACAGTGTTTATGATGGTTAATTATTTTCATCTAAGTCTACTAACATTTTTCAAAAAAGTAATATTATCCGTTTTTATGGACTGGACATAACCATGAAACATTGTTATCGTTGCAAGGAATAAATATCAATTTATGAAAACGACCTTGGTTATGATTACTCAACACCTCATTTCTAACGTGTAACCACGGTAGTACAATTGTTATCAGTTTGCTGAACGAAGAAATCCTAAATAAACATTTGTATCTTATGAGATAAAATAAAAGTAGAAGTCTTCTTTTAAGATTTTTAATGCAACAACCATATAAATAAAAATATAAGCATTAATTTAATTAATTAATTGGAAGTTTTAAATCAATGGAATGATTAAATACTTATATATTACCATTTGTTCTAACTTCCAATTAAAAACACTATGCAGATTATGAAAACTTAAAAAACTTGAGTGTTCAAGTTGAATTAAAAAATTATTTGTATAAGTGTTTTCACATGATGTGCAAGGGCAATAAAATATTAATTTATTTTGCATTACTATCATTCCTAGATTTTCTGTTAAGTTGTTAGAAAACTATTGCCTTAGAGCATCTAATATTATTTTCAGTAGCTAGCCTCAGACTAATAAAATACATTTATTAGGCTCTGTATATTTTAACTGTTCAAGTATGCAGGTTGCAAGTCATTGTTACATCTTGAAAACATATATATAGATGTTTTATGGTCAGTTTTAGCCAGAGTGGGGCTGTGTCGGTACCTAGATAGTAAGCAGGTGCAGGATGTAATTGCATACAATGTTTTTGTTTTTTTTTTATATGTCAACTAGACATATTAAATATTGAAAATTAAAAATTAGTAAAAACACAGTAAATTTATTATTAAAATTTATAAATAAATGCCATTAAATAAAATAAATCCCTTAAGTTCCATGACCCCCATATTAAATGATTTGTGAGTGTAAAAATTATCTTATAAATTACTTTTGTGACAAATTAAGAGTCATTTTTCCAAATTCTTTCTTAGATTTTCAGCCAACTTGTCCATAAATTCAAATGTTTCACAGTAGTCTTCCCTCTTCACATTATTCATGCCCTTTATACATATAGCAAGGTCCTTTGTCATGACTCCAGATTCAATTGTATTTATGCACACACTTTCCAAGGTTTCAGCAAACTTCTTCAGTTCATTATTACTATCCAGTTTAGCACGGTGCAAGAGGCCTCTGGTCCAAGCAAATATAGAAGCAATTGGATTGGTTGAGGTTTCCTTGCCTTGCTGATAGAATCGGTAATGTCTTGTTACAGTGCCATGGGCTGCTTCAGCCTCAACAGTTTTGCCATCAGGGCATATCAAAACAGATGTCATGAGACCAAGAGAACCATAACCTTGAGCTACTGAGTCCGACTGTACATCTCCATCATAGTTCTTGCAAGCCCAAACAAATCCACCTTCTGATTTCATAGCATAAGCAACCATATCATCAATAAGTCTATGTTCATACCAAATACCAGCAGCCTCATATTGTGCTTTGTACTGGTCATCATAAATTTCTTGGAAGATATCCTTGAAACGACCATCATACTTCTTGAGAATAGTATTTTTTGTACTTAGATACAAAGGATACTTCCTATCCAAAGCAAACTTAAATGAAGAGTGTGCAAAGTCAACAATGGAGGCATCAGTATTAAACATGGCAAGGGCAACACCAGCACCTTTA
The DNA here is from genome assembly GCA_029286865.1 of Teinopalpus imperialis. Taxonomy (NCBI): domain Eukaryota; kingdom Metazoa; phylum Arthropoda; class Insecta; order Lepidoptera; family Papilionidae; genus Teinopalpus; species Teinopalpus imperialis. The sequence goes on from JAGSMU010000016.1 coordinate 10,877,102, forward strand.
AAATCATTGACCACATGTTTGATAGGTTCTCCAGATGGCGGGGTCCATATGAGCTCCAATTTGCCTTCTCCAGGAACAACAAAATCAGTTGCTTTGTATTGATCGGCATGAGCATGACGGCCAATAATAATTGGTTTCTCCCATCCTGTGACAAGACGAGGAATGTTCTTACAAATAATAGCTTCTCTAAACACAGTTCCTCCAAGTATGTTTCTGATTGTTCCATTAGGGCTCTTCCACATTTTTTTCAGCTTGAATTCCTCAACTCTATTCTCATCTGGAGTGATAGTAGCGCATTTGATACCAACATTATATTTTTTGATAGCATTGGCACAATCAATGGTGACTTGGTCTTCGGTCTGATCACGGTACTCAATGCCTAAATCATATGTATGTAATTCTATGTCTAAAAATGGCAAAATCAATTTATTCTTAATGAGATCCCAAATAATTCTTGTCATCTCATCACCAAGCACATCAACAACGGGTCCAGCCTTTATTTTCGACATTTTGGTCTATAACAAAAAAAAGTATAATATTTTAGTATTAGTCTGATGATGATATTGAATTTTTTAATAGTACAACCATGGTTATTTATTTACATATTGGAGTTGATTAACATACATGGTTATTAATTACAATGACACAAAAGTTACAATCTAATATACTGAGCTAAGAAAACCATGTTAAAATCATTTTAGAGATTAAGAATTTATATTCAAAAAATCACAAATTCTAAAAATTCTTCTTATAGTTTTATATTATACAACAAGTACAATGAAACATTGATTATGGTAATTTATAATGAACTCATTTAGGCCAGTCAAGGTTGATACTTGTTTTAAATTCACAAATGTTGTGAGGAAGTACTTTATATTAGAATTTAGTATTTTGTTTTCCTACCAAACCTGTATTCCTAAAATTTTTAACAATGTGAAATCAAGGGTAAACATTAATCATCTAAAATAACCAAACAAAACATCTAACTATACAATATATATAATTCATATAAATATAATTTTTGTTTTTGTTAATTTGCTATTTAATGAAAAATAATAATTTCATATAATACTATATTGCAGCTTTATAAAATATGTAACCATAATCATAAGTAGATCAATAACCCCTTTTAGGTTATTGCAAAATAGACAAATGCAAATAAGTATGTCAAATGTGCATGATAAGCATGACATAATGAAATGTTAGCAAGTTTATTACAGCACTAAAGTAGATAAGTGCAAGGAACATTTTTAAAAGGAGTGAATGAATTAATGACTGAATACAAATTTAAATAATCATAAATTATGGAAATAGAAGCCATGGTACTCTATGTCGTGTTTGTTTTTAATACAGAATCATAAACAAACAGAGTTTATATTTTTATCAGCATAAATGATTTTGTTTGACATTTTAAATGCCACATGCTCTCCTGTAAAATAAAATATTGTAAGTACATGTCTAAAAAATAAATATTTCAGATACGCCAATCTGCAGTGCAACTGCATGGTGAACTATGTTCCTAAACCCTTTCTTGGAAGTAGCTACACCCAGCAGTGGGATATATATAGGCTGTCTAAATTTTTATTACTATGCAAAAACAATGAAAATCATTTGTTATGAAATTATTTCTCACAATGCAAAACTATTTTAAAACAATAATTGTTATATGAATTGTGCTTTGATAGAATAAAACAAACCACACCAATAGCACCAAATTTGATACTAGTGTCTATGAATCATAAAGGTGTATTTGAACAAAAAAATATTTAATAAATCTTAAATAATTAAATGTTAATTACACCATTAATGTTTTAATGTTATCAGGCAAGACTATTAAACAGATGCTGATGTGCACATTGTCAGTAGAGATTCAAAGAACCAATTATTGGCAGAGAGGCATTACATCTCAATTCCCAGGCAAACAATGCATGTGCACCTTGGATCTTTATTGAAGATATAAGCAGTGGTAGAGCTACACTGCAGTTTGTTTTGAATTGCAGAATGATTGCCCCAGCTTGAATGGGTTGGACCATGGCCTTACAGAATATCAGTGTGAAATAGCAGTATGATGCTGATGTGTTTCATCTGGTGAGTGTAGTGATCTGAAGACCTTTATTATTGGTGACGAGGTATTCCATCTCAGTCCTCAAGAGTGACATTGCATCTGCACTATGATTCTTTGTCAAGGATGAATGTAGATGTCATAAGTAACAGGAACCACTTGCCATCAGGTGAACTACATGCTTGCTTGTTACTCTTAATGTAATAAAAAAAAGGATGGGTTGAGGTTTTAATGTGCCACAACTGTCAATCTCTAACAACTGAATTGTGTAAACATGGATGAATAGGAACAAACTTTCTATTCTAAAATGAGCAGTGCACACAAACAAGGACACAGTTCACCTGATAACAAGTGATGACTGTGGCCCATGACACATGGGTTGCATGACACACATATAAGATCAGACACCTTACCCCTGAGGACTTCAGTAGAATGCTCTGTAATATGTTCTCTACATAATCACGACATATATATAAAGATATATATATATAGATATGTATACATATATGTATATATAGTGCTGTCACATAATTAGAAACCTCCCTATTTAGCTCCATAAAACTTTATTTATAGTATTATCAATAGTGAAGATAAGTATTAATTCTACTTCAATTACTATTAATCAGTACACTAATGCCTTATTATTAAAATGAAGACAATAAAGACATGTGTTTAGCAATAGTTTTGGATTTATTAATTTTTTAAATAAATCACAAACATTTTTTAATATGCTTGGCGCATGCCACCTAATTAAAGCAGTTTAATGTTTCATGTTCTTAACTTAAAATTAAAAAAACAAGTTTCAAAAAATACACCTAAAGCAAAACTAGCTTATCTCATTATTAATATAATTTAGAATATTTTTAATGGGCTACTACTGGTGTAGTTAAACGCCAAAGTGATATGGGGTTATTATTACTGGTATGGAGGATATGCTACAAAATATTGAAACATGCAAACAAACTTTACATGTCTTTAAAAATGTCTATGACTAATTATAATAAAGTTCATTTTTATATTTAATGCATTTATTTTTCCTTAGTTACTTAGTGTCTTAATTTCATACAGCTTGATATATAATTAAACCAAATAAAAATGTAATGTAACTGGTGAAAATATTTCTATTATTTAGCTCATAATGCCTACACAAATTATTTAAATATTGTTGCAAGTACCTATTGTATTGAAAATCAAAAAAATCTCAATTAACATAATAAATACCTTGAGTGTCTTTAATTATGTGACCACCACTGTATATACAATATAGTTCCCTTTCTTTTATACAGTCTATTTTATAATTAGTTCACATTACCAAGGTTTAAAAAAATTGAGCATGTACTTAATAGTTTAAAATCATATCACTAAATTACAATTTATTTTATAAGAATCCGTATTTTAAATCCGTATTTTGGTTTAAAGACCTTGTAAACTTGTTTGCAGTACAAAGTTCGAATATTACCATATTATCTTTCCTTACACCACCAAATAAAATTAGCTTTAAGTTACTTCAGAATGAAGATAAAATATTGCACAATCACATATATCTAATACATTATTTTCTATAAATAACTTAGATTTCAGAATTTAATCGGTTTTATACTAATATATATGTATATATGATTTGAGGATTATGTGTACAAATGAAAAATTGTATCTAACAAAAGCGCTAAAAATGTATATTTCATAATAAGACCTTGTTATTATATCAAGGAGTGTGTAACGAAATATAATAAAATAGATTAATTTCAATACCTTTTAAAATATACCGTGTCAGCACAAACGAAGAACTAATGGAACGATTAAAAGTAAATGAAGACCGTCGACAGATCTTTACGAACCAGGTAGAATGAATAATACAGATATCCACAGAGAAAAGTAATTATTAATAGAAAAAATATATATGCTGTACGGAAGTATATGTACTACGTACAATAAGAAGGCAATCTTTATAACCACAACTAAGCTTTAATTTTAACGTACCCGTATGTATTCTGATGATCTGCAGCTGTATAACCAATTCAAGAAGAATTCAAGAAATGTCAACCAATTCTCGTAAGTAGCCGGAAAATGGCTAAAGGCGATATTTATAACTTATCTTACACCTGTAACAATAACATTGTAAGCCCATTTAATAGTTTATTATGAAAAATCTTGGGCTACGTGTTGGTAATAATTATAAATTGCGAATACAAGTCACGGAAATTAGCATCAAGGTCACTGCAATCTTTCGGTCTTTGTATCCTTAAAACATTACTTTCCTATGAAAGCAAAAATCATGCTTGTTCAAACAACAATATTGCATATCTTTGATTAATCAGATGTCTATTATCCAGATCTCTCCTAAGTTCATCTTATATACTGAGAGCTTGTTGAACAACTGCTTTCGAATCATTTTTAGATTTCGTACATAAGAAAATATCTCCCAATATCCATCTCATGTCTATAATATAATAATTTATTCAAAGAAAGCTGAAAAAACCGGAAAGCCGTAATTCAGTTCAGGAACCAAGCCCTACTCTATTACAGTTGTCAAGCTGAACAATCTAGATGAACCCACTTTTTAAAACTATCTATTGTATCTACCGTAAATTCCTATATATAAGTAATATTGGAGAAAACTTGGAGACTTATTTGTGATATTTAAATGTCTCAACAACTTACGACTAATTCTGGCATTGGCTGCCATTTTACCATGTCACGTCCATGTTACTATTACTAATTCTTAGCCAAAATGAATACATATTACCTAATCATTTCTGAATAATTTTTCAAACAAGGAATTCGAAATAGACTACAAAATCTTCTTTCCAGCTTCTATTGATAATGTAATATGAAAAGGTTTATTTGTAAAAAAAGGCGCATATTTACGACTGACGGTATAGGACCGTAGGAATTAGATCATATAACTAGTGGTCGTAAGTATAAATGCCAGAAAATTCATATCACGTTTTATATAGCTCTAAAAAATACTAAAAAATATTTATGCTCTGAATATTAGATAACCATTCTCACTTTTGGGATTATGGTGAAATTTCAAGTATTTGTTATTTCCGTCTACAGCATTTGGATAAAAAAACGTGAGAGTTACGATAACACAGCTACTGGAAAATAACATTCAGCGGAAAGCTACACAGTAGGATTCAGGCGTATATGACGTGGATTTGCGAAACGATAAATTTCAAAAGGGTGCGTTGACACAAATGATACGGATCACCTATTTCTTTTATATATGTGAATTTATGGGAAATGTTGCTTATTTTTCTTAGTAATATAAGTAAATTTTTACATAAAAATGGAACAAAATGAACGAATACCAACTGACGCTATGAATGGATCCGATTTCTAAAAAGTAAACAGAAAAGATCTCGTACACAACATCTTTTCTGAACAGATAGAAGATAGAATTTGATTAACGATATAAGTAAATTGTAAAATTAATAATGTAATATAATATAATAAACAATTCATCGTTAAAAACTACTATGTACCACATCCGACCACAAATATTATGAAACTGTGTGGGCCCTGAAAAGTGACTTTGATGTAGGTTGTCTGTGCAAGCTTGGGTACTCTACCTACCTATTAAAAATAGTTATTGTGATAAGATCGCGTCAAACTACAAATAAATATCGATTACAATGTTTCTTCGAAATTAATCTCCATTACTATTTGCAAATATTTTACTTTTGCAACTTTATGACAGCAATTCGAAATGGTGATCCAAAAGACTTGGAGTAACGTCGAAGTACCGAATAATGCAACTCCTACAGAAAATCCTTCGACTAGTTCCTGGAATTTCCAAGCGCCAGTTAAAATATTAACCAATCGAATTAATCCAGGATCCAATATGCAGGCAGTAAATTCATAATTCTTTTTGTGTATATTACTTAAGGATGCTTCTTGTGAATTATTAAATACCCTACGTAAATCGCGGAATTTAACAGTTTCCACTTAACTTTTAATATTTTTCATGATTTTTTTAAAAAGCGTGATTGAGTTTTCACAACTAATTTGAATAAACACAATTTTATATTTTTTATAGAAACAACCAGTCACAAGGCAAATTGCAATAAATACCTTGGCAACTATGCACAGACGCTTTAGCCTGCCTGGACCTGTACAACCTCATTCTAGACCAATTGCTGAGTTCCGAGCCAGTGCTAACAAATCTTTGGACATGCTTCGTCAAACTATTCAATCAGCAGTCACAAGGGAAATTGATCAAATTATCAAAAAGTATTTAGAGGTATGTTAAGATTTCAATACCTATTATATTAATTAGTTTTGATCGGCTTGCAAGATTTCTTTTTCAAATTGATACAAAATATTAAACTAACCACACCATCTCATTTTTAGTCATTTGCATGAACTACATACTTTTTTGATAATAGGCAAGTCAATCCTACTCTTTATGGTAGTGCATACGAAAATTTACCAAAAATTAGTTCATCATTTTTATAATTCAATAGTTTGGGTAGACTGGGTGTATTTTAGTTATAAGTGTGTTTTCTGTAAGATTGTACAGAAAAGGTAATAGAGTTTATGAGTAGTGCAGTATATTTATAACACATATAGACTTTATTACAAGTGAAGAGACATCCATCTTACTCCTTAGGGGTGACAATGTTTTTGTATTTCGATAAATTGATGTCATCTGGTGTTGTGTTATTTGTCAAGTCAAAATCAGTCACAAGGCAATCAAAAATATTAATTTTCAAAAAAAATTGTTTATTATGTGTGTAAACTGACGGAAGCTATTTGCAACTAGGCCTTTAAAATTTGTTGTGATAAATTGGTTTCAACATTTATTTCAGAAGTTTTTTGTTCCTGCTGTTAACAATATAAGATTGAACCTGGGAGATGAATCAGTAAGTGAAGATCAGGTGAGTATCTTTAAATATTAATGGAAATAAACAATAAAATGAACTATCTATAAATTGGTATCTAATACCTTCTTTTGTACTTAATCAGAACATAGTATGTTCTATATAGCAATTGAAATCATTGTAAGAACATATCACGATTAAGATTATGAATCGCTGTATAACATAACTTTGCATCATATACATCTATTGATTGTATTGTGTTACTAGGAAAGATATTATTGGGTAAATTCTTTTTACACTATGCTGTACCAAGATTATAATTATTTATCTATTTATGTAGCCATGTTTAGCAATGAGACAGGGACTGAGGGCAATACATAATTAGTTACTATATATGGGGAAAATCCCACAGTTGACATACTTGCTTGGTTGAATGCCTTGGCAAACATATCTTTTAGACACTTCTCTCTTTTAATGGTGCTGCCTGTAATTAATGTGTTTAACAATTCGAGATGATTGAGAGGTGGTTATGTTTAAAAATACTTTTTCCTTTCTGTAAATAAAAAATAATAAATTACGTAATAATATAATAATATAGAAACTTATATTTTTTTATTGATTATAATATTAAGTTTACATTAATATCAAATTCACATTTGATACATGTTACATTAGAAATTTCATAGTATATTTCTAGTGTCACTTCCAATTATATTTAAAATATCTATATCTACTTTTTACTTTCTAGGTAAGAGCAGTGTGTCGTGCAATGCTAGATGCAACTCGCTTATTATATACAACACCATCTCGGCCAGCATCATCATTAAACGAAACTGGTGAAACTGATCCCACAGTTGATGCAAGATTTAGTAAGCAGACTGGTGTAAGGGACTTTTTATTATATAATCATTTAAATGTTTTTAGAACATTACTTTAGTTTTTTATTTTTTTATCTTATTACAATATCAACAGTATTTTTTGTTTAACAAGTACAGACATATAGTTTGTATATAATACCCATAATAAAAGAATGAAAGAAAGAAATAAAAGAGAGAAAACAATGATTAAAAACTACTGAAATTCTGCCAGAAATTAACTCAGCTACAATTCCCTGGTGGTATCACAGAACTAACTTTTAGCTTGTTTCAAATTATTTACATTTTACCAGTTTAACTTGAAGAACATAAAACATTTTGTTGGAAAGTGACTATGAAAAATTAGACAATAATATTTTAACAAATATTATATTTTAAAAATAATTTAACAATTATGTGAAAAAAATTATGAGAAATCAACGAGTGTTAAATATTTATTACCTAAAAAATGTTTTAGTTCCAGACTCCATCACAAAGTAAAAGAAAGGAGACCGAAATTGACTCTGATTTGAGCATTAAGTCTAAAAAGATCAAACAGGAACTGATATCTGATAATGTTACTTCACCCCTACTGGCATCAGCTCTTAGAGATCCTGAAAAGTGGAATCCCGCAAGATTAACTCAAGACACACTTTTCATAATGGGATCGCATGCTCACAAAGTAATTATAATTAATAATATTTCATGGATTTTCATGTTTGTTCTTGATGTTTTTAATAATAACAAAAATATATTTTATGGAATATAATTTTCTAACTAGGTTTTTGCTAATAATTATTTGGTTTTAAGGTCTTGGGATTAGGCCACTCAAGGGGGCGTTTGTACACCAGACATTCTGGTCTACTCAGATATCCAGCAGACACTGCAGATAAAGAATGGATTGCCAATCATAATTTGGTTAATGCTGTTGGTGGAAAAACTTATATAATGGTGAGCAACTTAAATAAAAATTATATATATATATATAATAAAAAAAAGAAATTGTAAAGTAAAGCTAGCGGTTACATTCCTAAGCGAGGTAAAAGAGTAAACTAATGTGTATTTTCTTTATAATTTCAGGTTTTAGAAGACATTGAAGAGCTTGCAACCAGTGACACTTACAAACACAGTTCCTTACCTATGCTTGGTGAATTGACAGGATTTAAAGTTCCACCTTTTTTGCTGAGAAAAATAAAGGCGTATGTTCTAAAAAGAGCGCTTAGCGGCGACATAAGTAATGCTGATAGTCCTCAACCATCAACTAGTACCAATCAGGAGGATAAGTATAAAGTGGACGACATAAAGTTAGAGAGTCACGACAACTTTGATAGTAGCAATTTTAACGCCAGTCAGTACATGACTAATCCAGATACAGGTAGAGAGTATTCAGATGTATCTAACATGCTAAAAGAAGATACTGATTTCGCTGATATAAAAGTAGAGGACATGGATGATATAAAAGTTGATAATATTAAAGTTGAAGATTTAGATGAAATAAAAGTTGAAAGTATCAAAGTAGAGGATTTAGATGTGAATGATATCAAGGTTGAAAATATTGACGATATCAATGTTGAAAGCATCAAAGTAGAGGACATAAAATTAGAAAATGATGATGCATTTTCTCTTTGTAAGCAAACAGATGATGTACAGAATCATTTAGTTGATGGTTTACTTGAAGCCGATATTGAATTTTTAAGTCGTAATTTGGGAAACATTGAGAGTGATGCAGATGCAAGAAAGACAATTGAGAAGTTAACAGGTGCCAATCCAGACACATTAACTTTAGTAGGAGACGAATTTGATTTGGGGACAACGCTTAACACTGATAATGTAAATACAATTTTATAATTTTAAGATTTGATGATTTTGATATTTGGTTGTTTATCTGGTTGTAATGAACTTAAGTTATAGCTGCTCAAAATCCACTGCAGTACATAGTTTTCAAGAAAGCTTGATACATCTGCTTGTTTCCAGAAGAATCATAATTACTTTTTTTTTTACATTGAGAGTAACAAACAAGATTCACACTCAAAGTTCACCTGATGGCAAGCGGTCCAGAACATCTACATTCATTCTTGACAAGGAATCATAATGCAGATGCGTTATGATGCTATTTTATGCTGGTAGTCTGTGAGCGTGTGGTCCTACCCCGGTCGTGCTGACCCATTCATTCTGCAGCTAGAAACAAAGTAGCAGTGTAGCTCTACCACCGATAGAAATATATTATATTAGTTACGGTTACGTCTTTAGCCAATAAGATTTAGCAGTAGGTTGAAGTTTGTAATAAATTTTGCATATTTTCTATTATGTCCTTTTCTTTTAAGGATTTAGGACCATTCGACCTCGAAAAAGCCACATTGGTAAATAAAAAGCCTGACCCCTTCACTATATATATATTTATAATAAGATTTATATGTTTCAAGGGTCCATCAGGCAGTTCTAATTTTTTTGCAGCAGCAGAATCTAAGATCACATGTATCCTAATAAAAAAAATATACTTATCACATATCTCAATATTGCAATATGTATATGGTAATATTTAATTTTATAAGATTACATTAAAATTCGTTCCCATTATAAACGAATTTTTTGTATATAGGCCTTATCTATTGAATAGATTGCAATAACCCTCAATTGAGGTTGGGAAACAAAGCCATATATATATATATTTTATATATAATATATTAGTATTTATATGTATAATATATATTTTATATACATATATATTATACATATAAATACTGTTTTGCTTTATTCGTGACTACTGTGGCCATTTGTCTCTTTTATTAAATATTATAATCACATTTTATATGGTAGCTGTTTCTTTAGTTAATACATCTTGTTAATATTATTCTCAAATTATTTGAAATTTCTTTCTCAGTTCACAGGAAACCAAACAAAATGTATCACTGTGGCATCAACAACAAGCGGTATGATACACAGTGTGCCGGTGGCACATATAGCGGCACCACCCCGCATCACAGGCAGTACTGTACATTATTACACAAGCTCAACTGTACCTCCAGTGGGACCGAGGACTATACATCACTTGCCACAAGCCACCGTTACCATACAAAGCATTCCAGGATCTGCTTCGCAGATGATTCGAGGGTACGTTTATTTCTTTTATATTCTAAAATACCATTGGCTATTTTGTGATGATCATTTTGTATCAATATGATCTCATTACGAAATGATCACTGGAATATCTTTCTGTAAATAACTAGTATCCCCTTTGTTGTTTGGAAACAGTTAGATACTGAAGAAGTCGGTTCTTCAGTATAGATTATTTTTGAATCTAACAATAAGGCAAAGATAATATTTCATGCAACTTCTTTTTGATATGTGTGAAAAAGTGTTTTTTGACCAGGTCTAAATAAGACATGCGCATATCAGCCTGTTCTAGACTGCCTTTATAAATACCCTAGAAAGGTCTTTTAAGTGTTGTCACCATACATAATAGTGAAGTGTGATGAGTCATTACTTCCAAATAATTTTAAGAGATGCATACCACGCAAGCTTCAGAAGCCTTTTGTAGCGGCTTTTATTTCCCTTGACTGGGTGCACTTTGATGATTTTTTCATGGAAACGGAGGCAGGGAAATTTCTCTGACTGGGAGTAATAGTGAATTTGTTCATTGCTACATTCATGATGATGCTAACAGATTTGACACAAGAATCTTCTAAAGTCAGCAACTTATTACCTCTACCACAAATCAGCCATGTCAAAATTTAAAACAGCTACTTCTTTTTTGCTAGATTTCTGGTAGTGTGCCTGCATTACTTCCACAAGTTCCACTAACTTTTGATCATATTTTCTACAACACAGGGTGTATTTTTCATTGGTCTGTGGTGCAGTATTAATAATGAATTAATTCCAACCAGGATTCCTTCCTCCAGGATTGCTTAGATGCAGAATGTGGTGACCCTCAATACTCTATACTGTTATATTATATTTAACCTGATTTTTTAATATTTTACTTATTTTAATGAACAACTAGACGAGGATTGGAGATTTGTGGAAAAGAGTAGAAATAAAATTGGAACCTTTATTATTTTTCTTAGACTTGTGTCAAAGTAGAGTTATCAGAATGGATTTGTTAAATATGTCTCGAAATTTGGCCATTGGTGACTAAGTATATTATTGTTTATTAGTGTTTATGACATTTTCTTTATCAACCATTATAAATTACAGATTACCAATCAACGCAAAGACAGGGACAATAAGCACAGTGATGTCACAAGGTACAGCCAACACCATTATTGGCTTTGGGACTCGTACATCAAATGCCGCAGTCATTGGGACACCTACGCAATATATCAATGTATCATCAAAATCATTCCCTACTGGAAACATTTTACACAATGCCATTGTCTCGAGAAATATAATAAATCGGAATTTAAACGCAACTACATCTGGTGTGTCCTTTAATGTCACTGCTGCGCGCCCGCCATCGCATACAACAACCTCAAAAATAAGTTCAGTGGTTACAGCAAGTTCAAGTGATTTCAATAATATATCTACCTCAAAAGATATGATGGACAATGCATGCAGCTCTTCAATGATGTTGAAAAAAGTGCTTACACTAGGAAGCTCAGCTGCAAGCAAATCTTTTTTGATGCATAACACTCAGAAAGTTTTATCAACGGGTTTTGCTAATGGAGTTACCGCACCGCCAAATGTTACTATAGTGAGTTCTGGTTCAAGTGTTGGGATCTTGAACAATAACCTTGGCTCACCTAACATTATTTGCCCGACATCTGGTAACTTGAGTGCTACACATGCCACATTATCTGCTTTATTAGCTTCAAATGCTGAAAATGCACAATGTAATAAGAATTGACAGCAAATGTTTCCTTCTTAACTCGTGGGTTGTTATTAAATTGATCTCATTTATAATCATTTACATGTAAACCATGATGTTTTTCATCTACAAGAGTTGCTAAACAATTTTAAAATATGATAATTTTTGTAATTTATATTTTGTAAAATTCAAACAATTACATTCAGGTAAATACATAGTTTAGTCATTGCATCATATAAGAAACTTGTGATAGCAAGTAGCATTTAATAGAAAGTAATATCTTATTTTATGTTACCTGACTGATCTTAGGTTATTAGGGTTATGTACCTTGTCACTAATGGAGTCGACTTTGTTAAGTGGGTAAAATGAGATTGTGTTTTAATTTTTGTGTAAGAATTTAGCACCATGCATTTAAAAATAACCAACAGACCAAAATAGCTAAAATATTGATTTCCAAACCAAGATATATTATCTAGTACATGCTTATTTTTTACTGTGGTCCATATAATTTATTATAGAGTAAAATTAAAGTCATGAATATGAAACATGTTAAGAATAACATAGTAAACATAAATGGCGAAATTAGTGGAAAAAAATATTTTAACTTTACCATTGCAAGTAATTGTGACTACATTAGATCAGTATTATTTATGTGATATAATTTTAAAAAAGTAATCCTTAAGTTTTACCTTAAAATATGTTTTACCGGTATTAGTAATTAACTAAGATGTCTAACTATAGAATTTATAATTTGTTTTATATATTTCATAGTAAAAATAACTACTTAGTAGAACAATATAATATTCCATAATTTTCGAATCTGTTGCAAAGATGCAAGTTGCCTCTTGCTTGACTTATCTTATAGCTTATTAAGAAGGCAGATTTATTAAGCACATGGGGTAAAGGTAGTTGAAAGACTCAAATAAAGCTAATTATTTATGGTTACCTATTATTAAAATAACATTAAATATAATTCTTTCAATCTACAGACTGGAGTTACAGCGAAACGACTAATTTAGTAACGAATGAAATTCAACTTAACTTACTACTAAATTAGTTTAATATGTTAAATAGTTAAATAATCTAATATAATATAATAGTACACAAAAGATTTTATCATAAATTAACTATGGTCCGTTGTGTAATTCTCAAAGGAACTGTCATTCCCTCACATTATAATGGGTACTACAAACTATATAATATCAGTTGATAATTTTGTTTTTTGTAAATACTCTAGTGGAATTTACAAACTTAACCAGATTAGACTCTTTTATCAATTTGCTCAAATTCTTTAATGAATGTGTTTATTTTGAAATATGAATTGTATTAGGTATAGGCAGTTGTATAATGGTTTGACTTTGATTGAGTTTCAAAGAAATGGTGGGTCAGTGGTACCTAATGTGAAAAACTTCCAATACGTAGCAAATGTATATGTGGTTACAGTTAATACTTTCAGTAATTAATTTATTTTAATAATATTATGTCATTTGTCGTCTATAAGTCACTTTATTCTTACAAAATATTAAATCGATGCATAGTTGGTCGCAAAATACGGGTTTACGCATTTATTTAATCTATGTTAAATATATTTTTATTTAGGTCATCGTTTATTCATGTTTATAATAATGATGAGAACTTTTTAAAATTAATGATAGTTCAATGCTTAGCCTGCTTCCTAAATAACGGACCTGAAGTCTCGTGAAAGACATTCATAATTTTATGAAAATACAAACCATTAAAGTTAGACATTACCTTTCTTATGTATTAAATAAAAATTTTTTTTCGTCTGAAACTCGACCAAAATCAAGTTTTGATCAATTAGTCTCTAAATATTATTTTATAACTGGACCATTGATTCGCGATCGCGTTAGCTTTTATAAGAATTTATTTTGCCTAAATCTTATTCTGTTGTTTTCGTTTAATACTAGGCGTTCATGCGTCAATGCGAAACAAATTTAAGGTACCGAAAGAAAATGTTAATTTAATGCAAATATACCAATTCGTGAAGTTTGTCGAAATATATCATGGTATATTTTCCATAATGGGTATATTTTCCTGTTTTGTTGATTTTAATATCAATGTACAAGAAATAACTTATATATATATAGCTCAAAATGTTTTTTTAACATTATTTTTAGCTTTTATATGTTTATGCTTTTGTTTAGGCTTTTTAAATTAGGTTGCTATATAGGAAATAAATATTATAATCACTTATTGTTGCAATGCTTTCGAAAGCTTTAATTGATATGTTTTTAAGTAAAATTCTGCAATAATATATTCCATTTTTGCTTTATGCGACGCTTACGTGCAATTTTTTTACAATTATTTACATATTAATTTATTTAAAAAAGGCTGTGCTTTTGTTAGTAGTTTCCAATGGTTTTTAACTTTTTATTATTATAGAATCTATATATATCAAAGATAATTATCAAAAATATTTTTTATATTTTTATTTTCGTGTTGCTTTAACTTTACACATTTTCCAAATTCCAAGTAATCATTTTAATTTTTTTGTTGCTTTTTATTTTTTCTTTTATCTTGCCGCTATTATTTTATACTTAATTACTGTGCTTTGAATAAAATTTGGAACTGCATATAATAGAGTTGTTTTTTTCTTTCTTCTGTGATAGATTAAGGTTACATGAAGTAACTGTTTAAATAAAAAAGGTTATTATGGCATTGTGCAAATTTCCTCATCATGTAAGCACATATTATGCATAAAAACGCAAATAATTAAACTAAAATAATATGATATTATTGCAGATGCAATGTTATTAGGAGAAAATTAATATGTTTTCTCTGCTAAATAATAATTATTTAAACTAAGAATTTTAATAAAATCTAAATGTGGTCGCTTTTAGTGCATATTTCAAAATGTTTTAAGTATTAACTAGAGTAACTGTTACCTCAAAATATATGTACCTTAGTACTCAAGTGAAGTATTGTGGCTGTGTAGTTTAACATTAGTTTGAATATCTTATTGTATTAGAGTTGTTAGGTTAACTACATTTAAGACAATCTAATTTTCATTGTATGACGATGTAGGGTTGTGATCTGTTTTAATATGAACATTCTATCATATTTTTAATGATAAGTGTAGTTGATATTAGCTGGAAACTGTGAATTGTGGCCATGTAATAATATATTTTCTATGTTTTTCTCTATATTATGCAAGGAATTGGTGTGTCATTAATAATTGGTATTCGGTTATTTAGTCTTCTATACTATCGGATCATTATAACACATAATTAATAAAAAAATTGAGAATCATTGTGTAAATGATATTAAAAAAAAGCAAATATACACCATCTCTCACCATATCTCCAATAAGGATTAAGTGGGTTTTATATTATGATCCCTAAGTGTTGTAATTTCACAGAAATATTTTAGTGTTATTCCATACCACTACATATTTATTAATATAGGTTTTCGAACTTATTTGGTTATATTATGGATATGAATAAAACATCTATATTTGTATTAGTTCATGTTGTTCATATAATGATCACAGTGGGTTATTTTTATAAAAATATGGTTGTTTGTTTCGAGTTGTAATAGCAAAGCTACGTACGAATGATTAGTTTAATTCTAAATTTAGTTTCAATTGATTGATAGTGTTCTAATGACGAAATGTACACCACTCAGACAAAAGTCCATATATATATATATACATTTTAATAATTTTGTGTAGTGTGTAATTCAATTAGATATAATAAATGTTCTAATACGGAATTATCAATTTGAAACGAAATCGTCGAGGATGATCAAGAAGCGAACTCGATGCGCGTAGTAACGACTTTTTTTGAAATAACAGTATGGCAAATTAATTTAAAAAAAATTAATTGGGCTGTAGATGTAAGAGTCAATTATAAATACATTAGTAACAAAGTTTTGACAGTAATAATAATGCCTTTGAGATTTTTAATTGGGTGGCTAAAGACGTCAAATGCTTTATATGTGAACCTCTATATATTAGAAGTATTTTGACATTGAAGCTGACAGAATATTTTATTAAGATACAGACCATATTGTTTTCCAGATAATGGGATAGTTTAACAATGTGTTAAGTTCTCCCAAGATATAATTGACAAAGTTCAATAGTTTGTGTTAAATCAGAATCTAGCGTGGTGCGCATTTTATTTTGTTCTACATTAACAACAATACGTAAAGTATATTAAACACAGCAGCATTATGCTGCCAATAAGTGTTTTGTAAAGGCGTGTCCGAGCCAACCCATTCATGTTGCCGCTAGATAACTAGCTGCAGCGTTGCTCTACCATTTAAAATATAGGCTTAAAATATAGGAGCCATATTTGGACATAATTGGCATTGGACGGCGTTATGAATTTTATCATCGGCTCCCGAGTCAAATATTACATTTATTTAATACATTATAAAAGTGGAAGCTAAATTTACTTTTCTCTATAAACAAAGTTTCAGTTAAAATATTTATTTTAAGCGCCTGTGACACATAAAAGCAATCTCACAGTACATGTTTCTACTCGTATTCCAACAGGTTCTATTTGGGAAATGGAACGCGCGAATTTAGCTTCACCAACTGGAAGTCGGCGTAGCTTTCGCCTAAATAATTAACTAACTACAGATATAGCCGGCTCAAAGCGAAAAGCTATTATATAATTAATTATATTATTTTTTTGCGATTTTAAGTCACAATTATTTTATTACTACTAGTTATTCGAGTACATAAAATAAAATTTTTATTTAGTTGTTGCTTTTGGTGAATTTGTCTTGACTTTTTTTTTTATAAATTTCCGTTACAGACGGTTATTTAGTTTTAAATGTCAGATACTTCTATTAATTAGTCTACGACATAACTTACGTTTCAATTGTGTTTTTCAAATACCTACTAGTCTGTAGTTGATATATAACGAGGAGTCTCTTCGTTATAGTTTTTATGTTCTAAATGTATATATCCTAAATGTACATATATATATACAAACACATACATGTGTGTGTGTATAAGTAATTTGATAGTCCATTGCTTGTTGCACCAAGCCGTGCAATGAATGAAGACTGGTCAACTCGGGATGCGTATGCGTATTTTCTGTCTCCCTGCCAACGGTTAATCAACCACGAAGCAGATAGCGGTACATTTGGTTGGACTCTTTCCAATCTGATATCTCTTCCTTAATCGCTAGTTGGTATTCGATTAAAGTTTGCGTTTTGCGGCCGTCTAACATTAGATCTACATTTTTAATTATTTTTATAGCAATTTTTGATGATCTCAGTAATATTGATATTTGTTTTAAAATTTTAATAGTCGATCAAGTATTCATTATTTTAACGTAGACCGTCGTCTCATAGTATAACTGAGTTCGATTTTCAGCCGAGTCATTTTTCACTTGATGTCATCTGGTAAAAACATTTCGGCTCAGACTAGGAGGGGACATCTGATAAAATTATTTAGTTTTTTTTTTGTATTAAGACAATGCTCATGTCATTACGAACATTAGGTTAGGTTTTCGCTAAATGATGGTCATAGTTGAATGGCGGACATTTCTACGATGTTAAGTTTCGCCGACCATTAACTATTGACGGTTTATTTTATCGATGTTACGTTAAAGTTCTACAAACGGTTTTTAATTAATTTTCGGAATTGAAAGTAAAGTAATTTATTCACATTTGATGTTACAATTATTTTTGGGTTGTGCACACTATCGGCATGCAATAATTCGTCAGTCTCTTGTAGAATTTCAAATATCTTGCCTAAGATAAACGTTGTTTAAATAAAATATTTTAAGCTTTGTATGGAATTTTGAGCAAGGATAGTTAAAAATATTTATCGAAGCGCTAAGACAGTACATTTCCTACAGTTCGTTAGTATATTTGATTAATCCAGTGGTGTGTGAGTCTTATGACATTAAATCTATCATATTGTATATTTTTATGACAAATAAAACGTAAATAGACGAAAATGTTTACATATAATATTGTATAGATAAAGTTTTGTGTCACAATTTTTTATTTATCTACTTCCACTAGAAGTTCTCGAATACATGTACATCGTAATAGTTTTTTTTTTATGTATCTTGCAAATAGGTTTCTTTAATTTTTTTTTATTATCGCATCGTACAATTCGCAGTTTTTGCATAATAACAACAAAATATTGCATACAATGCCATGTACGAGGATTTGTTTCGATTGTTTTTGCATACTGAAAGTTTAATTAATACAAGTCATATATTTTTCGCAAATTTTTCTGAAACTCCACGTGGGTAATATTTTTATATGGTTATTTCATTCGTACCTGGGGTGAAAACTCTTTTACTAGGTTAGTGTGTTATTTATACAATCTTTACAACTTTACGCTTGTGAGTACATTGCCAAAACTTTCCTGATTCTTGTTAGAATGTAAAATAGATAATAAATGTGTTTAACCTTTACTAAGTATTGTTTATTTTCCTTTGTTATATACATAATATTTTTATACAATTTGTATGTACCACAAGTGTAATATATATATTTTATTTCTTAAAAAAATTGTAATAGCAAAATATGAATCATGTTTCGTTGTTCTCGGCAGCGCTTGACGACGTCGAACGTAGAAGTTTCGTAGACGCTGCTACGCGCTGCCTTTTCGTGACGTCACGTTTTCGTGCTACACCTATTTCACAACATTGACTAGCTGTACCGTCATTCGTGTTACTATTTGAGTATACATACGGCTTAGAAACTCGAGATCACGTTTAAGAAGCCGCTGTGACCGAAGTATGGTGTGTTAATATTGCATCATGATACAAAGCATTCCAGTTATAATGAATGTGTTTTTATACATTTTGCAAAGCTGCTGTCTTAAATGGGATTGAAATAATAATTTAGTTGGGCGAACTTGGACCGTTAATTACAAGTATTTGTTTAAAACTTTTGTAAGTTCTGTCGATGTGTGGGGTTGTCGGTGTGTGGGTGCGCGGTGGGCGTGCTCGCGGGGCGGGCGCGGCGTGCGGGCGGGCGGCGGGGAGGGCGGGGGGACGGGCGCGAGCACGTGTCGCGCGCTCACGTGGTGGTGCCGAGCGCGTCGTTTCTCGCGTCCATCGTGCCGTGAGTATGAATAATTGTGTACGGAGTGAATGAATCGATGCGGCGCGGCTCGGGCGGCACGCGGGGCTGGCTGGAAGGGGGGTGGAGGGGGCGGGCGGCGCTGCGTGGAGGGGTGCGCCGCGGCGCGGCAGTCTCTTGCCGATAGTCGGTAGTGCAGCCGAGCGACTCCGGGAGCCGTCCCCGCCGCGTTGTCGCTCGCTCGTAGTCGTAGTGCGCCCAACGGCCCGCCCCACGCCGCCGGCGCTCGAGCCCATGGAAACCCAGAGTCAGGATGTCGCCCACAGCCCCGCTGAGGTGCCCAACGACCCGGGGTATGTCTCGCCGTCCATGTCGTGTCTGCTAACGCACTTCCTCGTCTAATGGTGATGTTTGTGTTGCAGGAAGATGTTCGTCGGGGGCCTCAGCTGGCAGACTAGTCCAGGTACGCAGGTCGCGCTCCGCCCTCGCTACGACGGAAGTGCATCCGATGCCTTCACCGGCGAATGCCGACTGCTCCGCTTACATCTCTACATCTCTTTGTAGTTCCCCCATCTGTACGTGATACGGAAGACGCGGCACGTTACAGTTTTCTGTGATAAAATTCATAAAGTCGATACATAAACAATGCGAAAGTTTGGTAATCAGCTGATTACTCACGTCTCGATATTGTTGTTGTTGGCGGACAACGACAGCTCGCATGAAGACCGCGGCTTAATATGTATGTAGGGAGTCTAAAGCGGGATTAACTTTTATTATACGTGCTGTAATTCAGTTAAGATGTTAAGGTGTATCGGTAGTCAGGTGTGCGGTGGCGGCCATGCCGGGTGCGCGCGCATTCGCCATTGCTGCTCCGACATGCTGCTTTCAGGCTTCAAGCGAAAATGATCCTTAAAGTTGGGTATTTTCAGTGAAAATTCCTATTTCAGCGACACGTCGCCGGCTGGTACTTTTAACAACATAACCTCAAACTTAAGTACGTAGAGCACGACACGCACTGGTCCGATTACGTCTACTTCTTCTAATTCCATTGGCAATAAGATATAAATTGTACTGTGAACTGTAAGTTTTTAAATACACAAAAATAACGTTAAATTTGTTTTATTCCAATCCCGTGAAAACTATCGCAACTAAGTCCGTTCTTATAATTGATTGTTCTCATCTTCAGTTAATAGTTAAGCAAGTTTTTCTTTTTTTTAACCGAAGTTCATAAAATTTATCTTGAACTCATTGTGCTGTATAAACATTATGCTAAAAAAAATTATACAGCTCCGATTCTGTCATAAAGTACGACTGTAAGAAAGTGAACTGTAAAAGGTCCGGTGCGCGTGCGCAAGTATTGAACCGCCCGTGGTATTGGGTCGTGCGCCCACATTGCACTTTGATCATCTATATCTATGCCAAATATATTCTCTGGAGATATATCATGCGAAACAATATAATTTAATCAATATTTGGGAATCATAAAACATTTATTATTAAGCAAGCATAGATGCCCCTATTACTTGGTGCTTGTTTAAGCCATTTAAAATAATCGATCGATAGAGGCGTTAATCACATGATAGCTATCTAAGTAATTATAGGATGAAGATACGATAATTTTTTTGATTTCCTTCATGTATAAATGATGCCTATAGTATATACTAGTCTTGCTCCATGGTACTTAATGCCGCAATTTTTACAGCACCTATTCATTTGATGGCTTACTGCCAAACGCTACTTGAGCGCTGCTCGACGCTTTGTGACGGTTTATTAAAAGAATAAAAACTTTAGCTAAGTGTTTTAAGTCGCTTGAAAATTTTTATTATCAATTGCGCCTCATAAATAAGCACACTTGTAATTGTACGAGTGTTCACGTAAAATTCGTTTATAAAATGACGAGTTAGCACTAGATGTTTTCATTTGCTGGCGTTACGCGATAAGATATATTGTGAAATATCGCACCGTACTCAACAATTTTTCTGATAAGTATTAACGCAGTGATTCCCTTATCTTAATCTCACAGTAAAAATATTCTAGTTCTTATGTTTTGTTATATCTGAACGTCTTAACAAAAAAATCAATCACAACTTTTAGATAAGATTGACAAGTTAGTCTAGGGTCTATTGGATTTAGTTATTTTAAACTTCTTAACTTCTCACGTGTTATACCTATATTTTATAAACATTTTGAAGAAGATAAAACTATAGATTACGATAAAGAAATAGTTTATAGTGACATTACACACATGACATTATTCTTATACTGATTTTGAATTATCTTAAAATTCTTTGAACTCGAATAATTTATAAGACTTCTTCTAATTTAATAACATTTTGTACTTTTAGTGTATTTAAGCATCTAAATAATGGAATTACGATCATAAATAAAATACGCGGTGAAGTTACCATCGTTTTTCATAGTAATAGGAAATTTAACGTCGCAAAAATTTTCCACATAAAACAGCTTTTCGTTACCTTTTTAAAGACCGGTATTAAATTCGTCGTAACATCGCTTTCCATAGCAGAAAGCGCTATAAAGTAGCCAAAGTTGACATTGTCTAACTTTGAAATTCGTACCTTTTGGTGTTAGTATCTAAATGGCCTCCTGCGGAATGGAACAAGGTTATTATTCTTACTTTGTTTGTAAAGGAGAGCTCATTATTTCAGTGCTCCGAGCATTTTCGCAGCAAGTAGGCAAACAAAAGGTTGAGTTATATTATCTGTGCCTCACTTCGCGTGCCTGACATATCATTGACACGTTCACTCGTAGATCTACTCTGTCCGACTTAACATTACAGAAATAAACCACGTGCATATTGAATAGGAGGATCTTTGTTCAGTTCAATTAATCGGATACGCAATAAAACTTTTTTCTGTATTAATTATACCATAGAAATAAAAATAACAAAAAACAGAACATAACAGTTATTACAGGTCTTCTATATTGCGGAACGCAACAGGTTTTTTTATAATCAATTGCTACATAAATTAATCATAAATATTAACAATTAATCATAAATTAATTGATAATATTATTCAGTATGTCTATAAGATGCAGGAATAATATGAAAGAAGATAATTATATTTAACCAAAAATATCTAAATTACTCAATAATTATTAATTGTAATTTAACAAGCGTGCACTAATTAGATATTACGCAATGCCTCAAGTTGTGATGAAAATTACTGCCTCTAATGATGACGGTGCATTGAATTTTCTTTGGAAAAGTTAAAGTTGTGGTTGCTTAAGGCCGTCGCGTGGGCCAACACAATGCAGATGAGAACGGGACCGGCATGGACTCGTTACGGTTATTATGATGGCGATTGTTTGCCCGCTCGCGTTCGCGCCACGAGCAATGCATCGCCGGAAACAACTTAAAGTCGACGTTTTTGTTATACAAATGATTCTTTACAATGAATTGATGCCAACTATTATTTACTTCTCTAATTTTCGGCGCGTAATAATTGACTGCTTAGTGGCTAGTCATTTGCATTACACGTGCCATGGTTAGCGTAAAATTATTATATATTGCATCTCTATTTTTGAAATAAAGTATTACTTATGTTTTAAATCTGATAGATAAGCCATTAAGAGTGCGTTGATTGTATATAGTTTAGTATGGCTATTATAGTTTACTGTAATTTTTTATTCTTAATAATAAAAAACCACAAGTTCTTACTAAGAGATTTAATATGAACACAGTCTCTGTGGAGTTTTCGAAATGTAATAAATCAGATCGGTTTCTACTTGTTCGCACAGAAAGCAATTTTGTTTTTATCTGATATCTCAAGTTACTGCTGTCGAGTAATATTTTATAGAGATGGCAACAATTTTGTGAGTAAAACCCATGTTTTGTAAGTTCTGCAAATATATATTGAACGTAATGGCTATTTAGTTCGCGATTTTTGTTGTTCACATTTCAAAAACGTTGACTCCTCAGTCTAGATAAAAATAAGAGTCCTTGAAGATTCGAGGGTCATGCAAAAAGACATACTCAAAACAACTTATTATTTTTTTTCTTTATCTCTTAATTATTCAAATATGAATTTTTTGAACAAATTTATACCCGCTACTTTTCCATTCGTCTGAACCTCTTCTAAAATACTAATGACCACTATTCTTTAGATAAGTCAGAAATATTAAAGTTACTAGCAGCCAGGGCATTTTGTCATCAGGGGAATATAGCGGGTGAGGCCGGAGAAGATATTGAATTCCTTACTTCGGCCGCTTGTCTCAACACGCTGGCAACACATTTGGTACACAAACTGTCACACATGTCCTTTGATCCTCTAACACTACAGTAGCAATGTGTCATTTTGCAGAAAAATAAGACAGCCATTTGTTTCAGTGCGTTTCGTGCAAGGTGACATATTGTTAGAATCGGCTCATCAAAGCACCATACCGTCGACCGTAGCTTTTTTTCAGGATTATAATTATGTAACCCTTTTTCGTCGCCTGTCAGTATATTACAAACGCTTTTCTTTAGCGTCGTTTTTTCATTTATTCACCATAACTTTGCACCAATCCAATGTTCTTTCTTCTCATCATTAGGTTTGTGTAGCACCTACTATCTCGGACAACGTTAACGGAGGGACAGTTGTCTATGAATTATAGTTCGCAATGCTGCTGATCGAATGCACAGTTCACGCTCAAGATCTACATACGTAATTCATTGGCTTTAAAAAAACATTTTTTTAAATTTATCAGCAAATAACTATACTATATGATAGAACAACGACTTACTTTGTATATATACCGCGCCAGCGTCAAAAAAAATTAAGAAGTATCTCATTTATTAAAAATGTATAACATAAGATAAGATTCCATTGTAAATTTATGACAACCTTACAGAAAAAATAATTTTAAATTGTATTATAAACTGCAAAATGTCCTATTATTATAATTGATATTGATGATATGATTGAATATTGATATTAATTATTCTGTTGATTTAGTTGAAATTGGTTTCATAAATATATTTGGCATATTACAAAGAAAATGTGAAAATTGGAATTCGTTATAATTGAATTCCAACTTTTATATAGAGACAGATTAAGTAATACGTTCTACAAGCTTTAGTTTGAGTACCAAAGCGCTTCTGATGAAAGTTATGACATTAACGGTAATAGTTATAAGTCTATAAAAAACACGAGACTGAGACCGTTGCAGAAATTTTATTTTATGACATCGCACCGCTAACGTATTTAAGTAGTTTCTTCCATTAGTATAATGAAATAATGTATTCTAATGTATTAATATTTTAGGTTTATTTTGTGAATATTGCAGATATTAAACTGTTCCTTTTGATGTGTGGTTGGTTCACATTGCATTATTTTCGCTCGGGCAGCTTAGGTCTGCAGCAAAAAGATTTAGCAAGTGGTCAAAGAGGAAAGGGTACACAGAGGGTAGAAAGATGACCGCATTACCGCGAATCGTAGCATAATCCCCCTCCACAAGCGTATGCGGTTGTTGTATCACAGAAAACGATGTCTTTAGGGACCAGATACGTATTGTATTGCTAGTTATTTGGGTTCTCTAGAAATAAACAAAATAGAGCACACGCTAGCGCTTCTAAGTCGGATATAAATCAAGTCGGACAAAAAAATAAAGCAAACCACCGGGTAGCGGCCACCATTTAGCTAGCAATAAACGGCCTGCTTTTTATTTGATTTGCTTACTAAACATACTCTGCGTACAGGTAAAAAGGAAGGAGAAGTTTGTACATATATAACACTGGGTATAATTTTTATAAAATAATTTCGTACGGAACAATAATTTTTAAAACAACGCTCGTTGTTAACTTGTTTGTTAAACATTAATTGAGCCTAATGCGGTACGGGCACATTTTTCTCTACTGCTAATTTATGTTTACTCTGGAAATGTAACAGAAATATGAAAGAATGTTGTCAACACACCTTTACGCCAGTTTGATGCGTAGACTTAAATAAATAAATCTTTTGGAGCAATTTGATGAATAGAATAAAGACACGCGGTGACGCATTGTTGTTTCTAATTTTCCGTGGCAATCTAGGCCGCCGCTTTTGTTAATATTTCCTACGAACTGTGAATATTTATCTGTCGCTTGCATAACTCCTGCGATCTGTACATCCAGACGCACATCTGGGAGACGACACACGCCACTGCGTTGTTGTCATTACTCATATGTCGCGCACACGAATTCACGTTACCGACTCGCTGACGTCTCCCATGATATGTCAAATTTCAAACGTTCAACGCGGAAATATTGAGCTCTAAATTCCTAGCGTTAAAGTGTACATCTAGATCTTCAAACAAATGTCTTATTATCTTTCGGAATGCGTTTCCGAGGTGAACAGCGCATCTTCAAACGACATGCTAATTGACGCCGGCGTGAAGCTAGACGTTGAGATGAAACTATTTTTCATAATGCTGTGGTACGGTCTCATTTATTTCTAAGTTATTTAAGGTAATAACCAATACCAAGTAATAAGGAGAAGGTTGATAATTATATATACTAAATTAATTTTTTTTTAAATTAAAATGCAAAAGCTGTGTTTGGTCTTATAATCTATGACTTGATCGATTATTTATATTGAATCTTATTATAAAAGTTTTAAATTTGTTAAGATGATGAATTAACACACTATCGTCTATCCTTCACGATGGAGAGATACCTTGTCATCCTAAAAGACATGACTCTTTTCTGCGTATAATTTGATCTTTATTTCTCATTATATCATCAATACGTGCAACTATATTGTACTGCTTATTTACGGGCATCTGCTCTATCTATGGTATATATTTACTATATTACAACTTTGTAAATAGATCACAGAGGCGAAGCTACGAGTGTTACTCTACCATGCACTTTCACACGTAGATCATTTAAGTGTGAATCACCCAGTAATTTAGACAAGAATTCATAGACACTAATTGCATTGAGGATGTTACTATGTACCTTTATATTTTATTTATATTTTCAATATTAGTAAAATATAAAGGTGTTATGTCATAAACATACATTCGTCTCGGTGCATCTACAATATATGCACTTGTAAGTTCTAAAGGGCAATATCCTTTAGAACTTAAGTGTGTTATTGTAAGCGTCCCGTGTCGTTGCTGACTGATGACGTGAAAGGGATAGGTCCGAGGAGGCTACGAATGTAGAGACCCTCCTGCCCTATCTAGTTTTTAGTTGTATCAGAGGTCTACCATGTACCAAAGGGGTATCATCATATCTACCACAAATTTTATTAAAATAATCTTCATTCAAATTAAAAATGTTAATTACTTATTTCTTATATTTACTTAATGTAATTATTCGCGACAGGATCCTATCTCGCCATGTTTTTTACCATATTATAAAAAGTATGCATTAACGAGATTACTTCACTACATAACATTACCAATCTGAAATTAATAAATATAGATATTTTTAATATTACTATTCCTCACAGAGAAATAAGGATGACAAACGAGCACACAGTGCATTTGTTGTCATTTCGCACATAGATAAATAAATCCGCGAAGAGAAGGTTCATTTGGCGATGGAACATCTAAAGAGAAATAATAAAGTTGTTACAGGTTCACATGTTATGCGAAATATTTAGTATTTTATTCAGATATTCTGTAATAAAGCGGCTCTATATTTTCGGTAAATTTTTCTCTTCTAAATCTTCTAAATCTTAACTCTACCATCTAAATGTTGCATCTTTGCACTATTTTTGTAGTTATATGTTTTTGATATTTATATAAAATATTGTGATAGATGCTGCCTACTTTTTATTAGTTTGAATCCGAATTGATCAATAAAATATAATATAAGCAATCAGTAAATCTTTAAATTTAAAATAAATATTAATTTAAAACCGTAATTATATAAGGTACACAACCCCATACAGGTTGTGTCTAGTACTATTTTGATTATTGATAGAACCGTTGTCAATTAAGAGCATGCTCCTGCGAAAATAAATTATATATAATAATAGTAAAACATTTAATCTTGTTATTACATTTTTATGAAATATCGGTGATATACAAACATACATTTGTTCGTTTATTTTCGTTTACATTCGACAGTAAATGATATTTGTTACCAATGACGTAGGTGTCATTTGTCTTTTGTAAAGTCTTTGATAAATAAATCGAACATCAGATGAGTTTCCACCCTTTTGGACTAAGATTGAATGCCTCCTTATCAATAATAAGATCGCCGGTTTATTTCTTTTACCATTTGAAACACGGCATCGTAGAACTGGTATTCTTCGATGATATTCTTTGAAATTATAGCGATGTCCCGGTTCAGCCAATCCTTTCAAGCTGCAGCTAGTTTTATAGGTGGACCGTGAAAATGTGATAAATATGTACATACATCGACATAAAAGTTAACAAAAAAATAGCTTTACCGAATCCTACTCAAAACATTTCAGAAACATGAGTTATTTGATGTATTAATAACGCGTACCGTAACAATCGAAATCAGGCTTTTATTGATTTTCGAGCCGCATTAGCCTATTCAAAGATGATGATACATGAACGTTGTAGATTATGAACCGGCGCCGACAGATGTGTTTTACCAAATATTCAGTGTGTTTTCACCGTCCATAATGCTCTGTAGTAATGCTACTATAAATAAAAACTGCTTTCCACTTCATTGTGGATTACTAATACAATGCAAGATGTCGACAATGCTCCGTTTATTTAGATCTAAAAGTATTGCTGTTTTCTCTATATAAATTTAAGATTATTGACGTCACATCTGATCGTCGTTCAATATTTTGTATCAGAGTTTTTGCTATCACTCTCTGACCTTGATTGTAATTCAGGTTAGCTGATATCATACTGCTGATGATTTACATTTTAAAATATTCCGGGATTTTATATTATAATTTGTATTGTAGGATTTTAGGTCGTTATCTTCTTTTCTAGATTTCTTATTTATTTAACACATTCGTTAAGATATTTTTAAAACGAAAAACAAATTCGATAACTAAATTATAAGATATAGAAATATGGTGTGGTGTATTTTGTTAATTTGGTTTATTTCAACTTATTAGGAGAATCAGTACAGCCAAAAGTCTTTTCTTTCCATCATTATCACATTTGCCTTTTTTGATGAACGAGTCTATGAAACAGAATTTCATCATCATTTGAATTATTGTAAAGCTCCAGTCACTATATTTGGTTATTATATTTATTTTTAATAAGCTCTTTATTTAATTTAATAAAGATTACTATCTTTTTAAATGTTAATATATTTTATTATATCGATACAATTAAAATTACAAATTTTGGATTATAAAGTTTAAAGTTTCAGCATAGATTCTCTTTACATTTGTTGGTTCAGTCTGATACTAGTTAACAATACATTGGTATTAAAGCAACGATCACGTAATTTAAACTTTATTCATCTGGAGAATTTGATGAAATTTCGATTATGTTATTGAAATATTTATGATATTTAATTTAAATCATTAAAAGGTAAACATGGAAACAAGTAATTGGATAGTAAGTGATAATTGCTGCTGATGAAGATTTTATTCGATTTTAAGTTTATAATCGAAAAAGAATTCAGATAAAGGTGTGTTGTCACTTTTTAGAAATAAGATAGAATGCCTCTTTGACAGTAATCGGGTCTCCAGTCTCATCATCATGCTAAGCACAGCCGTGGTATGCCGCTATTGTACTCTTATAACATCTACTGACTTTTTGTTTTTCTGTTCGAGCTCACGTCTTTCCCTTGGCCATTAATATAGGACTATAGAAGCATGGTTTGCTAGGCGATTCCAATATGGATTGGCAACCTTCACATGTTTTCCTTCAACGCCGAGCACGTGGTAGTTAGTAAAATTGCTATCAGCAATTTCATTGTTGTCGGCACAAGGGATCGAACACGTTGTGTACAATGATTTAGTTGTCACGGGTTTGAATTCTAGCAAGCTATTAGAACTATGTTTCCGTGATTTTGCATTCTTGCGAAAAAAAATCACTCGCTATCATCTGCAGCCGGCGTACGATACGTTCAAACATTGGGAAAAGTTTTTGTTCAATTGTTCAAGGCAAAATATTGATAGTTTTTCGTATTTTTTCCTATTTTTAAATAAAATCATTGAATTTTATCAAGATAAATCTATTTCCATTGAGATCTTTATGAATTGACCCAAAAATATTAAAATGGCTTTCAGCGATCGTGTCCATTCAAAGTTCTTCATTGACTGTAAACATCGCAATCGGCTTACGAGTCTTAAAAAGTTACTGTTAAGTGACGAGTTAATTATCACAGGGCAAGGCTACCGTCTTTTTAGGGTTCCTTCACAAAAACACAAAGAATGAAATGCAAATTTTGCTATCACCTGTCAAATTCTTTAAATTAATTTAATTGGTCTTAACTGAAATCTGATCCTTTTACATACTATATTCTAAAAATGTCTTCAATAATTATGTCGTTATTTTGACAACATTGAACTGTCCGAAAACTATGTGGCGGTTTTAAAGTAATTAACCATTTTTTAAAAATAATAATGCCAGTGGAGCAAAAGTTTAATATTACCGTTAAACTCTCCAACTAAACTAAAATGCTTGATGCTGGGAGATGGTTCACGATAGAAGTCGAATGGCGGACCTTAAGTTTCGTAGACCGAAGCAATTAACTATGAATAAGCATAACCTAATGGTTATGCTTATTAATATTTAATATTATTAAATGTACAGTCAGATGCAGTTAGCTTGAATAATTCAACGCGACCGAGGAAACATAATTTACGCCCTGCCAGATTACCTACTACCTACATTTTAATATAATATTAAAACGGCTGTGTTTCGTATGGTGAGTTAGTACTGTAACCCAAGTACTATCGTGGTACGTAACGAAACATTCCATCGCAGTCCTCAGAGGTGACGATGAATATGTATCTTGAATCTTTGCCGGGGGCCGTAGTCATTCCTACCATCTGGTGAACTTTCTGCTCATTTTATATCTTTAGTGAAGAAATTTTCAAATCTTAATGTTAACTCTATAGAGTTAATTGTTATACAGGTAAAAGAACGCATTTTTCTGACAAGTTATCGTTAGAGTTTTATTCCATGTTTCAGCATCATCAAAAAAAAAAACAGTTTTTTGGTTAATAATTTGATAGCAATGGGTAAGTTAAGTAGCGCAGGAGTTTAACATTAATGCATCGAAACGATTTCAGCCCATCTTTCATCTGTACGTCATATAACGTTCTACTATAGTGGAATCGGCGCGCTTTTTTACTAGAGTCGAAATTTATAACCGGATGCCCCTAATGAACGCCACGGTGACGATGGACGCAAAAACAAGTATATGTGCGTTGCTATTTTAAAAGTCGGTAATAATCTTCTCCTGGAAAAGTTATGAGTTATTCATTTCTGAAGCTGATGGTAATCAATGTGTCACGAATTAAGCCGTAACCACTTTATAATATAAATCTGTCAAAATAAACTGCTTATCAGCGGTTGCTTTTCTGAGAGCTGTCCGGTCAAAAGATCAGAGAATGTTACGCGCTATGGAATAATTCTCAATAACCGGAAACGAAAGACTCCTCAAGAATGGCGTCGCTGAGTCTTTATCGATGATGTTGATGTTTAAGCAAATGTCACTTATCATAAGGTAAATCATGTGCTCATTTGTCACCTTATGTTTTAAATCAAACTATTTGAACTATTTGGTAATATATAATTTGTAACAGACAATTTCTTTAATTCAATGATGCAAGGGAATTATAAATTTTGAAAATTCGATTGGCAGCAACGTCAGTAAAAAGGATTTATTTAAATGTTAAAACGCGGGAGAGTTGGCTTATAGTAATGAGTTGCTTTGATCATGGAAGAGGCACATAGTACAATAACAGGTTAGGCTGTAAAAAAACTGGACCACATATTAGACGACACAGCTGTATATTGATTTCTTAACAATGTTCGATGTACGTGTAGAGATGGTGTACGTATCACTTTCCATAAGTCAAATGCGCTCTCTTTATTTCAAATTAAACTTTACATGAATAAGTTTACACTATTGTTTACACATATTACTAACTATTAAGAAATATTATTACAGGAATATTTAATAAGAAACAGGCTAGCTTAACCTTAAAGCACTAAACACATGCACCTGACGAAGATGGGATAAAAAATGTAAACCCATAACTTACCAATAAATTTATGGCTAGGGAAGATGGAAGGTGTTGCCGTTTTATTAACGACATTCTGATTTAGGTGAAAGTGTTTGGAGTACGGCCAAAACACGTGTCATATTTACCAACGATGCAAAATGAACGCGTTTAGTAAATCCGCATGAAATAAGCTTGAACATTACAGCCGTAAAACTATTAGTGTTTGTTCTTTCTTATGTTATTTGTTTAATATGTTAACAGAACAGGATGACGTTTAATTTATTAGATTAGAATTCATAATTGAAAAGCTATTCATTTCTTGTTTCTTTTTAACATTTGTTTTATTGGAGATCACTTGTTAATAACAAGTTGTTATCGGTTAATGTATTACATCAATAAAAACTTATAAAAAAAGTTGTAAATACATTTTTTTACGTCAGACTTATTTTAACATTCTGTTGGTATTTAAAATATAGTAGTTGTTCTCCACGTTCAGTCCACACACAGTGATCCACTAATGAGCATGGGACTACCCTACAAATTACAAAGAAGCACCTTCTTGAGCCTCCTCTATATGTCATTGTCCTTTAGTTTTATTCACTTATTATTGTGCTAACAAATTGTTGTGTCAACTTGACTCCACTTGTGTTTTGTATATGTAATAAGAAACTGGAAATTATAATAGTAAAATGTATTTCACTTTAGGCCACGCACATACATTTGGCTTGATGTGGATGAATTAAGGATTCCATAGCCAGTATTAATTACTTAACATTGGGTGAAATTTGTTTTAATTTTTTATTGTGGATATAACATCCATAAAAAATATCATTACATTATCTATTATTTTACCAATGTCCCTGATCAATATTTCTCATTTTAAAAGATAATGGTATAAGGTTTTTCGCTCTCCCATATGACCAATGATAAATTGTTATTTTTTTTTAAATTCACACCAAACTAGCAACAAATAAGCTGACTCAATCGTGATCGTGAAGTGTAAATGTCTGCACTTTCAACACTAGTGTTACATAAATGTACAGTAGGCGTTAATGCACGCTCTCTATTTACAAGGAACTGCAAATATTAGTTTAGGCACAGGAACTGTTCAGCATTAGAGTGCGACAGTAATAAATGCCACAGTATTGTTACGACATTACTTACACGCAAATGTTTGGGAAATTCCAAGTAATCACGACTTTTTCAAGCCTTGATAGAGATTTTTTCTTAAGTAAATTAAAAACGTAATTCGTGTAACAGTACATTTTTGTCTTAACATTATAATCTAGTTAAAAGAATGAACTGCTAAACAAACTTTGCTTCCTACAGTTCTTGCTACTTCCATGTCAGTGAGGCTTAGGCCTTTTGGAAGCCGTACATTTCTAATATCCTTGGTGTAAAGTCTCACTGGTATTAATATGTTACTTTTATTTAAAATGTTATATTAGTATAAAAAAAATCTTCAAAGTAATTTTATAATTTGAAATTATTTTTAAATAACTAACTAATATTCATTTCTTAATGTTAATTACTGTTTTTTATGCTTAATATATGTTCTAGTATATAAAATAAGATCAGAATCCTTATGAAAATTAATATTTAATTTTGCTCATAAATGCGTTATGTTAGTATATATTTATATATTTTTATAAATAACATTATACATCCGTGATACTTTCTCTGCTCAACCCTTAGGTAGAAAAGAAGAGAGAGAGTGCCTATTGGCATTAAGTCCACCTTTTTGTATTATGCGCAAATAAATACATATTTTTATAAAAATATAAATCTTAATAATATAATAACTTTTATACTTTATGCCTTCTATAAATATCAAAAAAGCGTATATTTAAAATTCGATAAGTGCTATCAGCACTTAAAATTGCTATTAATAATTTAATCAGTGTCTGCATTGGGGATTGAAGTTTGTTTATTTGCGTTATTGTTAAATTAAAGGGAGCATCCTCCTTCAGCTACTACTCTTCACGGAACCAAACGAAAGTTCTTATTTATGATAATCATTTGGAAAAATCTTTGATAATTAATTTTTTCATATTTCTTATATTTAAATATTCATAGATCTGAATTAGTATTTTTAATAAGCTCAGATTGCTTCTTTAACTATGTTAGCTTTAAATGTTCTTCTTGAGATTCGATTGCAAAAAAATCACAAATAGATATGAGTGAAAGTATATAGGTTAATAAAGATAATGTAGTACCTATCCCATAACATTTTTCTGCAATAATCGCAGTAAACAGATCACGTCGCGCGTTAAACATCAGTAAAATTTACGCAGGTAGTTTAAATGTCATCACCCGTGTCCGCTTTTAACTGCCTACGTACAAAGAGTTGCCTATTTCCGTCCCAAGTGAATGACAGCTAGCTGGGAGTCGTTGCGTCGATTGCATACACGACCTTTGCGCCGCGCGGGCGCACTGCATCGTGGCCCTGCGATAGCCCATGCTCTAAGCCACTTAAACACCGGGGCATGGTTATTATGGTCATATGTCACGTCATTGAACTTACGCACGATCGTTTTTGCAGTGAGCGATTCTTAGAATTTAATCACTATTATCGGATCACTATTATTTATTCTGTATTAAGATTGTCTTTGTTTATCCATATACCGACACTAATTGTTTTGCGTAATTCTCGATGCAATGTTGATACAAATAAGTGGACGTATGCCGAAATAAACAAACAAAATTTGAGTCCATTCACTCTGCGTTGTCATTTCTATGGTAACATTTCGTGACAATTGTCGTCATTTATATATTATACACTTTTAATAACTGTGACACATACTTATCTAATAATACACTGCAAAGTTTTACATAAGTACATAAAAGTGTAACTAGAAATAAATCCTATAATTATAAATGTGAAAGTATGAGCGTTTGGATGTTTATTACTTAAACACGTAAAAAATGACTAAACAAATTTAAATGAAATTTAACACACAGGTAGTTTATAACCGGGATTAGCACATACGGTTCTTTTTATACCGGTAAACGAGATGACTTAACAACTGTTTATTATTAAGGTGACCATGTGGCAAGTAAAGTGTAAAAAATTATGAGTATTGTCTACCCAAATTGTGAGTACACAGCCAGCAACTGTGCAAGAGCTTTATCTCGGTTGCTCAAGACTATCGAATGCTCAAAACTTGATGAATATAATAAATCATACAATACATATTTTTCATTCCTCTCTGGACTCAATTCGGAAGTCCACACAGATGAAGACGCTAGTAATTAAATGATGTTATATATTAGAGCTTTTTTTTTTATGTCGTGAAAAAGCCAAAAAGATAAGTGAAAAGCCTTATTTACCTCTTCAATATAAAATTATAGCTACATTTTAATTAATAGTTTATTTACACTAAGGAAGCTAGAAGTATATTTTTTATATTGTTATTACAGCGTAATATTTAATTTAATGAAACTCTATTAAAATTAATTCTTTTAAAAAACGAATCTTTTGTATACAGGTACTTATTTATTGAACATATCGCGACCTCCTTTAATAATAAGCCCCTCCAGGGGTCGCGATGCCCCAGGTTGAGTAACGATGTGTTAGAGAAATTGCAAAAGTGGCAGACGTTAGTATGTATGTTTTCTTTCGTTTATTACATGAAATAAAGAATAAATAATGGTAATAGAAACATATTTTTTATGTTTTATTATTTGCATAGATTAATGTAAATTATAATAGTATGACTTACTGCGTGCATTAGTAGAGAAGCATAATTTTAATGTACATTAATACTTCGACGTTATTTCGTTTTCATATTAATTTTAATATTTTTATGTTGATGGTTAATACATACGACACTTCATTGGAACGTTAAAATTATTATGATTAACGTTCCCTTTCAAAAATATTGAAATCTCATATTATTTTACTTTAGTTTTGGTTACTTTATTTTATGTAATAATTAATCGTCATAATAATGGACGATGAAATATTATTAAATTACTTTAAACTGTGGATAGACCATTAATTTTGTTAAAAATAAATAAATTAATGTGATATAATTGCTGAAGAGGACTAAATGCTTTTTGCTTGAGTGTATCGATCTTTCATTTCCGTTGTAATATTTCGTTGCATATGAAGTTTAAATTGAACAATATTTTAATGTTAATTACCTCATATTATTAAATTACATTTCGTATTTTAAGTGTTTTTATCTGCTTGCTACAAATGTTTGGTCTATTTAAACATTTATTAACATGATTTTCATAAATATTATCGAATTCCGCTATGATATAACAATTTATAATAGAACGTTTCAAGTAATTAGTGTCACAGAAACAAATGGACCAGAAGTGCGAGCACTCGCTTGCCAGTTCTGCCACTAGAGCTATATTTCAAGGCATCAGCAGTACTAGAATAATATTTGTTATATTGTTAGTCTATAATTAAAGTGTGAAGAGAGTCGAACTGCTTCAAAAATAGCCGTTTGTGACACCGTAAATCTCCGTTACGACGAAAGTTAGCCCGTAAATCATTGGACCATGCGAGACTTAATGCTACGTTGCGTTTTATTGCAACCGTTATTAATAAAATTATGTAGGATTACTATTCACGTAATTTATAGCATATGTCCATCACCACGTGGAAGTCAATTACAATTAAGAGCTTGTTAGACATGAACTTATATTATAAATTGTGTATTGGTCAGTGTCTTTCTATGTCGACAATATTTTGACGATAGCAGATTATACTTTTATTAGTTGATTATATTTTGATCATATTATCTTTGATTTACAATAAACTTACATTTTTTTACTCTAATAATATGAAGTAAACCAAACGCAAAAAAAATATATTTAACATTATTATTTTTTTTTTACAAAATCTGTCGTTTGAGTTTGATAAATTTAATTTTTATTTCGATATAAATGTTTTTCAATTTGACGTAAGTTTAATTGGAGGAACTTTCGTACTTCATTATATGGTCTTATTAAACAAATAATTATTTATATTATAACGTTATCGTTGCGTTTCATAGCTCATCGAAGGCCACCTTTTCAAGGTTTTTAATTATCATCCGTCAATAGCAAGGAAGATATTGTTGATAGCCTAGGAAGAGATAATCACCATCAAAAGTTTAGGTCTATAGGCCCTTGAATATAGATGACATTATTATTATGAGTCTGAGGATGAGAAGTTGTACTATACATTAACATTTATGCTATATGAGACATTTTTAAAAGACATTATGTAAAGTTACTAATATTTTGTCCCATGTCCTTTAGGAGCAATAATAGCCTGAGATCGCTTTGGGATTTAAGAGATTAATTTGCTGCTAGTTAATATTGAAATTTGCTCCCATGTTTCTTTAAAAGCCATATAAAGTTGATAAACGTTTGCTGTGTGTTTTGGATCATTGTCTTGTAGAAAAGTCCAAACCACCGGAAAATTTTCCTCTGCATAGAGTAACATAATTGCCCCTAAAATATCATTACTATTGGACTTTATACATATTGGCTACAATTTGCCTAACGGAATCAACACTATGTCCAAAAAAACAGTTTCTAACTTTGACATTTCATCCTCCGTGTTTGACTGTTTTCTTCGTATACTTTGGATCCATTTCTTTATTCGGAGGACGTCTCACATTTTATAATTCATGAGAATTAAACATATTATTTTCATTCGAACATAGTACTTTTTTCCACTCACGTTCAGTTCAATGTTCATATTTTTTAGCAAACTGATACCTTATATAATAGATATTCTTCCAATTAAGTTTACTTTAAATAATCGCCTGATCTTGCTGACACACCTCTCAACCCTCCAGCGCAAAATACTTCCAAATAAATAAGCTCTGATCCTTTAAATGGTTCGTTTTTTGCTAACAATATCATTTTTAAGTCTTCACGTAGGGTGGTTTCTCTAGGTCTTCGTTTCCTAGGTGCGATTTCAGCTGTATTAAACTTATTGAAATGCTGGTAGCAATCATTACTGTATCTTTAGATCATCGCAGATGATTCGCTATTTTCCTATTTGACCAACCTTTGTCATAAAAATTCAGAATGATCTTTGTAGAGGAAACGCAACTTTTGTTTTTTTCTTATTGTAGCTTGTTGATAGTGATCAAAATTATGTTGATAAGTTTTTGCTTTAGGCGCTTCTCGATAAATGCCTGGGAAAATGGAAAATAATGAAGCCATTTTTTTTTTGATTTTTTCATTTAGAACATTAAACTGTCTTTAATTAGGGTGCGAGCAGCAAGAATTTATTTAAAAATGAATAAGGTCTCACTATTGAATAAATATAAATATACATAAGTCTTTAATGTCTTCATTCTAGTAATTATGGCGTTAGTGTAATAACTAAAAGTAATTATAGCAAAATCAATATTTATCTTTACTATTTCATATATAATACTATGAATAAGGTTGTAGCTAAATAGACGGTCTCTTTAATTGTGTTATCACCACTGTATATATTGGTTTTAAATAATCTGGAGTCAATAGAATATCAGTTTCATATGACTTACTTAAATGTCTTAAATCTATACGAAACGCAAATTACGTAAATACGCATACATAAATACGATTTCGTAACCAGCACTGCATTCAAATTCCACAGCGCATCTCATTCAGCAAAACATAAAACACAAACCCCAAATAAATTACATTTCGAATGCGATATTGCGTTACTATATTCTATTTGTAACGAACCATTGAAATGTAACAATGCTGTAACAAATTTAACCGCTGTCCGCTAGCCCGATAAATTTACGTCACGGAATAAGGTAAACAGGCGTATCATCCGAGTGTTTAGCGGTAACTTAATTTAATAGAAGCTGTTTATATAATGATAGAAATCACAAGTACTAGTTGCTAACGTCTAGTTTCCAATGAATAGGTAGTAATCATCTGCATTTGAGGCCATTATCTCAATTGGCCAGCACCGGACACCGCACCCGCCAGCGCTCCGCTGCTTGTTTGTTTGCTTGACAATGTGCGTTTTTATTGCGGGATATTTTAACCTAGATCACCGGTTTTATGTGTTCGTACATATATCCATACCCCTCAGTACTTATGCCCTGCTTTATTTTAACTTTTATTTACTTCAAATGCACAAGGTAAATTTAGCCATAATTTTTTTAGGTTCTAATGATAGCGATAAATTGGTTACATTCTCACTTTTCGTTCTCGTTAATTATTTTCATTATCTAGTCTATAGAAGAATTTATTGTGGCAGAATGTTTTTGATGATCCGTGTTTGTAACAACTTTTTTTTTAACATCTGAGTTGGTATTTTCCAGTCTACATATTCCTTTGTTGTTTTCGCCTTCCATAAATTTCAGACGGAATAAATAACAATCTCAAAAAGCCTCAGAGTTAATATCCACTATTCTTTCGTCATTTCCATTTTGTCTGAAAAGTGAGAAGTTAGTGTTTAAATACTAAATTTTCCTCAGCTTGTACTTTATATTTTTGTGATAAATATGGCACCTTCCCTATAAGCTTCTTACCCAGTTTTGTCATTCGTTGAATGAAATAAACTCAACTCATTCTTAGTTTCGAATGTTATCAAGGTCAATATTTTTACATAAGTATTACAAAATCTACAAGAATTATTAAAAAATACATTAGTTTCTAGTTGATTATCAAATTCTTAACATAATTTGGGGCAGACGATATTCAAAATCGCCTCGATTCATTCATGACACACAAACACATGTAAATACACAGTAGTTCAGGTGACTGGCAAATCCGATCTTTATTAATAATCTTTCTGCATAAAATATTAACATAACGCTATTGTGATTTGTATAATGAATAATATGTATCCATATGACACCATTAATGGTATGGTATTCTTTCCCATTTGAGTCCTTTTCAAGATATGATATTTTAGATACTTTTAATATTATGTTTGATTCAAAATAAATATATATATATTTACATCACTATGTAGTATTTTTTTGTATCTCTAAAATTTTAGATTTTTTGTGACTAATATTTCATCTCTCAAGACCGTCGTTTTCCTACCGGTTCGTAATACTCAAGGATGGGCCTCAGACTCGCACTTGACCGCTTTTATTCATTATGAATGTTTTTCTTCTGCAGCAGTTTCTGCAATGCGTACGGAATAATTAATGCCTTTGTTAGTAAAAGATTAAAGTAAAGACTGCGGGCCGCGTCTGATAATGTGAATTGTCAACTCACTAACAGATTTCATAATCCATTAATTGCTATAATTAACTTATTTCAATTACTATTTTATACATTTTTAAAGGATAACTCTGAATCATATAAATGTACTGTATATAAACAGACTTACTTTTTTATAGTGGAAGAGCTACACTGCAATTTGCTTCTAGCTATAGAATTAATGGGTCAGCTCGACCGGGGTAGGACCACGTCCTTACAGAATACCTGCGTAAAACAGCAGCGTAATGCTGCTGTGTTCAGTAGAGTATAGGGATTTGGAGACCTTTATTACTGGTGACGAGGCATTCCATCTCAGTCCTCAAGGGTGACAAGGCATCTGCAATATGATTCCGTGGCAAGGATGAATGTAGGTGACATGGGCCACAGGTATCACTTAACATCAAGTGAACTATGTGCTCGTTTGTTTCTTGCAATAAATAAAAAAATAAAAAGTAAAATAGACATATCTTTTTATATTTTTTTTCTCTTTTTAATTATTGGTGCATAGTTAGTATTATATGCTAATATTTAATAATGCTATTTAGTGGTCATGCCTCAACTCTTGTTTTAATTAATGATGGAGAACGATTCCTTAAGTCAATTCTTAACTTAAGAAGTCCTTTATTTGGTTATGGTATTCATTATTTAGTTAATGTTAAATTATCTGTATATTAAAAGCTTTAAGACCTTCAATTTGACTTTATCATAATCCAGTACCTTACTAGCATTATCATATGTCGTAAAATATCCTAAGGAAAATATCTCGTAGGATGTAATACTATTCTTCCGTATATACTTTTCATTTTCACGAATTGAACGACAAATATAGATTTTTATTTTCATCTTTAAGCTTGAATCAAGCAGTAAAATATCAAAATGTAGTATGCCAACTACAATAGCATGAATGTTATTCTGTTTCAATATATCGACAAAGAGATGAAAGACAAATTCAGTAATATATTACAAAACGTTGACAAAGTTACTCATCATAATTTATCCGTTTTTAATGCAATGTTGTATGAAAGTGAATAAAATAAGTACAGAGGATTATAATAAAAAGAAGTAACAGTTATTAAGAGAACTTGGTTGTTTTTATTATAAGATTATATCACTTTTACATTTTTACATTGTATGTCAAACGGATTCTAAAATGTACATCAAATTTATGATATGATCAAATACTCACAGTTCAGCTGATAGTAACTGATGACTGCGGCTCCCGACATTTTCATACAGTCTGCATTGTAAAACTAACTTGAGAAGTTTTACTTCCCAACATAGTTTTAGAATGCAGACCCGTTTTCATCTCTGACGACTGAAATGGGATGCCTATTTACTTGCCTCGATTCCCCCTGAATGTCTGCAATCTCACCATGCGAAACACAACAACATTATGATGCTATTTTATGGTGGTATAGTGTGTGTGTTCCTTCCCCGGTTGAGTCAAATCCGGCGATCACTTTTAGTTATTGCCGGTTTCCATCAAGCAGTGTGCAGGACTCGGGACATACATACAATACTCGCGGACCCGAAAACCAACAATTTGTAATACACAAATATTGTTCCTTGGCTGGGAATCGAACCAAGGATCCTACGTAGCAGCCAACAACTCAAACCATCACACATCGCGGCCGATAAAACGATGTTAAGAGACGTGCGCTACAATTTCTTCAGGGCTATATTCGGGTGTCTTCCTACTTTGGTCGAACTAACCCATTCATGTTGCAGCTAGACGCTACCTACATCGTTGCTCTGCTACAATTATCACTATATTCGGTCGTACATTAATAAATAATATCCTATCAATTTACCGTTGTTATATCCGTTGTTATCGTGTTGATCATAATTTTGCAACGGTTAATTTGATTGACGCAATTATCGAAAAGATTGTTATGGTAAGATTGCTATGATTTATTGGTATTTTTAAAAAAGGATAAAATTATAGCATCCTCACTACTACACTGGTTTCGATCACCAGTCGATGAACGTATGTGATGTGTCTCTGACAATGTATCTAAAACTTTCTCCGATCCACATGCACATGCATTTGCAATATTCAATAGGATGACGAGTGAATGGTTCCGTGTTTACGCAAATATTTACCACACTATACTCCGAATATACATATATAATACTGTAAATATCAACTGGTAATAACCAGAAGATATCGCTGTTGTCGATACATAATCATAACTTTTTTAACTTTTGTTTTTTAAGGATAATTAATGGAAATATTATAACTCTTGAACATAACGAAAATCGTGATTCGCTTATTTTAAAAAGAAATATGTTAGACTTGTTGACTTGTTCAATGGCGCACTCTAAATAAGTGTTTACATAAAAGCTTTATTCTACAGATTTAGGCAATTTATCCGAAGATATATAAACAAATTCAAGAGCGCGCAAAAAACTGATTTATCTGTAACAATGGAAGGTAAAACATGAATATTTCTTAAATATTTACATTTTCGTGAACCTATTTAGGTAAAAAGCAGACGTACGAGGATTTTTGGAGTAGCGTTACGTATTGAATTGAAGATTATTTATTCCGAGGATTCTATACAAAAACTCTACGCCGGTAGAGGCATAAGAATATTTTACACAGATGAACTATTACTGTATTAAACATCCATGTGTATATTTTACTGTGTGTGTAAGTTATTTATATCACCTTTACAAAATATATTTGATCAGTGGATTAAAAAAAAATTGATAATCATAAATGCGTTTAATTATTATCCAAGGTGGAAAATAAATAAAGGGAGATAAATGTGAAATATTTTGGATTAACTCGAAAGATTTGTTCTAATCTTATCATTCGATAATAAGATTAATATATAAACACCCGAGTGTTGTGTAGATAATCAAATTATGGTAAGTTTATCGAATACAGTAGCAGGAGATTAGTTAATTATGTTATCTTACGGGAATTAACAACAGAATATTTTTTGCAGGTGGACATTTCTACTACTACTTAATACTTACTATAACGGTAATGAAGAAAATACAGATTATTATAAATTTATACACTGTTTTGTAGCATAACTGAGTAAAATATTATTCACTTACACTTTTATACCCGACATTTTATTACTGTATTTTAGCAGCAATGTAATCGATTAGCTATCAATTGCTGCAGTTGTGTGTTAGAGCCATGTATGTATTTAGAGACTTAACAATACTGTGATTTAGTTTTATAGACTTTTTTATAGTTTGTACCGACTAGCGGTTATTGATTTTCCTTTTGAATATCCAAAATGAAGTAGAACTTAAAGATTTTTGTAAATTTTAGATATTGATCCGTCAAAGATATTTCTATAGCGTAAACCCCCAGAAATGTATCTTCTCACCGAGTATTAGTAATTTGAACAGACAGCATGCTAGATATAAGGTGCAACACCGTAAGCAAACGATTTCACTGAGTAACTATTGATATATCTATATATATTATTCTATGTTTAAGTGCAACCACTGTAATAAGATTAACTTACACGTTAGATTCACGGAGAAAATATTTTCCCCAGGGTTACGCAAGCGGTAATTGTGGTGGAGCACCTTAGTTGCCATCTTCTGAAGTTTGGTAAGTGAGGCACTCCATTTATACAGTCTGCCCGTCGTGATTCCGGAGAGAAATATTTTGTCGATTGTACCGCTCGTGCCCTGTTAACGCAGCTTCATGACACAAACAGTGCGGAACATCATGCATAAATAGATCTTTCCCGGGAACCACCGGAAGCATATCTCACATAGTAGAGTAGTCGCTTGAGACCTGTATCGAGCTTACTAGATAGTTAAGCGTCTAACGGTCGATGTCACGCTATGCATGATTACGATAAGAGCACGTATTATTATTTTTCATTCTAATTCACTTAGTTACTTTATTTGTATTTCAGTGTTTATTGCACAATTTTTTATAATATTTATTTTTTATTACTGTGCTGCCTATGTTCAATTAGTAGCTGTATTAGTGTAATTTTGTTAAAGTGAAGTGTGATTAAATTTTGGAGGAAGCTATCAGTGTAATCGTGGAGGATCCTAGAAGGGTTTATCCAGTGAACCTGAGCGCAAGCCAATTGATCCGTGTAATGGAAGTCTGCGAGCTTAGGCCCGCCGCCCGCCTCAACCCTTATATCTAAATGCATATACCTATATCTACATTTCAGTGAGTACAATTTTTCAGGTACGTTCGCGTATACTTAAGGTGGATTCGATTGGTAAAAAAGTGGCACGAACTGAGTTTTTCTTTCGGAGCTGCAAATACGTAGACGAGGCTGTCGTGCCATGTAGGTAAATAGTATGTGCTTAAATCCAGTTGGGACGTATTTATATGCGGATCTCGTACAAGGCGCATACGCCGGCGGACGACACTCGCCCGTAATCCGATTATGTGTAACAAAATGCTACGCGCGGCCACTCGTCGCAACCAGTCCCTCTAACTCGTCCATATAGTGTGTATTATTATTTATTACATTTGCTGGCGTTTACTACATGACAGTTTGATGTCGGGATTTTTCACTTTGCTGTTGGGTATATTTCTTTTATATTGCCTTCGAATGTTGAGTGTGTTCTTACAAGCTTTTCCCTATCATACGCTACTGAATAAATTATATTATAGAGCAAAGGAGTTTTATTTTTTATAAATATTTTATCTCATGGACGTAGCAATTTTTTACCATTATACGACTCTCATTATGATTCAGTAACTTACATAAATAATAAATACTTATGAATGTACAAGTTCCATACAGCAGCTTCCAAATGACCAACAACCAAATGACTAAGCATTTTACATTTTGTTAGAAATATAACTCAGAATTGACGTGTAAAAGGATAAAGTGATATAAAAATGGCAGCTTACAAAAATAACGCCCCGAGTTGAGCGTGTAATTCCTTGAAAATATATTTATCCTAAACAACTTGTAAAAGCACAAAGTCACAAATTGAATTGGGAATCACCTTTCGCATCTAAGCCAGCTAAAAAAACAAAACGTTTGAATGTCGGAGACGTAGTTCCGAGTCCTCGAGTAATCCGATTACGTGACAAAATGTTGTCACTC
Source organism: Teinopalpus imperialis (assembly GCA_029286865.1). Classification (NCBI taxonomy): domain Eukaryota; kingdom Metazoa; phylum Arthropoda; class Insecta; order Lepidoptera; family Papilionidae; genus Teinopalpus; species Teinopalpus imperialis. The sequence continues at coordinate 10,922,004 of JAGSMU010000016.1, forward strand.
TTGCGACCTTCCTAATCTCTCACATTAAATTTAATTGTACAATTTATACGTCCCATATAAATGGGCGTCATATTTTATTAACAAGCTTTTCGACGTCATTAGAGACACTTCAACTTATATAGCGGCACCATGACGAGTGCGAATAAATTATTTTGATGACCCATCTACTGCATTACGCTGCCACGGCAATGTGTAGATCCTTTGAGTTAGGGGCATTATTTTTGGCGTTCATGATAGATCTTGTTGCCTCTAACGGCTGTAGGGATTAGCTTGTGTGTTAATAATATAGTTTTCCTTTGAACGTTGCCCACATATGTATCCCGCAAAGAAATATACGCTCTCGTTAGACGTGCCAAAAGGACAGTCAGCGTACGTGCATATTAGTTTTGGCAATCCAATAAATGTTCTATGTTATCCTTTAACTGTGTAAGGTATTCATTGGTGTTATTAAGAGGCGTAGACAACTGCTCTTTTGATTGATTTCTATGTTTGCTTACGATGATAATATAATAGGCTCTAAAAAAACATAAGTTGTTATTGATTAGATACGAATGAATCACAATGATATTGGTATTACGGAAGCAAAAGATTTTTAGAATTTGGTTCCACGTGAATAAAATAATGATATTATTTTCAAATACGAATAAATAACAAAAATGAAATAAAAATCATAAACACAAAAAATTGCCACGTCTAAGCAAAAACAATTATTACACGATCCAAAAATATATTATAAATAAATTATAAAAAACATGTTAGTCAGTGTAATATTACAATAGTATATGAAATCTATTCTAATTTAACGTGAATACCGTACCGTTGCGTTTTAAAAGAGTTTGCTCTCGGACTAAAAATAAAGAAGACAGTCACTGGAGCATTTTCAACCGGATTACCATGTGGCTTGGGTTGGGCGGTAAAAATTAGATTGCAGCAGCTAACCCGCATCCACGAAGTTGGACTAAAGCCGGTAACAACTAAATTAGCGAACGGCAGCGTCCACTTCCGTAGCAGGAAAGCAACACTTATCGTGCACACTGCACACTTTAATGTGTGAGACAGAATAATTTGTTATGCGTCATAGCTAATATCAATTTGTCTTCGTTATCTCGATACGAGATGTAACTGAAACTGTTTGTGGGTGAGCTGCATCGTAATTACGGGTGGGCATCCGTAATTAAAGTTTGAATAGGAGCGCATGGCGATCGCCCGACGCTATTCTGCCCGATTGTATTTGTTCAATGGAAATTTTTATTTCCATATATCTTTCTCGTATATATCAGTTATTGAAGTGAATAAAGAAAAGTCCATGCTAGTTTTATGTTTACGTTATCATGAACAATATGTTTACATTTTATATTATTATTTTATGAAATTAGGATTGTCAAACGCGCATAGAGTTCAACTGGTAAATGATGGAGCATCATAACACCATAACATTTATATTCGACGTAAGAAATCGTAATGCCGATCAGTTCTCACTAACGAGGATATGTGATGCCTCATTACCACCAGTAAGTCCGACGGCATTTTGCAATAATTAGACTAAGCACAAGCGTTAATCAAATATTTCATGTGCTTAACCTTTTGTTCATAAGGCGGTGTGGCTTAAAACACAAAACCAAATGTAAAATATATATTTACTTACATGTATATATGAATATAGAAAGGATAGACTAAATGCCAGAACTAAGATAAACGATTATGAGGCCATGTCAATCAACACACTGTACATAGTCATCACGCAAATAGTTCCTAGTTGCCTCAGCCGCATCCCAATGAGTTTTGGAGTAATTGAAAAATATTTATAATAATATGTAGTGTGGTAAATTCTTCAGTCTAAAGACACCTAGGACAGGGGTAGAGTCGCGCTGTAGTTTGTGTAGACACATAATGAACCGACCAGGGAACATAGAGCTACACTGCAATTTGTTTCTAACTGCAGAATGAATGGGTCATCTCGATCGGGGTAGGACTATGCCCTAACAGAATACCAACATGAAATAGCAGCAAAACGCTGCTGTGTTTCGTCTGGTGAGTGATGGGATCCGCCGACCTTTATTAGTGGTGACGAGGCATTCCATCTCGGTCCTCAAGGGTGACAACGTATCTGCATTATGATTGTCAAGGATGAATGTAAATGTCATGGGCCGTAGGAATCATTTAACATCAAGTGAACTGTGTGCTTAATAACATCTCAGTCCTTAGAGGAGACAACGGATGTGTGGTACGTGATGACTGCATCACTGACATCCAACCTCAGCATGATTCAGAATTTTTCTATTGTATTTAGAGTGATATACGAGCATACATTTCACATAATTGTAAATGATTCTTGCGTTTCATGACACTAATATTCATCCACGATAAGGAATCATGATGCCAATGCATTGTCACCCCTCAGGACTAGGTTTGAATGTCTCGTCACCAGTGTAGCATATATGAGGGTCTGCGTATCCCTACATTCATAAACGATACATAGCATTAGGCTGCTACTTTTCGCTGATATTCTGCAAGAGCGTGGTCCTTCCGTGATCGAGCCAACCGATTGTAATATATACGTGAAGGTCTTTGTCACGTGGTGGCTACGTAATATACTACTCCATCTCTTAACATATGCCCTAAGATACGATTAATAAGGAAAAATGGAAATATCGTTGCATTTGCAAGATCTTGCATCCCGAATATACCAGACTAGAAATATTCAGATGGGTGAAAGACCTTCGACGTCACTAGCACAAGGCACCTAGTTGTTCTAACCCACCTGTCTTCTTTATCAGGCTGTTCAGTATTACTAGGTGCTTACGTTTTCAACATTGCATGTTCCAATGTTTAGCAATATGCTATTTTATGAAACTTAGAGTTGTACTTGTTGTAGAGAGTCATAGTGTTCACCTGATGTTAAGTGATGACGGTGGCTTAAAAACCGTGTCAGCAGTGTCCTACACTGGCCTAACAAGACAGAAGTGTTATGCTGCTTTTCATACTACGATGAAGCTAAAGATAATAAGGAATTCGAAAAAAAAATATTCGCAAATAAAGCTTAATCTGGGTTTAAGACATTATGCAAGGATTTACATTCTTAAAATGCTTTTCCGGAATAGTATTAACAAAAGAAATGGAGACGCAAGTTGTTTTTTTTTAATAATGATAGCTGTTATATATTGTTAGGTATGGTAGCAACATAACTAATATTCCAAATTACTCCAACTAAGCTATAATTATTATTCTAGGAGATGGTTTGCGACAAACGTATAAATGAAGTTAATGTTCGCAAACCGTACCCTAAATCATTAGCCTATGGACGTTAAACAAGAGTCCAAGTGCGAATATAAGGAACAAAACATGTTACATTTCCTCAAAATCCAAGACCTTCCCCACTTTGTTCTAGAACACTTTAAGAACACACACACACACACAAGAACACAGACGGCTATAAAGCTATTTTACCTAAATGTTTTATCAACGATAAAATTATTAGTCACTACGATTAAGAAATTACCTTCTGGCGTAGCTTATTGGTTAGAGTGCCGGCTAGCCAAACAAGGATTCGATTTTTCTTTTCGGTTAGTTGGGGTGAATAGCCGAGCCACACAAACTGTTGGTTATCTGAGCGTCTGGGCATATTTTGTGATAGTTTTCTGCCATTTACAATATATTATACCTTCATTCGATTCTATTAATCGTCGATATATGAGATTAGAGGAGTGGAGGCAGAAATAATGCATTTTTGTTAAAATACTTATTGGCTCTATAATATATTGTGGGCTATTTGAAATCATGTCATTATAACTTGAATAAAATGCCGCTTCAAAATAAATAAAAAAAGCTAATTAGTGAAAAGGATCTTCTAGACATAATCAATCTTTAAACAGTCCTCTAAGTTTAAAACTCCAGTACCTTATGAAAGAGCTTGGGATTGTGGTTATAGATATATATATATATATATATATATATATATATATATATATATATAAAAAAATAAAAAAATAAAAAGGGAACGTACATATACATACATATATATATATATATATATATATATATATATATATATATATATATATATATGTATGTATATGTACGTTCCCTTTTTATAGGACGTATCTCTTCTATCTTAACAAGGAATAATCACTGTCAATGAGGCGTTCCACCTATTCAAGTCTGACAACACTCTTTCAACTTTTGTTCGTCATTTGTTAGTATGGATGCCTGTGTATATGGCCCACTAATGTACATATCCGCCCTTATGGAAGCAATCCATAAAGATCAGAGTTAACTTTCCAAAAAATCATTTTCACCACTTTGCACTTAGTAAACTAATAAGTTACTTGTCAATAAAAGATAACGCACATGATTTTCATGTGTAAATCGATTTCAGCGCTTTACTTATGGTAAATGGAAGCTCTTAATAATTCCTGTCACCCATGACATCCACTTTCATCCGTCACTAGGATTTATAGTGAGATCTAAGACGGAATGCCTTGTTATAGGTGATAAGGTTTTCAGTTTCTTTTACACCAGAGAAAACATAGTAGTAATAATCTACTGTTTTTTGCTGGTATGCCGTAAAGTTTGGGCCTGGCTCGGTCGAACCAACTTATTCATATCTATAGCTAGTTTATAATTTAGACGTGGCTCTATCACTTTAAAATTAGTTTTATCGTATTAATCACAGTGGTTGAAGCTACTTCCTTTGCTTTCTTCAACAAGTATAACAACGAAAAAAAAAACATATCGCCTGCCTTGATAAATTGATTGTTGTTGGTAGTTTTCCATACCTGAATATAAACGCACATGCCGTCTGTCTATTTGCGTCACGTTTTATATTTATACGTTTTGAAGTAGAAACAAAAATATTATTAACTCTCTTCACAAACATTTGCCTGAATGCTAGTGAATTCACATTGAATTCTTGTGGGTAAAATAACTCCAAACTGATACTATTAATTACTGGCAGTTTTTAATTGGTATCACAAAGTTCCAGAGAGAGAAGGAGCCGGCAATGTTTTCTTTTTCATAAGGGTAGTCTTCATAAAGTGGTTGCATTCACAAAATCAAGCAGGCTAACATTGTCATAAAAATACTAGAAAATTACATTAAGGATACGGAAATGCTCAAGTTTGCGGTTATTAATAAAATTTCTGATTCACAAAAAGACAGGGAAGGAAAGGGCGTCGTGAAAATCTACGTGAAAGTGTTCCGATTTGCCATTGACAACCGTAGTACAGTGATAACAGTACCGTGGTTTCTGATACGCGAGTCCTGGGTTCGATACCTGTTTGAGGAACAGTATTTCTGTGATATGAATAAAAAAAAGAACATAAATAGTTTGTTTCTGAGTCTAAGTCTTTACTGGAGACCTCTATTACTGGTGACGAAGCATTCCATCTCAGTCCTCAAGGGTGAGAACGCTTTATGATTCCTTGTCAAGGATGAATGTAGATATCATGGGCCCCAGGAATCACTTACTATCACGTGAACCGTTTGTTACTCTCAATGTTATAAAAAAAATGTTTGACGTATATCCGGTGTCCAAACCACACGCATCAGAACTTTCTTCCGATCTGGTTGCATTTGCATGGTCTAAGCAAAGGCGAGACAACTCTGAATTTGTGTTTGAGCAAGTGCTCACGTCACAATAATATATCCTGCTCAGTTGATATCATCTGGAGACAAATAGAAAAATTGTCAATGGATATATCTGGTTGTAAATATCAAGAGATAATGAACATAACACATCATTCGTTGCGTTATTTCACAACGAAACAATGTTATTTCATAATCCTAGGCACACAGATACTATCTCGTCTTCAAGATGCTCCGTTATATTGATAAACTAAAATATGCTCATATCTGACTTCAAGTCGCTGATATAAGAATCTCATGTTGATTCGAGTCGACGAAATTTGTGGGTAAAATAATCAGGATGTCGTCGCGATAAGTGACGTCCTTATCATTCAACAAACTGTATTTTTATCTTCATTTTTTATCATTTTAACTATTCTTAGGGTTCTGTAGGAAACATCACTTTGTCGATTCTTATATCTTTGTATCTTCTTATTCACATAAAGATAAAATGTCGTCCCAATCGTTACAAATGACGTTAAAATAGAACGGATGACGAAAGAAAAATTGTATTTTTCTCACTCAAGCTATGGAGTGTATAATTGATTTCTTATATGATGTACTTTTTATCATCTTAAGGCTAATAAACGAGCATAGGTAAAGAGCTGGATGTCAGTAGCAGAGGATCGTTCTCAGTTGAGTTCAATCGGACTCGTGTAGATTGATAATGATGGTGACGCAGTTCTTTTCATGCTAAGTTGTGCGTGCGGCCGATTAACACCTACAGCAATCTGAACAAATATTCTTGATGCACATGCGGTGGCTGTGATTGAGCACTGAAGCGGAACGCATTGCTGCTGTAGTAACTGTGTCTCCGGGTCCCTAACCTCAACATACGAAACACAACAAACGGACGCTACTCTTTCACGTTTGTTTTCTGTAAGGACCTTCCCCGGTGAGTGGGTCGAATAGTGTTGCAGTATCACTCTATCAAAAATGAATTAAAGTGTATGCATTTTAATGCTTTAATCATGATATTTTTGATTTCAAATTTGTACGTAATCGTCAACACTTCCACAGCACGTAAAATATCCAAAAGATTCTTAAAAGTAAGCTTCAAGTACGACCTAAATAATATAAAATAAAATGATTTAATATAAACAATAATGCAAGAAAAATGTGACATTCATAATATAAGAATGTAAAATAAGAGATCTAAATTTAAAGGGAACGTTAGTGAGGTTCGCTACGAAATCTGATTGGGTGGTTAGTGTATTAAAATAAATCATACTTTGTCAGTGTCATCATGATAGTATATATATATACATATAAACTAGTTGAAAACTAAGTTGCTTCTATAACAGTCTTAAATTTAGAAGTAAAGCATAACATTCAAATAATAAAAGCAAGTCATAATGCTTCAACGAAATATGTTGATAGTTAATAAATAAGAGAAGACAAGGTGGTAATATTACCAAAATTCAAAATATGGCACAAGTTAGAATAGAATACGTTTTTATTAAAACCTTGTAATTTAATGTCCATATTTTTCGCCATGGTACTTAAAAATAGGATAAAAGTGGATATTTGATTTATACAGTGCGAAACACGATAATCAAACTACAACTAGGGTTATCAAATGGTAAACACAGATAACTTTGAGTGGATTTATGATAACTCTGTAGATATAAATCTTTTCAAGTTAAACCTTTTTTTCTAAAAAAACCTTTATAATTTTTTTATCAATAGTTTTTGGTGATACCTTAAAATGAAAATATTTTATTTATTTAAATTTTAATTTAAGTATTCAAAATATTTGAACCAACTTTTTGGTTATTCAAGAATGCACTATAAACTAGAGCAAAATCCTGATGTTAATTGATGCTTGTAAATAGTTATAGAGTATGGGGTTAATCGAGATGATAGATAGATATCAAAATACACGCGTGGACCGGTGAGTAAATGGATTTTCGACGATAAATGTCAATATTCTGTTTCATTTGAACGTAGCTTCAAAATTTACATATCATTGCATACATTTATACAGACACAAATACTCTCGTCAATATAACATTGCGTGGTAGACAGGAACTTCAGAGTTCGAGAGTTTTGAATCTACCGAAAGTCTTTTAATGAAACCAAGGGTGGCAAAAGAGAAAACAGTTCAATTGAAGGTATGTAAGTGATGGCTGTAGCCCATAACGTCAATTTTATGTCAATTACCACACACTAAAATCCTACAATATAATGTCTACAATGTTTGTTTACATACATTGAGAGTTTCAGACCAACCATCATACGAACAAGACCTGGCTGTATGGACTAAAGCCCTTTGCCTTTCCCATTAGGGATAAATTAATATCATCATCATTACATACTTTGACATTGTACTTGAGAAGAAAAGCTGTAGGCATATTACATTTTAGATTTTTTTGAATATACACTCGTAAGCAAAAAAAAAAGACTCACGCCGTACGTTTGCGGTTAAAATATTCTTGTTAAAAATCTGTTACAAAGTTTTTACCGATAAAGGATGCGTAAGGAATGATATGATCCCTAATATCTCTTCAATACATCTATTCGCATTCAAAGTACAAATCTGCCGCTAGCTTCTATGAAAATGAAATCGGGTTCAATGGAGGGTTGAAATGCCCACCTACACTATCCAGGAATCTCCTCAAAATTCCACATTCTCACTTAGCAGCACTGGGCGAATCACTCTCCAGGTTTTCTGTAGACTATCCCTGCTATGGAGACACACTCTGATTTCATTTGACAAGGGAATACATTTCTAAAGAGAACACGTGAACGTGGAGCCCGTTCACGTGTTCTCTTTAGAAATATAGTCGGGCTGCTCGTTAAGCTGGGGTCAACTGAGGGCCAAAACGTCGGCCTTTTTGGAACCAGGTTAGCCTTTATCCTTTAGTCTTCTTCTGACAGTCCAGCCGCTAACAGCCACTCCTCGCGTTTCTCTGACCACCTGTTGGACTTGCAATTCCAGAGAGAACCCGATTTCTGAGCGAAGTACTCGGTGACCGAATCGGTCATCCCTCTCTGATGTGCACCTTCTTCTGCTGGATCCGCTTCTTCGGTTAAAGCAACTATGGTATCGCCGGTAAGCTCTGGACGGCAGACTGGCTCATGTTTAACACACGAGCCATTTCTCGCTGTCTCTGGCCAACCGAGAGCTTGAGCCACTTCTTCAATAGATGTGTCCATTTTTAGGCAATATTTGTGTTTAATATTAAGGGATAAGTGTACTGGTTGATGTTTGACTGATAAGGGTAGGTCAGATATCCATTATATATATATATATATCTTTAATATATATATATATATATATATATATATATATATATATATATACCTTTTATAGGGCATTACAACCCCTAATTAGCGCTATTATAAACAGGTGCAAAAATGGTGATAAGCAATAACATGTATTTGGGTTGTATTGTTGGAAAAGATAAGCCAAAAAATACAGCTTTAATAATTCAAAATTATAATTCAAGGCTCGGTTATCGTTTTCTAAGTGGACGAAGTCGAAGTTTCGAATAATAATAGCCAGGAATTCTATCTTGGTCTTGAGGTGGGTCTAGGGGTGACAGGTAGTTTTATTACATCTAGATTTGTTACCACAGAGATTTTATCAGCAGGTGATATACGTGCTTACCACATATCTAGCCTTATTACCGTCAGGAAAACGAATTAATAACATTATGATACAGTTTGTTACTAATTGAACCATCAAAATTTACATGCAAAACCTTTTTGATATATATATAAAGCTATAAAGCGAAAGGATTTCACATCGAGAGAGCGCGAGACGCACTTTAAATATTTTTGTTATTTATCAACCTATCCAAATAAATAAACAATAAATGTTAGTGAAAGTTTATCTCAATTCATCATCAAAAACCACATCCAAAGTAGTTCAGCCATTGTGGAAATTACCGTGCACAAACGCACAGAAATAAGGTCTGTTAATGATTTTATTATGTGTTAATATTATATATATATACAAGTAGTACCCACATTAATTATTATTATAACAAAAATGAAACATTATAACTATTGACTAAAGGTTACGCGTGGTCTACGTTACGGAATAATAGGTGTACTATTTCAATGAAACGACTTGAAAGAAAAGTCCAAGAGCAAGATACAGGGGGTCAGTGCAGCTGGTATGTATTTATTCAAATGTATATGGGGGCATGAATAAATTAGATGCAATATCAATGCCAGATAACGGCAGTAATTGCCCTATAAAGAGGCGTAACGACGTCACTACGCCTAGAAACGCAATTACGCTAGCAAGCATGCTCTCACGACGCAGCAATAAATGTCAGCTACCGCCTTTATTGCTTCACAGAATCCTTTAGATTTTTGGGGCTCATGTCATATGTAAAAAATATAAACATGTGTATGAATGTCCAAACTGTCTTAAATTATTAGTTTTTATGTAGTTTGTTATTACGGTGACGATAGACAAAGATAGCAGCATAGTAGGTTCCATACACATTTCACTTAGAGCTTTCTTTGATCGCAAGCGTTTTCTTTATAATATTAGAGGTGATAAATGAGCATACAGCTCGCTTGACGTTGAATTCATCATTCACTGCAACCTATGGTATCTACAATCGTTTTCAAAAAAAACATTGCACCCTCTCGTCACCAAACGAAAAAAACTCCACGCTGACGAACTATAAGTGCGTGGTCCTCCCCCAAGCTAACTTATTCATACAACAGTCATAATTCGGTGCGGATTGGCTTTACCATTGTCAAAAGCGTGACAGTAAAAGTCTAGTAGTAAGTCTGTCGTCGTACACAATGCAAAAATTATTGTTTTACATGTAAGAATCGTTAAAACGTCACCTAATCGCTACAATCCAGTTATATCTACTCTATCGTATCGTCAACTATAGTGAGACGTGAGTCCAACTGCTTTCCACCACGCATCATAGATAAATGACCAAAAAAATCGAATTTTCTGCCGACATTTCAGAACGTTTAACAAATTTTACTTACTTGTGTTCGCTTCTCATCATTGATCATAGAGCTAAATATGCAATGTGGAACGTTCACTAAAGCGTTTCAGAAAATAGGATACGAGATCATAAACTGTCTTCACTTCATATGGGTATAACTCAAAAATTTGGCTGAGGAGCCCATACCGGGCACAAATGGAAGTGCACGTAGTAATATGGTCTACATTGTACGTCGGATTTAGGGTATTACCGATGCCTTAAGAAAATATACTGTTACCGTTCAACTTCTCAAGTTATTCCTTTGCTTTAAGATTCTGCCTTAAGATTGTACTGTATATTGTCAGCAACCTGAGTTCGTTTTCGGTGGCTGCAGCTAACCTGAAATTGTTTACCACTTGCTCAGCGGCACAATAACACATTTTGATAAAACCTGTCTGAGAAATTTAAAAGATAGTAAGTCCCTGTCCACTCTTGTCTTGAAGACTCCCTTCACATCGAGCCCGAATGGAAAGTTTGGAGCAGGCAAATTGTTTCAATGGTTTGTCGGACGCATTATAAAGGAATATCTGTAAAGGATGGAAATATGCAGTGCAATATTTTGTATTATATATAGGTTACATATAATTTTTTATACTCATAACTATTTACAAATTTTATACTTTAAATATATAAAACCAAATTGATCTCGAGAAAACAATAAACAAATGATGTTCAGCTATTATAATATATTCTGCAAAAGATTATATAAAACATTTTATAAAATTAACTCTACAAAATGCAATTCAGTCTATAAAATTTCCTATAACCAAGAAAAATGTCATTTCATGAACGAAAACATGTTTAATTCATGATTCATACGCGGTGTCACATCTCAAAATCAGTAAGTGTATTTCCAGCTTTAATCTTAGTTATAACGGGATCGTGCCGGCGAGGAGTCAGCATCAAGTTTATTCTGTCACCGTGAAAGCCGAACCTAGGAATTCGAAGTAGAGCACATTGAAATTTAGCAACTGTCTGTCCGAGGCGCATTACAGACTTCGCTACCGTATTTATAAATATTCTGTCGGCTATTTGAGCCGGCCGTTGAGTTATAGGTCAGGATATTTACAGCTTCAAGAATAAAGACAAAAATATTTATTGTATTGATCTTTCTTAATAAAATAAAACGAATTTTTCCACGATGGCAATAAATTTAAATGATTATGAGTACATAATTTTATATTGAATTTATTTTAAGATTTTATTACATCTCTTAATTATTGGACTTATTTTGGCTGCATTCTATGTCGCTGCGACATTTTAAAATTAAACAAGCACAATGCGAACACTTTAAAAACAATACAATAGAAACGTCGCCGCGAAGAAAATAGTAAAAGAGCTGACATATGCGTTTATAAACCGTCATTAAAATCAAATTTTGGCGTTGTTCCAAAACTCAGAATTATTGTTTGCCATCTTTGTAGGAAGGATAAGAGAGCAACGACTGAAGATCTTTGATTATGACATGGGATATTTTTATATTCTTAATAATACTTATCTGTAGATATTTTGGGATTTGAACACTTTAAGAAACATGCGACTCTAAGCTTTTGGACATTACGCATAACTTTTTAATACCCGTTCCATTCACACAGAGTACATATCACCCTGTGATATACATGCCTAACTTTTATTAAGGTACGAAAGAAAGCACTGCGTGGGCTCTAAAATTTTGGGGAATTTCTTATAGTGAATTCTATGATTATTAAACATATACAAAACCATAAAACAAATACTCTTACAAGTATTATGGGGGCAGTAATTACTATCATAGTTCAGTAAACTCTCTTTACTTCACTAATACTGCAGTTTATTTTGATAGATGCCTTTGAACTTCGAATAAAGAAGTAAATAAAAGAGAGTAGTTCTGCATCTTGTGTCTACTATACTTAGTATTACAAATTATAGTACGTAGATGAGTACACGAATACTACGTATTTAAAAAAATTTAATGCTTCGTAATATTGGATGTATACAGCTAAGGATTATAATAATTTACTTATATCAATCAGTGTTTCCCTTCAATTATAATGATGATTATAACCATCAAGAGAATACTCAATAGAAAATAAGTTTTTTAGTACACCGCTAAAGACTTCACTGCCATTTAACAACAGGTGGGATTGCAGTCTGACATGTTTGCACTTACATACATAAAAAAATAAGACGGTAGTTAACTCAATAAAATTTGTGTTGTTTACAAAACGCGATATTTTGTCGCGTCTTCGAATGTCGCAATCGCCGTGGCATATTTTACGTTCCACTCGTACGCACTTCGTTATCACGTGAATAACTATTCGATTGACATAACGAATGCTTTTGTCCAGTGAATGTCAGTTTCGTATCTCAGGCGCGCTAAATGTGCTGTAAATTAGAACAGTGTGATTAATTTGTGACAATTGAGAAATACTCTTGAGAATAATTTAGAATTGTGTTAGCGTTACCTGAATTGATGACACGATCAATTAAGCTGGGTTGAAATTATTTTTATGTTTCTTTTCTGAAATACTTTAATTTATTCTTTTATAGATTATACTAAGACACATACATTTGTTTAATTAATGTAATATGAACTGTCTTAAGCACTTTACTTTTTTTTAAGGGCTAGAACCTTAGTCACAAAACATCAATCAAAGACAAAGATAAGCTGTATACAGTTACAGTAAAAAGTGATAATTACATTAAATATAAAACAATTGAGCTACTATTGTCCAAATAATGAACAAAGTTAATAAATCTTTTGAGTGACAAACTCGCAGAGTGCTGAGGAAAACGTCACTGTTGTGGTCGGAAATGGTTTAAAAATAAAAACAACCAACATTGATTGATGTCCAGCTTTATGTATGCTTCTTTTTGACATACCGCCGTCAAGAAAAAGGAGTGCGAAGCGACGCGTTTACAAATGTTTTTCCCCTACTCTTTGGAACATAACACCAGAAGACATCTATAGTCACGTGAGCTAATGAAGTTTTGACGTTTCTGTTTTAACAAGAAACTAGACGGGGCAGCCAAAATGATTATAATAGCAACCGAAATTAGTTTTCTGTCTAGATTGAAATGATGTTTCGATTTGTATTTCATTTCTATAATTGAAAAACGCGGTACTAGGCGATAGGGATCGACGCGCTTCCTCCCACGTGTTCATTTAAAAGTGTCGCCGGGAGCAAGTTTTATTTGATATTTTTACGTAAATTATTGAGTTAGGCGGCTTGCGCAGGAGGCTGGGACGCAATCTCCGGTGACGGCTCGGAAGGTGGCCCTCCTGTCTACGCCTCATCTCACCCCATTAAGAGTCCGCTATGCGCTCCCAACTTGATGTATTTTCAAACGCAGTTATGGTTTTTGTATAAATGCATTTAGATTGTTGTTAATTTAGTATTTTTAAAATTGAAAGCTGAACAAATAATTTGTTTCAATCTTTTTTTTTTAATTCTCACGTTTACTTAAGAGTACTTAAGTACGCAGTACGCAGTGTAATAGTGTTTTATTCACATATACTTTGCCAGCGTATTGTGTATATTAAAATATGTTTCTTGTAATCCATACAGTGAACTTGCGATCAACGCTACGGAAATTCGGGGGACATTTTCCGATTAGAGTAGGGATCTCGTTTCCGTAGTCGCACGATAAACAAGTTATTGGCGTTAGTGAGGGTTCCGCGGGGGTTGGGTAGGAGGCGAGGACAACTCACCCGTGTAATTAATAAACGAAGCGAACGAGAATTCGAATGGATTTGATGATTTGTGAAAGCGTTTTATACCTCTTGTAGCGAAATTATTTGTAATGGCATTTCCGCTTTCATTCTATTAATTTGTTAGTTTCATTTCATAATCACAAAAAGACCCGTAAATACTTAGTTCGTATTGTTTATTAAGTTAGTTCTAGTATTAATTCTCTCCGGTTTGCAGACATATTATTGTCAGCGAGGACGTGTCAAATGTCTTAGCGTTGGCCTCGTTGCGGCTATACAGTGCGTGGAAAGCGACCAGACCTGTTTGCTTGTGTTTTTTCTTCCACCAAATTGTGCTTTAACGCTTTTATTTAAAGTACGTTATCGCTTGCTAGATGAAGCATCTATAGATCGACTTCAATCGATGACTATTTGTTTCCCTTTGCACTTCGATTTTGCGCTATAACATCATGGAGCAAGTATTTAATGTTTATATCTTCATGATTAGAGATGCACGATTCTAACGACAAAAGTGTCAGCCGACAGAACAAATATAACCTACCAACTAAAATAAACTTTACAGAACCCACTTTATCTTTTTTACAAATATGAAATTTCTTCATACCGATCTCGGCAAGCGCGGGTGTTAAATATGTCATCACGTAGCTGCCGGTGCAGAAAACACATGATTTGTCATTTAGCACGTAGTTAGAATAGCATTGGTTAAGTGCAAATTACTTTCATTTGTTAACGGTCGAACTATCTGAAAGCTGACGATGTGAAAGCATTGAAAGATCTTTAGTCAACTCTATTATTTAAAGTTACATTAAGAGTTTATCCGCTTTTAAAACTTATTTGACGCTGTTTAAAAGCGATAAAAAAAAACATATCTGCAAAGTGGTTACCGCAGCGCAAGCAAAAATTTGCAAGATTTACTGCAAGAAGGTATTGCATTTTAAGCGTATAATGTTGAATTTTATTCGTTAAAAACGACCTCGTATAATGCTGAATACATTTCATATATTCCGGCGAATGTTCTAAGTTGATTCTAAATAGACTTGTTAAAATTCAATTTATCTACAATTGCACGGCGCAGCTGCCGCTGTTGGCAAAAGTCTGCCCGTAAAATTGGGGGATTTGGTTTCGTTTCCCGGTCCAGATAATAAGTGTAATACCTATGTCGCATGTTTAAGTGTTTATTTAGGACTGTTTACTCGTTATTTCGGTTTCATAGTAAAGGCGATCCTGGTTTGGGTCCAAAACAATGTGTTTGTATAAAATACTATCTTACTTAGAGTATGATAATATTTGTTATCAAAGTGCTGTTACTTACATTTTTATTTACATAACGCTGAAAGGAGATTCTTGTGTGAATGCGTGATGTTGTGGTATATGCCTCATAGTATTAGGCGTAATGCTTTTCAAGAAATTGTGGTGGTATCATGCTGTAAACATTTCAATGAAATCTTAATGATATGATATGATATGAATGTCCCTTACTGTCTGTGTATATATATATATATATATATAGGTGGTATATAGGTCATATAATGGGTCAGCTCGACCGGGGTAGGAACACGTCTTCATAGAATACCGGCGTGGAATACCAGTATAACGTTGCTGTGTTTCGTCTGGTGAGTGAAGGGATCCGGAGAACTTTATTGCTGTTGACGAGGCATTCCATCTCAGTCCTCAAGGGTGACAACGCATCGGAATTATGATTCCTTGTCAAGGATGAATAATATAATAAGTGGTCAACTACGCAGATTATATAATTGTGTGTATCTATTAGTCACTCGTGCGTGGTGGCCTTTCCTATTGCTAGTCCGTCTTTGATCTTTTTATAGTACAATCGAATCGAAAGGTTCGAATACAGTGACCGATACATGGCATTGTTTTAATGCATTTTAATATAAACGACAGTAAATAATAATTCAAGAAGTGTTAAAATCTAAAACTTGAGAATCATTATTATAATTATCATACAATATGTTTATAGTTTATATCCCCTACATAATAATAATCTTTATTTGTAACATGGCATTAGTACAAGTTTGTGGTAACTCTGAAGCTCGTGCTAGTGTAAATTGTGTTACTAGCTTCAGTGTCTTCCCAATTAATATTACAAAGTATATATATTTCAGTAACATAATTAATTAAAAAAAAGAGAAAAGGGAAAAATTCTCTATAAGGAACATTAGTGTGTAAGTCCTCATGAGAAAGTTTGACAACCATCCTTAACAGATCTCCTAGCGTAGCTAGGTCCTGTGACAGATTCCCAGACTAGGGACAATATCTCTACATAAAAATCGTTGATTCTGTAGACTGGGTGTGTTGTAATATTTCCCGCGTCCCTGCCGTTGCATTTTTACTTTCCTCGAATCTTATTGCAAATGCATTACATTGGAATAGAGAAACGGGACAACGAGTCTGTATTTACGCGAAAGCTTACGGCACTGCAATATATCATGTGAAATTGATGTCATCTTCTAATAACAGTTTTGACTTTTACTTTGATTTCGTGCTTTGGAGGACACGTTAAGCCATTGGTCCCGTTATTTTTGGGAAGCATCTAATAGGCTACATACCAGTCTTCGGTAATTTAATTCGAAGGCTAGCTTGACGTACGTAACTTTTACGATAAAAAGTAGACAGATAGATACCACCGGGTTGGTAAGAAGTAACAATGTTAAAATATGTTAAAGAAAATAAGTAATAATATAATAATAAATTATTAATAATAAATAAATAATAATAAAAAAAAATATATAAAATGTGATAATGTTATGCAGTCGTTCTTCACAAGTTCTTCACAGACTGTTGTCTGTGCGAACCGATTTATTGCATAATTTAGCCATAGGTAGCTGTAGCAACAATGTGGCTCCAGCCGGTATGTTACTGCAATATACTGCCATTGTTAATATATTGGGTAATAAATTCTCCTCACAGTTGCTCATAGATTTCAGTCCGTAATACCGTTGTAATGACTCGTGTGAATAAAAACCCGTTAGGTGAGACTTGCGATTGTCACGATATACCAATCCACTAGTGTTTTAACTAAATTTGCTTTTGTTGCTTATTTTATTTTAATTTTAACGTCTATTCACTGTACCATCTCTACGCAAGACGCATTGTATCCAGTTGTGAAAGGTGTAAGGTGTACAGTTTTTTACCTGTTTTTTGTGTCAATATCAAATTTAGTAATTTAATAAAAAAACAAATGTTTTAGTATATAGCCTCTACTTAAATTTATGACGATCGACGGGTGAAATGGATGAATTATATTTATTATATACAGGGTATTAGGAGACCGAAGACAGACGATAGTACTAATGACACCTTTGATGAATCAACCAAAAAAAAAATCGATCATGATTAAAAAAAAATCACATTTTATAAACGTTTTATTAGCATTATTTACGCTCCATTATGTTAGTACAGCTAAATGAAACGATAGTTTCATAAATAAGCAGCATCAGCTGTTTTTGATTTTGTGTTCCATTGCTGGTTTTTTGTTGTAAAGTAATGTATTTTTTATGAAACTATCGTTTCATTAATAAAACGTTTTAAAATATGTTTTTTTTAATCAGGATTGATTTTTTTTCCGTCTCATCAGCAAAGGTGTCATTAGTACTATCGTCTGTCTTTGATTTCGGAAGCGGTCTCCTAATACCCAGTATTATTGTCAATAGTTAAATGGTTTCGTGTACGTTTTGCGAATGTTAATGTCGCAGTTCGCCATTCAGCTATAGTCGTGAACCATAACTGAACACAAGTATTCAAGCTTAGTTGGAATCTTGTTGTCTATGATGGCAGTTATTACAACATCACGTGAATTGTGTGCCCTATAGTTGCTCAAAAATTTGATAATTATTTAAACATCTCCTCATTTTTGAAACGGACTAAAAAGTATTAAATAATTTCTCCTAGCCCTATATAGATTACTTGTAAGATTTAAAACGAAAAACGTGCGGTGCATGTAATAGACAACGCTTGCAATGGTACGGAGTGTAGGGAGTAGAAGCTGTCGTTGAAAAAACTTACACAATAGTCCTTTATAATTTGTCAGTGCAATGAAATTGTTAGTTAATTGGATTAATTTTTCTATAGATTTATTTAAAAAAATTATCTATTGCGTGCGAGTGGTATTTCGTTTTAACTCTTAGAAGTGACATCGTGAAAAATATTTTTCATTAGTTTTTTATTGTTTGTCAGTCATATTGCATGGTCATCCAGTTCTTAGCTATGCTTAATGTATCGAGTCTCTAGCTTTTTGGGAAGTTACTTTTAAATCGCGGAAAATGCAAAATTAGTATAGAACAAATAAACAAACAAAAAGCAATATAATAAAGATGTTCTAAAATACTGAAGATAAATAAAATGACGTTCCTTAAAATCAAAGTAACAATGTCATTTTTTTAGTTATGTAATCTTTTCATTTATATAGATAACTTCGGTCATTCTAGTTTCCTATTATTATATATATAGTAAACTAGTATATATATTTTCTACTCACATTAATATTATAGTCACTAGATCAATATGTACTCTAATACGTATACGAAATTTTCCGCTCATCAAGTTGAAGATGGGTTTAATGTAAAATGCAAAAATCACAATTTCGAAATACGTGCTCAAGATCGAATTCTCGTTTTCAAGCACACGGTCCCGACATACAGCGGCTGATATAGAAATAAAAGTATTAAAGTACGTTAAATAGCATTACGGTTAAGTTTTTGTTTTTATTTTTGAAGTGTCAACTTTCCGTCATTCACGTCGCTACTGGGGGTAACATTATATAATGATTAAGAAATAGTAAATGTCAACCAACACATGCCACACATGTGTTTAAAGGTAATTAATAGTTAAACTATTCCGTTGGTTCTGCGGGAATGTCTTGTCTGGAAGATTAATTTATAAGTTGTAACATAAAGTTTATTCGATTCGAAATATTAGTGTTTATGCGTCGATTTAAATTAAATTGTGATTTTAGTTTTATTCGTAAAAAATCTTTATAATTTTTATAGAGAAATATGATTTAAGTAATAGAAATTATAATCGTTATTCAGTTTGACTTTAATTTAGTACTTATTAAGCATTCAGAAGGAAGTGTGGAATGTAGAGGAAAGGAGGAGTATCTCATATGGGTCTTTAACTGAAATAAAGTCGACCAAAATGTATGAAATGAGAGTTCAATTAATAATCAGAATTGTGCGTATAGCTAAAGTGTACAAGAGATCTAGTGTATGTTGATCAATGCTAAGAAAGAAGCCAAATATAAGTTATTTTTATGTATAGAGTAGTTAATTGGAGCACTGTACGAAAGTCATTTCTTAATCAAAGGTTTTTTAACTGCTTGGTAAATGCTGCCCTTATTACTAGCGGATTGGTACGAGATGGAGCGCTATCGAAAAGTGCTGGGATAACTCTTTGAATTGTGCAGATAATTTAAATCGCTATACAGATTTACATCATGCTGACGCCCATGGTTGAAGGCTACATCAAGGATATGTAGCCTTTGCCCATGCCATGATAAGTCTTATGAAGATCTTGTAAATGCGAAGTT
The DNA here is from genome assembly GCA_029286865.1 of Teinopalpus imperialis. NCBI lineage: Eukaryota > Metazoa > Arthropoda > Insecta > Lepidoptera > Papilionidae > Teinopalpus > Teinopalpus imperialis. The sequence continues at coordinate 10,941,829 of JAGSMU010000016.1, forward strand.
TGTTTCTAAGCATATTTCCGCTGTTGGAGCGCCTCATTTTTTTACAATTTTTTGTGCGTAGAAAAATAAAACCGAAATCGGTCATCGGAGAACAGGTTATATACACAAAACAGCGGTGGTTATGGTCGAATAGTTTACGGTTTCGAGGGACCTTAGCGGAGATACTAGTAAAGCGGCATTATTTTTTGATAAGAAAGAAACTGGAGACAAATTCAGGGTGGCAAATTCGCCCGTTTGATCATTTAGTGTGTGGATTAATCATCAATCCTACCCTATACATCCTGTTTGCGGATGGGGTGATCCCGGCTATGGATGCTTTTGAGAACCTCGTGGTCGCTTTTTAAGAGAATAACTTATTTTTTTAAATAAAAAGATTTTCTTTAAAATTGGTATTGGTAATTGGTATTGATATTTTAAAAATGGTTTAAGTAACTATTTAAGTGTCGCTAAACATTAATTATAACAATATAAACAATAATTATATGCTAAAGATAATTTTTTAACCAATCCGTCTTACACTGACATACGAGTCTATCGCTTCTTCGCAGATTTTTCTATACTCTGCTCCAAGTCTGAAGATGTTTGCATAAGCTAAAGTCTTCCCAACAATCGATCACTGTCATAGAAATGTACCAACCCGTATTATCAACACGAAACGTTGACCTCTTTAGTGTGTTTCGTAGCTCACGCACACAAAAACGACATTATGCCTATAATATGATCAGATAACGACTACATGCGTAAACCGTAACAGCCGTCTTATCTTGTTTGCTTCGTAGCAGTTAAGATAATATACCCCCTTTTAGTACAGACGAAATTCCTCCGAACATTCTTAATCGATAACAATAAATAGATTTAAATCATTGTACTTGTTTTTATTAAATCTTAAAATAATTCCGTGCATATTTGTTAAAAATAACTTTCCATTGAATGCAATCTCTGGAAAGGATTGCGCAAGACATTTACCCAGAAGTGAATTGTTTAAAAATAGATTGTTTTCGCTGGAAGCAACTTGGAAGTAATTTTCGATCGTTGGTTCGCGCTTCGCTTACATTTCAGCGAATATGGTAATGAGGTAGTAATTGACAAGTGAACAGACTCCCCGACGTCTTCCGAGGCCGTTTCCGGACAAAGCCAGCCAATGAGACTTCGCATTGCGGTGTCTTGTCTACGGTTATGTTTGTTGAAACTTTAGTGCAGTTGGTAACGTTAAGGGGCGAAAAAATAAACAAACATTTACTGATGTTTGCGAAGTTCCTTGTAAACTTTCTCAAGTACGTTTGCCAAATGTTGGTTTGTTGGTCTTGCGGTTGTTAAAACTCGACTATCAGTCGGTGGGCAATGGAGATGCAACATAAATATAGCAGACGTTGTTTACAGATGGGAGCAGCATCTTAAGAAATGTGAGCTTGCCTACCGCTGCGCTCTAGATGAGAGGGCTGTGTTGAGACACAAGTGCTGTTTATTTTTCTCCGCGCTCTTTTTGAATCTTACGTTCATAGCGAGAATTATGCACAGTTTCTGCTTAAGACCGTTTAAGGGTTCTATCGTGAGCGACAGTGGACGTTACAAAAATATGTTAAATTTTTAACGAAAACTTTTAAATATGTCCACCAGTATAAATGTTCATGTACTTCCGATTAGGTTTTGTATATTGAATATATAAAATACTTGGTAATTAAACATTATAAGCATTTTTGATAGTAAATATCTACCTACAGCCGATTTCTCCAATTTCTTCTAGTAATCTTAAGCTCGACAGCCCCAGATTATAATCGCTTATAAATATATATTGTTCGGTGGTTATGAATATAGGATATTAGTATATATTACGTATTAAACAGTATTAGACCACGCTGGTTAGAATAGGGATCCGGGGTAGTTAGGAATAATTAGGAAGTACGAGTATTTGGGAATTCCATCCCAGTCCTCAGGGAAGACTTTTTGGTTATTGAATCGTGGCGAACTATTCTGCAATACCTTCTCTAGAGATAAGGCCTATGCCCAGTCATGGCATCTGTTTAACATAAAATGTTACAATACTAACTTTCTCAATATATCAAGTTAATATATTCATAGAGGTAAACAAAATGTTATATTTTACGTTTAGGATATTCAATAAAACCATTTTACTCGTAAAATAAATTCAATCTCAAAAAACTTGCATATTTATGTCTCAAGCTTCACCTTGTAGTTTAAGCCATTAACTGTATTTTCATACAAAAATTTTATTCAATTTTATGCTTCAATTGTTTTTGCTAAGTATTTTATGTTATAGAGGTGCTCATTATTTCCAAGTCATTCCATTACATTCACGTTTAAGTATCGTGCTGTATTGTTTCGCTAGAATCTTCAAGCTGCATTTATCCATTAAACAATCCCAGCAATTATCTAAGTTTGGCTAAAACTGGAATATTATTATACTTTAATTGGTTTTATCCCAGACTTCCTCGCGTTGTTATAAACGTATTAAAATTTGAATTTCATATCCCTACATTAAATTTGAACGTGCGTTTGTGCCGCGAAGTCCGCTAAGCGCCCGTACGCTTAACAGGATTTTTAAACACTTGTGCAGTCCATAGTGATAATGGTTTTTGTCATAATTTTTGTCTCGCTGAATTTTTACTTAAAATAAACTGGCTGCAATGCTTGCGCTTTTTTAAATATTAAATTTTCACCGGTAAATTTTTTTGGTGTTGGTATTATATGCTAGTTTATATCATGTAAATAATTTATCTCCCCAAATACTAACTGGCCGCAGCTTCTCAAATAAAAAAATAAATTTGATAATAAATTGTCTTATCGTGTAGATAATTATAGCGTTATTCGGAGGCAAAATATAACATGATTTAGAGGGGTAAATTATTTGTTTATAGGGCCGGGGAAAAATCGGGTATTTATAGAGTAACAATGTGAAGTAGAACGAACTGGAGACCCCATTACTGGTCAGTATTTCATGTTAGACATTAGGGATACGTATCTGCATCTCAATTAATAAAATATTTAAAGGGATGTCACCCGTAAGGATCATTAGAGAAAGTGATATGCTTGTCTCTTAAATTCATAAATTATTCCTTGTAATATATAGATAAATGAGCGTACACATATTCCCCGTTAAGGAATCATATGCAGATGCGATAGCAGCTATAAGAATTAAGATGGAATATCTCATCACCGGTGATAAGGTCTCTTCACTCAACAAACAAAACACATCAGTCCCTTTTCTCACAGGTGTTCATAGGTTGCAGTCATCATTTTCCATAAGGTGAACAGTGCGCCCGTTGGTCACCGTTAGTTTCATTTCATAAAACGACGATGATAACGTAACGATGTGACCTTTTAGTTTTTACATTTCAACCACGGCGATATCTGCTTGACTCTCCTGCTCCTTTGATTATACTGATGACTTTTTTTTTATTACATTGAAAGTAACAAATGAGCACACAGTTCACCTGATGGCAAGTATTTCCTGCGGCCCATGACATTCATCCTTGACAAGGAATCATAATGCAGACCCTTGAGCACTGAGGTGGGATGCTTGGTCACCAGTAATAAAGATATCCGGATCTCCCTGCACTCACCAGACGAAACACAGCATCGTTATGCTGCTATTGTACGCTGGTATTCTGTGAGGGCGTGGTCCTGCTCCTGTCGAGCTGACCCATTCATTTTGCAGCAAGAAACAAACTGCAGTGTAGCTCTACCACTGTTAGAAACATTTGTGATGACAACTTGCGATGTAGCAGTTAGATACTCTGACTACTTCGTTAAATTTTATACGATTACTATTACGTTTATTTGACATAAAATAGATAACTAAAATCAATATAGTATATTACGTATAAATTTACGTACGCCTATATCATCTTAGCATGTATAGGCAATCTTTTATCCATTCCTTCTCGGGCATGCGGATCATTTATCTAAGCTTTCAATAATTACGATATATCTCGTGAGGGGCAACTTGGGTTAGCTCACAGACGTACAGTTACATATTTGAAAAACTCATGACACCATTATTAAGGAGCCATAAAATGTCTGAAGTAGCCTCCAGATTCTAAAAGCAGCTTACGACTCAAGAGCCGAGTTCCTCTCCTTCCTTCGACCATCAATAGATTACTCTTAACCAGCTAGTTTATTAGCTAAAGTGATATTAATCTTGTAAACTGATATCATTAACTGGGATGAAGTTGTTATTTATAATTAAACACAAAAATACAAATAAATCCAGTATGAAATATATCCAGTAAAAAATAAATAAATACATTACAAATTAGGACAGTAAATATTGTTTTTCTGTTGAACGTTATGTCGCGTGTTTTCGTATGTAATAAATCGTGACATATCCTTTCCAGTATACGTAAAATGTAGAAGAACGCGGCGTTAGGGCGGTGGCGTGCGACGACCGATAGCGCCCAGTAAGCTCCTTTCTTTACGCCGTGTTTCTTCGCCCGGACTATCGTCACTGCACTCTGCATGTTTTCTGATTTTCTTGCCATATACGTATTTCTACATGACATAGGCCATACTAAGAATAGTATTGTTCGTTTGCTATATTGTAATGTTTTTGTTATTTTTTCCTTTTTCTTCGATGCTTAATTCTTTTATGCATTATAAAAAGTTAGAAAATAAATTTCGGCATTGCATCTTTGTTTGTTATAACTTTGTTTGGTTGGAAAATATTTTATTTAAATTTTTTCTACGTTAATGTAGTCAACAATAAAAATAGTAAAACATATATTTAATAATTACTGTAAACTCCATAATGACATCTTAAAATATGATAGAAGCTGCCGCTATATATGGAATGGTACTTCCGAACAGGTCACAGGTAATATTTAAAAACGAGTGACAGGTTGCATTAAAGTTGGAGTGTTCGGGGCGGCAGGTAGCCTCCCTATCCAGGTCAGTTATACTTGGAACGATCGAAACGTTTCTATTACTGGATTATTTCAGTCGAACGCCGCAGAAAATCAGCCTTTTACCGTTCGAATCATAATGTCGTGCTGTCGGTCCGTTGATTAAAAGTCTAGTAATTAATACGATGAATGTTTACCGATTCCCGTGCGGTCTCGTTGAAACTCAGATATTGCTAAAAAATTGTCTGGAGCTCGATGCGATATTAAAACATATGGAATACCTACATTGATATTTCCTGCACACAATGAATAATATTATTACGGAACAAATTTCTAGTTCTTCATTTAACTGCCTAACTATTATTATTGCATCATTAATCAATATAGTTAGTGACGTTGTTTTGGTCGATATAGACCAAGACGATGTACTCGATTTGTCATAAGAAGACATCACCCGCACACGATATATTATGGAGTCGTCTGCACGAGGAAGTTGACTCACTGGTCCTTACTTAGCTGCTTTATTCTGCATTTAGTGCATCAGATATCTTACCCGTATGAGATAAAATTAAAAATAGTATCAAACACACGGAAATTTGCAAGATTGATAAAAACTACGTACAGACATGTAAGTGAGGTATTCTTAACACATAGTCCGCATTGTCTTTTTTTATTTCCAATAATCACTAACAGAACAACACTAATACATTTTCTTCTTGTTTCAGGTAGAATTATGCAATAAATTTCATACGAACTTCTTTCACCTAATTTCGCACGCTGAAGTTGAGCAAGAATCGTAAGTTGCCAAACATATTAATTAAATTAGTTGTAAATTTCAATTTCAAATTTAGTTAAGCCGTAGAGATTGTGTAACGTTGTTTTTTTATAATTAGTTATATAAAGTGAATATATTTAACAAAATTCGTTAAATCCACAATCACAGTTATAAAATTAGAGATCTGAACGATATGGTTGATTTTATAGTTATCACGCGAAAACCATTAAGAGATCATTATTGTAACAAATTAGTTACAATGACTACAGAGGAAACCATTCACCTGATGATAAATGGTTAGGTCACGTTAGCAACTAAATCTACTCGTAGATTAGCTAATACGTTCCTAATTTATACGTTGATGTACAGATGATGAGTTAATGTTGTATAGGAGTGTCAGACCAACCATCATACGAACAAGACCTGGCTGTAAATTAATATCATCATCAACATGATGTTGTATAGAAATAATTTGTTATTGTGTGTTTTTATTCTGAACCACATATCGCATATACGAGTCACATTAAACGTTTTGTAATGTGTACTTAGATGATAACTTCTAGTTGTAAACAAACTTATGAAGACTGGATGTTCCTTTAATTTCAAATATCTTTAAAAGAATGATGACACTATTAATAAACAGTTACCGAAAGGTTGCGAAAAATATGGAAGTTGTAAAAATCTTTTTACTATGATGTAAACCGTTACTTATTATTCGTCAGAATCGTCTAGAATAAATCTTTAATGAGCAGTTTAAACTTAGCCTCGCCAGATTGTTTAAATTAAATGTTAACAATTTAACACAAAAAAAGATCTTCATTGTTAGCTTTAAGCGCCTGCAGAGGGTCGGTTCGTAATAATAGGGCATAATATATTCAAGGCGAGTCAAATAAAATTAGCACGGTGAAAAATGTAAACGGTCCTTTTACTGCCTCGAGGACGTGTAAGTATTACGTTGCTAGACCCTCCCTTGCAGGGATATTTCTGTTTTATTTGACTGAAATAGATTCTGTAAGCAAAAGTATATTCAAGTTAAAGTTGCATTTGTTAGTAGGGGTCAAAGAACGTTCAGGCTATTTGTGGCCAGTGTGTAAACATTTATAATTACGGTATTAATTTTTTTTAAGAATGTTATAAAACTGTATTTTTTTTAACTTTAAAACATGTCAGAATTTGCTCGTATTCGTGTATTTTATTGATTGAAAATAAAGTAAAATTTTCGAAGTATGTAATGTTATATATAATTTGCACCAATACAACAATAGACCACATATAAGCGAAAACAAGTACTTATTCATAATTTAAAGATCTTTTTAATTGCATCTTATAGCCGATAAAGATCATAGAAATGCGTTTGGATATCTTATTTAATTTTTTTCACAATTACGTATATAATATATAGACCATAATATATAATATATACATAATCATTATAAGTATTTGAAAATGTAAGTAAATAAAAACAATTTTCTCTTTACTTACAAATAAAATCCTCTGATGTAAGTTTAACCAAACACAATCGCGTGCTATTCTCATAAATATGACAGATAAAGTTTAAACATGTTTGTCATGCATGCAATTGACTTGAATGGATATTCGAATCATTATTCGTAATTTATCGTAATACAATATGTATTATGTTTCCCAAACTTATCAATTTTATTATTCAGCATTCTTTTAAATGTATAATTCTCACGGTTAATTTAATAAATAATTTAAATTTAATCTCTTAAAAGTAAAGGAAACAATGAGTACATCAAATTATTAGGAACTGTTAAACCGGCATACATTTCACCACATCGCAACTTTGTTTATGATGATTTAAATGTCAGTGACCGGCGAACGAGATGTGGTTGCTCACTGACCGGGTTATAAATTTCATAGCACTGAAACGGCCTAAGTTTAATCCCCGATGCTACCATTGAAACTATAATTTTGATTTTGATATATCACGCTTGGCGGTTAAGGATATACTCTTACGTCATAAGGAGACCTGAATGTGTGCAAAAAAAATTACATATATAAAGATCTATAAAAAAATTACATCTCCAACCAATGGGATAAGAGAAATATAAAATTACTGTTAATATACTTTTCAGATCAATGGACTGTTAATATAATCGTCGGTATTTAAGAGAGCTGTTCTGATAAGATGTATTAACAGCCGATAAACGGAGTGGTTACAGAAGCGTAGGTGGCTGCTCCTTCTCGGATCCTGGGTACGAGTCTATTCCCAATCGAAGTTTTAGTGTATCACGATTAGTTCGTTTTTGGGTCTGCGTGTGTTGTATGTATGACCTGTGTCTATAAAATTACATCTGGACCTTCCTCTCGTCTGAAATCGACCAGGAGTGTGAGGATTCATGTGCGAAAGTGCAAATAAGTTCAGTTGCCAATTCTATAAACAAGATTAAAGAATCTCAGAATTTCAGACTTTTTTCTATAACGTTATGTAATTGATATGTCAAAGACTTATTACAAACTTAACGCTTAAAATCATAGGTCTGTACGATATGGCTGGTTTAAAAGTAATAACGCGAACAAAACCGCAGCCAAACGCTAGTTTGAAATATAAAGAGGTGATGTCGAGAATCGGTTGATAATTGCTTATTATTGAAATGCGTTTAATGTTATTAAACGGATAGCGTCCGAGCGACTGAACCATATATATTACAGTATACTATAAATATTTTCATAGTATTGCTACTATAAATCCCTATTAAAATGTATATTTTATATTCAGTATATTTTTGGTAATTAGTAATAGAGGATGTTAGTTATTGATCTCATAATTGGTAAAAAAAATTCCGTCGTATATATGTACCTGAAGATCCATAAATTTAATAATTTCATTTATATTGACTTATATTGTAGTTTTTATTAAAAGTATAAATATATGGCATAGTTTTTTGGGATTATTATTCTATAGTGTCGTATATCGTATTGCAATACAGACTTTTACCACGGGGTTATTGTCATTGTAAATAAGGTTGAATGTAGAATTGTTAAATGATAAGTAGTATCTTGCATCTCGCTTCTTATGTGATAATAAGTGACTTATTAATTGTCGTTCTATCTTTGTGAATTTTTGTTATTGGCTAAATGATTCTGCGTTATTTACAACTATGATATTAATAAAGTGGAATACGATTATTGTCGTGCAACATTGGCAATTTTACAAAATTGTATTGCCTATTAGTGGCGCCAATTTCTACATTAAAATTATTTTATGAGCAAATAACACGAGGGCGTGTGACGTCGCGGTCGTGTGGCGTGGTCGCCAATAAAGTTTTACTTTGTGAAACTTTGTCGAATGTGCATACTAGGCTGAAAAAAGCTTAGCATATGGGTTCGGTGTAAGCAACCATATGAATGAGTTAATTGGACAATCAGCTCATTGAGGCGAGTTAAGGCGGACAGTTTGGACGACGTGAGAGGCGAGCGTGCCAGTTGGCGGGGAGTCTTTGCCCGATAATCAGTTCGGGGGTACATTTTTGTAACGCTCGCAAGGTTATCGTAGGAGTACTTTGCAATCTCTAGTACATATTATGTATATTCCTAGTATATATAATGGTGCTCTTTCGTTTCAACCGTATTATAAAGAAGCAGGAAGCGCTTCTCCTAGAGTCATCATTTCACAACGAGCTTCTTACATTAAAAACGGTAACAGAGGGTGAGGCAAAGTCAGAGTAAGTAGGTTTTTGTTATAGTGTCGTAAACATGGGCACGAAAGCAAAGACTTTCAATCATGACGACTAACCGATGTGAGGCGTTTACGGTCAAATCAAAGGAACATTAAAATACAGTGTGTATTAAGAACCACCCGATACTGACATACAAACATAAAAACCAACGCACCGTATCGTACACACGCCTACAAATCCTGGCCTTATTGTAAAGTTACTTGATCATATTATTCATAAATCATAAAATAATGAATAAACATCTAGAGCCCTGCAGCACATATTTTTTGATATGAACCATAAAACTATATTAATGCACTTTAAGTATGTTTGTATACTCTTATTGTGAAGAATAAATAAAGGATTTGAAATAAATTAAGACTATAATGTGCGACTATAAGCGCTTTGAGAATAGGGCCCTATGTAGACCAATTTTTCCACTCCTGTTGACTTAACGGGGTGCCGTTAAGTACTGATTAAAAGTTTCATGTGTTGGCAATGAGACCGAGGCTACAGCCTGATGTAATGATATTGTTATACTTCGCAGTACAAGCACGACAAAGCTGGAAGCTGTTGTAAATTGATAACAAAAGTTCGTAACATAGTATTCAACCTTCATTTTATTATTCTTAATATTTGTTAAGTTTGCGAAGGACATTATATATTAAGCAGAAAATATATATATTTCAAAGTTAAATCATTATCTCAAGAATACTTGCATATACCTAGTACTAATACTTGTGGAATATACTCTTTTTAGTAGTAGTATTTGGCAAATGAAGAAGCAACTCATAGTCAACCGGTTCTCCTCTAGGTATCTCACGAGCTGGCAGCTTACAATGAATTTCATTATTATTGCGAACAAATGGGTAATAGCAATAAACCTGTACTTGGACGGATCTAAGCGATTTGCTCTTTAAGGGATCGGGAGCACAAAAAGTCTTTGAGCAGTACGGAACGATGCCTAAAGAGTCTATCAGTCTCACTCAACTTGTGGATATCCAAGAAGAGAAGTGCGCAGAAATCGGACATTGGACATCGGACATGTAGCTCTCAATCCACAATATGGTCCGCAGTTAGTTCTCCCAGTCGTCAAGAGTCGAGATGGACGCAATATCTAAAAAATCAACTTTCTGCAATCTGTTGTTTCCGCAGATAGTAGAGAGATTGAAAAGATGGCTAAATTAAATTTGCTAGGACAGCTTTAGCGAGAGACCAAAATGCACGATTTCCCGAAGGAAGGCGAACTAGTCTCTCGCCAATTCTGTCAGTGTGCACACTTTGTGTGTCAGTGTGTCACTTTGCCTTTGCAATAAATAACTCTTTTTAAGGATCTGGAGGTGATTTTTCTTAAAAGATGGATTTCGCATTTTTGGACGCCGATGTATTTGCCCAGGCCCGGTGATACTCCAGATACTTATATATGTGACTCTATTTTGTAGGAGAGACCAAACCAAGGCTAGAATCTGTCATCCTTAATGATCGCGATGGGCACCATTGAGGATGGAATGAAGAGTTTCATCCCCTGAAGTACCACATTCGAGATAAAATCGGCAATAGCATTGGGATCGTCAAGTAAGATCCCCCAAATCCCTACAAACCCAAATCCGTCTAAATGCGTAGGACAGAAATGCCTTAAACTGTACCAATCCGATGACCTGTAAATGGCGATAACCTGCAAACCGCAATGGGCACGTGAGTAGCACCGTACTCCAGATCAAACAATGGCTCGATGAGTCAAGCGGGGCATTGACTTAAACTAGATAGTTATCCAGATGAGAGGTCAATAGAAGGTTCAATAGGGGAGGCGTAAGATCCTTCACGTCTAGAACCCGCATAGTTGAAGTGAACAGCTGGGTTAAAGCGTGTGCCAAATCAAGATCGTGAACAGATGTCCCACATGATCAGTGTTACGCGATCCATTCGGCGCGGTGGCCTTTGAAGTCACCGAGTATCACGATCTTTGCGGATGAGATCTGTTGTTGCACGGAGTCTGTAGCCATTTGGGTCAACGAGTCGGTCAGTGTTTGTAATACCGCTATGGGACCTATAAATACACCCACAGATCGACGCTGTTAACGCAAAACCAAAGGATAGACGGGTCCGTACCTTCAAGACTCCCGAGGCGTCGAGAAAAGATATAATCTCTGTATCGGTATTGTGTATACACTTAAGCTTGTGACTTAAAGTGGTCCAAGGGCAAGAGAGGTGTCAGTCGGAGAATATGTTTGCATCTCGGTGAGCAAAAGCAAGGCTGGCTTTACTGTCTGGACATGCTAGTGGACAGTGTTGAGGTTAGAATGAAATACCCTGGTATTGCATAAAGTAGGCTACAGCTTTTTTGCCCCGTTGCCCCGGGCAAGATATATGTACAGAGTAATTTATTCACAACCCAGAATACACAGGGTATACACGCCTAGGTTGTTCGTAGTAGCCTGGGCGTGTGAGGCCCAATGAGGGATTCCACAAAACCAATGGTACCTCCGCTTAGATTCTTTAAAATACCGCTACCATATTTTTTGAGGAAGGGGAAGGAGATGGGCTTCCGGTTACCACTCACCGAGAGTAACACAGAAGTGATACATCTACTTTATGCCAGTATTCTGTGAGGCAGTGTTACTTCCCCGGTCGAGCCGGCTCATTCATGCAACAACAATAATATATTAAAAATTAGATAAAATGGGGATGTCTATTTGAACATCTTCAATCTTAATCTCATTAGCCAGTGATGAAAAAGGGTATCAATAACGCGAGGGTAAGGACACCGCACTAACCAACATTTCTCATCGTTATAAGTCAGTTACATCAGCTTAGCAAACGATTTGTTTATAGCAGAATGTTCTCTAAAAAAGAAATTAGGAAGAAACACGATATAGTAAATATATGAAAAGGAATATATAGACAAAGTACTGATACTGCCATATAAAACAAAATACTCTGATGTTATAAATGATTCCATTATCCCATGGTCGCTCGCTATCTTTAATAATTGACATCAATAAAAGATAACTCATTGCTTCAAATCAATCGTTCATAGCGTTCGTTGACTTTGTCTATGCAAGTGATTGAGATAGTACTATTTTAGTGCAATGTTGCTTGGTGTCAAGGTTTAAATTTCCTAGTCTGTATAGGACAGGTGCAGTGAGCATCGAAATCAGAGTGCGTGAAGACTTGCGGTATGACAAACGGACGGTTAACAGTAGTGTTAAGAATAATGTATTATTTCATGGTACGTAAGTGCGTTAAACAAAACGTTTTGTTATTTGAATATAAAATAAAGGTTGTAGAACTTGGTAAAGGGTATTCTTTGAATATTTTTGATTACTTATTTTTTTACAATGGGTGAACAACGAGCGCACAGTTCACCTGGTAAGTGATTTTTGCGATAATAATACGGAATAACTTGCCACCAGTAATAAGGATCTCCGGATCCCTACACTCACCTCGCTGACGAAACACAACAGCGTTGTGCTGCTATTTTAAAATGGTCCATCCCCTGTCGAGCCAACCCATTCATGTTGTGGTTAGAAATATACTGTTACGTGGCCCTGCCATTGTTAGAACTTGTTTTCCAATTATATCTAGGCAATTAATTATGTATACGACGATATAATATAGTCTCTTTTTCTCTTCACTTCACGTTATGCTGGACTCCTACCAGCTAAAACCACACGGCGTATCACTCTTCTAGCGTATGCTGCGCCGTTTTCTCCGGCCATCCTCATGGTTGTCGGCTCTCTTCTGGCTATGCCACAGAGGTACTTACCGAAGCACCCGTGCCCCGATAGCACCTGCACCAGCCGGAAGGTCAATGAGTCGTGCCGCTTGTTATCCACTCGAACAGCCTCGGCAGTCCTGCTGCCTGCCTAGGATGGGACAGTCTTTCCTTCCAATTAAGAAGCAATGACTGTCGAGCGTGGAACTTCCGTAATTCCCACTCCCTTGGTGAGAGCCATTTTCCCTGTAGTGGAAGCTCCAAACGCCATGCTATATAATGACGGATTCTACTTTTTTCTATCTTTTGTCTATCAGACTAATGTTATAGTTTTGAATTTCAGTCGGATTTATTAGTTTTCGTGTATTTTCGCTACACAGGCACCTTCTGATAAAGTAACAAAACGTGATGTAGGATAATGCTTCAGCTCTCGTAGATTATAAGTGTAAGTTAATTAGGAAAAATAAGACAGGTATCTTTTATCTATACGAAACTTGAAAGTTACGAGAGATAAACTGCATTAGGTTGTTGCATCGGATTTTTAGCCTTGTCTTGACTCTTAAAATATACTCAAAACTTCGCCTTTCTATATCATGCGCGGAAAAAGAAGCAGCTGGCACAATCTGCTATCCTCATCTCCCACTGTTCAAATTTCGTGTTTCCATTAAATATCTTAGTTTAGCTTTCAACGTTAGTAAAATATTAACCCAAAGCTTTTTCCACGGACTGTGTAGGAATGAAATTGCATACTTCATCGAGCGAGGTATTATTGTTGAATAGGATAAAAGCCTTTGCAATCGGCGAGCAATAAATCAATTTCGTTTACACGTACTATTTGCGTCTGATCCTCTAATTTCATTAGTTTATATTACACGAAAGTATTAATTGTTGAATAAGTTGATGGGTGCATTAAAATCTCTCTAAAATCTGTAACTTTTTATTCATTTGAAATTTGAAATATACATATGTTTTTCGTTATTTTGTATTTTATAAAATTATGATCACCATTTATAACACAGTAGTGTCTTACTGTTATTTTTCGCTGGTATTCCGTGAGGGCGTAGTCCTTACCCAGTCGAGATAACCAAGTAGCATCTTTGTTTATCGCGAAAACCAATTTATAAGAACCTAATTTAAAACAGGGTTTTTCTCTTTTTATTTTTCTTCCGTCATGATAAATATCCAATATTCTTTACTATGATGCGTCGGTGAAAAAGTTTTTCGTACTTTATTATTAACAGTTAAATATCTTTGGTTATACTGTTTCTATTTGGTTAAAATGTTTTTCTGTCCACCAAAATGAATGAATCTAACGAAGAAATTCGATACATTTTGAAGTTTTATTATACATTTTAAAGAAAAAATGTGACGCAAACCGCGACAAAAATGTAATGCTTACGGTAAGTCCATAAGCATCACATTTTTTCACGCAGTGTCGACGCAGTAAGAATAGCATAAAATTAGTTCAAGCGTTTTCAGTCTGGGAATTTTGATGGTGGTAGCACTAAAAGGACATTTCATCCGAAGAAGAACCGAAGAACAAATATAGGAGTGTCACGCGTTGTAGTAGCGTCGAGTACCGAGATATCAAATTACTAATGAATTGATATTTCAACTTAATCCTTGGGTGTGGCAACATATTTGATGATAGCTTTTCATAAAGGTGCATAGCCCGCAGTGATCGCTAAACTTAAAATACTAACATAATATTAATAACTTATTATAATGCTATAGAGAGAGAAAGTAAAGAGTAAGTAAAGAGGACATAAACGATTCACAAAAAAAAACTCTTTTATGGCTGATGGCTATCGATAGCCCGAGGGCCGAGCCTTTTATTAATGGGTAACCAGCACAAGTTCCCGAGCCTCAGCTTGTACCGTTACCCTGTGCGTGAAAACGGCTCACTCGAAGGTACCCGAGAAGGCCGAACGTCGGACAGTTGTTTCAGTCGGGTTAATGCAAAAATAATCTCAGCAACGATGATATAAAATCATAGTTCTCTCTTTTTCCCTCTTTGACCAAGTGCCTTTTTTTCCATTTTTTTAAATCACGAACGTTTCATTTTCAAATATTACATATAGAACCTAAAACTACACTAAAATTGTCTCTGATATTACTCTCATTGTGTTCAAAGAAGTTTAACTTGAAAAACTCTACATAATATTTATTCTAAATAAAAATCATTAATCAAAATATAAAAGTTGGCGGAGGCCTTTGATATAGGCCTCATTCTTTCGTTGTCGAATAAAAATAATAAGCTATCTATCTTAATGTTACCCGTCCCTTGTAAAGGAAAGCTCAATTTTTAATCCAGATCGTATATTCACAACACCTCTGGTGTCGGAATGGGAAAATTGTGAATTGATAATGTAGAAACCGGAACAGCCCGCCGCCCACACAGAAGTATGTGTCAAAACTGAACTTGAGTACTGCTCTCAACTTTTCTATCAGTATTTATTAATTTCATTTTGAGTGTGTAAGGATTTTGTGTTTATGCATGGTTAATTCCTTAATTACCAATTAAAATCTGTTGTTCAATTACTTTATTTTGATAGAACCTAAGGGTAATTTAGCATAAAGAAATTATACCTATTTTGGGATTTGAATTTTATGTAAATAAAAAAAGACGTTGAATGCTTTCTTATAAATATTTAAGTGCAGACGTGTATGGAAACACATTTTGGACCCATTTGAAGCGATTACAGCATAATAAAATGTATATACCCACAAAAAATCAGTGAAGTAGGTTATTACACTCTTATAGGAGTTAAGTGATGTCCTTCTGGTCGATCAAAAATGATGTCTTTTCAAACACGGAAATATTTTTTCGTTATCTCTGCGGGATATATTATAGTGCCGTAATCATTTCCACAAACTCAGAGGTACGCCCTTGTTGTCACCTTCCCTAGTTTGGTGGAATTCAAGTAGAACGTGAGCGGAGGAATGTTCAGATACAGTGTCGAAGATACAGAATGTACATAAAACAAACCCAGATCAGAAAACGAATAATTTGTGACTCTATCGATCCCATCCATATGAATAATCTATTATAAGATCAACTTAATAATATTGATTGTGTAAATTTGTTGTAGACCTTGCAATATAGGTACACGATACATTACAACCATATAAAATTCTCATTCGCCTTTGCACTTGTTTAGTAGCAAGTAGTGACTGGCTGTAGTGAATGCTGCATATTTAAGCAATGGTCACATTCAAAGTTCTCAAGGAAATGCACGTGATTTCTCGAATACAAAAACGCTGCTTTAAAATTAATAGTCAACCTGTATCTGTCTTACAGTGAAAACACTCTTAGAAAACAAGACGGAACTACGATTAAACCGTAAACAAAACTGCTTCAACTTATTTTTGTCATCAAAAGTTAAGGCGACAACTTATTTGATTTACATAAATAATTTAATATAAGAGAGGAATATTTTATATTTTAACGAACGTGGTTCACTTAAAATACCTGAGACTTAAACTTTATTTAGCAATTGCGTCAAAGTCGTAGGGCTTCTCTAAATCGATAGAGTATTAAACGTTAAAATGAAGAAAACTGCATTTATAAATAAACGCGGCGACTTGGTTTGAATTTGTCGTCGACTGACTTTAGTCGTTTAATAGAGGCGGCAAAGAAAACGTGCTATGAAATGAATGGGTACGCGGGATCGAGCCTGGCTTACTTAATGGTCTCACTGCACTGGCTTAATTTCGTGAGCAAGCTACCAGACAGATTGCGGAGACGTCATTTGTATGGTAATTGAGCCCGTTCGCACGTGAGATGATGTTCTGTCTTGACTGGCTGTGATAGATGGTTTAGTATGATAAGCTGGAGTGCTAAGTCTCTCTCTCTCTTAGTTTGTTAAGTGTTATAGGCATTATTTTTCCCTATTCAAACTAGATTTAAAATTTTGGTTAAAAAGCAATTAACCAAAAATCTTACCACACTTTGTCAGAGTCAGTTATGTATAAACGATATGTGCATATATATATATATATATACATATATATACACATATATATATATATTTATATATATACATATGTGTGTGTGTGTCTGGATTGTTGTCAATATGCTATAAGGTAGATTTTTTTGCCAGTATTTCTAAGTATATATTTCTAAAATTAAATGCTTCGTCATAAGTCACTAGTCTTCGGAAAAAATATATTAGTGCTAAGCTACTATGAAAGCGTGGTTCTTTCCTAGTACATCCGGACTGCAAACTATGCTAAGAGACTTTTTTTGGATCTTCTCTAAGCGTAAGCGTGTCGTTCGTACGACTGTCAAATCAAACCTTGTTTTAAATGTCAGTACTTTTAATATTTTAACGTTTTAACATAAAATTTAACTGTCTTTGGTTTAGGGTAAACTCGTATTTTCTGTATAACTAACACTAAACTAAAAAAAGTAAACTAGACATTCCAAGAGATGTCGATCTATGGGTTTTGTATTTATAATCATGTTTTTCATGGTAGATTTAGCGCTACTGTAGTTCTATTCTTGAAAGAAAGAAATTGGACCTTAATAATGGTGACGGAGCATACAATAATGTATTTAATCTTAGTCCTCGGGTTAAAAACTCAACTGCATTATGATTCCTTATCAAGGATGCATATATATTATATTATATAATTACTAAACATCAGATAAACCTTGTGCTCGTTTGTCACACTTATACTAGTATCAAAAATAACATAGAACAAAATATTGTACTACTCCAACAATTCTTATAAGTTTACATTATCATTCATATTCTTAAAATAAATTTAAAAAGAAGAAATTTATACGCATTCGCTTCTATAGTCTGTTATATAAGAAGATAACGCCGCGTCTATGTCAATTTCTTCGTAAACCTAATTTGGAAGTAATGATACTCAAGAACGAGGCACCGAGCTAACGCACTAGGAGATTGAAATTTAATTTCACTCACTTATAACGATTCTATTGTATAAGAAAAATAACGTAGTTTGTTATACCGTAAACACCTTTACAGTATTTACACATCTCTGATTCGTTTGCTTATATGCGTAGCTAGTCGTGTGAACAGAGTATGGTTTGTGGTTTTCCATAGACAACTATTGTCGGTCGTATCTTTTTATGTGAGGTGGACATCATTGTGCGAGAAAAATAATATACACATTGTTCCCACGCCTCTTTTGCATCTTGCTCTTCTGCATTCGTTGAATACGGCGACAAAAAGATCGGTATGTACATAAATTATCGTCTATTAAGTATGTTTATAATTACAAACAACTATAAGGTAGGTTTGAATAAAATAATTTATGATAAATTATTAAAGTTGAGAGTTTGAAAGATTTAATGTACATTTAATTTAAGTTTTGGTCTACTGAGTTGAAATCTTTAAACCTGTTGGTAGAAATAAGTAATAATATACAAATAGGAATAATTTATTACTACGTTCCAGACTAATGGAAAGGTTTTCAAAGTTTTCAGAAGTTGCAGTTTTCAATAACTTCTTATTGAAAATTTAATTGCATTGGAATATGTAGAGTATTCTTGGTCGCCATTTATTTGAATTTTTATCATGATTTTATATCTATTTAAATTAGAAAAGATTCTACAACATAACGGTTTTTAGTGTACAATTAAAATGTTGTTAGAAACTTATATCTTGTTATTTCAAATTTCCTATACGCCCCATTCTCTAAGCGCGTCAAATGTCATTGTTATCTGTGCTGTTACCAACAGTAAAATCTGCGGATTTCGGGTATGCGGAATTATGACAATCCAATAACTTGTTGTAGGTGGTTCGGTCGGAGCCCAAATTGTTCGTATCGACGTGCATGCCAAGTCCTGGCATAAAGCCGCCTAGTGGTCTGGCGTCATATAGTAACATGATACAACACAATAGATGGTGTCGATGTCAGGAACGCACGCCTGTTCATAAGCGAATCTATGTAATGCTATACGCATGCTAATTGTAACATTTACATAGTACATAGTATTATAGTAAATTCGAGTTAACAATTTACTGATAAGAGTTGCACGAAAGATTGATTATAGACAGGAGATGGGTTATTAGAGAAGTGATTTCGCTTTTAAAGAATATTAGCACCAGTAATTTTATCGTAACTTACGGTGGTAACAAAAACATGACCATAGCTAAAACGAAGCATTGTCAGCATCTTAAAGGCCTGCTGAAAATCCCATCAGGATTTTCACGACGGCAGGTTCATGCTCCTCTTATTATAGGATAAACATCAGTACAAATTTGAAATAGAATATTTCGTCTGGTGAAAGGGACAGGAAATATATTTTTTTTAAATTTGGTGACTAAGCCTTTCATCTCCGTTCCGTCTTCGCGACAGCGGCGACAATCCAACTATATTTTAATTCCTTTTCAAGAATGAATGTGTCCCTGGCCATAAGCGAGTTGAAAATTTTTGAAACGTTTGAAACGTTGAACGTTTTTCACCCCTTATTAAATAATGAAACCTGCACTATAATGACTTGCATATTGCCGTTCAAAATGTTATGTCTCGTTAAGTAGTCACAGTTCGCTATCGCGTTTCCGTGTGACGACTGCTTTATTGCATATTGCCGTCTATAGCACACTGGTATGACGTAACATTCATATGCAATACGCCCGTGCGGTACATTGCGTTCGTAATGAATAACCTTATACGTTGAAGGTTTTCTGAAACGATTCCTTGTCGGGCTCTGCGTTACATACAGTAATCATAGTACTGAAGAAATAATAGCGTATTTACAGAAGCGTAAAGTACAGTGTAGCGTGTAACTAGGTTATCGATATCGCTTCTGTAGACAAACGACGGACTCAATTTTAAGAAGTATTTTCTTCGCACAAGATTTTTATATACTAAAATGGAATACTTAAAGAAGGAATTTGATTAAGAAACCTATTTCGATGCGCATTATTAAAGCTCCATTAAACGTACGCTTTATTTAACATCGATTCCACGGATATTGTTCCTCCGTTATTATCTCTAGGGTAACTGATTATAATATTATTATAATGCCAAGGCATTGAAATAACAAATAACTTCCTAAATAAGTTCTTATTTTGCTACTCCTTTGAAAGCTGTCGCCGTGTCGGTGTCAGCAATCAGTGGAGGAAATTTGAATAATTTGACTTTTATCCGTCAAAGGATTTCATTGAAAGGGCCCATCAAGCCTGTTATTTCCAAAAATGGATATTTGAATTTTGGTAATATTTTAAAACATCGAACGGATAGGCGGAGGTTACAATCATTGGAAAAGCTTTTAATGGATATTACGTGATGGAAGTTTGAAGTTGTTTCGTTAATATTCGTCGGTTTTTTTTTGCATTACTAAACGTACAATAGTGGTCAGCCACGTAGTAATTAATTTTAAGCTCGAATGGGGAAGGATAACGTTGTTTCAGAATATGGTATAAAGAAAGCAGCATAACGCTGCTGTGTTTTGTATGGTGAGTGTATGGACCAAGAAACAGAATTGCAGGTTACGAGAAATTCTATCTCAGTCTTCAAGGTTGACCACCAATGTACATCCTATGTCTTTGTTGAAGATGGATGTAGATATCATTAGCGGCGGTGATCACTTCTCATCAGGGAAGCTGTGTACACCTCTGATTTTAGACGTTAGGTTGGTTCTAAATATTAGGTATATTATAAAAAAACCTATAAACATCCTTTCTGTTTGTTCGAGTTCGGTGGTTCATAAATGATTCGATGTTTGGCGTTTACATGTATAATTCTGTCAGTTACCGGGGACAACATCGGATATGGCATTCCACGTGACGCCATCCGGCACTGGGTAGCAATGCCGCCTAGTTACGCGACACCAATCACCCCATGATACAATGACAATCGTTGGACGTATTCACTAACGAAACAGACGTAAAGTTCATGTTTATTCGTCCCTACGAACGCACTGCGGGATTTTTATTTATAGCGACATCTCTCACTGATTAATTTAATTGTCGCGACAAAGGTGTTCCGTAGTTATGACTAGTTTTCATTATCGATTCGATAGATGGCGTTGTAAAGAGCATGCTTGAGGAATTATTTAACTTTCATCTAAGTAATGATAATGTTGTTAGAAATATAAATATCATACATGCATAATAAAATAATTTCGCTATTGTTAATAAAATACAAAAAAAATATGTCTTAGTACCCTACGCTGTTTAAGAGTTAACACGATGTTTCAAAAAGAAAATACAAGCGTTGCTATATAAAATATCTTTAATTAATTAAGTCTAGCTGTTGTGTTGTGAGACTTATAGTATAATAGTTTGTAACTACAGAAGTAAACACTCAAACAACACAGTAATGAAAATTCAACTTAGACAATTGCTAAATTGTTTTATTGTTCAAAAACAAATAAAGAATAGAAAATGTTAAAAGTTGCATTCTGTTTCTGCAATAAAAACTTTAATAGTTCAATAACTTTTATTCTTATAGAAAAACAATGTCGCAACATGTTTTGTAGTAAAAATATTTCGTCCAAATTTTAATATAATGGTTTTTAAAGTATACTATAGGTATTATAAAGTATTTTGGTTACTTTAATAAACAACAAAATCTTAAAAAAACTGTTAAACAAAATGTTTAAGACTTTCATTAATTAAAGCTTTGTTTATTTTTAAATAACTAAATAAACAAGTTAATAAAGTCACATTTGCCGTTATACTAAACATGCAGTTTTTTTTTTCGAAGAAAAGTTATACCCTTTTAAATTTAAAACATGACATGACAGCATTACTCTTATTCCACTTGACTTTATACTCTTGTTCGGAAGTTTTGGAAAAATTTACGGCAAATCCATGAAATGCTACACCAAAGTCTCCCAAACTTTTCCCGTATATACCTTACATAATATTGGACGGCGGAATCAATTTTATGGGCTTCGTATATACTAATATTAACTTGCAACTTGCGTTGGAGCTTTATGGCAATGTAAGATTCTTTGCGTGTTTCGTAAGGTCGTAAAATTATACGGTTTCTTTAGCCAATTCGAATCGTAATTTCTTGTACATTTTTATTTAAATTATTGTGTGTTTTGCTAGTTTTGCCATCAGTTTGAAAGTCTTTATATAAATTTTGGTATAAGCTTTTATGTTAGTTTAGAAAGAACTATTGAATTTTAATGAAGAAGGAAGTAACATATAGCCGCTTATTAAAAACTTTTGGAAGTATTCCATAATGATATTTTGTAAAAATAAGGACACTCATATTGATGATAATGTCGCCGTAAGTTTCTTTTCAAAAATATTGTGTATAATCTGTGTATAATAGGTAGATATAATACCTGTATAATGGTTCAACGAATGTGGCAAACCTAAATAATACATTATAATAATAATAATTTTATTATGACAAACGTATAATGAGATTAAATAAGATAATAAATAATCTGAGATAGAAATAATGTATTCAACATTTATAGAAAATCCAAGAAGACTGGTGCAATGCATATATTATTTAATAAATACAAATATTTGAATGCTATATGTAGGCATAAAGGAGAAATATATATATATATAAAACTCGATAATTTATTTCTTTGAAGAATACAAAACAATGTATTTTCTATCGCAATTCACTCGGGCTATTCCACCGCAAATGGTAAATAAAATAAATTGACGGCAAGGGAGATTTCGTACACAACAAAGTCTTTTTAGAGATACTTTTCGAAAGATTTTTTGTAGTTTCTTGCATTAAATGAGTTTTATATGCGATTTTAGAGAAAAGAATCTAGCAAAAAGTAAGTATTTTTTCCATGAAGTGATATAATATTTGTATAATATATTTATATAAGAAGTTGTAAATAAAGTCTGTATAGTCACAGAAAGTATTTGAATAAATCTCCCTGTTCCATTTCTATTTAAAAGATTCAGTATCTAAATTCGAACAGTGTTTTGTGTTTGTATGCTGGCAAAGTAAGCGCAAACACAATTATATCCCCTTTTGAGGTTATATTATACGTATCATCTCACGCAGACGGGTAGGTACACGTTTCGGCAAGTGGCAACTCGTCACGTGTTCACCCGGCCGATCGAGGAGGAACGTGTTCCGTAGAAACCTTTTCACGAAGGACTTACAATAGAGCTGCAAAGTAATTGTTCGTTTTGTTTCGTTTTCGTGAGTTTAGCTTGTTACGCCTTCGATCTCTCGAAGCTTTTTTATTACAACACTTTGTAACAAGGCAAAGGCACGGCATTATTAATGCCAAATAACGTTAGTTTTCTACTTTATGCATATCTCTATACTAAATAGCGATAAATATAAAAATTAAATGTTGTTACAATGAAAAAAGAATTTCTAATTCCTATAAGTGAAAATTAACTCACCGGTCTTATGAGATCAGTGCTATAAAGATGGTCTAGTGGCTCGGGCTTTGGATAAACGAGTACAATTTAGCGGGTGTGAGATCAATTGATGCAAACCATGATTCATAATTTCAAGATGAAGAAACCATGATGACCGAGCCATCACAAATATTAAACTCTTTCGATCGTTCTCCTGTACAATAATAAACTCAACCCTTGTCACGTTTGGGACCTAAAAATCTGCTGGTGAAATGTGGATAACGTCTGTCTCAAAACCTAGGATAAAATACGTGATAGTTTTTATAAGTTATCTTGATTGTATTCCAAAATATGTAAATACTATAAAACAATGATGTAAACAAGTATTCAAACATATGTACTTGTATAGTAGAAAACCTTAATGCGTATGTTTTAAAGATTAATTAGTAGCGTGATCTTTAAGCATTCGTTTTTAGTTTTAACTCGGAGTCGAGATTATGTACGAGGCAGGGGCTCGGCTGACGCCGAGGTGGGTTAATGACTCCGCAGAGGTCGCCCATTGTTTTGGTAAACAATGCAATGGCAGGCGTGCCTCAATCCTTCCAGTTATTCGCCTCACTAGGTGACGTGCCACGACCCTTTTAGTTCGTATGTGAAAAATTTACTGATCACCCAGATTCTAAAAAATAATTAATTATAACGTGCCTTGTGCATAGCGCTTAAACCTTTTTAGACAGGTTCATATATATATATATATATATATATATAGTTTCATTTGACATTCTTAGATCTTCTTTATAGAAGCTATATCCAAAACTTCATCATTCTCTGTAATTAATTCTGGAAGTAAAGAAGATTTTAAACTCTTTATCGCGATACGACGTACGTCGACCGGGGCTCAAGATGCTTTTAAGTTTTAGTCTACGAGTGTAATCTTCACCATGTTGTACTATTTTACATATGGACACAGTTTAGAATTAAAAAATATTAATGAGAGAACTTTGACTTGGTTTCTTTTATAAATTATTAAATGTTTTAGACTGGTAAATTTTCTTCCGTTATTCTTTCATAGTACATACTCCTTTGGAACGCCCTTCTGGATGATGTCAAGAATGCACCCAGTAAATTTTCTTTGAAATCCCTTCTTCGACAACATTTTTTGAAAGCAAATAACATCTGATATACATATTTCCTCTTGGTATTTATGTATATATATATATATATAATTTGATATTTTTATCTAATTAGCCTTTTTATTTTTATGCCTACCAACATATTCTCTTGAATTCCCAGGGTTGACTGGTGGAGAATGCCACTGGGCATTAAGTCCGCGTTGAAAACCTGTTGTATTAGGGAGCATAAAAAAATAAATAAATAATTTTAAAAGATTTAAGGTTATTACTGCTTTACAAAGATTGGAGTTTTGGTCCATCGTTAGTATCTTTTGGATAGCAAAAAAAGTTGAAAGAGAGCAAGCTAGAAAGAATCTTGAAACTGTTGAAAAAGTAAATTGTGAAAAAGAATATATATGAGTAATGTTAGGCGGAGGGTGGTAAGGACGGAAAATAATTGGGATCGCGGATAATTAATGGCTTCATTTATGTTCCTGCTCTTGAGTCTTGATTGTGCTGACCGCTTTATACTTTTTCGAAGTAGGCCGCCTTTTTCACTGCTCGAATTGTTATCGTTGAACCAAACCTAATTGAAAATTGTAAGGGTTCGATAAAATCTTTAAAGAATCGGCGCAATTTCGCAACTTTTATAGCGCCAATGTAATCAGTTTTTTTAAGGACGTTCGACGTGGATTGAACATTTGCCGGTAGCAATTTAACCCACATAGAGTTTTTTTACCACTAGTCGAGTCCAATGTTACTACTACTAATATGTTTGACGCAGTTTAATATGGCATTTGTTTTCACATATCTTAATCGATACTCGGATGCCTTTATCGAATGGCGTGAAGCTTCTTTAGATTTAATTTTTTTATAAATTTCTTTTAGATCGAATGAAAAGTAATATTATTTGTTAATAATGCATATAGACATTTATGGGTTGTAGTCATCATCAGGTGAATTGTGTGCAAATTTGTCTGAAAAAATGTGCGGGTGGTTCTGAGGTCAGAATACTCA
Source organism: Teinopalpus imperialis (assembly GCA_029286865.1). Taxonomy (NCBI): domain Eukaryota; kingdom Metazoa; phylum Arthropoda; class Insecta; order Lepidoptera; family Papilionidae; genus Teinopalpus; species Teinopalpus imperialis. Next base: position 10,967,270 of record JAGSMU010000016.1, read on the forward strand.
GCAAATATTCGAATCGATTGTGGCTGTACTATATAACTAACATGACTTAACTAGATAGCAATAAGGATCTTTGTTTTATATAAATATAAACATAATACCGGCATGAATTCAATCGAGACTCAGTTACTGGTGGCGATGCATTCCATCTCAGTCCTCAAGAGTACCAGTGTATGTGTCTGTTGTATCATTCCGCAGGAAGAATGTAGGAGTTTATTAGCTGCCGTCATCAATTACTCGCAGGTGAACTGTGTGCTCGGTTACAATTAGAGGACCTCGTGATCGAAACTAGCAATGAATATACCATTTTTTATTTCATAACGTTGTTAACAGTGGTAGAGCTACACTGCAGTTTGTTTTTAGATGCAGAATGAATGGGTCAGCTCGACCAGGGTAAAACCACGCCCTCACTGAATACCAGCGTAAAATAGCAGCATAATGTTATTGTGCGTCGTCTGGTGAGTGTGGCTATCCGGAGACCTTAATTACTGTGACGAGTATCCTCTCAGAGGAACATCTCAGTCCTCAAGTGTAAAAAGGCATCTGCATTATGATTCCTTGTCAATGGTGAATGAAGATGTCATGGGCCGCAGGAATCACTTGCCATCAGGTGAACTGCATGCTCGTTTGTTACTCACAATGTAATAAAAAGAAATTCCAAGGTTACATTCTATACTTTTCTACGTACTACGTTTAGTGCCAATAAAGTCTTTTTATATATTTATGTGACTACTTCACATCTAATTTTAGATTCCGATGCATTTTAACATCGAGATTTTTTTTATATTTACTGAATTTGGACTCGACTCTTTATATGAGGCAACAGGTTAGGAATGAACAAAAAATTGGCTTAAAGACTCATATAGGAATATAATTTTTTGGCAGAAGGAAAGAACAATTTAAAAAATCTTAATTTTTGAAAGCTTGACGTATTTCTCGATAGAATAGAACCGAAATAAAATTGATAATGGAATAAATTTTAAGGTTTTATAGGTTTTCCGAGGTAAGGTCCGTTCACATACCCTTAGATGGCAGGTAGGAATCACCACTAATTCTCCACTCTGGAGGGTAGCACTTTGTAGTAATATAATCCCCTATCATTCCTTCATTGTAGTGTGACGGCATCCTTTTTCATTTCGTGAATGTTATCCATTGAAAAATGTTAAGAGAACAAGGCCAAAGGATGGTCTTATGAGTAAATTTAACCGAAGCTACAAGTGTCTGCTAAACATGGCAATACCGTAATGAAGAAGAAATTGTGAATAATTAATTATTTTACTTATTTACTTTTGCCTTACAATTTTAAATGCAACAGTGTGTTTTAAAAATTAAAATAGACGCTGGAATCTAGCAAAAACGCTTTTCTATGAAATTTATAAAGTTAAAGGTGGGTTACTTCGACAGGAAGGCTCGTAGAAACTTGTAAGAAGGAATGAAAACTTTTAAAAACAAAAGAGTAGAAGTTTTTATTTTAAAAGAGTATTCTGATCTCAAAAGTCCTTATAAAAAACCAGCAAAGTTAAATAGAGTAAGAATTTAACTAAAAATGGTAGAAAGACGTTAAATGATGATTATAGAACATAGACATCTACGAGTATATACAAATATTTTATTTATAATTGGACATGAGTTGTCATCCGACTGGGATGGAATATTTCATTGCCCATAATTTGGTATCCGTATCCCTACCCTCACCATACGAAATACAGCTGCTATTTCCCACTGGTATCGTGTGGGTATGGTCTTTTCTGGTCCCAAAGTCTTGTGTTTTCATATTGCTTATGAGAAAAGATTCGACAAAGACCCAGATGCTGTGTTAAATATAAAAATATAAGATTACTAAATTCATAACTTGTATATTCCACAATTATTGTCAAGAGCCGTGGTAGCTCAATATCTAAGCCCTTCCTTTTAATGGTATGTTATCAAAGTGAGTTCAATCCCCGGGGCCGGCATCAACGAAATGCCTAAGTGCATTTTTAAGTGCAGAACTACCACGTGCTTGGCGGTGAAAGAAAGCATCGTGTGAGCAGATGTTCCCGCGCTGTTAACTTAGAAATAAATTAAAACAAAAATGAAGACACGTGAAGTCCACGCTAATCCACATTAGAGTCGCTTAGCATACTGTACTCCCATACCCTCTCTAGAGAGGAGGCCTATGCCCAACTGTGAGGTCCATATGCTTAGGCTGTTGGTTTGTTTTTTTATTACTCTTACTATTATTAGTTGTGAAATTAACCTATATTCAGAGATTAGTAGCCAGGTTCATAAACTGTGAACGCTTATTTTCACCTGTTATATTTTAAAATTCAAGAATTACTGTAATAAGACTATAAAATTATAATCAAATGTTTTTAGTTCAGAATTATTTCTTTGGTAGTATCTGGATATTTTAATAAATCAGTAAAATATTACGTTCATATATAATATCAGATGTTTTGTATATCAAACTTTCATAAATATATATTTTTAACTTGACCGCACCAGACGGCGTCGGGTCTCTCAAATTAGGTAGGAGTACGTAATTTATTATCAAAACGCGTAGCCTTTTAAATTGTGGCAACCATTTTTATAAATATTGTATTATGTTTATGCTGTTATTATACTTTCTTGTATTCAAGGCTAACACTAAATAAGATAACGTAGTTGATTAGTCTAGAATCTAGATAGAAATTAAATATTTAGTATTACATAACTTATTTATGTAATTATTACAAAAAACAATTTCAAATCTCTTATCGTACGACAAGATGTAAAAGCAAGGTAGTAAATTCCAATTAAAAGTTGGTAAGAGTACCAAGCTCTTGAGTCACGGGTTCTGGGTACGATTCCCAGCCACGAAACTAAATTTTAACATGTCCACGTGTCCCTTATACTATATCTCAATATTCCCATCTTAATCCGCATGCATTACATCTGATTAGGGAAGATGACGACGAGCGGGTACATCTACATTTGTGCAAATGCTTACGTCATAATAGTATAACATTCTTGTCCAAATCGACCAGCAAGACAGAAAGAAGGTGAGGACAAGTAGGTTCCTTCAATCATCGTTAATTAGATTCTTCTGTGTTCATAATAACAGAAGAATCTACGTAGCAATGTTACAATATATAGTGTATTTTGATCAGTTAACTTCTATCGGATGTTCTTTTTTTCCCTTTATTTAGGATATCAAAAAATTACACTATTAGATAACATATTTATATAAATAAAAGCAGGAAAAACCACGGCCTCTCAGATTAACAGCATAAAATACCAGCATAACTCTACTAAGTATCGCATGGTGAGTGTTGGTGATCTGGAGACCCAATCATATGTAACGAGGCATTCTATCTCTGTCCTTAAGGATGATAACGCATCTTGAAGCGTTGATGAATGTAGATGTTATGAGTCGCATTTATAATTCATTTAAACTTTATGCCTATTTATCAAACCCTAATATTAGAAAAAAAAACGATAATATATTACTAGTGTGTATACAGCTGTTAGGGGGTATCGTCGCATAGATAAGGTTAATCTGACTTCTTGTCATTAAAAGTTGTAGGACTAAATTCATAATGCAGATGAAAATTGACTCGGTTCGGCCGAAGATGGGTTTTGCTCATGATTGAGCCAATCACTGTAAAACCCGTAAATAGAATAAGATTCCTTTTGACTTAGTAGAGTTACGCCGCAATTGTAAACTAGTTGTGAACGAATTCATGGGTTCGGGTTAAATACTTTCGGCATAAAGTTCAAATTCAGTGCTATTGAGATTTCCTCTCACTCTTGAGGTTCCTCAGTCTTGTGAAAGAAACCGGAAACCATATTATTTGTCCAGAAGTATTGATGAAAGATCGAAGATGTAAAGTTTTGATTTATCATTCAGTTGACTGTAGCATTCGTAGAACCTTGAACTGAAGACGAAGCATTCCATCTTATTCCTACCATCAAGCGAACTGTGCGCTTGCTTGTCACCTTCAATAGAATAAAATAAAATGAAAGTTTAAATGTTTTTACTTAAAATTATTGCAGGAAGTCACTACTTCTTTCCCCACATAGTTAGTGTTTTGGGTATTTTTGAGTGAAAATAGAAAAAGAAAACCATAAAATGAGAGTAACGAGTAGTTTGTAAATCCGTTGGTTCTTGTTTGCGGCGTGTAGCTACTGTTATGCACATTTTACTACTAGGCTACTAAACAATGGTATTCGCGACACGATCGCTGGGGCGCGACCCGATTACGTTTCGTCCCGTCAGCCATGACCCTATGAACGGTGTCGGGAAATGTCACCGGGACAAGACAATTTCTGCCACTCAACGCTTGCTTCGCAAGTTTAACTCTTAAAAGCTTCATTTTAAGTAAATTTGAACGTGTGCTGAATCGAGTACTTGAGTTTAGTAGTGGAGCGGTGTCATTTACGTATAACTATTTAGTGACAAGTGGAGGAAATTAACCGCCCGGCTTGTTGACGTTGCGCTCTTTAAAACCAACATACATTTCATTTTCGGATCGAAATTGAAAACTCTGCTTGTTTTATACTGTCTATCTATCGAATGTATAATTTTATGTATAACGATTGTATATTTAATCATCATCGTCAATATCTTTTCAGTCACGGGTCCACTGAACTTGCTGAATATAGACCTCCCCCTCAGACTTCTATTCTATATTGAGTTTCAAGTAATTTATTTCAAAATCCCCCAACCCCAGTTGTTTTTTTTTCTATTGAAACTTTGTGAAGGTTGTATAAAAATGCTTTGTAATAAATCTCGATACAAACTTTTATTACTCCGTAAAACCTTAGGCTCGATAAGGCAAGGCAACACATATTATTTTTTAAAACTATAGCCGTCTCGACATCTACGCTCATATTTTTACATGAATGTTTTTCGCTGTAAGACCCTACCTATTTTAAATAGTTGTTTAATGGGTACAGCCTTAATTAGAAACTGTACAGAGAGAAATGGAGGCTTCTCTTCTGATTTAATGAGGAGGCAATCGTGTGATCCCTTTCGCACAGGTTCGGCTCCGCCCAGCGGGCGGTGAAAATCAATAACCTTCTCCAGAAGTGCGTTTAGTGTCCTACCATACTGACGTCGCTCACGGACTGAATTGGAGAGCTTTATTTTTTTCAGTATTACTCCGTGACACTTCCTTGTTATTTCGTATGAGAAATGAATGCTGTCTCAAGTGCTTTCTTGAATGATGGCGGAATTTATAGGCAAAGCTTTTGTTTGTTAATATACATTGAGAAATATTTTAATAAAAATATTTAATACTAAATTTTATTGTGATTATATGATACTTCTAGGTTTTTACAAAAAATAAATTTCAAAATTACATCTGTAATAATAAATTATATAGAAAATGTATCATACTGGATAGTTATTACTTTATTATTAGAGAGAATGAAAATTTATTGTAATTCCTAATTGTTTTATTTTCTCAAACATCAATTCACAAGCGTCATCGTTATACAAATAGAAATGTTTTCAATGAAAACTTAGCAGTCTTTTCTTAGACAATTAGGACCGTATTCATAGAGTTAAAATAAACCTTAACATGAAGAACGCCCGTGCCGCTTTCTCCATGCTTTCAAAGAAATTGATTTAACTATTTTCACGAAAGCACCGATCATCTACGTTGAATATCTTAAAGTATTACAATATTAGTTTCATTCCTAGCCCTTGATCAATTTTCCCCAATAACGGAGAGACGCTTTTAGTGGAATTAATATATTAAAATAATTTCCGGCGTAATGTGTAATATAAGACGAAATTCCGATAATTGCGGGAGATCTTCTCTGTAAGTTTTGCTCCAGCGCGAGCACCTGCATTAATTACAAGATTTAACGTCATCCCTTCCATTAATAAGGAATAAGCGCCCCCACTCTACTTTCTTTGTTCTCGCCTCTATGTTTATTATAGCTGAAGATTAATTACGATACCGAATTTTAAGAATTCGCAACTTTGTTGACTCGACGTTATTCAGAATTTAATTTAAAAATTCCGAAGTTTAACGAGACAGGTGAACCATACTGCTAAGCGTGTTATGAATTTTGCCCCACAGTAGTTTCGGGAATTTTTCCTGCGGACTCCGAAAACTTTATGGCTTATCCTTCAGGCGTATTCGCACAATATACCTGTGCCGGAAAAATTTTGCATATAATGTTCCATGGAACCAACTCGCATGGATAACTAAAAAGGGGCTAAACAAAAATGTTGTATTACACTGGGGGTTGGGAATCTATTTAGATGTCGTTAAGGTGGAGACTGGTGGTTTTACATTCTGTGAATGCATGCAATTTCAATTTTATATATTACGTTTAGTTTTTTTTTAATTATTTAACAATGGTAGTGCCAGACTGTAGTTTGTTTTATTTTCATGCAAGAATGGGTTGGCATGAAAGGGCTAGAATACCAATGTCAAATAACAGCATAACGGTTCTAAAAATAGTAGTCTGGTGAGTGTAGAAATATGGAGAGATATATTACTGGAGACGAGGCATTCCTTCTTAGTCTGCAGTGGTGACAACGCCTCTGCATTATGATTCCTTATCATTATGGGGGTGTGTCAAGGGCCGTATCACGTGAACTTTCTTCTCGTTTATCATCCTCAATACAATAAAACAATAATTATTTATTAGTTAAATAGGAATATATAAAGTGCATTAAAATATGCTTTTCTCCTACAAAGGGCTTTATGTTCATAGATATTACGTTTTTTAATTTTATATACATACATATGTACTTGATTTTGAATTTGTCAGATACTTTGAGATTTTTATTACTTTAATCTTTTAGTGTATCATCTCTGCTTCATTATACTGTTGTCTTATTTGGAACAAATCATGTTTTTCTCTTTTTTTAAAAGGAAAAAAATGCTAGCAATGCTTTTTATATTACTAAAATTCTAGTTGGCTTATCGCTACTAAGCTTAATAATCTTGTGCTGGAGGTGATTCACCGAAATAACCGGATGGATATAGATAAACCGTTAGACTATGGACGCTTCATCTATTTTTTATTTTATTCATGGATTAATTAATTAATACAAATATTGATCTATGTATCTAGTTTAGAAATTTATTGATATATATATATATATATATATATATATATATATAAATATATAATACATACTTGTCACGTGTATTGCAATTACAATCGGTACTACGAGCTATCCCCGAGCCCACAGCCTGTCGTCATTATGGCCTTCTGATTTTTTAGGCTGTGTTTGAAAACTTCATTCTTCGTATAAATGAAAAAAAACAATAAAAATAATTGGTACTGTCTCGCAGTGTTTTTTCCCCACGTACCTATATTCCGGTAATAATACTGTATAATTAATATAGAATAAAGCTAGCAGCTCAGCGGCTTGGCTTAAATAAGTGCGGGGAACCTGAATCCGATCACCGGTCGTTTAATTGCAATTTTAAGCACGGATTTACGACAAGCTTAGTATATATAAAGCAAAGCACTGTTGAGTCTACATATGTAAGAAATAATAAGTTCTATTATTCTTATAAGAAGACGTGAAGTTTCTCGATCGAATCGGATCAATATTGATTACTTAGAATTATTTATTCGTATAGATTTATAAAAAAAAATCCTTATGAAATGATTTATAAATTGCTACTGGTTCGGAAGGTCAGTGTTGACCAAATAATGGTTACCCTTTTCAAATAATACAAATAAAGTACATTCAGAGAAAATAATAACTATAAACTATAATATAAGACCAACAACTATCGGAGATACATCCTGAGGTATGGCATGTTATCTCCAGCTGTTCGGCGCTTTCTAATTCTGAGTATGCACGGGCACAACCTAGTAGCCAGCATTCTGAACCTGGAGTTCGCTATGAAGTATGGTTTGTGGATCGGATATTGCCATATTATAAGTGTACGCACGGTACGTGATTATAATATGGCATAGAAGCCGTGCTCGAAAATAACAGTACCAGGCTCTATTTGAACCGGCCCGTCATCACGGACAGGACTATTCTTGCGAATAAGCCTGATATCGTGCTGATGGACCGGGCCTGTGCCCGGGATATCTTTGGTCCTCATCACCGTCCTATATGACGAGAACTTCACGAAAGCCGAAACAAACAAAAAGATAAAATATGGACATGGACATATACAGGACCTGGCACACGAGGTGACCGCCATATGGGGTGGTATGCGGACCGAAATTATTCCTATAGTCGTACCTGCAACCGGTTTAATCCCAACCAGCTTCTCGAATCACCAGAGGCGGTTGGGACTCCTGGACGGGCAGCTCCCGGGTCAAATGCAAGAAAGCGTTACTCCTCAACACCGTACCTATAGTCCGCAGGTTTCTCTCCTTTCCCCCGTACCCTTGACCGTTTGGACTCCCCTGTCGAGGGATTCCTGTCTGGTTGGTCTTTATATATGTATTATATTATATTGTATATATTTGTTTTATTCTATGTCTATAGTATTTTATTTATTTATAATATTCATTGAAAACCAAACAAATATAGAAAAAAATATATCCCAAAAAATATAATGTTAACAAATACAAGGGTGAACAATCTTTTAGGGAATGGGTCCAATCCTGCCTATGTCAACCAGTATCCGGTATTCGTAGGTTGTCTTTTAACACACCTTTCACATATAACATAACGTATTGTATACAATCCTGAGAAAATTTGTGGAACTTAACTTATATTTGGAGGTATATTTACATTATTAACTTTGGACCTTTTTCTAATTTACTAGCACCGCGATCTTTCCAGGATTTCCAGGATTTCCATTAATATTATAATAAGGTCTTTTTCAGGTCTATTTTAGTCTTAATAATAAATTCAAATGTTAGGGTACAGAAAGTTTGTGGTTTTAAAGTTATCCAGTAAATTATAGGCAAATAAAAGTGCAGGAATAATACGTTTTGAACTTAGAACATATTAACATTCTATTTATATTGATTTCATACGATTGAAATTTGAATATTTTCAAGTGTTATCAAATACTGTATACATAAACTATATAGAAAATAATAAAATATAACAAAAGATAGTATTGCGTAATCGCGACATTATTTGTTATAGGAGATCAATGAATAATGGTTTTCTATAATAATGTCTTGTATTAGTACCGAAATAATAATTTTAAAACGAGACGCTTAATCAATACCTTCATAGCCCATTAATTGTCTGCTACTGAACATCTTACTCTAACTTTACTGAATATCTAGTTATTATCAGATGACGTTAACTGCGCAGGATACATAATAGTGCCCTAAGAATTTGCAAAACAAATACTCATTCTTCGTCTTTTTTTTATGCTGATGTAATGATACAATAGGATCAAATGAGGGTTCAAAAATGTAAGGGATACGGATAATACTTATAACCTGGAACCGTACACTATAACCAGGTGCTCTAATCACTGCGCCACGTTGCCGAAATGAATTAGCTATATTTATTGAATCGAAGAATAATTATGAATATTTATTCAATGAAGAATAGTTATGTTATTTATTTTTAAACGTAATTATGACGATGCTAAATTATAAATGTAAATAAATAACATATGCGTAACACGATAATTTAGCTAAAACAATTCTTAAAACGTGTGTATAAGGAGATAATTTATCAAATTTAACACATAATTATCATTTTATCCAAACAATGTTAACAAACGAGGGTTACTTTCAAACCTTTGTGGCTTATACGTTAGCAACAATCCAGTTTATATGTTCGTAATTTCTTAGATTTTAATTATTCATAAATCAATGGCTTTTAAAATTAAGTTCCCATTCGTTCGTTTTACGAGTTCCCGGGGAAGCTGTTTAGAATGAGTCGTGTGAGCTTTGGTTAGGTATTTACGCGTCATTTTACGACTAAACATTGTTGTAATAATGCACAACGTAGACCATGAACGATTTAACGATTATGAGACGTATAATAAATAAAACAACGAACACGCAAAGTTGTTTGTGACGGGGACACTACGGTTACACACGAATAGAAATAAGGATATTCAAATTCATAATTATGTTATTAAAAAAAGTATAGTAACAGCCTATATTATATAAATGTCATTGCTGGGAATAAGCATCTCATAGCTACGGATGGTGTTGGAGCATAGTCCACTACGCGTTTACACTGCGGATTGGCGAACTGCATACGTTTTTAATTTATTTTTTATATTAATTCTTAGACACGCAGGTGTCTTTACGATGTTTTTCTTGACCATGTCGAGCACGTGGTAAATTAACACTTGAAATTGGTACCGGCGATCGATGTTCGTTTGCTCGCATTCTGTGAAGTTAAAAGCGAGCGCTAAGACACTGACTTACCACGACTCTACCCTTTTATTTATTAGACATTTTCTTCTATATTCTAATTTCCCTTTCCAATTTACGCTTGTTACAAGCTTTTATTATAGTTACCGTCTACCGTCAATGGTACAGTTTCAATTTCAATTTGTTTCTGATCTGGTATTAGGGCCTAGAATTTTTTAAAAATGCATCAAAAATATACCGAAAAACTAACTTGTTTTCGCGCCCAGGGTAACGGTCCAGCCCGAGGCTCCCTCTTGAGAACCCTTGTCCTGGTTACCCATTAATAAAGGTCTCGGCTGAGTACCCTAAGCGCTCAGCCCGGTGAAGTTGTAAAAGCTCTCGTGCTAGTGTCTTGTTACCAGTAGTTGGGTCCCCTGATCCTTGCATTCATCATACGATACACAGTACCGTTATGCTGCTATTTTACTCAGTGGTATGCCACGACGTGGTCTGTTCCCAGTCGAGTCGACCGATTCATGTTGCTCGTCACTAATTGTAGCGTGGCTACAATATAATATAAAAGTTCAAGTTTATATTGCCTTGCGATTGACATAGTTCGATGTCACCGTTGAGAATGATTAGAGGTTTAAGATGACTATGTAGGCTCATTGGCGACAAGTCTATATTACCTATCAACTACACTCGTGAGCATAAGCCATGCTACTAATTCACGCTATTTTATTAGGGCGCAGTACTTCCCTGGGTAAGTCGACCCGCGTAGCTGTAGCGTGCCTCTACCATTTTTATAATTTTTGAATTTTATTGTAATAGATATTATTTTATTACAATACTTTATTATACCCTAAATTATTATACCCTCCATTTCAGGGGGTCTATAATTAGCAATGGACTGGCTTGAAAAAAAAGCAGTATAAATACTTGTTTATTAAAATCTAAATGCTTCTCTTCTTTACGGTTATGTTTAATAGTTTTACAAATAAAATATGCTCTTTAGTTAAGCTTGACGTGATATATCTAAAGAGGCCATTTAATCAGTTGCTCGTGCCTTTATTAATTTACCTGTCCATTCCCTTAAGACGCCTAGGTTGACGTATTAGCCTACGTATACGTATCTAATTCCGAACATTGAATTGTGTAAACATTGATTAGTAGAACCTCGATTTATTTAGAATAGATATTATAATGCTTTTGTTCCAATATAGACTTAAGAACATCTTGTTGGTATTTATTTATTTAACTTTTATGTACACAAAACATTTATATATGGAAAACAATATAGGAAAGGTATGTACAAAGGCGCAGCTTATTTTAATTTACTAAACCTAGTGGTTCTAGAAGTTTTTTGTAAGGTGGGTGTGCCCTACACTAACTGCTAGGGGTCTACTGATACTGATTACTGATAACGAGATTCCATATCCGTCATTAGAGGTGAGAAAGTATATTTATCTCAAATCTTTGTAGAATGTGTTAATATCATATCAAACGCTTTTGTTCTTTTTTCATTTAATAGTATCACACACTGTGACCTACATTTACTAAATAATAAAAGTAATCCGAGAATAAATATCGTGACTTTTTTGGGCTTTTTCACGTTGGACCTGTTACTTAAAGTCGTTTTTATACATTACATAATGTAAACTTCCCATCAATTTTGTCCATATCCTAAGTGTCTAAAGATGGAGATAACTACGTTTTCGACATACTGACAACTTGCTCTATAGCAAAACTTCCTTCGAAACTCTTCTTAAGTAAATATGAGGTTTTTGGTATAAAAGGGTCAGTGTTTATTTTTGTATTTTTTATTCGTATTTTCTTACTTTACATGACAATAGTTTATATAGAAAATATTCATGACATCACTTCGCGACAGCCGTTTGTTTCACTGGTTCAATTATAGCGTAGGGGTATTTATTATTGAGTCAGGATTGAATATCACACATTATTTTGCACATCATGCTTATTTCATAACATTAGGGCTGACACAACAGTACAAATATGTTTCTTTTGTATTTTTTTTACAATATTATTTGACAAAAGAGCACAGTACGATTTCACCTAATCATATTGAACCCTGAGGAACGAGGACTGACTTATTACCTGTAATCAGTCCCTTGATCCCTGCACTCACCATACGAAACACTGCAGCATCGATGCTAGGTGAGGACATGATCCTTCCTCAGTCGAGTCAATAGATTCATGTTGCAGCTTACTGTAGCGTGGCTACAATATTTTATAAATAATAATAATAATAAACATTTATTTCAAGTATCATAAGACTCATATATTGTTATTAATCAGACTCTTAATATCTAGGGTTAGTAATAATTACATACGATTAAAACTAATTTACTGTCATATGCACCCTAGTGCATATGACCTATTGAACCCTGAGGAACGAGGACTGACTTATTACCTGTAATCAGTCCCTTGATCCCTGCACTCACCATACGAAACACTGCAGCATCGATGCTAGGTGAGGACATGATCCTTCCTCAGTCGAGTCAATAGATTCATGTTGCAGCTTACTGTAGCGTGGCTACAATATTTTATAAATAATAATAATAATAATAATAATAATAAACATTTATTTCAAGTATCATAAGACTCATATATTGTTATTAATCAGACTCTTAATATCTAGGGTTAGTAATAATTACATACGATTAAAACTAATTTACTGTTTAAACTAATTTACTGTCATATGCACCCTAGTGCAATGGTTTTACATATGAACAGTACAGTCTACTAGCTATCATAGCTAGTAGAGTGTTGGAGCTAGCCCGCACCCTGTGCACCAGGGATGCACATCTCTTTCGCATTGTCTCGTAAAAAGCAGTCGACGCGTGCTTCTGCGAACATCCCTGATGCGCTATAGAACCGGGGAAGCCCCAACAGCACTCTCAACGCCTTATTGTATTGTTAAAAAACATTCGGGTTTATATTGTCTTGCGACTGTCATAGTTTTTGACAGTGGTGGAGCTACACTGTAGTTTGTTTCGAGCTGCAGAATTGATGAGTCAGCTCGACCGGGGTAGGGCCACGCCCTCACAGAATACCAGAAAATAGCACTATAATGTTGTTCGGTTTTGGTCTGGTGATTGTAGGGATCCGGAGACCTTTATTACTGGAGACTAGGCATTTCACCTCAGTCCTCAAGGGTGACAACGTATCTGCATTATGATTATTTGGCAAGGTTGAATGTAGATGTCATGGGCCGCATGACATTTACCATCAGATGAACTGTGTGCTCGTCTGTTAATCTCAATATAATTAAAAAAGATAATTTTATGTCACCTTTGAGAATGGTTAAAGATGACTATATCCGCTCATCGGTGGCAAGTTTTAATCCCATATATATATATATATCCTTAAATCCTCTTACTGACTTGGCAAGTAGCTGATACATTTGATGTTTTCTTTTTTCCATCAGTCTATCATAATAGAATATTTCTTTTCCCTAACACTTCATTACCCCTTTTTCATTGCTTAGATACTGCATTACATGAAAGAAAGTTAAAATTGTGCATCTACTTCAAATTAAATTTAAATAAATAAAAGCTTTAAATAGTTAAAACTTTCTAATAATGACTTATACTTCCGGTTAGGAATCTGTACAATTTTTTTAAATTATTCGTAGTTTGGTAATTATTTTTACCCTTGCCCTATAAAAGTTTGCGGGATGTCGATGGACAGAGATCGCTCAGGATCGTGCTCTGTGTATCGTGGTGGTAATTTTTAAGTAGTAGACTAATCGGCCTGAAAAAGTAATAATTTCTTCTGTATTTTGTTCTGTAATAATAATATAATCTTAGTATTTATATTCTTATAACATTAAATCTATACATTTTTACTGTACGATATTAATACTAAACTTTTCTTATTCACACTCTCGCTTGAGGTTAACTTGTTCCTTTTTTATTTGTGTAAATATTTAATGTTGGAACTACCATCAAAGTTAAAAGTGGCCATTAAAACGACAATAAATCTTGGTAACAGTTAAGTTTGTTACAACTTAACTATTATGAATTAGCATGCTACTTGTTGTTGTTTTAATTAAATGTCACTTTAAAGTAGTTTTTGCGGTTTTACTTTTAACATAACTATATAAATGTTACTGATTTAACTAATTCACGGTGAATAATTACTTTTTTTTAGTAAAATTAAATTTGTATGTACTAGGATGTAGCTATTTTTAACGTTGACAATTTTTTATGCGGACAATATTTCTGTGCTGAGTAACTAGTTATTTAATTACAACAAATAAGTGTAAGTTTGATGCGCTTTGAAGGTACTACACACACTGGAACAATAAGTAGTTATATTGTAATAGCAAAAATATAAGGTAAAATGTAATATTAGTTTACATTATAGTGCTGTAAGAAAACGCGCGAACACTAATTCTTTTCCCGCATCTAAAGCTCAGCAGTTCGAGGAAAGCTCGTATGTACTATCAGAACAAATGCAATCAGACCAAACCGATATTTGTAGCTTAGTGGTGCGATGCCTCACCAAACTACACAACCCGGTTTTTTTCTAATCTATAAAACAAAACTAGAAAAATTGGTATTATTTTCAATAAATAAAAATTATTGAATATTGCGTTCTTTATTTCGCGATTCATTTAAAGTCAATAAATTAATGTAATACTTAATTAAATTTGTAATTTTTTCATATGTTTTATTTTAAAATATTAAGGGATACAAACTAGCACACTGTTCACATGAAAGTATATCTCCTGCGCCGTCGATAAGGCAAAATAATAAAGTTGCGATCCCTGAGAACTAAAATAAAACGCCGCATTAAAAATAATACGGTTTCCAATGTCTTTCTGTCATCACACTAAACACAATAGCGTTAAAAAGAGAAAAAACTCTTTTCCTAAATGTTCTAACTATTCGTGCTACGAGTATAGCTAGGCGTATGTTATAATAATAACAATAATAATAATGTATTAGCAGTATTTACACATATTAAAACACAGATAATCGCGGGTCTTGAACGAAGCTAAGCTTGTATCTCAGGACCCTAAATCGCAAGTTAACAACTATTTATGGGGGACTTTTATAAAAATACAAATTAAAACTAAACAAAAATTGGTTTTTGCAGAGTAAATAATTATAGTTATGCTAACATAAAAGTGAGTTTATTTTGGTTATTGTACTGTAGGCTCTGAAGGAGATAATCGAGAATAGTCTCCCATGTGTTGTATGGTATGACATGCATGTTAAAAGGTGTAATGTTTTATTTTTGCATATCTTTCTACGGAAACAGTGGCGTGCAAATATTTTATAATAGACCATAAATCAAGGATGCATGTCGTGCGCTCGTTATGTTACCCAAGTGTACAATTTTATTGTGTGTAAACATTGTCAAAGAACTTTAATGACTCGATGGTGTTGTAATATAGCGTGTAATGATTAGACTTATTTATGTTAAAATTAAATTAGTGTTTTCGTGTCTAGAGCACGTGCAGCGCTCGCTGGCCATTCGTGTCCCAACACTCGTTCCATACAAGTAGTTCGTTGAATATTTCACGGCGAAGATTACCAGTTCCGTTGGAAATAACAATCAATCGTCGTTAACGAGGGTTCTTTTACCTTTCCATAGACAGGCTATAATTAAATAAAATTGCTAACGTAATAGTGTTTGTTTGTGTAACCATTATTTAGTGATGGTGTGAATTTAGTGTTGATTTTTTTAATTATTCAAACTTCATGCTACACTTCTTGTGCGTTGTATTATATATTGTATGATTACTTTCCTTTTGTATAAAAATAACCTACTTAGAAAAAACATTAACAACATTCATATGACCAGTAAATTCCAAATAATACCAGCATTAAACATCAAGTTGGCGTAGAATATTTTTGTAGTCAGTAAAAGAAACCGTAGAACTCTTCTATCAAGGATACTACGAACTATCTTCTCGTTTATTACACTAATGTCATTAATAAAAATTAATGAATAATTTTATAGATTAGTCCCAATACGCTCACAATTTATGAGATGGGTTTTCCATCATCGTTCGTCGTTGAAGGTCATATGGTTTTTGATTATTCGATTACGATAACAATTATGCATGCATGTATGCATAGTTGCGTAACTACGTAACTGGTTCGCGCTGTACGTTTTCCCCAATTGTCCGACATTCCCATGTCTCTTTACCTTTATTCTTTTAATTTAATTAATAAGGCATAACAATATATGTATCAATATGTGTTTGTACTTTGTCACTAAATAAAAAAGCTTTCCCATAAAGTCGCCGTGTCTACAACGATATAATGTTATTGGTATCCATTAATAAAAAATGATCTTACGATACAGCACGATTACACACACACGCACACCAAAGATTCTCCAAAGCCGCCACTACACGCTAATGCATAATTTTAAATCGGTAATTATAACGAGGATATGTAGGGCCATAGAAACCTATCAAACACATTTACGGGAATAAATCGACGACAAATATTATTACACTTTGTGTTTTCAACGCGTGTCTATACATAAATATGAACGTAATGTGGATGACTACTATGAAGAATGAGATATCACGTGTTGTAACGTACAGTACGTTGTGTACGTACTTGTGAAAAGTGCAGTCTCATGATCTAAGTTTTAAAGCTTAATATATTTTCTTCTCGCTCTCTTGTCTTGCATTATTACGCTGTTAATCTGATTTAAAATGCCTTAACAAGGAATTGTTTTTGCTTTCTTTTTCGGACATAAACCTATTTTTATTTTACTGTTTTTTTTTAATTAAGTAATCTTGATAACGTAAATTGTAAATAAAACCCTCTGTATTATGATTCAATTGATTTAATACTAATAATTATAATTTTTATATAACTTATTATTTTAATAAACATAACAGATTTATAAATCAAAGACTTAAACATAATTAATTATTATCTTACCTATATAAAACCTGCGCAGTTGATATGTCTGGTCCAAACTAGAAAATATCACCTTGGTCGAAATTGTCCGAAAAATAATAGCACTGGGTAATATGATGGGTATATAGATTTTAGCATTTGTAAGCTGTAGTTGTTCGGTAATTCGAGTTTCTACGTATTTATAAACAACATTTTAATAGTGGAGCCAAGATCGGAGTCACAATGTATCGTCAATTCTATTTCATTTGTGTACTCCAATTCACTTTTCGATACTTTACAACATGGCCCAGTTATAGTTGTCTAAAAGTTATCTTATATCCTTTTATTTTATATAATGTATATTTCAGTTTTAGATTTTGCAATCTATATACATTGCATTATATACATTTAAATGTTATGCACTTTAATGTATCTGAATTATATTATTTAAGTTGAAACCTCGTGAATCACTCAAAAATAGTTTCTGATATTGCTGGCTTCCTGGTCGGTTTCGATTGCTGTAATATCTTTTAGTTATTATAAGATGAGAATCGCGCAGGATATATTATAGTGCTGTAACCACTAGAGACAATTAATTATAATATCTATTTCGCTCTAATATATCGTGCGTGCAAATAGATCCGAGAAGGCTTCAGATGCAGTATCAGGATTACGGAAAATATCCAATACACCATTATTCAAAATCGGTCCTCTGCTGGGAATTTGACCTGTTGGGATCTGTAGCGGCAAGATATTCTAACAACTACGCCACGGTCAGTCTATAATAGTCTGAAAATATAGGTCACAAATAAACATAATAATTTTAAAAAGCAATTGGGTTCAGTGAGACCTAGAGCGTCGATTTCAATACATTTTAAAAAATAATTTACTACATAATTATAATAGATTAAGTTTTGATTACACTGATGCTTTCGCAAACTAACTGTGCGGTGATATTTTAAATCATTATGAATGTTGCTCGCGTGCAACTGTTTAAAGGCAATTTGATTATGTCAGGCGTGACATTAGCTCTAGTTAAATAATGACCTGTTAGATGCATCCACAATAAATCCTAAAATCGAAACTGCAAATCGCATTAATAAGTCCATGAATAACGTACTCAATTTCAAAGTCTTCCGGTTATACCAAAATAATATATTCTGATCTCAATGAATTTGAAATCTATATATTTAATTTATCGTTATCGTCTAGGCGTTTAATCTCGAAATATTTTTGGTATAATGGTGGTATTTTTCGGTAGTTAATGTACTAACATTGGGTCCTAGATTTGGTCCGTGGTATCGATATTGATTTACAGGTTATGCTGGGACCGGCTACAAACCAATGACAGTAAACTTTTATGTACTTTATATGAGATGTTGAGGGTTCCACTTTCGGCGGGTTTTGCAACAATAAGGTTATCGTGCCACATATTATTAATTAGTCAAAGCAATCAGAATGAAATTCAAATACTAGTAAAATAATTTAAAGAAGTTTTGCGCTACCCGTCCATCTACGAGGCACATGCTTTCCTCTAAAGAACGTTCCACTTAGTGTATAGTTTATCTCGCACGCGACTGCCCGGAGGCTTAACTTGAGATTTAACTTGACTCCGAATATTTTTATATAGTACATATCTCACACCTGTTTGTTTTAGTTCACCGACGAGCACGCCTTACAGAAAAATTTAACAATGCCTTTGTCTTTATGATAGTTCTGGCGACGGCACCAAAATTAGTTTACAACCTATATAATTTTAGAATATTCTAGATATAAAAGTACAAAGAAGAAACATATTTTGTATATATATATATATATATACATATATATATATATATATATATATATATATATATATACATATATATATATATATATATATATAACATATATATCCATCCTATGAAATAGTATGCGTTGTATGGATTCTAATAAAGATATTAAATTATTTTTAATAAACGGAACTTAATATTTATCGGATCGATGAAAGTAGTTATATCGCTCCAAAAATAAAATTTAATTCTAAAATTTGTGGTCTTGTCTAATATATTAAAATATACATAATTACAAGCTGTAATGAAACGGACTTCCTGTTTTATAATGCGGGCATGGCGTTCGTGACAGATGGCGTATACAGATAATAATTAGGTTTTATTTTTAGATTATCTTTTAAATTTCTTCAAACTTTTACGTCAAAATGGTTTTTATATTACATTTATTTTTAAATGTCAAGGTATTTCATTTAAACTGATAAATCATAAGTGAAGTGGTTATAGTAAGTTTATCAATTTTGATAAGTCCCACGCTAAAATTAGAATTTTCAGCAATAATTTTAAATTGGTATTCGTTTTTATTGGTACATTACGTAGGAATTAATTACATTAGTAGGATTATGGTAGGAACATTAATCTTCTATATCAATTTTGGTAAAGAAAATAATAAATTTTAAATAAATTACATCTCCTGTTCGATTTTAATTTCAAGGCGATATCGGTTGGTTGTTATCAATGCGCAGTATACAAAGATGTTCCCTCTCTCGTCTTTGCCTCTCGTAGTCTTTATACTAAATAGGTAAAGCCTGTATAATAAAAAAAAATTATCATTTGCAATTAGAAATGCATAGTTCAAATTAAAGATTAAAGTGATTGACTTTTGTTAGTCAGCAGAGTGCACCGAAGTCCTGAAACCATGGTAGAAATTTCGTATGATAATAAACAATATATTCACTGGGGAAATTTTTGACGCCTCCTTTCTCCAGACGTTCCAAAACAATTTTGTATCAGAAAACAAACAAACTTTACTCCCTTGCTTGTTTGACAAAATACTTTTGAAGCTCGAGTGATTTAGGGGCGTTTACGAGCATGTTATGCGTACGTCCTTAAAAATGCCTTGATGTTTTTTTAGTACAATTAGATTTTTATGTTGTTGTATTAATAAAAATATACTGTTTTAAGAAATTGAAAATTTTATTTAGACTTCAAAGATGAAAATTGTAAGTTGACTGTAGATACGTCATATATTATTGAACCGAGTAATATTTGATGGAGATATATAAAAAAGGATAAAATTAGACCATAATGCAGTAATAAAACATTTCCTCTTGTTAAACTGATAAAGTATGTTCTGAATGTGGAGTACATTACTTCTACATAACATCTTAGAGCCATCGGTGTACCAATTTTAATTATTTTGACTAAATAGTTTCCGACCCTTATTCAAACATCTCTCTCTATATGTTCATATCCCAAATCCTATATTCCATCAAGATCTTTGCAGGTCAACCGCTCTTTATATATTGCACATTCAGCATCGTATGTTTCTAGTGGCCTTTGATGGTCAGTCTGTGGAGTTTTTTAAGGCTTCCTTTTGTATTTATAATGAAGGTAGTAAAATAACTTACTAGTGATACTGTGGAAGTAGTCTTGAATGCTCCCGATTATAATAAGAATTAATACGAGAGCTGGACGTGCTCTGTCTGTCTGTACATGCTTTTTCATAACCCGTATTGCATTTTTATTTAAAATTAATTGAGAAGAATAAATCAACTGATTGAGAGTTTAAATATTTTTACTATACAAAGTCTATAATGGACAGAAGCTAGAGCCTCCATAATCTTTTCTCGATCAATATCCTCATGCAATAACTCTGTAAATTACTCATAATAATAAGTGTATAAATTGTTTAAACAGTTACAAAAACTTCAGTGTACAGTTCAGGAAGGCGGTTTTTAAACCGTTGAATATTTTCAGCTGTCGTTATTGTGTGAAAGCGCAAATAGCAGCGACGCGCACGTTTCATTTCTCGCACATTTCCAAACCGTTCCGTTATAATTGATTTTACGAATTGCGCCTTTACTTTGTTTGTTGTACACTTGGTCCATTGTCAATTTGTAAATGAAAATTGTATTTTTGATGACGACGCTATGTCCGGGATTATCTTTTTTTATTTTCCCTCGTGTATTTTGAACAGCAAATTCGCTATGTTATTGTTTAATAACGGTGTTTGCTTTGGAGTTTGCGTTCGAAATAGAAATTTGAAACGTTCATCTGTTTCGTATTGTATATTTGTCTTGATAACAGCGATGTTGCATTCGTTTAATGACGTTTATTTAATATTCGTTTTCGTGGAATATTAAATTATAATATTTGTATACGTAGATAATAATTACATTCAACGTAGAGAAATAAATAGATATCGTAGAAAATGTTACTATTCGTAAAATAACTAGTATTAAGCAAGGCAATGACCAGCTAATGACAAATGTGCCGCTTACGTGTAGTAGAACAATGATAAATATAAACTACGCGAGATTAGATTCCACATCACGCTTGCCTCACGACACTTTGAGTTCGAAGTCGCGAAATATTCCGTGATTTATTGCTAACAACGGCCTAAGAGCTGACCGACGACGTCACACGACACACAGGACTCCGCCCGCACGCCACCGCGCGTCACACCACCGCGTGACCGAACTGCTTTATCGCGTTATTCTCATAATAAACTATAATTAATCGCTCATGAATGAATTGCAAATGCACACATGATATATTTAATTGATTATTGAAGTAATTATGTGTAGTGGCTATTTTGGTCAACATAATGGTAAATTGAAAAGGTTTATTGTTGTTATACTCGTATGTTATTTAAAGTTACAATTAACAATGCGAAATAAAATTGAAACGCAAACTAGTTTAATTTTTAGTCATTGAACAATGCGATAATTTAATTATTTTTTATCATGTTTAAAGAACTCAATAGGTCGCTGCAATTACTTTACCAATTATTATAAGATACCAAATATGTTCGCAATGAGGCATTTTAAAGGGAATAATTGTAAATAGTTTTATATTCTATATGTCGTATTTTTTTTTATCTTTTGTTTCTGTTTGTCTCCAAGTTAAATAAATAAATAAATTTTTGTGTATCTCTGTTTGCTCCTGGGCAACTGTGCAAGATATATTATAGTCCCGTAAACATTCGCACAAACATAGGCACACACACTCGTCGTAAACTTATCTAGTCCAATGCAATGATGCATGTGCAATATGATTGGAGGAAGGTTTAAGTATATTGTCAGAGATACGGGACATATATTCAACAATCCTAGAACTGAAAACTAGAAACTGGGAATCGAACCCAGTTTCTGCTAAACAGCAGCCAGATACTTTAACCACTACGCCATGTCGCCGTCAAATCAACTACGTCAAATCTATATATATCTAAAATAACTGATTGTGTAAAGGAACTTTTCTATGGGAAGCTTTGGGAAAGCGCGTGAGCTGTCCGACTTATTTAATCCAGTCCCATTTTCGTAATCACGAAATTTCTTTAAAAAACCGGATGATCTCGTCAACCGTAAAAAATAGGTTAATAACCCATGAGACAATAACGAATAGCAAATGTGCTGCTACAGCGGGATGTGGTCCATTGGAATGAAATAATGTCATCTAAGCGGGTGAGATTCTTTTGAAATTTTAAACGCAAGAATATTGTTATAGCTTATTTAAAATTGTTTTTCCTGTCGCTTGCATCATCGGGAGATAGCCCAGTTGGCTAGTATCGCAGCCATGTAACTACGGTTAATATTCGTTTTTTTTCCAATGTATTATATCAATTGGCACCGAGAGATTTGTTCTGAAATATATCGTGGTGCAATATAAGTGAATTAATTTATTTAGGTGGGTGCACATATATTTTTTTAATTTAAACTAAGTTCCAATTTTACGTGTTTCCAATTTGTTTATATTTTTTTTATTTATTACATTGAGAGTTGTAAACGAGCAAACAGTTTATCTGATGTTAAGTGATTCCTGCGGCCCATGAAATCTACATTCATCCTTGACAAGGAATCATAATGCAGATGCGTTGTCACCCTTGAGGACTGAGATGGAATGCCTCGTCACCAGTAATAAAAGTCTCCGGATCCCTTCACTCACCAAACGAAACAAAAACACAGCAGCTTTATGCTGTTATTTCACGCCGCTATTCTGTGTGGCTTTTTTTTCTTTAATTCAAAGGGTATATTTGATATAACATATAGACTTGTCTGCAAAAGCATGGCATAGGATGATAATACCTACATCATACATCCTGACCTCAGTAGTCTATACGGCAAACATATTTATGTATATATTTTTATATCTGTTTCTTTATAATGTTTTCTTTTTTTTTTTTACCAAGAAACTTACAGCTATTATTTATTACAATAAAACACCTTACTAACAACTAAAGTAGTTACGTTAAGTAAAAAAAAGTTAAGTAAGTTAAGTTTTCACATTTAGACTTTTGATTTTTAAAACGAAAATTAAATTACGAAGAAAAAACAACATAAGTACAACTTCTTCTTTCACGTTAACAAAAATGAAACTAGGAAATATATATATATAAATATATATATATATATATATTTATATATATATATATATACATATAACTAACAAATAACCATTACTAAGATATGTACATACTAATAGTTACTAGTGACAAACAAGCAAACATAATTAAAATACATTGCTCGCCTCTGAGAAGTAAGATGGTATTCCCCGTCCAATTATAAGTCCATGACGGTTACGCTGGAGACCTGCTGGTGGTTTCTTTCTTTCTCTGTAGAGCTTGCAAGTCTACTAATATGTCTAATGTCTAATATAAAGTAAGAGCTGATAGTGCGGTATAAGCTATATCCGTTGGCCAGTACCCGAGTACAGTCTTCATAACAAACAACATTTATACCGATGGGTCGCACATGTAAACATCGTATGCGAGGTTCCACGGTAGTGTAACTTGCGGAACCCCACAGTTCACCTGCTCGGATTCAACGAGGCGCTGCAGGTTGAGTCACGCGATTATAGGCCAGAGCCTCCCAGGGTAGTAAATTCACGATGTTAAAATGCCAATGCCATAGCACACCGGATTAAGATCTGACGCGCCTGATCGGAGTGGCGATCCTAGAACTCGATGTGCACTTGTTGAGATGGTCGGTAATTTTATTTTGAACAGTTTTGTGCCCTACACACAAATGGGTCTGTACGTAGATGGAGCGGTTTTGCCATTTTTATACTGATTAGAAACACTTTGTCACTGTTAATATTAAATACATAAAAATGTACATAGCATATTTTTTAGCATAAAGTACAAAACTATGGTCCACAGTTAATCAGTTATGTATACCGTGTTGTCTGAATTTATTTCAAAATTATGAATAACAATCAGTGTTTCTACAGCAAAATGGTCCTTGCATTGTTTAGGCTGCTCTCTGTTATAATTGTTCGCACGTCTTGCGTCTGAGTGTATGACAGCAAGTTTGTTTAATATGTCTATCATTCCGTCCGTACGTAATAACTGACGCGTATTAGCTGAGAATATTACAACCGGATGCAACGTTAATGCTTAGTGTTGTTTTGACTGTAAAATGTCCCTGTTATTCGTATATTGAGAATACTTTGTGTGTACATTAAACTACATTGTGTGCGCGACAGCTTTTCGGTGACAATGTAACATGGAGTGTGTGTGTTTTAATTTTGCTGCATAGTTATTTTTCACCCTAGATTCTGTTGATTTTCAATCTTTACTCGCTTCACACATACTACTAATAGTTTTTTTAGTTCTATACAGTTATACTCCATATTGCGAAGAATACTTATTCAGCCACATGCCGTGTAACCATTACGTAAGATTGGTGCGTTGCGGGTACCGGGTTTGATGTAC
Organism: Teinopalpus imperialis; assembly: GCA_029286865.1. Taxonomy (NCBI): domain Eukaryota; kingdom Metazoa; phylum Arthropoda; class Insecta; order Lepidoptera; family Papilionidae; genus Teinopalpus; species Teinopalpus imperialis. Next base: position 10,992,103 of record JAGSMU010000016.1, read on the forward strand.
AGACGAAAAACAATATTGGTATATTACAAATTTTGGGTTCTCGGCCCTTGGTGTGTTGTATGAATATGTTTTGTGTCTTTGAAACTGCATCTGAATCTTCCTCCGTTCATTTCCTCCGTTCATCCGTTCATCCGTTGGACGTGCATTATATTGGACTACGGACTCAGGTTCAGACATCATATATCTACATCGCATATATATTATCCATAAGATACTGCCATAGCTGAAATCGATCAGAGACGCATCATGATGTATTGTATTATCTGTAGTAACAAAATATTGTCAGTTTCTACTACTTAATAGATAATACTTAATATATGTCTTCACTATCTACCTTAGTACAAGCTAACACCTTATTTTATATTAATGCTGACAAACGGGCGTACTGTTCAGTTGATGGTAAGAGATGACCGTGGCCCATAACATCTACATCTATTCGTAACAAAATATCAAGGTGTTTTTACACTCGACATCTGAGAATGCTTCGTTACCTGTTACAGGGTTTTTGGATCGAACCATACGAAGCACAGCGTATATATAATAGCTTGAACGATAACTTTACATTATAATTGCGTAAGATATTGTTTGGGACTTCCAAAAATAATAATTATTACGAATAGATAGAGGATCCAAATTAGTTGCATTATAAAAGAGCAAATAACAGAATTAAATAGATGTGGTTAAATTTCGTATCGCTTTCAATGGACTGCATTGTCCAGCTCGTAAGTTCCGTGTTCAAAAATAGATGAAGTATCAGCATTTGCAATAAACATTAAACAAACAACCGATGTTGTGACATCATATATAAAATATAAAATAATTTTTAAAATAAATAAAGCGCTAATTTTCGGTTTTACTTTTTTCGTCTTAACACAATGAATTTTTATTTTAGAACATAAGTTATCGAACTCTGTTAGCCGTATCAGAATCCCCGTTGTATTTTGCGAGGCCGTTGGTAGCCATCAAAGACACAAATAAATTTATAGAACTGTGGGTTTGGGTTCAATAACATCTAGTAGCAATAGTCGAATTCAATCGAGTATTCAAATATATTTTTTGTTAAAATATGGCTTACCTCCGCCATATTTTCATATTTGAACAAATAATATTATAGAAAATCCTACATTAAGTTGTATATGTATATAATTTATTGTAGATATTCGTAGGGTTACATCCTAATAAAAATAATAGCAACTTTATTCTTAAGAAGAAAATAATGAATATATTTTTAAATATTAGAATAATTTTTTCAATGGTTTGCAATTAACTATTTATCAAATTAATTAATTCTGAACTTAATTTCCTTGACCGCTATGTTTTCATAACAGAATCGAGAATATACTGTATATTCGTCGTATTCTTTCTTACTGCTGACTCGTTTACGTTTATGCAATTGTAAAAATCCTTTATTTTGAAATGTACGTAATTATAATTGGAGATAATTATATAAATTTAACGGTTGAGCGGTAATGCGCGTCTCATTACGTCGCTCGGAATTTGATAAATGAGAGAATTGGAAAACGCCTTGAAACGCCCTACGCATCGTACGGGATATAAATGAGTATTATATTGTCTACGCACCTAAGTATACCTATCTTTCCGATAACCGATCAAGAATACGGCAAGCGCTTAAACATCCAGTCTTTTGTTTCGTTTTGCCAACCAGACCGAGGCGGCTTGTTGAAATATTTGGCTGATGGCCAGTGCTGTAAATTAAAGTAATTGTTTTTTCTTTTTTTTCAGGTAAATGCTGAAAGATATCTCCGAGGAACAAGTGATGTGAAAAACCCCTCGTGAAGCGTGGGACGCGTTTCGTTGTCACCGCGTGACTTCAATCAAATTATTATTTGGCTATGTCGTTCGGTGTGTTATATAATAATGTAATTCTCGTTATACGTACGACATGTTAATATTGTGATAAAGTTGTGAATTAAAAAAAATTGTAGTATTGTCATAATGTAATTGAATCAATACAGGCTGATTTAAATTCTTGCTCTGGCAGTTTTTCTTGCAACACTGTTATAATATGCATAATGAGGAAGTAAAATCATAACATTTTTGACATCATGCATGAAACGGGGAGTTGTCTGTAATGTTACAAATATAAACCATATAACTTACATTATTTACAGTAAATTATTTTTTTCTGGCTATGTGTGAAATAAAATAACATTAAAGTGAGCTCGTAAAATAGTTGTAAACATATATATATATATATATATATATATATATATATACTTGTTATAATTATAATAGTTTATATTATTATGTATATAAAAAGTTGTAACAATTAAGAATCTAGCGAGAATCTTTAATATTTTAAATCTTTTTATTATAATTACGAAATAACAAAATTATCGTTCAGTTAAAAGGGAATATACTTGAACCCATGAGTTACATGTTTTATATTTAAAAGAAATAGAACAATTTCACCACCATTAGAAGTTCTATATACTTAAATATTTGGAATTACGTAAAACATTAAAGTGGATACCGACCACAAAGCAAGTACATAAGTAAACACAGTCAAGTATCCACTTAAGTGACTATTGCCAAATATAACGTGCACTCTCGACTTCGGAGTGTCGGCAGAAGTGGTTTTGGCAAGCAGACGGGCCAACGTCTGACTTTAATCACGCCACACCTTAACCATGCTTAAATTCAGGCAAAACTCGTAATGAGTTGGAACCAATGAACGTCGCAATGTTTTCAGGTAAAGTATAAGCCGAACGTAGTTATAAGTTCACGAGTATGAAAATTTCTTGCCTAAAGATTTTATCGCTGTTTCTAGGGGGTAAATGATTCATTTCAGATCGCAAATCACACGTGATTGCGGTATTCATACTTTTTATTGAAAAATATGTAATACAAGAAATTTATTACCAATATTTAGATATCTATATATACATAGTAATTCTGTACTTAAACGTATGTTTACTCTACCTAAACGTATGTGGACTCGTCTCGTCAACGTAGCGTACCATAATGGATATGTTATAAGATTGAAGCTTCAAATGTAGTGACACGGCCACCAAACACACATACAAAAAATCGGTACCTGGAAAGCAACGTTGTTTCTCGTTTGGGATTCGAAGCTAAATCCCGCGACGCAGCTGCCAGCTTCTGCAATAATTAATGAAAGTGGAATGGAAAATTGTCATCAGGTAATCTGTTATTTACATTAATACGGATGGTAAACGAGCACACAATTCATCTGATAGTAAATGATAACTGCGGCGCATGTCATCTGTATCAATCCTCAACGAAGAAACATGATGCACATGCTATGTAACTCCTGGCAACTGGATGGGATCGTTACGTGTAATTGGGCCCCCGGATCCCAAAACTCACCATATAAAACGCAGTAGCGTTATTGTGCTATATATATGCAGGCTGGTATTCTGTAAGAGCGAGGTCCTTCCCTAGTCGACCCGATCCATTAGCGTCGGAGCTTGAAACTAGCTCAATATTTTCATGTTTGTCGTCCTTATTTTTATGAAAACAATCCAATTTATAAATAATATTACGTTACGTGCACATCGACTACGGTCATTATTGATATGAAACGATACATTTCACGAGAACAACTGTTATTTTAGAAATTTTATCCAGCGACTTTTTGTTTGTACGAAGTTCGAATCGATATATATTTAAATAGAAAAATCAATATGTTACGTTGGACTGGCGATCAACAGGCTTCGAAATTTGAAAACTACCAGCCATTTGGAGCAATAAATCTGTTGAGCTGTCGCCGGCAAGTGGCGACCATTCGCGATTGCAGATTGATTCGTTGATTGAAGAGCCCCATTCGTTTCAGCCTGCACGGACTGGCACAGTCTTAATTGCCATCGGAGATTGGTGTATTGAATACAGTATACCTTTCAGATATATAGTCTTTATATTTCCTATTCTCTTCATTTGTCACAAACGCAGAAACCTTTTATACCCTTTGTTCATATAATGATAATATATTTCAATTTTAGTTTTTAAAACCTAAAAATTATTATCTTGAAAGTAGTATAGTTATTTCAAATACATCACCGTAATCACACAATCGGTTTCTCTAAGCAGTCAAATTGTTATTGTTTTCTTAACAAAGATTTATGAACTAGAATTAAAAAAAGTAATAATAATTGTGTTACGAAACAAAATTAAAAAAACTAAGACGACACGACGGGTTGGTGTCAAGGAGCGTATGATACCAAAGCGTGAAGTGGGCAGATGTGCTTTGCAAGGGATTGTCGCTCTCGACCCCGTCGACCCAGTTTACTAACTTTTTCGATTTACACGGAATCATTTCTTGAGCCGTTTTATATACTATTTCTTACGTCAGAGAAATCTTGTATATAGATATTAATCTGTGTCGTATTTATTTATACTATGAAAAATTCAAAAGCATTATTCTTAAACAAATGCTACGTTTTGTTTACAAAGATTATAAAAAAATATAAAAGACCGAATCGTTGTAGTGATAAAAATGAAAACGACGTATGAAGTATAATCACGTAATTGTTTAAAAATGTGAATATTTAATTTAAATGTATATTTTCTACCTTTGTGCTTTGTAAGTCTGCGGAAAGTCAGTGGCTCAAGATCGTGTTTTGTGGTAGTATTTGGTGGAGATCTATGTTTATCAATCGGCTATAGTCGACGCATTTTAAACTGAGTCGTCGGGCAATAAATGTCACTGACAGTAGGAATGTGCACGCAATGCAACTTATTATACTTAGCTACCTGCACTCTATTACTTAGCTACCTGCGCACGCGGGGTCGATGCGTCATCGTGACCTTCATTAGCACTCTGACTCCTGATTGGTCGTTACGAGTAAGGGTTGTTGTTTTTCTATAATTATAAGATTTTTTGTTATGACACTCATTACATTTACAATGGAAAATTTATTTTTTAACGTGGTTTTGAAGAAATATTTTCAGATAGCGAAAAATTCTTATTAATACTTAACATTATTTAGCATATCGATCGCACATCACTACACCTCTCCATAAGACCTGTCAGTGCGAGCGAGACAGACAGATAAATATGATTTATGGCCCGAAGCCTTAGCTCATAATGCATCAACTATAGTGATGATCTGAGATCATAAAGGTATCAATAAACATATGTAAACAGTTCATCGGTTACATACACTTATATATTTTTTTATTCATTCGGCATAAAATGTTATGAAATGCAAAAACATCGTTTTCCCCGTGAAACTGGGATATGCCTACTTATTGTTCCTCAAGGGGAAAGAAAAGCCATAAACCTTAGTGGGCCCGGCCGTTGACAAGAATCGCTTCGTGTGTAAGTGGCTGTCGGCGACCGTGCACCGATTCAACGTTCGAACACTCTTCAAAACTCTTTGACAGATACTTGTACGTGGAAGCTGTTGTAACCATGTACTTTTTCGTTTAAAATTTGCTTATTGTGTTTTTTTAAAAAAATATACGGATTTTTTAAAGTTCAACTCAAAGTTAGGTATTAGATTATTAATTTACATTTTTCATGTTCTTTTACGTACGCTTATGAAAGAATAATCACTTTTTATTTTGTCTTATAATGAACAAATAAGATTTAATATAATAACAGGCAGTTAGTTCTCATGGTCATGAATTCGTTAAGATTTGATGAGTTAACTCGACTACGATCAAAGCGTATGTCTTATATTTTGTTTTATTAAGTTTCAAATATGTATTATAAAATTACCTTTAATAATTTACAAAAATACTCAGATTCTTATTCAGCTTTCCAACCTTAGTAACCCTAAGATATTAATATACCTAATCTATCCATTTAAGGGGTAGTCAGAATAACAATAATCTTTTCTTTTTTATAGTTCCGCTTAACATTTAGAAATCAATATACAAATTAGTATACAGTATACAAAAATTCCAAATAAATGTCTTATGTTGTAATATTAGAGAATTCACTAAGATTTTGTTACATACACGCGTCAACGGCCTAATGGTTTAGTGTACATTCTGCAAAATTTCAGGTCGTAGGTTCGTGTCCGCCATTCGATTATTGTCGTGAACTGGCATCCGTGGACCAACCATGGCAACCACCCTAACCAAGCTGAAAATGTTTTAGCTCGGTTGGAGTGGTTAACCAGAATATTAGTAATGCTAATAAACTAAACATATATTGTACTCAATACTTGAACCAGTTCGGTTTTCACAAAAGTTGAGTTCTTGTTTGTTTTGAGTTGGTCAAATAGATTGTGACAAAGTAAAATCCGCTTTAAATCACTAGTAGATTTACAAAAATAGAAAAACAAAAGTAAAATCAGGTAATTAAATTTTATTTAAAGAGTTCTATATATCTAAACACGAATTGAACAAGATGCTACACTTTTTTTTATATACTGATGGAATTATTTAAAACGTGTTTAAATAACTTTTATAATGTCGTATTTTTTTGGGGAATGGAGATGGAGCTAAGACTTTTTAAAAATGTATATTAAAATCGGTCAAAATACTTCCCATATCGCTTGCAAACTAATAGAAATAGAAATATAACATATATTGTGATTAAAATCTGATAATTTCCATGTAATACATGAACATTGCATTCAGCGGACCTAGAAGCGGCAGAAAAGTAAGCGAGTACTTTGAACGCTAAACCACAGGGTAACAAAATATTTACGACTTGCCTTGCTCTGTATTTTTATTATATTTAATTAACTACACCTTGTATTATATATAGACAAATTGTACTTTTATTTTGGCATAAAATTAAATTCTATAAAATATAAATATAATTTATATAGACTAGTCTTAGTAGTTTAGAACGCAGTTTAAAGTAACGCGTAGACAAAAACGCTTTATCAACATCGAGAAACTTTTATAATGTTTCAATTTTGTATTTTATTAAGTACTCATTAAAAAATCCTCTGATTTTATATCCCCCTTAATTTAAAAAGGCGGGTCATTGGGGTTATTCCCCTGCGGCACTTTTGCCATCCTTTCAATTCTTGATGACTCTTGATAACGCTTTGCGGCTTACCAGAGACTATGCGGGTTAATTCAAAGCCTCATCTATTTGTGGCTTCTTGTTGCTATGCTGGTCTTCTTTAGACAATGCTTTGTAGGAATGCATAAAAGAGGATTAAAGCTCGCGAGTTATTATTATTAAACTTAATGTTAGTACAATGTAGTACTATTTATACTACTTTTTTTTGAGGAAATATTTTTTTGTTTCCCAGTATCGTTGCCTCTGTAAAAAGAAATGTATTATCAAAACAACAAATTAATCAAAAGTACACTGCATTAATTATTATTATATTTTTATTGATATTTTAAAAAAGTATATATTTGTTAATCTGGTTGTCCTTTGTTTTTTTTTAATTTTTATTCTTAGATATTCCGTGTTCCTTTCGTTCAATGGCTGGATTTTAATAAGAACTTTATGTCGGTGTCGTAAAATAATGAAGGAATCATAATATGTTATTAAAATAATATATTAGATTCCTTAATATATATGATAATGGTAAATGCATAAATGATAAATGTTGCGATAATGAAAGTAAAGTCTAAGGCACATGTTAAAGCCACACTTGATCAAAACGGCAATGCTCGCAAATTCGGAATGACCAGAGATTCAAATATCCAGAACAGCACTATTAATAAATAGAAGTTTACTTTATTACGTACGTAACGTATCAATTCTGATTGCAACCATGATCAAACTATAATAATCAGATTATGGTGGAAATGTGACTATTATAGTCTGATATTTTGTTCAATATATCTGCGTTACATTATTGTTCTCCGAATAGTTTCCAATCAGGGATACACATATTATACAGATTATGCCGTTCTTGCCAAATGTCAATATCAATTAATGTTTTATCTTGTCGTAAGTATTTGTTAAACTATAGAGGCACTCATCTGTCACTGCGTTTCCTAATTGGAACTAAGACTTATTCGATATGACCAAAGAAGAAGAGATTAAGAAAAGTAGTTGCTAGATACTGTAATTACTGAGCCATAGACAGTTCATCTGGAATATCGATTTTTAATGCTGTCATTTAAACTAACTCATAAAGTTTGTAATATCGCATGTCCTTTGTTATTCATGCATGCAGATTCTTTCGTAATTGCGTTCCAATTAACCTCGCTGGAACATAAAATTAAAATAATCGAAAAACGTATTGTCGATGCCCGAGTGAAATTGCTTCATACCCAGCGCTAAAATTGCAAATTGCAAGTCAGTGGGAAACTTTTCGATGCATTCATTAAAGTGGCTTCAAAACTTCCTTCAATTCTATGCTGAAATTACACTCGACTCATCGTTTCCTTCATTCTTCACAATGCAGATGTGTTTCAGATAGGAAATTCACTAATAATGGTGGAGACGAATACTCAGTGCGAAAGTATGAGTTAGTAGATTTATTTTAATCTGGTACTTACTCTTACTACTTACTACTCTTGCTCTAGGTACCTATTATTATTATTATTTTGTACAAGTTGTCTATAATCAAATATAATAATAAACTTTTTAAATGTTACGTTTCACAACATTGTTTTTACTATACTTTAAATTGTATCTATATCGAAAGAGACTAGGCGGTCATCAAAATTCAATGTGACACCAATAAAAACGTTGTTTGTTTTTAGTCGTTCTGATGCCATTAATTGTAGCGCTCAATTTAATGAAAACATCGATATATTGAATCGCCCGGAGTCGTGACATAATTAATCGGCACGGTAAATCAGAGTTCAAGCGATCAATGCTGGGAAGATCAATGCCGATCCCGATAAGGAGCGTGTTGGTCCATTCAGAGACCCCGTCTCGAACTCCGTAATACATGCATTTATCGAATGCACATTCGCTGTCGTAGATATTGCGTTAAGTAATTCAATAAACAACGTAATATTATTCACTTTCAAATGAGCTAATCTTGACGTGTTATATTACTTATTTATCTGGTTATTTGATGTTTGTAATATAGTAACAATAAAATATGAGTATGGGTAGACTTGTATAATGATTAAATAGTTTGATTTATTATTTTAACATAAGTGCTTCTTGTTTTTCAAACAATTCTAAACAAGAGTGGTTTTTACATTGAGTGGTATGTTAAGATGTTTAATATTCACGTACATTAATCTATGTATCTTAGCAAATTATCTTTTGTCTTTGTAATTTCACCGACTCACTCTTTAAACGTTTTAAAAAAAAACTAATTAATGTTGTATAATAATTAAATATTTGGATACATTGTATTTGTACCTGAGTCTATGATTGTGTATGCAAACTAAACTAAGAACAAAGAAAACAGTAGATTTGTTAGACAATGATCAGAAGTTGCATGTTGCGTTCAAAATCGAAAGTCATTATCATCTGTCATCGCCTAAATACTTATAAAATGATACAGTAATCACTAACTTAATTATCTACCTATGCGTGTTAAAACGTAAATTTTAACAAGTCAATAATTTTATTTAAATTAGACGTTTTTTTATAAAGCTCTCCTTAACTGGTCGTTCTGTAGAAACTGGCAGAAAAGAATGGTCGAGAATCTCAGTTGTAATTTCTCTATATTTTTGTTAAATAGTGGTTTAGGTCTCCATAAAGGTGATAGATAAAGAATCCTAACATAAAAAAGCAAAACGTTATTCTCTTAAAATTTTATTACTCAACAATTCGTTTACACTATTTATAATTTGTCTTTGTAGGTAGTTGTTCAACATTTTCATAAAACAACAAATTTAATAAAGTGGCAGTCCACGTTGAATAATTCAGGTGCGACGCTGGGGCGGTATACATTATTTATGATGATGACATGTCGTAGGTAACATACGTCTATCTTGGCGGTGCGGTTATGCATCTTGGGCACGTCGTGGCAATATCGGATACTTGGTGCAGTTTGCCGAGACTTCTCATTACGATGCGTGTAACTGTAATATAGCGCCTTAGCACTGCAAGGACAATTGGAGTTGGGTTGCGAACTTTTAAAATGTTTTTATATAAAATAATGTCACGCAACGCTGTCTTTAATCAGGAAAAAAATGATCTATAGCGAAACGGGGCAGTTTTTACTTGAAACTCTATTTATAAATGTTTAATTAATTTAGTATTTTTTTATTTATCTTATAACATAACTTGTACATCGGAATAAGGACATATTTTGATCTAATTTTTTGTATGGTCCATGGTGCTTTACGAATATTATCCAGTAACAAATATCACGAGCGATAGCATAAGATAAATAATTTTAAATTCATAAAACTTTCTTATTTAATGAAGGCGTGCCTTTTAACAGCAATGATATCATGAAGTGATAACTGTAAAATATTAGCACTCAGCGACCCCATTAAGTTATTTCCAGCAAAGTAAATTGGTAATCAATCTTGCGCCTAATCAGATTGTAAAAAGACTATGAACTTTATTTTTAACTTTGCGCGGGAACGGCATCATGAAATATGTAATAGACAAACGTAATAAAACTCAATTGATTTGTTTCGAACAATAAACATTGTTCCTATAAATCAACGAAATGAATTAATAGAAATGGTATTACGTAGAATTTGTTCAAATATTAAACATGTTTCAAATATTTGTGAGGGATTATGAACACGAAAATATCTCATTTAATTTAGATGTTTTATAGTGGATTCCCTTCATTATAAATTTTTAGCTAATTAAAGTTATTTGTATAGTATCCTCTATACTGGCAACCTTTAAATTAACCGTATCATTTCTAAAGTAATGAAAATAAATTAAATTCCGCATGCATTTTATATTTAGCCTGTGTGTTTCCAAGTGTATATAGTAAAAATACGTTGGAACTGTTTTGTAAAGGCGGGTTTGTATTATGCATACACTGTGAATACGAGATGTAGAAGTGTGAATACAATTTCGACTTACAAGTATGTTACTTTCACTGGCACTGAACCGTTACTGAACCGACGCTAGAACGGTGTAGCACAAATAATGACCATTGCCCAATTATGTTACAGGGATATTGTTCAAAAAGTACCTTAATAAAAATAAGAAGTAAAGTAACGTAGATATTTATTCTATTTATTATATATTCTATAAACTAACAAGCTTCTATAAACTGATTTAACCTGGGAATGACCACACATTCACAGAATAATCTACAGCGTAAAGTGGCCGTTTAATGGTCTTGTGTTTCGTATCGTGAAAGACAAATCTGAAACCATATTACTGATTCCATGCATTCCATCTCAGTCCTCGTCCAACAATAGATCTCCTAGTCTTCTTAACATCTAATACACACTATTATTAAATTTATTAAATTATATTTAGAATAACGCTAATGAAATAAAACTGCCACCTCTGCTACGGTTATTTGTTAGCACATTTATTGAATTTTTGGGTGTAATAAAAAAAATAACAAATGGAAGGAACTTGTCATTTAAATGGCACGATTGTATTGTTTTAATTAAAACAACATATATATGAAATTTTGTAACTATATATTGAGACGGACACTGCGTTCAATGCAATGAATAAACAAGGCAAACGCAACTGATTCTTACCAGATGTGCGTAAAACAAGCATTGACGCCGCAAGCCATGATTCGGTCTATTTAGAACGATCTAACACAGTCTAATGAAGACTTACAAATAGTAAGTTGACCCGATCGTTTGTAAATGTCGTATGCAACCAACGTGGATGAATTGTACGGGTATTTCATAGTCAATAGCGTTTAAATTATTGATACGTATAATAAATGTTATGCTTTTAATAAAGATATTTTTGTTTATTTTAAATTTAATAATTGATATACATATATTACGGTTACTAGGATCGTAGTGAACTGACATTAAAATTTATCATATATTATAAATCTCATGGAAATCAGAAGCTAATTAAATTAACAATCAAGCATTTAAAATATTTTAATAAAAATAATAGGTCTTTACCTATGAAATTGCCGTTTTGTCATACAATATATAACTTAAAGTATTTCTTTTTTACACTTTTTTATTCTGTTATTTAAAGTTATCACCCATGTAATCAATGCGTCTTTGCCAAAGCAGTGGTAGTTTAATGATGCCGTTCTTGTAAAAATCAGCTGGACGGGAGGCAACAAACTCTTCAAAGGCATTTTGTACTGCCTTTCGGGAATTGAATTTTTTTCCCTCAAAAAAGTTGTCCAAATTTTGGAAAAAGTAATAGTCGGTGGGTGCAAGGACTGGCGAGTACGGTGGATTAGTGAGAGCAACCAACCCCAATTCTTGCAGCTTGGAGACTGTCTGTTGTGCAGTTTTTTACCTTGCCAATTTGTCGCAAATGGACCATTATTGTTTTGATGTTAACATCAAAAGCTGCTGCTAACTCGGTGGTAGGTTGTGTATCACCAGCTTCCACAATCGCCTTAAATTCATCATTGTTGACCAATGTGTCCGAACGACGATTCCTTTTTCAAATCAAATTTCCAGAACGGAACCGGGGAAACCAATTACGGGTTGTGCGTTCGTTTGTTAAGTTCTCTCCGTAAACTTTGTTGATGTTACGTGCCGTTTGTGCCAAGACGGAATATGAATATGAGTATTCCATAATTACACGAATTTTTAAAATATCCATTATGACGAAAAATGTTCAAACGTAATGAAAATGCAAAGCTAATCAATAAACAAAAGACTGAATTTGTAAAAAGAATTTCATGTTTTTAAAACAAAATTTAATTTGAATTTTGAATTCACAGCCAATCAAAACTTTTTTTGGTTTGACATGGCCAATACTGAAGAACGGCAATTTCATAATATACAAAAATTTTAATAATTTTGTCAGGAACCATCGTATTTTGTTACTGAGAAACCGTTTTGAATGGTTAAATAAAAGTATTCAAGGCTTTAAATTATAAATATATTTAATATATATAAAATAAGATACCAGTCATTGGCTTTACATCCAATCCCAAATGTGGAAATATTTGATACGTATTTTGTACGTTAAATGTTTAAATAACTACATACAGGAAGGATAAATAAATATCTTACTAGGTCTAATATTTACCTAACAATGTACCTAACACTGGCTATAAACTCGTAAATGTTCCTAGACTCAATCGTGGCCCGAGAATTCGCAACTGTGTTTTCGTATCTTCAAAAATCTTATTAACAATCGCCTGCCAGGGACATAAATTGTTAAAGATTAGGTATAATCTGTTCAATACAATTGGTGGTACATATATATTGTATTAGGGAATCGCATTCGGGACAACCAAACACATGTTAATTCGGCTTGCCTGTAGAACTGCGCCTGGATCGCCATGTGAGGCATAGTAGGTTTTGATAACTTCTCATCGAAGCTTGTACGTACTGCTATGTAACACGTATGTAATATTAAGCCATAAAGCAGCATTATTAATTATAATCAAATTAAAAACAAAATCTGTTTTATTCATTTGTGTCACTCAATTTCGCGCAGGTATATATAATTTACACGTTTTAGAACAGCCTCTAACTATTAGTTAAGGATTATAATAAACGTATAAATTGGAAATAGAAGTACAATGAATTAATTATTACATATACTTCCTCGATAACTTGTCCATACATACATATATATTTTTACGTAGGCGGTGCTATCGACAAAGGTTTATTATTTATGAACCATATGTATGTACTTTATGTACCAATTTCTTAGTAGCGAATATTGGTCGTAGTTCAAAGGGCATTGCCTTGCAATTATTTATTTTACGAGGCAATATTTACAGGCATCAATTTTAGGGTTGCCTTTCCTACAAACTTTAGTGCGCTTTGATTTTAATACACAGTATAGGTGCGTATGAAGTTAAATAATAAATTAGGGTGAGAGGGTAAAATAAATATCAGCTTTATATTATTTTACCCTCTTACTTTATTTTAGCCTACCTTTTACATTTTAAGACGAAATTAACAAAGAAAATTTTGGACATAAGCATTTTGCTTTATGTTTTGAGTAAAACTCCCATATTTTATATTGACGTTTACTTTTTGACGGTAGTTAATTTTATGGAGTTAGCTTACAATAAAACAATAAAAAGAAAAAGCAGCTATTGCAATTATCTACAGCTTTGTCTATTGAATGTAAAACATTTTTATTGAATTCATCTTTTAAGTTCTTATTAAGAAACGATTCACTTAATTCAGAATTTCCGCTTACTTCGGTTAATTTTTATATAATAACAATATAATGGAACACATATTAATGTCTATGACATAACAGAATAAGCAAAAATATCTTTTTGTTGTACATTGTAAAATGTGTTATTAAATATTCATTTGATAGTTTGATTTATGTTTTCTGTTTAAAGGTAAAACATGTACATCAATGGTTATTTAAAAATTTCCATGACACATAAAGTAAGATAAAATAACGACGCCACATTAGCAAATTGACAAATTAAGCTTATATTTGACTGAACAGGAGCGACCGGTAAGGATCGAACCATGCGTAATATAATACCCGGAAAATGAGAAAAATCCGGCCATCATTTTGTTTCGCATCGTTGGAATTAATCCCGTAAATAATTGACGCTATTTTCGATATAAAACAGTAGTAAATGGTTTGCCAATCAAAATCTTGTACATCTATCTTCTTTTATATACCCTTTTTTATAATTTTATGGTAACAAACTAGTGGTAGAGCTGCACTGCAGATTGTTTCTAGCTGCAGAACGAATGGGTCAGCTCGACCGCCCCCACAAAATACCAGTCAGGACTGAAAAGAAATAGGTTGATGAGGCTGCTGACTTAAGTAACATGATGAAATAGTAGAGTTAGAGTTATGTTAATCCTCTTGTGAAACCTTTTGGTTGACTGCGTCGAGCGTAATATACCGTTATTCTGATTTCCCGTTTTATTAATTTTGTTAATTTCGATAAGTATTTTTAAATTCAAGCATTTTTTTTTTTTTTTTTTCTTCCTTTTATTGTTTTATTTTAATTTTTTTATTTTCGTTTATTTCCTATTTATCTGCCGCTGACGGTCGTTCGCGTGATTTGTCTGGGTTTCTGCAGAATACCAGCACTGATTACCCTCCTTGGGTAATCGGTATCACGCTGAGCAGTTAACCCTGTCAGTTCGGCGTTGCAACACATAGTCTTGGTGCCTTTAAGTGGACTGTGGATCTTTTGAGTATTTGTAATTCTTATTATTTTTTCTTTCCCGTTATTATTATAATTTTTTTGTTTACTTTGTTAATATTATTGATATAATTTTATTTGTTTGTGTGTTTAATTTGTATTGTGTTGTAATTCGTCTAACCGATTAAATGACTTACTACTTACTACTTACTTCATGTAGGATAGCTTTTTATAGATGTACAAATATCTCGTTATTCTTTACTGGATACACGTATTAACAAATTATGCCATGATGACTATAGAAATGCCATCAATGTCCCAATATTGGATGCGATGATAAGGAGAAGTGATGTAATTTGTAATGGATTACTTAAAATGTTCTCTTGGAAAGCCTGACATTTGTTTTCTAATGATTCAGCTATGCTAACAATTTTTGTGGTTTCTGTCACCTGGGTACAGTATATTAAAATGACTTTAGTGTTCGCGACAATTCAAATGGAATTTAATCCTCCTCCTGTTCTGGCGTCCGATGGAATGCTTTTGAAAATATATTCATGTTTCATGTCTAAGGTGAGGTACGCAAACTAGTATTAACCCGGTTGTCAATAGCTTTGTAGTGTTGAGTTGGTGTCAAACTAAGACACAAAGTATTTTCTCTAATATTTAATAAAATATAAAATGTATAAATCTCTTTTGCTAGTACTACTGGCACAAAACTTAGAAACGCATAGACGACATTTGATAACTGGAACGAATGTCAGAAAATGACAAGTTTCGGGAAGATAAGATCTGAAAGGATCGGCACAGGGAGGTTCTGGGAAATATAAATGTCGACCGTATTCAATTACAATACTTACATCCGATTCCCTAATTCGTAAGAAAAATAGTTTCGAATCACACTTGGTCCAAGGACACATTGAATTTCGACTCCAAAAGTATCAGTATTCTGACCGGACATGCCCTGAAAACTCTAATCGAAATTTTCAAGAAGACAGTATACATTTTATATTTGTTACATTTTTTTTTATAAAAAGGGTTATTTATCATTATATTAAATAAAATAGTCTAATAGTCTTTTTAGTAGACAAGATATAACAATAAGGAATCATAATGCAGATGCGTCGTTATTCCCGAGATCTAAGATCTGTAGAGATATGAGATGAGGTCTGTTTGTTTCACTCACGAGACAAAATATTGAAGCGCTAATTTATACTTGACGCGTTGTTTTATCATTATCTCAAAATGTTTAAGGTTATAAATTATCCTTTTCAAACCTTAAGAGCAGTTATATAATATTTCAACTAAACAGTTTGTTTTGTTAATTATTCTATTTTGTTAACCCTTGAATGATTCCGAAAATACCTACGACGTTTGGTATATGGCGTAGCTGTCCACTTAGGGTTCGGTTCGCAATAATGGCGGAAACGAAAGTTTACAAACACTATTATTGTTTTTATAAAAGCTTCAATACTAAAATATCAATTTGTACAATAGCCCTTTATAAAGATAAAAATATTTTTATGGTGTTTTTTAGTAATTATTTGATTATAGATTTTATCCGGTTGCATTTATTTCTGATATTTTTTATTGCGAAACTCACGTTTTCAGATTGCAGGGAGTGTTTTCGGCAGCTCGATTTTAGAATATAAATAGAGAAACGATAATATTTATACAAGCACGGTCGCCTCGATGCTCATCCGGTGTCGATCCGTCACAAATGAATGTATACGGTTAAAAATAAAGAAAAAGTTGTTCGTTTTAATGATTTAAGTGGTATATAACTACGTTTATAATACAGTATATTTACGTATTACAGATTTTTTGCCATTTACAATACTGTTTGTTGGTTAAATGTACTTTTTTTGCTTGCAGACTATAATGGTATATATATATATATATATATATATGTATATATATTTGTCACAAAGATATGTGAGCATTGAACTAATATCGTCGTTGGTCTAGTCGACGGTCCCCGCCGATCTCAATTCTAGCACCACAAGCTATATTGCATTTTCAATTTATTAATTTTAGATGATCTTGCAACATATTGCGTCTGTGACACGTTAACAAATTAATTAAGAATTCCTTTTAATCAATTAATATCAGTTTATGTTAGTTTCTTCATAATTTGCTACGTAACGTAATTGTAATGATTAAATTCGAGAGGGTTTGACGTAATGCCTTGCTGCAGTGACGCACACGTTTGACAGGAAGGCGTGCAGTCTATTGCTGGACGCTGAACGCAATTATATAGTTCTAAATATTTATGTACACTGTGGAACTCTATTCGTGTAACTCTGCAACCAATCGAATTGTCTCGCAAAGATAAATGATGTCGGCTTCTCGCTTTAAACTAATCGTTATATTTGTAATTTCTCAATCCACTGCCCGTTGAGACGAATTTATTTCGACATGCTCTCTGACGGCAGTAGTCACAGCACAGGGAAGGTAAAAAATAGTTTATATTTTTTATTACCTTCTATTTCTTTTGTCTTTTAAGTTTTCTTTATGGCCTTGTTACATTTTATTAGTATTGGTTTAATAAGGATGTCTACAAATTAATGATCTGTTGATTATAAAAATACTATTCAGAAAATAAAAAAAAAATCTATTTAAATCCTAAATTTTAGAAATTCAGAGAGAGTATCGAAAGCAACAGAAAATGTCAAAAACACATTTAACTATACAGAATATACCAATAATACAATTTGTTATCGCAATTTATATATGATAAAGTAAAGCTGCAGCAAATTTTTATTCACGTTGAATGGGTCGGCTCGACCGTGTAAGGACCTTTTTCTCGCAAAAATAGCAATATAATACTGCTGTTTCGTACGGTAAATGTAGGGATTAGGGGATCAATTATAATTATTTTCGAAGATGTATATAGATGGTACTTGTCATTTCTTACCATCAGATGAACGGTGTGCTCGTTTGTAACTACAAATATAAACAAATTGAAAAGTAATCCGTAATGTATAAATATTAAATGTAATTTTGCTATTTTGGTGCTTACGAAATTCAACTGGAAAAGGCTCGATTTATTTATGCAAATCCTCATAGTCTAACGGTTCTGAGTTATCAGTCTATTCAGAGTTGGCGCCTATTGAGTTTTAGATCGTTAAAAGGTGAATGCTCCTGTATAAAATTTCCATTCCATTCCACCGTCTTGATTATTTTGCATTATGATGTGTGAGGTTATGTTAAAGCTTATGGTATAATTTGCACTACATATTACTTCACGCTCCGTATGTTTGAACTAATAAACATATTTCTCCCCCAAAGTGGAGTATCTCTACCACACGCTGACCTTGGTGACAGGTACCGAATCAAATGTAGTGTTAAGAAAAAACACAGTGCTTTAAATGCAAACCAGTAAAGTTGTGGTTATACGACGAACCCTAGTATCCGATGACTAGTAATAAAGATGATGGAATCTGTATAAATGATAAGTTCAAATCTGACAGGCCCTGCCTAGGTAGTGAGAATTATTGTGAATAAATTCAGTTTTGCTAGGATTCCTGGAAAAAACTGGTATATTGGACAAAGAAATGAATTTTAATTAATAAATAATTATTAAGAGCCTCTAATAACGTACGTTGCTAAATTACGCGACGGGTACGCCTCAACTTTTCAATTACAGAAACGAGATGAAAAATATTTAGTTAATAGCAAGATACACCGACATTCTCAATAGGAATTAGCGACAGTGCAATGCGGTGAACATTGCAACGTTACGTAATTAACAATAGAGCAATTAAGTTTGGCGGGCAACGTTGCTCGTACGTACCGAAATGCCATTTCGCGGCGGATGCCCCCGCCGCCCGCGCTGCGTTCCGCTACGCCAATGGACAATGCATTTCGCTGATTTTGCTGACGTCGTTTTTGCTGATTTCCATTTCCTCCCGCTCGTATGCTCCATAGAAAGATTGGATAGATACTTCACTTTTGAATGTATACGAAAGGCTACATATGCATATTCCATTTTTAATCAATTGGATATTTGGATTGTGGAATGTTTTTTTAAAACTTTGATAATACAGAAGCGGTAATAGCCTAACTTGATCGTAAAATTCGTAATTTTGGTCTGGCTTATAATTCGCCTTTTAATTGCCTTACATTTTTCAAATTATTACGTATAAAAAAACTACCACTAACATACGTGCATAAACCAAACACCCATATTTATACTCAATAAGGTTAGGTGAAAAATATGAAACTCAAGGAATAATATCTACGCCAATCCGGATATAAAAACCTATAAAAAAATTCTTCCTGTGAATGATTGTATTGAAATTAAAATCTTTACATTTTGTAAGATTTCATTCGCGATTAAAAAGTTTAGGACTTCTGCAATTCTAACGTAATTGTAATAGGCAACATGTCCGATGGTTGACTTAAAGAGTCTCGTAAAACCCTCCTTACAGTGGTTAAATTATATTAATAAACTTCAGCCTAGCTAAACTTTGCATCCATTCATCTGTTGGTTTAAATGTTAACGTTTATTGGATCAAACTAATGCGGTGTGCATTGTATCCTTATAGCGAAATTTTTATTAAAATATCTTCACAAACTTACCATAAAACTTTCCGAGCTTGTTTGTCAGCGAGTTTTTACTTTTATTTATCCCCAGATAGTTCAGGCACATGAAGATCATCTAGTTTAATCTTTACAACGCTTCTACTTTTCCCGATTCCCGTGAGCTCCCACAGGAGACTTTGGTATTTGCTAATTATCTCTGTTACGACACCTTTGTTGTCGCCAAACCAGTATTAATTTTTCTGAATATTTATAGAAGTCTAAAAGTGGGATTTGGGATTGATAAATCATATTGCAACATACGCTAAGTAGCCGCTGACCTTTGTTGTTCCAACTATGTGCTAAGATCACCGAGTACCATACTTATCTTCGGGACAGTTCTCGAGTCACTGTTTTAGTTCTTCATAGATACCTTGTTCAGGTTTGTCTAATGTTGGAGTATACTAATGATATCGAGGAAGTTATTTTGATTCAGAGGAGTGCACAATATATTGAAGCGATCTGAAAAATATGGAGTATCCTGGAATCGCGTAACAAGGTAGTTTTTGTCTTTGAACCCCACGCTTGTTCAGGTGGTCGGACCAGGTGGAATAGAGGTCTATTTAGAAGCAGTAGAACATATCCAGAAGAATATAAATCACTTGCTTTTTCTTAAAGCAGCCTCCCAGGCAAGATGTGTTTCATTGAGGGCAGCTTATATTACTTATAGAGATAAAATTATTGAACTATGATGGCAGTTTTCTCTTCAGGGTAGGCGTTGTGATGTCTATAAAGAAACGTGCTTGAATTCCACGCGCCATAACTTATTACACATGTTTTGTTTATAATTATTCTACCGTTGCTTCAATCACGAATTTATGAACGCGGAGGTTGTCGTGATTACTACCATAATTTTTGGATAGGGTAAACATTTATATCTGGCACCTTTTCTAGACCCAAAACTCCACTCCATGCCTAAAAGGAAGGGAATCGCTACAAGACTTTTACAATCTCAAGTCCATATATATATCAATTAAACAAGTGCGCAGGATATACCTATAAAGGGGACAAACGTATTTGCAAATGCACGTGCAAACATTCGTCATTTACCTTTTAATTCCAGTGGAGTAAAGAACTATTACCACTAGAAATGGATTCATGTCTGGACTCTGATAAATATACGGTATCATCTTCATCAAAAGGATTTTAGTATTGACGGCGGCAGATGGAGGAATCCGGAGTAGCGTCCCGTACAAAGCAATCACCAGACAAACAATTGCTTAGCTAAAGGATCCGGAGAAACTTGAATCATTGTTCAATCAGCTCCTAAATAAATACTGATAAGCAAAGAATAAAACGTGTTTGTGTGTTACATAAAAAAATGTCGGATTCACGTATCCCTCTGACATTGTGTCGAGGCATTACATCGCAGTCCTCAATGGTAATAACCCATCTGTATTATGATTCCTTGTTAAGGATGAATGAAGATGTCATGGGCCACGGGTATCACTTACCATCAGGTGAACTGTGTGCTCGCTTGTTACTCTCAATGCCATAAAAAAACCCATGTGACATCTAACTACTATGATTGAATTAGGTTTAGTTTAATAAATTTGTCAACAATTTAATTTTAGATTACACAAAGAAACATAATAATAGGATAAACTTTATTTGAGAAAACATTTCACGTTGAAATTTAAAGCTAATAAGAAAATTGCGATGGCTTATCGTTCGCACCTTTTGACACATTCTTGTTTCCTCTCACGTTACCGTGCTGCTAATGACTCAATTAAACACAGCCCGCTTAAAAAGAATCGTTATTTATATATACATGAAGCGAGCAAAAATGCGTCGTACTCGATTCTCCTTTAGAACGAAAATTGCGTGTTCAATATTCGATCGATACAACATTGCATGGCACTTCGCAATGTTTAATCAAGGTTTTTTTACCCCAACTTTAATTACAAATGTAAACGTGATATTAATTGTTGGATTAAATTACTGTTTGTTAAAAATTACAAATTGTATTTTATTTACGATTTATACGGAACATGATTTTTAATTTTAGTAAATAAGTTTGTCGTGCAGTAGGCATGAAGCGTTTTCTGGAAGATCAGAGGACTGAGACGGAATTGTTTGCCACACTAACTGGTTCTTATTTGGATTTATATTATATGTACGCATTCATAGACTCACCCTGTGTTGAGTTTCGCATGAGATAGCTTTTTTTTTATTACATTGAGAGTAACAAACGAGCACACAGTTCTCCTGGTGGCAAGTGATTCCTGCGACCCATGACATCTACATTCATCCTTGACAATGAATTATAATGTCACCCTTGAGGAATGAGATAGAAAGCCTCGTCACCAGTAATAAAGGCCTTCGGATCCCTACATTCACCCGACGAAACACAACAGCATTATGATGCTATTTTACGCTGGTATCCTGTGAGGGCGTGGTCCTACCTCGTTTGTGCTGACCCATTCATTATATTTAATATTCATTTTCTATAAATATTTCTCCAACATTTTAGCATATCGTGCTTGCAACAAAAGGTCTGTGTAAAAGAGTAAAGTTTTGTTGTTTATTTAAACTTTCGCTAGACACTACGCGCACACCTAACATAGGCTGTCGGAACAAATTGAAAAGCAAATAAAGGCTTTCCGTTAAAAACGACGAGAACTTTTTCAATTACAAACTTGCGTGGCGTGGGTAAAGCGTCTTGAGTGCGAGGTCGTTGAACTACATTGATACCATAAGTTACAGCGTTGATACGTTGGGGTGTATTATTTGAATAACATATGAAAAGGTTATAAGATAAATTATACTAACAACATTAAAAAATAAGAATAGATAGCGTTTCAGCTAACTAGATTTTAATTTGTAAATACAACAGTTTGACGAAAACATCACCTAACGATCATGCGAAGACATGTATTAGAGGCCATGACATAATTTGACCTTACATTGAGATAATATATGATGCCAGTGAATCAGGCAATAAAACATTTTTAATATATATAAGTAGCCTCTTACTAACAAAATCATATTTATACATATGAAAATAATAAATATTAACCTTTAAATGCATAAGTGCTCATATTTTTAAATGACAGTTCACAGTTCAGATGGACGTGAAATATTTATCAGATTATCCTCAATGTAACTTAGCTATCATTATTCTTTTTAGAGATTACATAAATATTTATTTTTTAGCGAAATTTCAAAGACTAAGTTACTAATCTTATAAGTCATTTATAAATTTCGCACATGTTATAGATATTAATTTACTTATAATGTGCAGTCGTGAACTCACACTGAACTCGAAAGTCCTATAAAGTGATGTACAAGATACGATTATCTGACAACAGAGAATTTCTATGAAAGACTGAAGATAATTACGTTGAAAATAATGTCAGTAGGGGCGAGGTTCGTTGTATTTTATCGTGTTTATCGATAATGTCTTTGTTTAATTCCATTAATAATAATTGCTTCAAAGTTTCGCCCTAAATTTGACAAGCTCTGTTGTTCTCAAGTGAGGGAGGTGAGAAGTCAACTCATCATAGCATCTAGTTCAGTTATCGGTGACGCATAGGGCACTCGCGAAAATTAAATCTCTATTAAAATTTAAGAAAGGGACTCAACTTTTATCAGTTATGAACTTTCGTGACATTTTGCGAAGAATTATTATCGTCTTATCTGCCAGAGTTCCTCGCGAAGTAGATTCAACTTGGTCGTATTTACGTTCGCTCTTTCAATTAAAGATACTTATATCCGTATCTTTCTAGCGATCTAAAGAGATGAAGGTAAGAAAACGTATTATACACTTGTGTAAGTTAGCTTGATGTATTTTTACGAAACTTATGGTGACGAACAAGAACACTTCATCTGAATGTATGTGATTTCTATGGTCAGTGACATCAATACCCTCCCTAACAAAGATTTAAAATGCACATCTCACGAGCCATCAGATGAGCTATGCCCACCTCTTTTATTAAAAAATAACGTGTTGTGTCCTCTAAGGACGAAGATGGAATGCCTCGCTATCAGTATCAAGACTGCAAATGCCTACACTAATCATATGAAACACAGCAGTTAGGCTGCTATTTCACGCTGGCCTGTAAGGTTGCCGTTGTCCGCATCCGGTCAAGCCGACGCATTCATGCTGAAGTGTGGCTCTATTCCTGTTCATATTAAGATGGCATTTTATCTGACTTGGACCATGGCTAAAACGCTTATTTTAGTTTATTATTATATGTCAGTTCCAATTCGTACAATATAAGGCATTAACATGAGCCTAGTACAAAGTATTTTGCTTGTACATTTTAAGGTAATTAATATATTAATTAGTTGACCTGTGCTTGCAGACGATTTTAGGAAAAGTACATGAAAAGCATCCTCCAGCAAAACACTCTTCTAAAATGGTAATATCACCACCGACTCAATTAAGGAGACTGAGAGAATAACAGAGTCCCAAACTTGGAACCAATGACGCTTCTCCAATGCAGAGTGTATTTTTAGGTTTTGGTACATGGTCCGCGAGTCCAAAAGTGATGATTACTAGTTTCCGTGAGATCATTGAAGAGAGCTTTAAAGAAGACTGGTTAGAAGAATAAGCTTTACAATGAAATAAACAATATTAAAAAATATATAAATGTCATACAATAAATAACTTATCACTTATCATATTGTGTCAGAATCCAGAAATATTCTGGGAGCCTAGAATATGGGTACTAAAAAAATAAAATATACAAATGTTAAATATATTTTATAATACATAGTTTGAATAAGTAGGATTGATCGCATACAATGTTAGTAATTACTGATAATTCCGTATAGAGCGAACCAAAATTTTTATTTAAAATTAACGACAGGGACCTGTTAATTACGCAGTATGCCAAAAAGTGAAAAAGAGTAGAAAAACGAGAAGCGGCTGAAACCGCGAGTAAATTAGTCAGCATTGTGTTACACCCACTCGCCTCGTCCCGCGCGGCCCACAAACGCGGGCGAACAGTAAAAGTTAATTAAATAAAAATACCAACCGAATCCACTCCCGCTGAGGTGTCAAACAGCAATCAGCAAATAAAGAACCGCCAATAAGTTAGCTAGGCTATTCAGAATCGAAAAGGTTCTGATTCATTGTCACGATTCATTTTGATTGGACGTGCTTTGATACCGATAGCCGGGATTGCGATCGTTCAAAATTTTAATATTTTTTTTATGTCCCCCTCATATTTGATTCTATCCTGCTGCGGTTTCACGATATTTATGACGAGTTGTTTTGTTTTGGCAAGACTCGGTTTAAACGGTTGGCAATAACTGATACTGTTAGTTTACGTGTACTCATCTGTGCATTCTACCATATTAGTGCCAAATAAGAGAATCTCGTGTTCATCGAATTTAATCCTTATGTTTATACAATTATAAAACTAACCGAGTGTTTTCTATACGTTTATGATATTGTGGGGTTTTTTATTAAAGAGTCTTTGGAGGACCAACGGATTTCTTCATTTACTACCAGCAGAATTAAAACAGAGTGATTTGATGCAGATTACTTTTGCAGGTTCTAGGTAAATATAAGTTTTCTATTTAAGGTCTTAATTAAGGAATCAAGATATTTCAGTCGTGGTAGCTAAGAGTTTAAGCTTTTTTTATTTTTTATAGTTAATTTTGTTTTTTTATTGTATAAGAGGCAAACGAACATGCAGCCCACCTGATAGTAAGTGATCACCGCCGCCCATGAACATCGGCAACACCAGAGGAGTCGCAAATGCATCACTAGCCTTTAAGGAAGGTGTAGGCTCTTTTCTTGAGGGTCCCTAAGTCGTATCGGTTCAGAAACATCGCCGGCGATAGCTGATTTAAAGCTCAGCGGCATGCGGCCCATGGTTAATTCGGTAAAAAATGCAAAGAGATGCAACATCTCTTCGCAATGTCAGTGAATCAAGGCGATTGGAAAGTATTTGGTCATCAATTCGAGCCGCTCTCCGTTGAACCCGCTTTTAATTCACGGTACGTGAGTAATCTGAGCTCGATCCCCGGTGAAATGTTAATTGTAATTTTAAGTGATCTATCACGAGCTTTGTGGTAATGGAAAACATCGTGCGGAGACCTGTATGTCTAAGAAAGAATGAAAAAATATATATTTGAAAGAAATATAAAGTCAATTGCATTCTCACTGGAGTCTTGTGGTTTACTATGCTCTAACACCATCTATAAAGAGGAGGAGGCATGCTCTCAACAAATTTCTATATATACTCGCACGCAGTTACTTTAATTTTTATTTTCATGTTTCATTGCACTGTGCGTATTGTAAACGCATATATATCGTATATATCGTAAGGCAGGCGAAGCCGCGAATAACGGTTAGCTTGATTGTTTGAAGACATAGTTTACAAATATATCAAAGTTAGTTTTCGTCAAAATATATATAATATAGTGCTTGAATTTATATCTAAGAAAAAGACATACGATGTGACGATGGTTTTGTCTATTATATTTACAAATTCAGGCCAGACTGAAATCGTCAACCAGTAGATTGGAAAATTCTGAAATATGCCTGGTACTCCGAAAATAATTGGTTTAGTTATTTTAATTTATTTCACAAACACGGGACATAGTGGATGATGGATGGATGATAATTTTTCATACTATTACTGATATATAAATAAAAATTAAAAAATAATTTTTTGATAGCTACTTAGCATATTTAGTGATCGAGTATCGATATGTATTGTCTGTCATTATTTTTACTATGGATGTAGAAGGAATCCATTAAAAAAGATATAAATATTTTTATTAATGTTTGCCAAAATAGATATTATTCTCGTATGTTTGTACTATCAATTACAATTTTTAAGGTCATCTTAATAAACGTTACACTTTGGTGCCTTATCACTTGTATGCTAAAATATAATGCTGAGTAGTTGACACGTAATTCTAACTCCTATTATTAAGAAAAAACATACGGTACTAAACTTAATAACAGAATTAGTTCCATAACATTCGATCATTCAGGCAGCCATTATGTAAGTTGATTGCTAGCAATAGTAGTCAGACTTAGCTTCTGATATTTACTGGATCCTGATTGGTTTTAGGTATTTCGCTACATACACAGCTAACACTATAACAAACTAATTGTACCGACGTATTCGTATCAAATAACGTAACTGAGGTAATTTAGCTAAAGAATTTTATTTTTTATAAACTCATTGGCTACAGTTGTAAAGGTACTATAGAAGTTTACTCAAGGGTATTTTATTTTATTTATTTATACTTTATTTCATTTACCTTTAAAAAGGTTACAAATTGAAGACTTAAGCCTGTTGGTATCGTTATCGTATTCATTTATATTAAGAAAGACAGTTTGCGGCCACTATGATAATAGTTTAGAAACGACAGTTTGATTTTTTTGTCTTGATTTTATACTATTTTGTAAAATTTGGATGTGAACGGATAATGCCCTGTAACATTTCATTTATCGTAGCTTCGCTCAGGTATTGCCATTCTGAATCAAATTTCGTTCAAAAGATTGAAATATTATAACTTAGATATTTTGAATATACAAATCGTTTACTTTATTTTTCTAAGAAGAAAATAAGAAAATCTGATTTAAATACTCTAGTTATAATGATAATAGTCCAATATGTACCAAAAGAAAATTCTTGAAAAGTATTCTGAATGGATATTATTTTATATTATTTTCGCATATATCGTCTTCTTTGTTAGTATATGAAAGTAAAGAAATATAAAAAATTATTGCAGCGTATAAGAGGCAAGATTTATCTGTTATTGTAAAAAGTAAAGTTACAATCTGTATAGATTAACCTTACTGCTGGGTATAGACCTCTTCTGTAGATGGTGTTAGAGCATAGTCCAGCACGCGGCTCTTCTGCGGATAGGCGGACTTCACATGTCTTCGAAAGAAAAAAAATTCATTTATTTCTTAGACATAAATGCTTGGTTACGATGTCTTCCGAGCACGTAGTAAATCATGTAAAGTTAAGGATTTGAAATCTGAAAATAAGAATATACTAGGTTTTTTAAAGCATCCCCATTATTATTTGATGTTTAATATAGGTACGAGGTCTTACATGTGAAAAATATTTTAAGTTAATCCTTGTTAAATAAACCTTTAATAATTGATTTATTGTTTCATTGAACCTTTTAAACCATGTGCAACAGCCAGAATGAACCAGCCACGCAAATTCGCGATACTCACCATTGCACACAATTTAGTTTTCGAGCCCAACGTCGCATCCCTAGCGCTGAAAATGCTCACCCATAAATACCATTTAATATTTTAATAAAATAAAATATTAAATGGTATTGTACAACTATATTTCAATATACATTGCGCAACCGGAATATAAAACAAAGCGTAAAAACATAAATAGCAATGGTTGAAATACGTACATTGATAGCGAAGTACAATCGAGTCATGAGGTCATGACGTTATTCTTTGGCTCCACTGACGCAGTTCTGTGACGTTTCATTCATTATACGTTGCTGAATGCGATCTGCTTGGATAAAGCTTCTCTAATTATTTCCGTACTATCTCGTCATCGAAATGCGGTCGAGGTGGTTTGATTCAACACTGTACGCTGTTGTATCGATCATTCATTTTGAATATATGCATTAAAGTTTCTAGCCGCGAATATTAATAAATTAGATTGCGAGAGGAAGAAATATTGCTCCTGTAATATATTTAGTTGTTGAACTATTCAGAATAGTAATAACATTTCGAAATTATTTAAATAAAATATAAATTAGTATTGTGATCACTGCATTACGGCTTGTAAATAGTAAATTGACGATGTTTCGCCTAAAAAGGAACAATTTAGCGTAATCGTCAGGCTTGACAGGCAGATTGGATTTTTTATTTGACCCTTACCCTAAATGGAACAATGAGTTCTCTTATCAGCACGAATATATTTATAGACCAGTGACTAATACAATTGAACCTGTTTGAAAATAATTACAAAACTGTATGAAAAATATAAATTTAATTATATTCTATTCACAAGATTTAAATATAATATTTTCGACAATGATTTTCTATAATACACTCGAATTTACGCGATTATTTTCAACGATTAAAAAACATTATGTATTCATATTGATGACATTTTGACATCTAACTCCATAGTAGATCTTAATCATGTAACACATGTTGTATTTCTTTTTGAGAACATGGAACATCTGATGGTAAGTGACGACTGCAGCCCACAAATATCTACATCCACTCTCAATAAAGATTGTAGTTGCGCATATGTTGGTCACCCCGGAGGACTGGGACGAAATTGGTCATTGTATTTGCGCAAACATTACCGTGTCGTCACCCTCAGTAAATCCGAAGTG
Source organism: Teinopalpus imperialis (assembly GCA_029286865.1). Lineage (NCBI taxonomy): Eukaryota > Metazoa > Arthropoda > Insecta > Lepidoptera > Papilionidae > Teinopalpus > Teinopalpus imperialis. Next base: position 11,021,028 of record JAGSMU010000016.1, read on the forward strand.
AATTGTGTGTGATAAGATAGGAGGAATATTTCGAAACGTGGCAGCGACTCAGACCTACAAACACTATAAGGCATATTTTAATAGGATGCATATAAATTCATTGATAATATTTATTTTACACTAATCTTAAGAAAGAGTAAATAATCTCACAGCACTCTTTAGTTTTCAAAATATTCAACAATTATAGTCCAATAAGACAATTTAAATGCTTCTAAGAAGTCTTTACCAGTATCTGATACCCTACCCATATTATACGAACAGCACATAAACGTTATGCTGCTATTTTACGCTGATATTCTTTGTGTGTCCTTAAGCGTGGTTTTATTAGTATTAATGATAATATAAAACATATATATACGTAATACTAGTAGATATATCTTAATTACCACACACAATATGATAAGTCATGAATTTTTTGAAAACACAGTACATTCGACCCAAAAATTCAAAACATTTATTGCCTGCTATTGGCAAGAGAGTCGCATGTGAAAATTTATCGGCTACATGCAATGCACAACATTTGGTGAATTGGCTCGGCTACGCCAGAGTCGGCTCTATTTGTCAAGTGTATATAATTTCGCTTCAACGAGCCATCGGCTATATGCGACACGCTCGCTTTGTTTTTCACTGCAATAAGAGTCAGTGCAGCGCCTACTACCATCATGTTCATACAGAGGTAAGTTCAGACGCAATTTCGTGTGCACCCTGTTATTTGTCAACGTCTAAGATAATTTCTATTACTAACGCATAGAAATGAATCAGAACGTGCACAAACACGTGGATGCCGCTCATTGTGACATTTAGTTAAATTAATCATATTGTTATGCTGAACATTCCATATAATATCATAAGGGGACTTATTGAATTATGGGTGTATACAAAGATTTAACATTAATTTATTGTTATTAAAAAACATTACGTAATCAATTAGATTTTTTTTCGTCTTAACCTTTTTTAAATTAGAGAATTTATATATATAAATAATTTAGGTACATTTACTAAGGTAGGTTTTATTAGGTACATATATTTTAGTTTATTCAACTTTGGAAATGATACTGGATATAGAACTTTGTATAGTTGTGGGAGATGCACTCCCTGGCGGATTCTGGAACACAGGATTGGTCTTGCATCATGGAAGCTATTGCCTATATATACATCTGTCATTAAATATTCAAATTGTATTTACGCCATCTTTTTGAAGCCAATATGTTATTCTATGCATATCTTTTAGTCTTACTTTAAACTTGCGGGAGGATATGGGTATGGGAGCAGCAATACAAACTTAAGTTTCTGCTAACAAATTATTTTATAATCAATTTAATTTTAAATTTGCAGTGAAAAATTTTACTCAAATAAATAAACGAGACCTTTCAAGTACCTACTGTTACAAAAGTCATGCACAATCATCATTCACAATATATATATGTAAAGGAACATAGTTAATGCGCATGTTGTTTTTGATCCGTAGAGTGTTTTGTTGTAGACTCACCGTCTGACTAACGAGAAAACAGAGAAATCCTAAATAATCATGTTATTATAGCAGAAATTTATTTCATATATTATATTGATGTTTTGTTATGGCTTAAGTAGGTTTAATAGGCACACTAACACACATTCCAGATGCAGTGTCAGGTACACGGGATGTACGGAGATAACACTCAGAGCTGAAAACCAATAATTTGTGATGCTCTAATATCGTACCCAGGACTCGCAACTCATAAACTAGATACACGCAATGCGACCCCCGGTCAAAGATACGCAGTAGTAAAATGGAAAAGAATTTAGCACAACAAAACCTCAAAAAGTACAGGCACAAGCATAAAGTGGCTGGAATCCCAACCCTTCTCATTTTAAACGCAATTTGTTGGAACCTATTTAATTTTCATCCAACAACAACGTTCTATACTTTAATTAACCAGTGGGTTGTTTGTTCAACGAAACGTTTAGAATAAGTGGGTCTCAAAGGAGATGAGATTTGTAAGGAATTGATAGAAACAATATTGATGTAATTACCCGCGACCAAATATTCCAGGCGAAGGCAACAATATTTTTTTTAGCTTTTTCCTTCGTTATAATTATAATTAAAAAAGAGGTATCGATCAGGATACTCCATGGCAATCTGGATGAGATATATTAACAGTTACGCCTCGTTGCAACTAGTTTCCAATTGCCATATAAATAGGGTAGGGTCCACAGGAGTCAAACCCGGGATTTTAGAACAGGGCTAAGGTACCCCTTGCCTGTCATATAAGGCGACTAAACGGGGATTACGGGTTTGTGGGGGATGAGGATGCGGGCTTTCATCATCTGCCGCTATCCACATCGTTTGTCACTAGCCGGGGAGGGCGGCAACATGGAGAGGTTCCGAGTTGTCGCAGCACAGCGTGGGTGCAGTTGGTGGATAGCAATACCTTCCATGGGACTTGCAGAGTTCGAGTTAGGAGTTCCAAGAGCCCCTCCCAATTTACAGAGGTTGTCTACCTAAGGGGTTTTAACGGTTACAAATCCCACATAACCTTTTTCCCTAGAGGTAGGGTATCTTTTGAATATATACCCCCCCCCACATTAAAAAAAAAATGGCTGAACAGGGTTAGGACCATGCCGTTATAGAATACCAGCGTGAAATTGCAACCGCTGACGTATATCGTGTGATGATTTTAGAGAATGGGAGTCCCAATTACTGTTAATAAGGCATTCCATCTCAGTCCTCAGGAGGAGTGTTCTCAACACACGTGCATCTTGAATTTTCGTTGAGGATGGGTGTTTCGGCTATAGTAATCACTTATCATCAGGTGACCTGTCTGCTCTTGACGTCAACGTCTTGTACGTTGTATACCATAGGTTCATAGGTGGCCACAAATGTTTAAGAAACAAAACATAGGGCAAAAAAATAGGATAACAATATAATTGTATATATTATATTGTTATCCTATTTTTTTATTTTTAATTAATAATACTAATATACTATTAATAATATCTAAGTTGGTGAAGTAGTATTGTTGATAATATGAATACTAAAAGTTATTGTTTATCATTATTGTATATTATCTGTTTGGCAATATTGTCATTAATAAAATAAAAAAACATTTAGTAAGAAAATCATCAGCTTATTTAAAATGAGCATAATTTGTTTAATCATACAAATTTATTAATATTACAATACAGTGATTGATTATGTAGGATTGTAGTTTTGTATAATAATTATTTTTGCTTCTATGAGTGTATCTTGCGTTTCAGTTCAGAAACTATGTCATTATATGGTTAGATATACGAACGTGAAAACTATCTAGCGATTCCAAAGTAATATATTTAAAATTAAAAAGTTAGTTCCTTTTCGAGTAGCGCATGCAACTGATCGCGCCATTTATTGCGTCTGAGAATAGTACAAGTTTCCGTTGAGAACGTTCTAAGGCAGGCGGGAGACGGGTCTTTTACAAGTTTTAAAACGCCTCACCATCTACGTTGTTTCGACGAATCTTACTTTTTATCACTGAAAAATACCTATAATACTTATGATTCTCTCTGTTTAAATACTTATATTTCTACATGAAGACAATATTTGTATTCAGTGAGCAGAAATGATAATAACCTTTCATAAAATCGAAGTATTATTGAGAGTAGTTGCTAGGTAAAGTCGATTTAACTTGCATTCAAGAAACCTACGACCTTTATACGGAGACGTCTATTGTGTTGGCCTTTTCTGACTTCAATATAATTTGAGGCATTTATCATATGGATTCATCTTTCTGTTATAAAGATTTTCATACTCCAATCTCTTTACCGCAGAGTGTTTTGCCCTGTCATAGATTTAATACAGTAATTTATGTCAAAAATAACGAAGGTTACCGTTTTGTGTTAGAAGTGGATTTAAGCATATTTTTTTTAAATATTAATATATAACATTATATAAACAAACGAATACAATTAAACGATAATTAATATAATAATAATTAATATATATTAATAATAATAACGATAGGTGCAAGCTATAATCACCCCTTACTACGCTACACTATGATAAATGATGTAAATAGGTTTCCGCGGGTCAAGCTAGATAGAATATCTCGTAGCCAGTACAGTATATTATAAGTACTGGGGTCTTTAGTTTTATATAGTCACCATACCAAAAAATTACGTCTATTCAATGTTTATCGGTCAGTAATGCGTTCAAAATCGAATAATATGATAACAAACTGTCTGTAATCACTTTAAAAATAGATCAATAGCCTTTTCTCGGCGAAGGAACGTTTCCGCCCGTGAAAGAACAAAGTGGTTGCTGATTTGTGGTCGTTGACGTCGTATTCAGTGTCTCATTCCTGGAGAGAATGCGCACTACACAGACAGATCTAAGTACCAACACATCTGAGATGTGTGGAGCAAAAAGAGCAAGCTGGCGTTGACCCAAGCGACTGTAGAAGCGACTTGTTTCATACGTCACATTAATTAAGAATCAGATAGAATCTCGGCGGGTGACGCTCTCGGCGATATTTACGATGAGGCCTCAATGTAGTAAACATGATATTTAAAGTGCTACGTCGACAGGTGTTTCATGCGAACAGTATTGGTTTCCACTGCGTACCGGAATCTGTTATAAGTCAACGGTGTATTCGATACTGAAATTATAATAAATTGCCACAATGTTTTCTTTTCCATTTTACCTATGATTCTAAGCTGGGAATATTTAATTCAAATTATAATTCACAATATTGTAATATAATATATTTAATATTTTTTATTGTGTGATTAAGATAACGAAAAATGTTACATTGATATTCCCATCATGAGTATTCTTCATAATTGTTATATTTAATTTTTATTCGCTTTTTCTTTATTGAAAGCACCTTAAAAACAGTTTACAATCGGTGGCCTTAATCTCTTTTGGTATTCTTTACCCTTGATAGAGTAAAATTTATGACAAGTTCAAACAGTATACTATAAATTTTAATATATAGTGTAGGTATATAATTATGTATGTATAATTATATATAATTACATACCTACACAATGATTGTTCGACGTGTTGATTCTGATGATTTGAAGTCTGAAAATGTTAATGAGCACAAATGTATTCCACATAATAAATAGCTTAGTCGTTGCTTTCTCTTAAAACTTAGACCGTGAGTGATTCGGAGGAACGAGGCGAGTAGCCATTTACATGTGGTCAGCCGTCGCCACGCTATCTCACTGATTTACAGCCGTATTCAATTGTTAGCAGGACTTGTATCAACAGCTGCTATGGCCAAATAGACTAATATCTTCCACTTCTCGATATAATGGAATTCACAATCGGGGACTTTACTTAGATTTGAAATGTAGTGTGTGTGTTAGTTTTTTCGCGTTTAAAAAGCTAAATTTTGATAATTAAGTGATTAACTGTTCGTTATGTGTGTAAAAATTAAAGACTTTGTAATTCTGTATAAGTCTGATTTTATTAAAGGAAATTATGATTGAACATTTGTGTTTTATTTCATTCTAAGCATTTAGTCATGAACTTGTTAAATTAACTTAAGCTTTGAATTAATGCTATAAATAAAATTACTAATAACATTATTCATTATACATTTCACACTGTCGAGTTCAGGTAATAATTATTTTCTTAATAAGATTCAGATAATAAACTTATATATATATACATATCATATATATATATATATATATATATATAATTATTATAGTGGTGATGATGATTATATAAACACCATATATAAAGAGTACGTAAATCAGTTATGGTAAATTAATTAAGAAAGATTGAGTTTTATAAAAATAACGAGCCGTAATCCTAACTCCTCCTCTTTGCTAGTGATTTAACAAAAGACCATGTAAAACAGCACTCGGTCAGATTGTAGCCTTTCGAGACATTGGTATTACATAAAACGATTTCTTTCAGTCTGAACATTTCCGGACAAACTAGGCTGGGATTTCTTTGGCGGCGTCCTAGGAAGCCTCGGCGTAGGTAAACAGGGTGGGACGATTTATGCGCAGTTTGAGCCGCTTTCGTTCTTTGTTTCAGGTAATGACCCTGCTTTCATCACTTACTCAATGGGCACGAGCAAAGAGTTCAGCTAGATAGCCTTCGTGAGTCTCAAGATTTAGTATACTGCATACTTGACGTTTGGTAGTTACATAAAAAGCTTAAATGTGTGTATCCAGTCTGAATGCATTAAACTGTTTTTTTTTGTAAACAGGCATTACGGCACGGTACATTTAATATGGTAATCAGAAAGTATTTTAAAATGATTCCCTACGTATTTGTTATGTTAAAAACCTAGTTCTATTCTGAGAGAAAGGTCATCTTGACGGATAGCATTGATGTTTAATTCAAAAGAATTTAAAAGCCAGGCACTTCTTTTATACGACATCTTTCTTTTGTAATGGCAGTTTAAAAAATGTATAAAACTTGTTTTCTACTTTTTCCGGCGATATAGTTTGAATCGATTACTACTTTCCTAAGTTGAAGTCTCTCGAGTGCCGGCAAAGTATTTGCAGAGCTTTCATTGTCATCCAAAAACTCAATTTCTCTAGTATTCTCAGGGCATATGGGTTCGCACAAAAAAGTGTTCGCTTTATTTAGTAACTTTGTTAAAATAAATACCTGTCTATCGTGAAAAGCCAAAAATGATGAGAGAGGCGAAATGGTTTCTTGTAACGTCACTAGGCCCGTTACCGCTGTAATGATCCTATAACGGCCGGCGTTATTATTTATGTTGTGTAGCTGGGAACGGCATAATACTATCATAAGAATGAAATAAATTTTCGCAACTTTGAGCCCTTGACTTGCTCAAAAACTGCTATATGGCTTATTTCATACTTGCAGAAGAATTTTCTTAGATGTGTTATACAAGAGGATATCATAAAAAGTAGTCTCGTTTTTAAAAAAAAGGAAGGAAAGGAAATCTTATAGGAAGTGAGAATTTAGTCTTCTAGATAAAAAAATAAAAATAAAAATAACAACCTTCCATTCTTAATATAACAATTAAGAAGGTTATTAAAGGTAATCATTAGCCTATATATTAGACAACCTCTTTTACCACTTATCTGAGCATGAGTACTTGAAAGGTGAATTAATAAAGATTTTGTTCTTTGTATATATGTCTCCTGTCCTTAATATGACATTGGAATCATCCTATGATTGTATTGCACGTCCAATACTGCGGTCTAGGGAAGGGGAAGATGAGTGATTGCCTCTATTTTTGCCCTAATGTTTTTGGAACTATTATATAGGCTAAGCTATCAAAGATGTCACTATTTGCATCTCGTCATAATGTCTTAACTCTTCCTCTCAGTCTAATATTTTCTGCAATATTTCTTATGTCATCATTTAGAAATTATCACATATGGTTTTCATGAAATATGGCCCTTGAGAAACTTGATTGCGTCTCTTTTATAATATCTATAGAATATTTACTGGATTGGATTGAAAACCTTTAATTCATTTTGTTAATACTATTTTAAACAAAAAGTGCTGATATGTAACTTGCATGTAGGTTGGGTTTAATAGACACTAAATTGTATGCCACATAGGGAGAACTTCTTAACATAATTGGCGACTGTGTAAGCTCATTGTTCAGGGAAGCCATTTAATGCCCTAGTCTCATGACCTGCATCAGGAAAAAGGGATCTGTTACATATTAATTCTAATTCCGATATAGGAGAATAATATATGTAGTAGGTTGTGTAAAAGACTGAAGTTTATCAATTTATTTTTACTTAATAATAATTAGGTAGATTGTTAGAGAAACGTAGGTCATGCCAAAAGAATAAGATACTCCTTACGCATATGTTTGACGCGAATGCAGCTTACTTGACGTAATTTTCGCGTATGAATATAAAAAAGGTTTATAAATGTTTTGAACTTGTAGTGACAACCTTTGATGAGAGTTAATGTTTACAAGCAACAGTTTTGAATTCGTTTGCAGAATCTAAAAATGGACAGGCAAGCTATGTAGATGGGGTGGAGACAGGTCACCTTTATTCAGCTCAGTTATTCTAGTAACTCAAGAGAATGTTCAAGCTTTTATAAAAAAGATTCGTGAAAACGGACGATTCACATACGAGTATATATACTCGTAGTTTTCGCGAGAACTGGGTATTGTATCAGCAGCTTTGCAAGGATTCATTCATGGACAACTGTCCCTCAATAAGTGTAGTTGGAGATGGACGGATGGATGGATTACGACGAATAAATTCAACCCTAGTTAGAAAAGAAACCTTAATGTCAGGTGATGAAACACGCATATACAATACATATCCTCGTTCAGGCATTCAAAAGCTAGCAAATTGTCTTACCTGGAAATTTAGATTTAAGGTATATGAAATACATTTACGCCATTTCTAAATCAGTAGTTTATACTTATTCTGCAAAAAATAAAATTCTCTCTAATGTAGGTATATCTCAAAGAATAGATCTATGTAGACATTCGTTAAATTAATAGCCATCATTTTTCTGAATATTTAACCCTCAAAAAATTCTGTAGGTGTATCAGCATCATACCAACTGCGAGTAATATCATAAATCTACGGCCCTTAAAAATAAGCCTCTTCAAATGAGAAGGCTTTAGCGCCGGTGATTTGTGAGAGTTTTGAACTCTTTTGTCAATTACTGGCTTATTTGTTTCGAAAATATATTTCCAATAAGCCAATAACTTATAGAGGTATGTTTTAACAGATATATTTTACTGTTAAGACATAAATATATTAATGAGGAAAGGAATATTTTTTAGCGTATTTGCTGCATTACTGCAAGATTAGTACGGGAACTTCTCATGTCCAAAGGCCTATTTCTTTCCGAACACCTGGAAGGAAGCCGGTGGCATAGGGAATCTTAAGCCCTCGATACACTCAACCGATCCATCTGTCTATCGACCCTTAAGCCTGCACGGAGCCTTGTGTAAGATGTACAAAAGGCTCATCCTCGCCCGCCCCAAGGACTCCATGTTGTCCCAAGCGCTACCTATCAACGAACATTTCAGGTTTCGCACCCTACATTCATGCACACCTCAAGTGCACCGCATCACGGAGCACATTCACTGTAAATTCATTCGGGGCTATCAAACCAGGGTGCACTTCTTCGAAGTGGCGAAATCGTTCGACAAGATCTGGCGCAACGGGCTCATATACAAACTAAATGAGCTCGGTGTTCCAGATCGGCTCGTATTAATCATATGAGACTTTCTCTGAAATAGGACCTTTCGTTACCGCGTCGAGAGGACGCGTTCCCCATTCATGCCGGAGTACCTCAAGGCTCCGTCCCAGGTCCCATTTTATACACACTCTACACCAACGAGATACCGCGTGCTCCCGGTGTTGAGCTAGCCCTCTAATTCAATGACACCGACCTCTACGCATCTGGATTCAAACCAGACTATATCTGTAAAACGCCTCCAATCTGCAGCCAACACCTTAGGGTTTAACCCCTCCAAAAGCGCGGACATATACTTCTCATGCTGTAACAATACGCCACATCTCCCATACATAGATTTATTTCCATGATCGTCTAACACCCTGTGAAAAGACAGTCAAATACTTAGGCATCATCATTAGATGAACGACTTACCTTTGGTCCGCATACCAACCCTGTACGGAATCGAGCAGCCTTCGTCCTAGGTAGTTTGCACCCGTTACATAATATACATAGCAAAATACATCCGATCCACAATGGCATACGCCAACCTCGTCTTTCCCCGCGTCTAATTCATCGACTTCAGGTAATTCCAAATCATTTCATACGCAAGGCCACCGGTGCACCGTGGTTCTTGCGTAATGAAAATCTATACATAGATTTGCTGCTGCCGCCGAGTTTCGTGCGCCACTTCTTCTCCAGTACCCACGCATTCCGAAGTGGTGGTAAAGATAGCTAGTAATAATATCGATACTACTTGAGATAATTCTTAGTCAGAAGCACCCTCGAGGTACGACGATTTCGCGACACAGGGTAACGGTCCAAGCTGAGGCTCAGTCTCGGGAACGCTTGTGGAGGTCTCGACTGAGCGTCATAAGCGCTTGGTCACCTCTCAAACCAGTGAAACTGTAAAAGCCGTCGGCCTAACAGTGACATTCAGTCCGAAAAAAAAATAGTAACGGAATTGCTTGCAAGCTAGTATCAATGTTATTACGATCTTTAAATATTTCTAAAACAAAATATTAAAATTGTCACAACTGAAATGTTCTACTGTGACACTTTGTCCAACTTTATCCACGATATTTAACATAAATTTCGTAATAGTAATGGAGAATTAGTTCTTTTGTTAGGCCACAACGTACATTTAAATTAAACGACTAGATGGTGTGGGAAAGTGAAGCTGCTTTACCAATGGCCAATGACCGATTCGGTCCATCGATCTCCGGTTACTTCAGCGTGCACCGCAAATAGGTCTTTTGTCTATTTTGGTAGACTGACATGATTACTGGGCTAGGGCAATTTATTTTTTGTAATTTCTTTTGGGTATATGTGGACGGTATGTCACATATTAGTTTATATGTTTCAATTTATATTGTTACCTGTAAAGTAAATTTAAACTTAAATATAAAATTATTAAAATATATAAGTTCATGGTAATTTACGGATTGGTTATCTACTTCTTTCGATATTGTCTTGATATTGTGAGCGTTTACTAGAATATAGTGTCTTCTCATTCTAATTTATAACTAATTTATTACAGGTTTGAATGTAGTTAAGCACTACATTCGATAAAGTTCAACAACTATCTAAATAGATATCATATTCTACTTAATTTAAATTTGAGTCAAATAAATGAACGCATCACGAAATGTTTTGTTTATTATATTTTCTTGAATTTGTTACCCGAAAATATCATAAAAGATTATTACTAATTATAAGTAAGTAAGAGTACTTCTAATTTTTGGTTAATTCACTTTAAATAAAAAAGCCATCCGCCAATGTAAGGTCACAAACACGTACAATATAGGTACTACAGGAATCTGAAAAGCTATGAGTATTTGTAATACTAAAATAATCGAATATCGATATAATAATCAAATAATAAAAATATTGCAAATATTTTTCTGCACTGGATTATAATACGAACTTCAAATTCTACCCGTCATAACCCACGCCGATACGTTTAAAAAAGATAAAAAATATCACGTTATATTTGATGTACACTGCAAAATATATTCAGTGGTTTGGTGCGCTATTTCAGTATTATTTGAATCGTTAAAGGCTAGATATAGCTCTATGAATTTGGCTTTTGAAGTCCATGTCTAATTGAAATAAAAACTTGTTTCAGATTATATTTATATATATTTTTTGAGTTTAAGATTTATACTTTTAAGTATCAATGTATGTACTTATAGGTTACACTATAATAATAGCTAACCATGTTATAGATTTTTTATTAAGCTTTTAAAGGTTGTTAAAGTAAAAAATGGCTGAAATTATAAATTTTCCTAAGTTTTACCAAATTGACCAATTTTATAGTACGACGATTGCTAATCTTTTCACTAAAACTGCGGTTCAAATTTTTAAATTTAAGAAAGGAAATATCGAGACCTATGTGTTCTGAATTGATATTCTGTTATAGTGGCCGCTAACAATTAGAAAAATGGTTGTTAACAAGTCCTAACATTAAAAATTTCAATTCATATCTGACGTGAAAGTTTGGCCCGAGTTTATGTATTTTAAGTGTTGCTAGACTCGATTTGTGTGTTTTTGAAAGCTCACCAGGAAGACAAAACATCCCCTTGAAGCAAGAATTTCCCGAACATATACCCAGGTTCCTCATGTTATATTACATATTAACATTGATTCAAAATACCTCTGAGTTTGGGTTTTACTCTCTTTGCTAGTCCTATGGCTAGTCTATGAGGATGGTAGTTTGGGGCTTCGATCTTATATGGTTCTGGCTGAGAGTCATAACCAGGCTATAGATAGCAAAGGATATTGACCCTAAAGAAATATTTACGGTAGACCCCTACATAGTTACCGCTTTCTATGATGTATTTCATATTTATAGGATTGAATACCCCGGTATATTCATATAGGGTAAGGCTCGAACCTACTTTTTACTTTTTATTTAAATATATTGAATGCGGCAGTATAGCTTATTACAAAAAAAATATTAAAGCATGTTCGTAGTTTTTCTTCTTTTGTGATATTCTCATCCGGTATAGGACTCCTCCACAGACCTGCATAGATGGACTTTCTGTGGATTTGTATTGTTCGTCACTCCATCTGGTAGGGTTCGTCCTACGCTGCGAAGACCAATGGGAGGTTGCTACTCCAGAATTTTTCTTCCCCACCGGTTATATGTTCTACGAGCTAATATTAGCTTATTTAGAAGTAAGCTAGGAAGGTAGAATAACTAGAATTGAAATAAACTCATATTTCGAGCAGTACCATTAAACGTCTTTTTAAATTTTATTTAAATTGTTCATGTGCCAAATTGCCAATCACGACATCAGTGTTCACGTGATGCTCTTAGAATAGATGCAAATAATATACGTTCTGCTAATTATATTCTGTTTTAGCTACGATAAAAATAAAATTCTAGCTGTAACTCTTGCTATGTGATAAAAAAATATCATTTTTTTTTCATATAAAGCACGTGGAACGTGCGTGAACCAATAGTGGAAGCGAAGAACCGATTGTGATACGGAGAGTGCCATACAAATATAAGGTCACAGAAACCCCAGCAGCATGGCGATACCTAAGAAAATTGTGGGTGTCTGGAATAATCAAAGCGCTGTTAAATAAATTAAATTTTACGTTTCTTCTTTTGATGAAATAAGAGAAATTCTCCCAATTTGTGTGTGGATTAGTTAAAAAGAACTTGAATTATATCTGCTAATACTGTCTGATATTCATTAAGGCTTTAGCAAATTTTCTAAGAAATAATTTCCCTAGGTGGTGGATTAGATAATAGTCTAAATATGTAACTAAAAGAAGCGTAGTAGCTTAGGGCAAGATGGCTCAACAAAATTTCTTGTTATGCGAGAAGCCAAGGTTTTCCGGTGCTGACAGTACAGTTATTTATTGCAGTTTAAAGTGCTGATCAAGTCCATATTTTGTGTTGCCCTAGTTTATACTATGCATTATTTTCAACAATGAAATGAAATGAAAATATTACATTAAACATATATATATATATTAATATATAAATATAAATAATTATATAATAGGTGTTTACCTATGAAATTGCCGTTTTGTATGAAATTACTTAAATTTTTTTTTTAAAACTTTTTATTTCTGTTATTCAAAGTAATCGCCCATGTTATCGATGCATATTTGCCAACGCAGTGTCGTTTATTGTTGCCCTTCTTGTAAAAATCAGCTGAACGGGAGGCAACAAACTCTTTAAAGGCATTTTGTACTGCCTCTCAGGAATTGAATATGTTTCCCTATAAAAAGTTGTCCAAATTTTGGAAAAAGTAATAGTCGATGGGTGGATGAGGGAGAGCTTCCAACCCCAACTTTTGCAGCTTGGAGACTGTCTGTTGTGCAGTATGGGGTCGCGTGTTGTCGTGCGGGGACGAACGATTGTCCAAAGCTGGTTGCAGATGTCTGAGCTTCTCCATCATTGTCTTCAGATCTTCACAGTACACATCTGCAGTAATGCTTCGCATGGTTTGGTAAAAAAAATGGTGAAGAATCACCCCGGCACTAGACCAGCAAACAGTGACCATTAACTTTCTAGAGGTCATTTTTCGTTTAGGACATTGCTTTGGTGCTGAACCAGGAACTAACCAACTTACTGTGCGCTTTCTATTGTCGAACAGAATCCACTTTACGTCGCACGTAGCAATTTGGTTCAAAATTCTTTAATTTTTGTGCCTGTTGAGCAGCGTAAGGCGTAAGGGGCGCTGGCGATCGTTAAGTTCGTGGGGCACCCATCTATAGCTTTATTACCTTGCCAATTTGTTGCAAATGAACCAATATTATTTGATGTTAACATCAAAAACTGCTGCTAGCTCGGCTGTAGATTGGGTATCATCAGCTTCCACAATAGCCATTAATTCATCATTGTTGACCAAAGATCCGGACGACCACGAGGTTCATTTTTCAAATAAAATTTCTAGAACGGAACCGGGCAAACCAATAACGGGTTGTGCGTTCGTTTGTAAAGTTCTCTCCGTAAACGTTGTTGATGTCACGTGCCGTTTGTGCCGCGTTGATGCCATGATGGAACTCATATTCCATAATTACACGATTTTTTAAAGTATCCATAATGACGAAAAATGTTCTAACGTAATGAAAATATAAAGCTAATCAATAAACAAAAGATTGACTTTGTAAATGTTTTTAAAACAAAATTAATTTGAATTTAGAATTCACAGCCAATCAAACCTTTTTTTTGGTTCGATTTGGCCAATACTGAAGAACTGCAATTTCATAGACCTAATATAATATATATTCATTTATTTCCTTGACATTAATGCTTTTTTACGATGTTTTCCTTCACCGCTGAGTACGTGGTATCATGGGGTACTTAAAATTGCAATTAAGACTTTTATTGGAGCCGGTATCAGGGATCGAATTCTGCTCGCATACCGTGAATTGTAATAAAAGCAAGTGTTTAGACACGGAGCTACCACGGTTCTATTGTATTACACATTAATAGGTGATTGAATTGTGTTCTCTCTCATGAACCAGTGTATATGTATATATCTTAAGCTTAGTCCAACAGTTATAATGCGTGTTTAGAATAGTTCCCTAGGATATGTTTCTCAAATCTTGTAACAAATATGTCCAATAAGTGACTTAAATATCGTGTTTTTTATACTGTGTATAAAACCTACGCCTTTACGAGATACTAAAAAATATACGATCTGTTACACTTGAGAATGCACAGGAAATTTATTGATTTATATACGAAAGTATCCATCTATATTCAGTTGCGTTTGGTAAACAAATCAAGTATTGCCTATACCACGTGAATCTGCTAAGGCTCGATAGAAATACTCGTAACGTTATGAATATCAGATGAAGCCCGGTGGGCCCACGACGCAATATTACTCACCCCCACTTCATTATCAGTTTTTATTGGGAGCTCAATAAGAAAAATATCATTGCATTTTTCTTTTTGTTTTTCTTTAACACTGAGGGGATATACGTACATTTCGCTCGGCTTGTTGCGTAGTTTATCGTGAGGTAAAATAAATATTGTGACGATTCGTTCAGCGGAATAATGTTTTATTGTGTTATCAGACTTACTAGTGCGATAGACAAATACAATACGCGATTTAGTGTACCGCCTTGGGCCGTATAATAAAATTATACAGAAGGAGAGTAGGTTATATCATGGACCTTTGAATAGTAAAAAAGTCACTCTAGGCACTATGTAATCATTTTCAATCCGTAGATTATCGTAATAAAGATAATTAACTAACCATTATAATGTGAAGTAAAATAAAAAAAACAAGTATTAAAGAGTCTTAACGACTTCGATCAGATGAATAAATGATTGAATTTTCAATTAAGATTAGAGGGAAACGCGACGGCAAACTTTGCAGACAATTGTCGTTTTATAAGTGAGAAAGAGTGCGATGAAAAAGAATTTTATTTCATTGTATTTTTGATTTTATGCTTTTCCATTCTTGCCAATGTGAATATATAAATTGATTATCCGTATACAGAACAGTTTACTGAGATAAGAAAACACTGTCTTAAGATCTTCATTCAACTCACTTCAATTATGATTACAACATTATCAGAGTTAAGAAAGGGGCGTTTTGTAAATATTTATTTAAATTAAGCTTTTAACCAGTTCAAAAGAACAACGCATAAATTTTAGTCAACCATTTCAAGTCACGCCCGTTGTCGGAAACAGCTGCTCCTTGAAATGTATCCGAGTTTAAAAAATTTAATTTTCTCTTATTTTCATCACATAACTCGCGGTGTGGAACTGCTAGTAAAGCGGGCATTCGCGTTAAAGCAATTTGTGCAGCTTCACCGCAGCTCGCAACCTTAGCTTCATGATACGTGGCACTGCTATAAAATTGTTTGAAACTTTCTATTACTGTCCTCAAAGTGGTTAGAGGTATTCTCGCGTTTAATGCTTCCAGCGAATTATGGACTATAAAACAGGAAAAGATATGGATTAATTCTACATTACCCTCGTTGTTAAGAAACTTTTAATTGTTATGGACAATTGGCTGTGAAAATTAGACTAGAAAACTGTTTTATCTTCACCCACTTAAGAGTATATTTTATGTTTAAACTGTTGATTAAACTTATATTTGAAAATATAATTGTTTAGCTTTTTTACAAGTAATTTAAGAATCTATTTACTTTATTTAGGTTACAAAATATTGATATGCTGTATATAAAAATCTGTCTTTTAAAGTACAGTTTCTTAAAATATTTATGTACAGTATTTTTATGGATTTTCTGTTTCTTATATATTGAATGAAAAAACTTTAAATATATATAATACAAATACAATAAAACATTGATACCAATTGATATAAAATACAGAAAAAGAGATTTTATAATGATTGAAGCGAACAGATAATTATAATTTGCAATAGCAGAACTCGGAATATATTTTAAATGATTTTTGTTTGTTTTTAGACCGAAACAAAACAAAAGGACTGAACTATAACATTGATCGTGCTCATTGTGTTTTCCTCAGCATTTCTAGTAATCATAACCTTATTTTCCAATTTCAACTTAGTTTAAAAAAAGTAAGATGACAACTTCAAAAGAAGACTTACTCTAAAATATTTTAGAAAGCAAGTATTCATGTCTGGCGTTTAAAGATTAAAAATAAAGTTATCTTACCTTAAATCTACCATAAATAAAAGTAAATTTTAAATTAATTCTAAAACCAAAGCAGTATAATTATAAAAATATAAAAATTGAAAAATCACGTAGTAAAAATATAAACAGCCATATTACAGAGCGTTTATTTCTACTAAGAAATATAGAAGAAATAAAGTTATCATTTCACTTCATAGATAAATCGCAGCAATGTTTATCTAGATAACAAAGGAGCCGGCCAGTGGTGATTCGTGATGAGGCGAATTTTAATAAGTATTTACCAGTATATGTGCGCACTTACAAAATAGAAGAAGAAGAAGTGTTTCTACAATGTGAGTCTATATTTATTAATAGATTTACAAAAAAACCTATTGTAATAATGCCGTCTCCAGCTCAATGTGCGGACGTTTTATTCTCTTGTCTAATTATAATTAACGGTCTGTTGATTGATATGTGTCTTCCTAGTTCGTTTCTTTACGGCTTGAAAATTTAAGTAATAACAAAAAAAATACCTATACGTGAGTTTAGCGTGTAGTTAGAGTATTTCATGATAAATTATTATTTAATAATTCCATAATAATATTAACTTAATCAGTTCTTTTCGGTTCTATTCTTATTGTATTATTTCCTTATTTACTTTAATTCACTGTTGAATTTTGAGATTGTTATGTACATTATTTGTTTGCCTTGTAGCGAAAATAATATTGATATTGCGTTTTAAGTACCACAGAGAAATATTGTTATTTATGGTAAATAATTATAGATGAACGACTATTAAACAAAATGAAATTGGTAGCTGTGTAATGTTGCTGAAATTAAAATCTGGATTTTGCAATTTATACGAATCCAATATTAAAATAATGCAAGAAAAATTAACTTCGTAATAGAATTTTAGATTAATTTCTGGCAGTAGCCTGCAGTGTTAAGATACAGTATACAGTAAGGAGCGACATCTGCTGGGGCTTAATTTGCAAGATAATTCTTATTCTATCCATAGCACGGGAGCTTACAAACAACGCCATCTAGGCGACACAGTCGGAGTCACTTTGTCATGTTCTGCAGCCTGCATTGTAAGCGAGTGCATCATTATGGCGGGATTATAGGATTTGATGCATTAATTTGAATACGTAGGGTACATAGGGAAGCCAGCGGAAGAGCTTAGCAAGAGGAAAAGATATTGTATTAATGTTTTATTCATTCTATTCAAAGTTTCTAAAATTGTTTATACAAAATGTTAAATTACTTTGTTTTCGCGAGCCACATACAGAATTTTTGTACGATAACTATATTTTGTCTACCGACAAAAAAGTATTTATCAAGGTTAATAACAACTTTAATGTACTGATATTATAATATGTTCTAGACTACGTGTGTGTATGTGTATTTAAATGAAAATGACCCAAAAACAAATTAACTTATAAATATGGTGCAGAAATTCGTAATATAACATATGTTTGGATGTATATTTTTTGTGACATCATCATCATTTCAGTCCATCTCTAGTCCATTGCTGACCACAGACTGGCATGAAGATTATCATCCTGAGTCACCTACATCCATGGATTTCCCACAGACTTGCTTAAGTCGTTACACCATCCAGTGGGGGTCGTTTTATACTGCGGTGACCAATACGCGTTGTTACTCGAGAATCTTTTTTCCCTATTGATTATCGGCCCACTTTAGTTTATTACTCTTTTGAGCTTAGTTGAGGTGACCTTAGTTCTTCTGCAGTTATCCAAGTTTTTTACTCAATTACACAGAGATATAGAATATTGCCCTCTCCATAGCTCGCTGAGAGAGTTGAGACTTTGAGCTTGTACACATACGGCCAGCACTGAAGGACCATATCTCAGATCCGTAAGCCATCACTGGCAACACGCACTGATTTTTCCTTTTTTTTTCATTGAGGTCTTCTATTCTCGATGTCGCAAAGGCATTCGACAAAGTCTGGCATAACGGTTTAATTTATAAACTATACTCGCAAAATATACCGGACAGGCTCGTGCACATCATACGAGCCTTCTTGTCGAACCGCACTTTCCGATATCGTATCGATGGCACGCGCTCCTCAAGCCGTCCGTGGGAGTTCCACAGGGCTCCGTTCTTTCTCCTTAGTTTAAGGAGTACAGTGAGTACACAAGTGACATCCTTAAAGATCCATAGGTCAGTCTCGCGCTTTACGCGCACGATACCGCCCTATATTATTCAAACATACACAAGGACCGTATTACTATTCGTCTCTACGCCGTAGCCAATCGCCTCGCCGATTGGTTTCGGTTATAGAGAATCGAAATCAACCCGGATAAAAGTGTAGCCGTCTTCTTCTGGAGAGGCACAGCCAACCCATTCAGCACGGCATCGGCACGGCGTGACATCGATCTGCACAGTGACTCCTTGTCACTATTCCGTCAATATTTTTAGTCTTCAGTCCTCGACGAACCCGACTTCATGAGGGAGTCGAATTCCAGTCCGTTCTCAACGAACCCCGGACCATTTTAGACCTACGACATCTCACGTCATCCTCGCTTTCGAGCGCGACGTAATCTTCGCGACACCGCGTACTCTAGATACACCTGCGTGTCAGGGTGGTTCTCTCCGCCCACAGCTTCCGACTCACAAGAAAACAGATGACGTCCGTCAGAGGCTAGGTCTGCATACCTCGGACCTCGGACGGTCAGTAGACGTCACCATCCATTCTCCACTCTAGAGAATTTTCTGATAGCTAGGGAACTGGCAACTTAGGTGACATTTAGATAGGAACGTGATCAGAGCAGATCGACATGCTCAGTGTATGAGCGCTTTGGTGTAAGTAAGAGAACCAAACTCTCTAACCTGCTCACGGACCGTATTTAATTACTAACGTGATGTAATTCGAAGACTTGCTGTACAAACAACTCAGCACCTTAACATACCGACAGTTAATTTGTTTCCGCTGAAGAGAATGAAGCATTGCCAAAATTTCAACAGAATTAAAAGTTTACGCACAGTTCACATACGCCATACATAGAGGTAGATTATATCATTCAGTTTTCTTGAGTTGGTTGTTTCGGGAGGCTGGAAGTCGATTTGTAATGATTCTCTAAAAAAGTACATAGACGCTGCTCAGAAGCGATATCAGTCTTTAGTTCTTCAAGAGGGAGAGAGTTGTTGCCTTTCTTTAAGAACTACGAAATGAAAGTAAACAGTTTTTGTAGAACTAGAAACGTCAATTCTCCACCTACTTGCAGTAACACTGTTGTAACTTCTTACCGTCCTTCCCTAGCGTTTTGCCATTTTTAAACTGCTCGAGGGCCATCGTAAGTAATATATATAAGTAAGTATGACAGAATTGTTTCGGATAAGCTTTGGGTCGTTACTTATTCTTGGATGTGGCTACTATAACCATGCGCACAACTGTCCATAGAACCTATTAATCTCACTCAAAGTCTCTGATCTTGCGGAGATGATGACTCTGCTCTCAGTCTTCAACTTGGTCAGTAGGCGTTGTCCGATAGACAGACCTCTAGTAAAGACGTTCGATACCTGATTTCGCTGTATCGCTTCCTCAAGACGAGCTGTATTGAAGTTGCGTAAGTCCCGTCTCATACATTTGGAGATCTACCTATAAGTTTGGCTAACTGAAAATCAACGTAAATGTTTCTAGAATGTTTCTATTTCTTAAATTAAAATATGAACCTTGCTTCCGGAACCTATCGAGGTTAATAACATTAAGGTAGTTTGTAGTGAGAAAATAATCGAAACAAAAAACAGCCGGATTGGAATAAAATTAAGAATAAATACTTAACTATAAAAATGTAATTTAAACATTTTTATGAACAATTATATTTTTCACCCAATAATAGAAAACAATCACAAATACCAATATTTGTTATTTGAAAATAAAATCTTTTGATGTAAATATTAATAGAGCACTGTTACCAGCTCCAATAGTAAATGATATAAATGTAGATTTGATAGTTATTGAAACTTTTCGCAATCCATTAAGCCCATACGGCATAAGCCGGTTGGTATTGACTTGCAACAGCCGATTTGTGATTGGAACCGTTATTGATAACGATATGCCATTGAAATATAATGGAACTCGATTTGATTTATATTTCATAGTTATTCATATATTTAAGCCAAATTAATAAAAACAATAATTAAAATATGTTAATGGTCCAGACTACCTAATAAAGAACCAAATTTAAGAAATTGTAGAGCTGCGAAAATGTCTTTGTATAAACATGTTGAACACCTAGCAATCATAGAATTACTTTAACGGTACAAAAACCATGATCATCATTTTCCCAGATTTTTATACCACTGCCTAATTTAAGTTCTATAACCAGGACTCGTCGTTAAGTCAACTGCGTTCAGTAACTTGCACCAACTTAAAAAGTTTATGCTTTATTTTATTTGGGGGTTTTATACATCGCCTTTATTAGTTCCCTCAGTACTGTGATAATTATTTAAAAGAAAATAATGTTAAGATTTCTCTCGGCAATATCAACTTTGTTATCGTTTTTGACTTTTTAGTTTTCAAGTGCTATAAGCAAACATTCAGTATCAGTATGTGATCTATATCACCTGATAATAAGGTATATTATCAGACGATATAGGCTTTTGAATCTAATTCATACGAAAATTTAATTTATAATTACATATTATAGACGCATAAAGCGAAATTTGAACATGTTATGTACGACGGCCTAGAAAACCTTTATTTTTCCTGATTATTTTAGTAACCGAAGATCAGAAATAATAGATTTGTAGTAGTTTAAAAATAATCACTCATTAAGCATGTCATAGTCATGTCATTTTACTAAAACTCTTTGGAAATAAAATATTATATACTGTTAAGTTTGAATGTTATGTACGACATCCTAGAAAACCTTTATATTTCCTGATTATTTTAGTAACCGGAGATCAAAAATAATAGATTTGTAGTAGTTTAAAAATAGTCACTCATTAAGCATGTCATAGTCATGTCATTTTACTAAAACTCTTTGGAAGTAAAATGTTATATACTGTTCTAGGGTAGCTCGTTGTAAACAAGTCATCTTTTTATCTTCCCTTCACGCTTCACGTAACTTTGTTGGGATGCGCTTGCACTTTTAAGTTAGAAGAGATTGCTGTTGTCTTTTTACACGTTGTCTGTTAGGTGTGAGATAAGTTTAAATTTCATTGCAAATATATTTCGTGCTTCATATTCACTCCAAAAAGAAGTAAGTAAAAATTAAATATAGTTCTTGTGACTTTCTTCTTAACGATATTGGAATAACCGACATATAATATACGATCTTATTTATATTCACCAGCCAAAGTGATGTCTACTTTGGCTGGTGAAAATGATGGCCATTTAAGAGGGATTTCACGAATGAAGCTGTAATCGCCAGATACAGTGACAGTAGATGTCAGAGGAGTTGGCGTTGGAGATGCTTCACATCTTCTCATGTGTATATATATGCATATACATAGGTATATATGGAACTGTCACTCAAGATATAAGACAAGTAGATGATAGAGACTTACTATAAAAACTGTTTTTAGTAAGTATTTTGTATTTTAATGGTAAGTATATTTGAGTCTGTAAGGCAATTTTAAAACGCAGACGTTGTTCAAACAACACAGCATTTTTTCATTAACCGGGATAGTTTTCTAGCAAAAAATGTCCAAAGGCAAACAACTATTACTTTCAAAGATACTGAATTTAATTTTAGGTTGTGTTTTCCTTAATACTTGTACATTAATTTGTGTGGATTCAAGTTAAACTTAAAAAACTTAGGGATACTACTTTTTTATATATTGTAGAGAAAGAGAGAAATTATAACTCTAAGTATACATATAATAATTAATTAAGTATATAAAAAAATACATTCACTGTAGCTGTAGATTATATAGTATTTTCTTCAAAATTATTACGAAAAATGATCTGTGTATACATAAATTCAGCTAAGATCACGTTGGAAACATATTATCTAAAGCTATTTATTTCTTTATGCGATTCAATAGTGACAACCATAATACAATTAAATAGTTTAAGGTGTATAATGAAACAGTAATCAATGTTTTGACAATCCAAGAAATTAAAATGTTGATTTGGTAAATAATGGTTAAATAATTATTATACAAAGAATAAAGTAAGATAAACATTATTTAGTAAAATAAAACATTTGTAACACTCCCAGTGCCAGAATTTAGGGTCACCTCCCGAATACACCTGTGTACCTGAGCATTGCTTCTAACACAGTACCGGCCAGTTCATTTCGTTGCAGAAGCACGACAGTCGATAATTATATTGTCAACTGGCTAAAGCTAACGGGCGATATAAAGCGGATCTCGGCTGGATCAGTCGCTTTTTGCGCTTGACAAAGGCCATTATGCGATCCGTTTCCGACCAGAAAGTCAATACTGTTATGAAGTTTTTATTGAGCTTCCGTTGAAAATTGACTAACATGGGAAAGCTACGATTGCATTTTTAATGGATAATGAGCACTAGCATATTCGTAACTGAGTCGATATGTAAATAAACAGAATCACCTATCGCCGCACCACGCTGGATCGTTGCATGATACAAAGGATAGTTCTCCTATTTTGCTGTTTTCTGTGATTGTTTGCTAACTTTATAATTAGCAACTTATTTGGTTACATAATTGTTTAAGTAATAAATGGAATTGTTATTTGTTGTTTTGAGTAAGCAGATATTGAACGACTCCGATTGAAAATAGTTTATTGTTTGAAAAGTAATTTTGCAACTGAACAATATTTGGGTGATAATATTTAACATCAATAAATTAAGTTTCACCTACTTTTATTTTAATATTTGTATTAAATCCATATATATATATGAACTTTTACTTAATCTGCTGTAGAACCTAATTGATTAACGTTTTTATTATTATTTTACGACAGCATGCAAACAAAATTCTGAAAAGTAATATTGCTTACAATATTCGTGTTAGAGCTGTGTGTAGAGAGATGATACTGCATGCAAAACTTGAGAAAATTGAGGGTTATAGACATTTTCAATGCAAACCGGCAAAGTAGATAGAGTCGATATAAATACTTTGACATGGTAGCAAGGGCAGACAAAGAAATGAAAGTCGATAGAGTCACCCATGAAGATTACTTTTAGAAGTGGGTATTAGTAAAAAAAAAATCAGTTAGAAAATAGAACAATTATATTTTTAAATGTTACATAGTAATCTATTTTATCCTTATTTTTATAACAGTATTTGCATGTTCATTATTAGTATTATTATGTATTCAAAAGTTGACGCTCCATGCTATTGTAATAAAAATTGGGACACTGAATGCTAATCCCTCAAATGTTTTGCCCATTCGAAAATTACTAAACCAATTGGTTTTAAAAACACTGAATAGTATTATTTATTCCAAACCGTAGTGATTCGGTTTTCCAGCGTGAAAAGCAATGTGATACATTTCTGACATGTTTCGGGAGCAATTTATAAAAATAATGCTACGCGCGTTTTTGAATCTCTCTTTCGAGCGTGGATTATTTATGTTTTACCGCCGACGTTTAGAAAAAATGTCATTAATTCCACCAAACGAGTGGGCATTTGGGTAAATACCGACCGTTTGACAACTTTTTATCATAGAATAACCAAATATTTAAAGTGCTCTGTGTGTTTGTTTTTCATTTATTTCTGTTTATTTTATGTTAAAAGCGTTGTAATTATTTGTATAAAGCAAATTTTCATATATGCAAAATGAAATAAACTTTTAAAAAATATGTCGGTCTAAATGAACACATGACCAAAAGGGAAACACGATAAATATGATTGTTATCATTATCTGTTACCAATAATATGTTTTTGAATAAAACCCCATATCACAAAATTTACCGTTACCAGGCTTGGTGAATTATTGATCGTAGTACCAAACTTTTCTTACTTTAGATGCAAGTGCACGTCACTCCACTGAATGCTTTCGGTCTGGTTATTTTAAATGTTTATGCCACCAAGTGTCAGAAGTTACTAGCTATTCCTGATATTAATTCCCCTTAGGCGCATCAAGTCTCATTTACTTGTGGATATTTCTCTAATTTGAACGAAGCGTAAAGGATATCAAGAAGTACCCTGTCTAAGTGACTTAGTCAAAATAAAATTTAGACTTTTCAATGGACAAATTGTTAATAAATATTAATTGATTAAAGAACCCTTTAATGTCAATAACCACATCGCCACTTAACAATAGGCGGCTAGGTGTATTAAAAAATCTCCTCTCTTTTTTAGATGTATTTATAAAACCAAGTTTCACCTTCGTTTCCGATTTACAGATTTTTACATACAAACACATCCCTAACATTTGTTCCAAGCGTGTCTATAGATTACTATCATAATGGATTAATGATGACCCGATAAAAATATTCTACTACCATGATTGTAATAAAATACATTCCAATATAATTGCATTTCCATATTTTATTGTACTCTCCTTTATTAAGAAAATTCTTTTAATATTTTTAATTCTTCGGAGCAAGTGGGCGAGTATGTTCCCGTTCGGAAGTTTGCAGTTAATTCTGAGCGGTATCAATTAAAACTGTCTTCTCTGATTTATTTTATTGGTTCGGCAATTGATTACATTACGCCAAATTGACCGCAATGAATGGGAGTCTCACGACACTCGCATTGAAAAATCTATTAGACGTTTTTGACACTGATGTTTTTCACGCTGCCATTAGACTTACGTGTAAATTTCAGAAAAGACGTCTAAGAATCATAATTAATGTCTTTATGACGAAATGCTTTGAAAATCCATATCTATATCCAAATTTACACCCATCTATAATTCTATAAAGGTTATATAATATATTAGATTATCTATAATATAATAGAATATATATCATAGATATTCTATTTACAGAAGAGAGGGAAAGATTAAATATTAAAAGTATACAATAAATAAATTTAAAAAGGTATGACTAAAAAAGCTTGATGGTAACGATCTGTTACAAATGGGAAAGGAATATGGAATATGCAATAATTCAAATGGTTTCCTATTTAAATTTTCCTTTGCATTTAGAATTTTGTACAATACAATACTTTTGGGTCGACTTGAATGAAATTGGTTATTGTGTTTTTGTTACATTTTCGACGTCCAGAGGTGGACTGTCGAAAATTATGTTGAGATTAAATAAATTAGATTGAATAGATTTTAATTTGCTGTCACCCGTTTAGAATTCAAGGTTCTCCGAAGTTCTTTTATTAGTTTTTGATAACATTTTTATGCAATCTCATTGGAAGAGTTTCTATTTCTAAACACAAAAATTACTCTCACTTTCGTACTATGTATATATCTTCTACATGTTTTCAATATTTCGTTGATGATAATTGTAAATCCAGGTTCAAGGAACATGTACACACACATTTATAATAAACACAAATATTATTACATATTTATTTTAGCTTATTAAGAAGAATAAGGCTAGCTATTGATATACGAATGACAGACGCCTATCTCAAGGTTTTGACTCGAACTAATTCCAAGTATGTATGTAAGGTATGCTGCCTTACACATTTGAAACTACTTTCAGGATAAAATTTTCTAGTTTGCTCAATGTGTAAGCGAATGAAATGGCACAAACATCTATTTGGAACTCATTAAGCTCTGAATGCTTTTGAAATCAAGTTTGAGTCCACGGCGACTTCAGTTGTCCAGGCCGTCTATTGACTATGGGTGAATAATAACGCAATTAATTACATAGTAGTTTAATTCAACAGTGGTTAAATGTCTTTAGTAAGTGGCATATGTTACATGTTACCATATTCCTTTCCCATTTGTGTTAACTTTACGCAATGTTGGGAATCGAGTCAATAAATGGATACCATATGAATTTTAAGTATAGGATTGTAAGTAGGATCATGAAGTGATGAATAATCTTCTCCCCATTGGACTTCTGTGGAGTAAATGCGTATTTTAAACATCATCAAATAAAAGTTATTCAAAACTGAACGTGTAAAATTAAAAAAAAGGCAGCGGTCCATTAGACCTATGTCAATAATACAACATTTTCAAAGATATTTGAACGTATAATTAATGGAAGACTTATGAAATATATAGATAACTATGAATTACTCTCTGAAACAATACGGTTTAAGAACCGGTGGTTCTACAGATATATCAGTTGATGAGTTCATTGATTTTCCAATTAAAAATTGACGATCAAGAAAAGTGTTTAACAATATTTATGGATCTCGTTAAGGCTATTGACACGGTCTCTGTCCCTCACCTTATAATTACATTTCATGATCTAGGTATTAGAAATACACCGTTTGCGTTAACATTACTTACTACCTACGACTACCTAAAAGATAGAACGCAATATGTTGAAGTTTGGTCAAAATAGGTGAACTTATTAGTGATGAATTTGGGGTACCCCAAGGCAGTATAATAGGAACAACTCTGTTTCTGTGTTACATAAATGGACTTGACAATCTAAAAATTAAAAACTGTTGAATCTCATGCAGATGACACAACTCCCACCTTTTTTGTAAACTCTGGGATATAAGTATTCGTTCTGACACAGATAGGATTTAACAAAGTGTGTCACTGGCTGTCGTCTAACTCACTCACTCTAAATGACAAAAAAACAAAATATATTCGCTTCTCCAAACAGAACCGAGCTGAGATGTCTTACTTGAGTACTCCTTTAAGTAATCTTTGCACATAAATGTGACTTTACACCAAATCCAACCTGTTTTTGTCCACATATAGTATAACAAAATTAACAAAATATCTTGGCATTTTTAAATGAAAATTTAACATTTGAAAAGTATATTCATTACGTGTCACAAAGAGTACATAAACTTTTTAGTTACATATTTAAACAACTTCGCAATGTGTCTCTCAGAGATACCATGAAGATAACCTATGAGGCGCTAGTCAATTCCATAATTAGCTACTGCATTACTACGTGGGGTGTAGCTTCTAAAACAAAACTAATAGAACTTGAAAGAGCCCAAAGATTAATTCTAAAAGTGATTAATATAATTAAATAGACATTATTAGCCACATCTGTTCCCTACCAATAAATTATACGCTATATTGCTAACTACTCACCGGTTGCCTGACATACATTATTCGTAAGTACATACTAAAAATAACCCGCAAACGCTCATCCATATCAGTAGAAAAGATAATTAATAACAGACTGTTGTCAAACTTATTTTATAAAAAGATTCTTCCGATATCAAGGTGGGATATTGTGTACATACGATAAATACACTTTAGTATATGTCTTATTTATATGTATATAATGCTTTTCAATTATACAATTTGAACAATGTGCATAGAACAAAAAAGGAAAGATTATATACATAAGTAATCATTCTCACCCGTGCTTGTGCATATGCACACTTACAAGCATACATAAACTCGAATACACACATCCACACAAACGATTATGCATACATCCATTTGTTTACTCAAAAAATATTTATTAAAATACTCAGTTATCTCCACAGTATATGTATATTTATCAAGGGACCAGGTTCCTTAATAACTAACAGCACTAAAATACACAAAAGGCTTCGGTTTTGTTTAGGCTCCAGATTTCTTACAATGTATGTATGATTTCCTAATAGTTTTAAGTGCCATTTTTCTGTTAGTTAATGTTGTTTGTAATGTAATCTAGTTTTAAACTAAGAGTATATTATATGTTTTTTTATAATATAAGGTGTGGCATACAAAGTCGCAGTTTATTTGATGGTAAGTGATGACTATGGTCCGTGACATCTGCATCCATTATCAAAATGATATCCATGGGTTGTTAACCTTGAGGTGATATGGAATGTTACCTGTAATTGGGTCCCCTTGGGATTCCTTACTCACCATTCGAATAACAGCAGCGTTACGCTGCTATTTTAGGCTGCCATTCTATATGGGAGTGATCTTGCCCCGGTCGAACGAACCATACATGTTCTAACTAGATTAGCTACAGCGTAGCTTTACCACTGTTGAAAAGAGATGAAATACTCGCATTTCATCACGTCATCACTATCGAGGAATGACCATACGATTTTTGAATAAAAGAGAACAAATTGCTGGTGTTTTAGGTAAATACCATCTATCTACCTACCTACCATACCATCAATATCCTCCGGGCTAACAAACGTCTTTTTTTGGCTTCATTCATTATTGAGAAAGCGCCTCATGGGCCTGAGTGCTCATTCTCATAATATCAGGTGAACTCTATACTCGTATAACATACTTGTTTTAAACTTAAAAAATGAGAACTTTTCTACAAAATAAAACTGAAGTAATATTTAACTAAAAGAGGTTATTTACCAATATAAAACTATGGCAACGACGTGGTAATCATATATGATTACCACGTCACGTCACGCTTTCAACAAATGAAAATCCTATCTATAATAAAATCCTATTCGTAAATAACAAAAAGACTTTGTCTACGATAAAACCGATAATGGGTATTATTGTTATTTAATATTACTTCAATACTCTTCAGAATATTTATTAGGTATTACTATGAATACAGTCTAGTACATCTATTAACTAATGATTTCTTTTCACGTAAGTCCCCACATAAAACCTTAATAACCTATAAAGATTTATTGTTTCCTATTCATGGGCAATATTTTTGATAAAACCTCCCACACCAATATTTCACAATAATTGGCAATGAGATATTATGCCAAATGGGCGAGGTAGCAAATGTTGTATTTCATTAACCGCGAAAATAATTTATGATTAAAATGTACGTACAAACGAGTTTACATGGTAAAGAATATTAATAAACGTTTTCTGTTTGCTTAGAGCCAAATATTTACATTTTAAATAACGATTACCTCATACATGAAGTAGTGTTTAATTATTTCGGTTTTGTGATAATCTATTATTTTGTGCAAAAAAAGAAAAACAATATAAGAATACTATTACATTGCCTTTAGTGCATATTGCTAGTAGGAACTTATGCGTTTTAAATTAATAATAATGTGACAACTTCGTTACATAATTTTGAAAGTGCCTGGGGTTAAGCAGTACTAGATTCAATTCTGAGCCAATATATTTGTGTAATGGCATATGTTGAATTTGAATTTGGATCGGTTTATATCTTAATCTTCTCTAAATATTATGTTTAACTATATATGTATATTAAGGTATATACCACCTGATACATGCAGTTAGCAGTTCTTGTTCTCTTCTGTTTGAATGACGATGTGTTTGTTAACAATATAAGTAACGCCAACGACATGGTACTGATTTGATGATTGATGATTGATGCCTCAGAAATCTGCAAGTGCTAAGCAGAGATTAATTACTTA
Source organism: Teinopalpus imperialis (assembly GCA_029286865.1). Lineage (NCBI taxonomy): Eukaryota > Metazoa > Arthropoda > Insecta > Lepidoptera > Papilionidae > Teinopalpus > Teinopalpus imperialis. Next base: position 11,051,034 of record JAGSMU010000016.1, read on the forward strand.
GGGCAATGCGAACAAGAGCGTGTTGATGGTGTTTAATGCAGGGTCGAGAAATTACAACACTGTCCTGCCGGTCGTGTCGAGTAGTAGAGCTTTCGTAAGGATATCGCAGTTCATGTGCCTGAACCACTGGGTCACTGCGCTCGCTAATGACGTAGGCATGAAGAGGGAGCGCCAGGTGTTATTAGTCAGTCTCGTAAGGATATTACAGTTCATGTGGTGGTGTGTGGTCAGAATATGCTGGCTGGCAGGTTTACACGTCAATATCTTCATAGCATATTGCCAAACTTTCTGTATATTCTATGGGTCAGACATAGAAGCCCAGCGCAACGAATATAATAACTGTGCATCAACGATGTTTGTTGTACATTGTTTTGAGTCGTTCGTGTACAGTTTTGTAGGTATAATATGAAAACAATTTACCTTATTTTTTTTTTTATATCTGTGATATGGTGTCTGAAAACAAAAGTATATTTGGTTTGATAATACATTACATCGGAATAGGAAAATCGACTATCAGTGAGTGCCTCTGTGTTTACGCTGATATTTACGGCATTATAATATATTCTGCTCAATTTACATCATTACTTTAATGCCCCGACCTAAGGGTTTGAAAGTTGTATCTTGCGCAGTTGACGTATGTTAAAATCAAAATCAACCGGGACATAATTATGAACGATGGACATGGTTTATATATTTACATATTCACCAATAATTATAATGATTACATAATATATACACTTTTTCACGTAATTTTTATGGAATTTAATTAATTTACAGAATATGATAGAAAATAAATATTATTTAAATAATTATATAAAATAAATATAAAAACAAAAGCTTGAGAATATAGCGAGATACATTTTCTATGTATTGTGTATATAAGGACCAGTATTATAAATTTATGTAGCGAAGCGTTATATTCCGTAGTCTTTAATTAAAGTCAAAACAAATGTTACATAAATACTTTATATGGTTGGTGCATTAAAATTGATTTAAATTCTGGAGTAAAATGAAACGGTTAGTCCCGAGTTTGGAGTAAACAAGTTGACCTTGGGAACACCTTGACTCTTGATCGACTGTAGTTTATCGTATGCGGATTGCGGGACATCTCGGTCCGACCCGACCTAATATAGGCGTGCTGAATTGTGATCAGTTGACTTTCTGCCAAAGCCATTGGAAAAATATTTAGTTTGGTAGATATTTACGTGAATTTGCACGTTCTGAGTTTAAGGTAACAAATATATTATTTTCTTTGTTAATGAAACCTGTTTCTATTGTGAACGTGTTGTGATGAATTCATTGGTAATGTCTTAATTATAGGTGATGAATACTAAAAAGGTAATTATACATAAGTCAAAAAACCTTGCTGGTTAGAATGCTGTCTACAAAAAAAGGAAACTTCAGAGATCTAATTAAAGAACTTACTACGCGATTAGGTCTTAAGTCAAGAGAATCTAATTATTAAATAAAACTAAGGATGAATGATGAGCAAACAGTTCACTTATGATAAGTAATAACTACGAAGTAATAAACACCGAAAACCCTCGTCAATAGAGAGCGTAGAGATAAAAAGTTTCGTTACCACTAGCCTCAGGTCTCCCTACATTTTCCGAACAAAGCACAGCAGCTTTATAGCTACTTCAAGCTGATATTTGACGCCATGATCCTACCACAGTCGAGTGGAAATCTATGAATAAATAATTACAACGCTGTACTTGTTAATCACGCGGAAGCTGCAGCTATTTAGCAATAAAATCAATACGTTATTGCCATTTACAAAAAATATCTGTAAAATTTTTACAGATATTTTTTGTAAATGGCTTTAAATGATTAAAGCTTAATTGCCCTGACCGCTCTTCGCCAACGGACGTCCGGCCGTCTCCTACAACATACAAAATGGATTAAAATAAAAACATTGTCCACCTTAATGCGATGTCGCGAGTTTGGACATGCGATACACAATGTTGAACTTTGACATTAACGTGATATCTGCACGTAAGTGCACTATATGATATTATTTTAGATGATCCATAAAATGTTCAATTCTGTATACGGAAGGGATTAAAAAGATGTGAGTATGACTTCATATCACTTGATAATGTGTGTGAAGCAGGTTTTGAATTCATAAAAAAAAACAGAAATTCAGATTCATGTTCGTATATTACTTGAAAATCTTAATGCACAATTGATGGAAATTCTTAGTCACAAAAAATTGTTTGAAAAAAAGTTTTTAACACGATGATAGTAATTTGAATTTATTAATATAATCCTAATATATATATTGCTATAATTTATTTTAAATATTGCTGTTAATATGAAATGCAACATAATATATAGTTAATATTGTGTCGCATTTCATATTAACAGCCGTTGTGTATATAGTACATGATAATTAGTGTTTCTTTAATTCCATATGTAAATAAGGACGTCTTATTATATCAACATTTGGTAATTGAAAGACTGACAAAAGCAAGTTATTTCGACGGTTATTTTTATGCCAAAAATAAGGTATCATTGCATATTTTGAATTTAATTTATGTCAATCAATACTATACACCTAAAGCCAGCAACATCTCGGAGCATATAAGACAACGTCAATTAGTTTTTAAAGCAAATAGATTACAGAGTATGACAATATATTTGCATTCACATTTTGAGCATAAACTCCTAATTTAATAGCAATTTTAGTTTTAAAGTGTAAAAGGAACGAACCACAATCGCTGAAGTTGACACATGCTCGAAGCAAGTTATAACTTTCATACTCATGTTGCCTCACTTACGTACAAACGGTTAATGTACCGTGCTACAATTTACACAACAAGAGAAAAGGGACTGCGCTTATAAAGTCTACGGAATGCCTTATAAATTTGTATGTACTTGAATTGAGTAATATTAAGATATAAAGTTAAAGAATATGTTGATAAAACAAAACATTAAAAGACAGTTTACCATATAATGTATAATATATGTACATATATAATAGCTTACTTAGTTTAATTATTTAGAGGAAGAGTAACCAGTGGTAGAGCTACACTGCAGTTTGTTTCTAGCTGCACAATGAATGGGTCAGCTCGACAAGGGTAGGACTCGCCCTCACAGACTATCATTGTAAAATAACAGTATTATTTCTATGTTTCGTCTGGTGAGTGCAGGGATCCGGAGATCTTTATTATTGGTGACGAGGCATTCTATCTTAGTGCTTCAGGGTTACAACGTTGCATTATTATTCCTTGCCAAGGATGAATTGAGATGTCATTGGCCACAGGAATCACTTACCATCAGGTGAACTGTGTTACTCACAATGTAATAAAAAAAAGAAAAAAAAAGCTCATCTGAAGATTAGGGTGGGTACTACAACTCTACAGAATCTTTCTTCGAGGTTCCTAGGTTGTATCGGTTTGGAAATACTTAAGCTTTCCTTATAGGTTGGAAACGCTTCAGTAACTCACCTGGTGGTGCAGATATTCAATGGTGGAGGGAGATTACATGAAATCTGGATAATGTGGGCACATTAAATAACGAAGAAGTAATCTAAACATCGTTTGGGGCGTTAAAAGTTGTTTATTTTAAACTATTTGAAAGTGTATTAATTATTATTTCATATATTATTTCATAACAACATTTTTAATTATGTTCTAACTAAACTATGCTCAAACACATTTATAGTGGAGGCCTATATTTATACTTTATGTACTTACGTATACTTTTTTTCGATTTTTAAATAAGTTCTCGTAAAATGTATTGGTAGATTGCGTAAGTGGTGTACTTGGAAGTTTGTATAATTTAACTTCACAAGACAAGCCTCTCCCACAGAGTAAGATCAATTATTAAATATTTAAAGACCGCCTTACGATGCGTGAAAGATGATATCGGGGTTGGATGATTGTTTGTCAAGCTACTATTACGTACGCTACGGCAACTATAAGTGTCGATAAATATTAAATTCGCTAATTGTTTACAATTGGTAGAACCGATAATATTTATAGCAAAATATAGCAATTTCACTAATTTAGAATTGCCTCAAAGCGCAGTAATGATAATTTTTACCGCGATTAATTTATAAATTCAACGGTTAACATTTGGCAAAATGTTACAAACGAGTGGTCATTTAGATAAATGGCGTACGTTAAACAAATTATTGCAATTGTGACCAAATATTCTGGGTAATGCGTTTCACAAATGTCCTCGTTTTTGTGACAGTACAAGGTAAACTAAAATAATCGCTGGCATCATTGCCGTTTAATCGTAACAAATCATTGTTTTAGACATAAAGAGCACCCAAGAGTAGTATTAATTACGAAGTAGATTTTCAAAGTAAAAATATTTTTATTTCTTAATAGATCTTACCAAATACGTGAACAAGTTTAACCCTATGAACGTAACCGGCTTGAAAAGGAAGTTCTAAATTTGATCCATAATTATGTATGTAATATTATTGAAATCAATTAATATTAATACATGTTAGTTGAAGTGGGCGTCTTTAAAAACATTAGTGTATATATTTGTCCACTTTGGGATCAGAAACCTAAATCTGGTTTAAGTATTTATCAATTTATGGAATACTCTATATTATAATTGAAATTGGTTCAGTAGTTTCGGAATATTAATTCTTTCATGTAAAGTTATATTTTATGCTCTTTTGAAACATTATATTGGTATTCATTTCTCGCTCCTAAACTATATAATTATAATAAAGTGATATTAAATCGATTTAAGTGATTACTAGGCACACAGCCTAAATAACCAAATTAGCGTACATCACGGATACATCTTTTTAAATTAGACATATGGATAATTGATTTAGATTCGTTTAAAAACCTAAGAATTTTACCTCTTTCATCAATGTATATAAAGGAGGTTATCTTTTTTATTAAAACGTTAATTTTATAAACTTAAAAATATTTAAAAATAATGTGTTTTTTATGGCTAAAACAATTTTTAACTGATTTTCATAAGTCATAAAAACTTGACTCTTCCTATATTTAATAAAAAAATAATATGCATCATGCTTTAATAGACTTTACGAGAAAAAATATTGTAGACGTAACGATTATTTAGTTGCATGATATATTATGACATATTTGAAAAAAAAATGTAAATTTACCTCTGAAAGATCAAATGTTGTAAGTTTACTTTGAATTTCAATTATATACATGCAAACCAATAAATTGTTATAATATGTAAATGTAATGCCTGTACTTTAAAAATGCTATTTTGATAGATTCTAAACGTTACACATGAGCACATGTTTCACTTTATATTAAGTGTTCCTTAACAATGAGCAAAATAACGGTTAAACACTCCTTAAATGTTATTCTTTAGAATACATATCACCCACCCAATAATTGAACCTTTAAACTCTCTAACACATAAAGCGAAATATAGCAGCAATATACTATTTTTTTACGCAGGTGCACTGAGAGACGGAGTAGGTATTAATGAAATTTAATATTATCATAATTAACAGTCGTAACGAAGTTTCTCTCTTATTTCACTCAGCAGGGGAAACAGAAAACGCTGCATATAAAAAATAATTTGTCCCTTTATACTTTTTAAATCCTAGATAAAATGTCGAAGGTTTTTACTAAAATGAAAGAGACTACATCATGTTATTTCATTTAAAGACAAGTGATAGACTTTATTACTTAGGAGCGTATATTAAAGGAAATTCTTGCTCGAAAACGGTACATTATGGTTAGATAAGGGTATCGTAGCAAACAAGATGACGAGCGAGACCGAGCGTGAAAATATTTTTGCAGCGCGAAGAACAGATGTTTATCATTTAAATTTTACTCAAACTCAATGATTTAATCTTGTAAAACGGGAAATAACAGATTAATTCAAAATATAGTATTATTGTGTATATTTTACTTTTGATACATTGTTAAGTATTTATATTCGTATACATTAGTTGTTAAAAAACTAAAATAAGTATTGGTTAGAGAACACGATATTATTACAAGAAAATCATAGGATAAGAATAAAGCAAGGAAAAACCAATGTCAATATATATACTAAGTCAGTCAGTTAGAAGATATTTTTACTGATATTTTGACTGCTGTCATGACATATTAGATAAGAGGAGCGTTGGAGATAATTAAAAAAGCTGCATCCGTTTCTCTTAAATTCATAGTAATTTTTAGAACGAATATTTTTTTATTATCTGTTTCTTTCTATAATGTTGATTAAGACTTGTTGACTAAAACCAAATATTTTAACAATAATTATTCATTTAAAGAAAAGCGCGTAACCTATTGTGTTTCTCCACGTGATAGAATACACAATGTAGACATCTGCAATAGAACGAGGGTGATCGACATAGATCAAAATATTAGCAAGCTTAAGGGGCAATGGGCTAGCCATATAGCTCGTAGAAGCGATAACCGATGGGGAAGAAAGGTTCTTAAATGGCAACCTCAGATTGGACGTCATAGAACGACCCCTCACTAACAAGAGCGCCGACCTATGCAAGTTTACGGAACGTCGATGGATGCAGTTAGCTCAGGGTCGTGTTTTGTGACATTCTATGCTGATGATGATGATGATAATCCTATTTGATGCTCGTATAACTTATTAGTGTTAATAGTTTTCAGGTAAACACGAGTCAGGTTACGATCAAATGAATTGCAAAGCTCTATGTAAATAGGACATATTTTTTTAAATATTCCGATTTTTATTATCTTTGTAAACAATACACTGCTTTTATAGTTTCGTTAATAAAAGATACACCTTCATCTCTTTTTTTTTAAATATTCATTTAATTACTCTTACATTTGAGACTACTATTTTCTAATTGCAGTGTTAATAACAATACTAAAAAGATATTTTTTTAATAATAATAATTGTAATATATACGTACTTTAATCTCTGTATTACATAATACTGTATTTATTTTCAGGTACAATTAACAGCATAGAAAGAAGGTGATCAGGTATTTTAGAGCATGACGATGGATTCAACGAAAACTTATCACAAGAACGAGTATGTGCCCTAAAACCTGTTGGATTTTGAGTGTGATTAGTACCTAAGTATTTTGCTGCTCTTCTCAAAATTTCTGGGGCTTCGTAGATATATGCAGTCATTAATTGCTTAAAATAAATAATATATTACACCAGTTTAGCGACGTTTCTGACATTTTAGTATAACGTTCATGTCAAAGAAAATTTTATTAACTTTGTGATTAATGAATAACTTCTAGTTTGTTCTGACAAGTTGTCACCTTATCAACTACGTTATTGTACCAAAACCATCGCATGTTTTAAAGGACTTACAGTATGCCCGACTAAAGTAGTAGTTGATATATCATTAATGATGACACATGATTTTATAATAAATCAGACAACATAAGTATTCCGTATGCAAATACATAGAAACCGCCCGCCCTAACTGCGGTGCAGTGGGATCAACCCGGGACAGCCAGATTAGTTATTCATACTGTTATTAGATTGATTTAATATATCTACCTAATGGATTCAATGAGTAACCAAGATTGATAAATTATATTACATGGTAAAGCAACAAACCGAATAAAAACTTGATATAACATTAATGGATTGACTCCACCAGGATATTATTATCCTTTCATAAAATGAAACACAGGTTGTGTTGTTCTATGTCTAATGAGGCTTTTTATGTTACTCCTCAGTTAAAATTGAGCAGACGCATAATTTACCGACAGGTGGACCGCTCATTTGTCTCCTTGATTCCATTAAGTGCTAGCCACTGCAGTTTGTTTCTAGCTGCATAATGAATGCGTCAGCTCAACTGGGGTAGGACGACACCCTCACTACGATCACCTATACCAGCGTATAATAGCAGTATAATGCTGCTGAGTTTCACCTGGTGAATGTAGAGATTCGGATACCTCCATTAGTGGTAACGAGGCATTCCATCTCAGTCCTCAAGAGTGACAACGCATCTGCATTATAACTCCTTTAGAAATCACTTGCCACCAGGTGAATTGCGTGCTCGTTTGTTACTCTTAATCTAATTAAAAAAAGTGAAAAATCTGCACATTTTTGGTATTCATTATCGTGACCAAAACATATTTTCATCATTTCCATCCATCGATTTCCAGCAATCTTTACAAAGGTCTTCCCTCATCTAGGGAGAGATCGTCCAATACTGCAATTCCCATTACGAGTTTGCCATTCAAGCCATTTCCTTTTTTTTGCGGTTTTACGAGCTATGAGGATGGTCTGTTCTTGTGGACTAAATAATCCATAGCTATAGTAAAATTACTAGCCTATCAGCCGACATAAAATTCGCTAATATCACGTCTAATATGGCGGAATCTTAGATTCTGTTGATGTTGATACTGTTAGCCTATGCGGCTCTTACAGCTTCATCGGACACAGGGCTCGCGGAACTGAGGGGTCCGTGAGCTGGTTAATATGGCGGAATAATTACAGGGAAGAGGTTTTGTACGTATTAGTTTTGGAATGTGTCAATAGCCAACTCTGGATCAGTGACTAGGTAGCTATTTAGGTTACTTCTTGGTCGGCGTACAGTCGCAGTTCATTCTTTTGCCTCATATAATGTGAGCGTAGTGATATTATTATTTTGTAACATAATTATTTTCTACGCTACGTAATTTCTGGACAATTAATACGATAAAATAAAACGAAGTTTTCCTTATTGTGATATTAAAGTAAGTACTAAAAAAAAAGAAATGTATCAACTGTCTGATTAAACAATGATTCTTACCGAGTTAAATGTAGGCGGGCGAGATCGCACGCAGCTTAATAAGATTGGTGGCCGGCCAGCGGGGGCGAGCAGAAAATTTCGGTGGTTCTCATGATATATGAGGGCGCGTTATTTTCTTATCTTTTCTCTTTCTAGCACCAACGCTCATACTTCATTCTCGCTGCTATTATAAACGTTTTGGTTTCCATATCTCTTAACAGCCGCCTCGGGCCCTAAAGCTGTAAGTATTACATAATTTTTGATAATACGGTACAGTCTCTAAACGTCACGGCGTTGGGCTTTCGTGATTATTTAATTTTTAGTAGGTACGACACGAATTAATTTTTGTTTGAGCGTGACTCGAACGTAATTGTTTCTTGAAAATTATATCGCACTGTTAGACGACGTTATCGTAGGAAAAGGTGACAAGCGTGAAAAAATATTTTAATTTAATTACGATAGACTTTAATTCGTTGAAATTTCGTTTAAAGCTTAACCGTCGTTGCTTCCGAATAAAATTAATTTGATAAGTTAAAGCGTTAGTTTTGATGAAGTGATAATGTTAATCAGTTAATTTATAATTTCCTGTTATTTGTATGACTAAATAAACTTCTATTAACGAATAAATAAATTTATAGAAAGGCAAATATTTCACTCCAACAACTAACAGCAACTTATAAATTATTGGTTTTCGTATATTAAATTTGTATATTTCCCTGATCTGCATGAATTACCTTGCTCAAGTTCGTCTTGGCTTATGCACAATATCTAGGTGAATAGTGAGTGAATACCGCTGTGTTTTCGCAAATATTTTGAATATTATTAGAGCCACACTTCAGTTTGTTTCTAGCTGTGGCATGAATGGCTCGCCTCGACTGCGGAAGGATCACACCGTCACAGAATACCAGTGTAAAATAACAGTGAAAACACTGCTTAGTTTCGACTGGTGAGTTTAGGGATCCGGAGACTCGTTTTACTGAGATATTCTATATACATATGACTCCTTATCACGGATGAATGTGGATGTTGCTGCAAGAATTACTTACCATCACATAGACGATCGTTGTAACCATCAATTAAATAAAAAAAATAGAAGACTGTCATGTCGCTATATACATATACAATCAGATGTGTGTTGTACTGTTGATTATAAAATCGGCCAAAACACATCTTCGATTTTCATTACCAACAAAAAAAAATCACTATATTAATTTTAAGGTCATCGTGAATGTTGGGTCTAAAAAATATCATTATGTTATAATTTTACTGCAACATATGAAAAAACAAAGATTTTTGTCTTTAAATCGGCGCTATCGACGAAAAAAGTCAAATCGAAGCAGATCAAATGTCTTTATTCAATATAAAAACATTACGATTATATTTTCATTTACTATTAGATTGTCAAAATACTACGAAAGAATACTATAATAAGTTCGAAGAAAGAAAGCCTGAAAGACCTAGAGACGAAAAGGCAAGAAACTCAGCTGATTTTTTTTTATATATTCTTTACAAAACTATACGTTTATAATATATTTTTAGTTTATATGAAAGGGCCTGAACCAATGATTTCATTTCATCATTGTTATCGTTTAAGTAATTACTAATATTCATAAAAAAAAATATTCCTTCGAAATTTTGCAACTGATAATTTTTGAAAGATTCCTGGGATTCCTGTTCCTCTATATAGAGAGATTATTTTAGTAGTACGTAGTAATAGTCAATTACAAAGGTTTTTTAGTCGTATTATTGTCGTCGTCACAGTTGTATGTAAAATAATATCTGTGAGACAAAATATGATAGTTTGATAAAGTGTGTAAAGCAATATCTGCACACAACATAATAATGCGTGTACTGGTCTTGTTCTATGTGTAGTGTCCGCGGGAAGCTACGACAGAAAATAAAATTGATACCACTCCGCCCCGGGCGACCCGAGAAAAAGCATTTCGAAATAAATGACTTTTTAAATTTCATCGTTGCGCACAGTTTCTCTATCAAATGTTGAGGCTCGCTCCACGTAACTGGATTTGTAGACGGGCATTTATTGTGTGCGACATTCGAGACCGCGGGTTGTGTATCGCCGACATTGATAAATAAGAAATAAAGGCTGTAGACATTTTAAAACTGTATTGTTGCTCTATCCTTGTTTTGCCAATCACTTCGAGTGTTCCATTTGTACGAAAAAAGCTTTAACAGAACTAATGTTTCATTTTTATGTTATTTATATTTAGTTCTTTATTTGTAACAATAAAAGCACCTATCATTTAAATTTCCTTTTATATAATACTTTGTTCAATTATAATTATTTTAGGACCTTAATCTCTCTGTAACACTTGAAGGTAAAAATTCAGGTTCGTCTAAATTAATTTTGCATTAACAACGATATAAGATAAAAATGAATTTTAAAACATTAGTTTATTGGTTCTTTTAATAGCAAAAACTTTGTGTTCAAATCATATCTAAATTTCAAATTTGAGAGGTTGCACTAAGCTAAGAAAACAGACGCGAACATGTTCAATTCGTGCTCGTGCACAAAATGCACGCATTAAACAAACTATCTATCTATCTGCTGATATATTTCCGACCTACATACGAGTATATACCGAAGAAAGTTAGAAGATTCAACGTCGTTGCCAAAATTGTGGTCAAGGAAAGAATAAATTGATGCTTGCCTCGACTTAATTTTTTTTGCATTTGACTGTAATAATTTAAACAAAGTTTTATATGACGAGAATAATCTCCTATATTTTTAACTTTGCTACTACTTCCATTTTTTTCTTATGATATATAAAGCTCTAGATAATATAGTACTATATTATAGAGTACTTTCCTAGTACATTTTCCGATTATGAAAGATTTATCATAATTGACATTCTTTGTTCACTGATTGCGGATTCCAATACTCATTAATTCATTATTGTATATTTTAGGTCTGACATAGTACCGATGGATATACCCGCGCAATATGGAATAATTATTTATTTATTGGTATATTAACCAAATCACAAACTTGACTGGCACTAGATGTGGTAGATAATATTGGCTCCCACTTTATCGAGCTTTACCCAATTGAGGTAAACAAAGGTAGCAAATTCTGAAAGCTAGTAAGTTGCAGAGAATATAACATAATGGTGTATGTATGGCATAAATACAGATCCATTCAATACACACATATACGACCCAGAACTAATACTTAGTTATTTTAATTATCAATCTTTATCTTGGTTACCAATACACTAAATACTGCAGAGCCATGTGCTCCGTACATATAGAACAATGTCGTTGAGATAAATTGAGTATAAATATTATTCTCCACTTACGTAGTACTTTCTTTCTAACTTGCGACACGACTCTCTTCGGAATTCTAAGTTATAATGCGAATACATTTCGCTTCGTTAAAATGATATTTATATTAAATTTAAGTATTAAAGAAATTTAAAGTGTAAAAATAATTACTTATACGTACATATACATACTGTTATATAAATAAAGATCAAAGATCAATGCTTACATGCATTCTAGAAACTTTACAGCGTCTACTTTCTACTTAAAACTTTAGTAGAAACTTTGTCCTATGTCAGCTTTGCAAGAACAGTTAGTGCAGTACTCTGATTTCCAAGTCCTTGAAATTGTTCCTTACCTTATCTTTGATAATGTGGTCTTGTGAATTAAATTTTAACAGAAAATTTAATATATTTATTTAATTTTATATAAAATATATGGCATATGTGAAAAAAATCTAGGGATTGAGTTACGAATACCAAGAAATAAACAAAATGCTCGAACTTGTACCATATTATATTCTTATCGCGCTACATATATGAATATTTAAATGACATTGATATAATATACGTTTTAATATATTTTCTACGACATAAATAGATTCAGACAATTTAAAATTATTTATTTTACTTAAGAAAACAATAATCATAGTTCATATGCCAATAACGTTCAATGTTTGAATTATTAGGCTATGGATTCTTAAAAGAAGAAAATACGAGATTCTATTCACTATTTTTTAGTTTTAGTTTTATTATAGAGAAAATGCTCGTCGAATAGAGTTTGTAGTGCACGCTAGCGGCAAGTCCATAAACAAATTGCCGCTCGTACATCTCATTAATGTCACTCATATAGCGAGCGACGCGCGTCGTCAAGCGGAAAGCCTCGTCCTTACCTCTAGGTGTAACTTTACAGTACGTAGCAATTTTTACTTTAAGTGATGTTACAATTTGCGTGGGTGTTCTTGACGCGTTCTTACTATAGCAAAATAACGAGATTGATATTTTACTTTATGAACAATAGATTCTCAAATTCTTCAATATATGTAGTGTTCGTTCTTAAAATTTACAATGACACTGATTTACTTGGTAGAGTTCGTACGTTCGTAAATTTAATTCATTGTTCAAAAAATATTAAAGATGTCGGAAAAATATTTCTTAGAATTCTTGCTTGAAGTTGATAGTTGAGGTGATATTTTCTCTCAATCTTGTCTCCTATGCTAGATATAAGATTGGAGTGGAACTCAGACGCATATCAGGGCATACAAACAACATTCCCAGAACCGAAAATCAATAAATTGTAATTTACCAATATTGTTTTTGGTTGAAAATCGAACCGCATCGTCATTATTCTGATTATAACGTCAAGTCTTATCCTTCATGATATAATATTAAAATGAGTTGTTTTCCATAGCTGTCTCATACAAACTCCCTCGTCCTATCGCAAAATTTCATCATGGTCCTTCGATTAGAATCAACTTCGGTCGAACTCATGCGATAATGCAATATTTACTATATCATCATGCTCAGATATATCATATCATAGAAGTAGTGATTATTTAAGAAGGCAATCACTTATTGTAATTTATCTTATGTGCTTTACGTCAGGTTTATCGTAACTGATATTGTAATGCTGTCTTACTTTTAAATGTTATTGTAACAACGACTGGGTCGCGTCAGAATCACACATTAGAAATTGTTTCTTTTACTTATGTAAGTAAAATGATTGTACTGCTAGTGACCCATCTTAAATAAAATATATATTCCGTACAGTTAGAAGAAGGTATACTTCTTTTAACACTTAGAATACAGCATGATTTTGACAGTTTAAAACGGAAGCGTGAATGAATGGCTTAGCGTAAGGTCTGCGAACCTAAGGTTGCATGTTCCGCCATTCGACTATTATCATGAAACATCACCTCATGCAATCATTGAGTTGAAGTTGATTAATTGGAGTGGTTTACTGGAATGGTATAATAGAATGATTATTGATATTGCTGGCATTCTTTTTTCAAAAAATGCATGAGCTCATTGTTAACAACTATACTTGATTTTTTTTCTAAGCTAATTTACGATATCGTGTAAAGGATCGACGTGTTTAATTTCCTTTGTATCATATATCATAATTATGTTTCAAGTTTTCTGGAGGACAACGGAACGCAATACAATATATTCCTTCATGAATACGAAAGAACTAATATGTTTGAACCAAAATCGCGGAAAGTTTTTGTAGAATCCAAAGAGAAGTAAAAAAAACCGTAACAAATACCTCTGAAGGTAAATTATCGCCCCTTTATTTCGTTATGGAGCTATCAATCACTTACCTAATTGTGTTATTTATTTACCCGCAGGCAGAAACAGCGTTGTCATCAATTTATGTAATTTCACTTAGCGATTTCTCCATTCCCGTTTCACTTACTTAATATCGACTTTTCCTTTAATGTTATTACTGCCGCTGTTGTTGCATAAAACAAAATGTAACGCTTTATTTTCTGTTGCCGACAGGTGTAAATTTATAATTTAGTTTTACTAGACCATAAAACTAAACCGCATGGAGCTGAAGACTTTATTTTACTTATAAACGTATGAAACCTGAAATAAAAGTCTGAAATGACGACAGTAAACCCTTTTAAATCTTGTTTTATGTCACTTATGATGAAATTTGTGTTGCGTGTTTAATCATTAAACAATTTTTCATGATTTATAAAAGTAATTTTGATTTAATACGTTTTTAATTATATATTAATTAGGTTATTTAATGATATTTGCATAATTATTAACGTTTTGGGACTTTTTAATTAAGAATTTTTTTTCGTTATATTATTATATTATATTACTTCAAGTAATAAATCATGTTTTTCACGTTTAAAAAAATCCCTTCTATACATATTATAAGATATGGGAATAGTTGGGGCGAAAGATTAAGGCAACTTATTTATTTTTGAAGTAACAATTATATTTTATAAAGTTTACGATGATTTACATAATACATAACCAGTTGAAATTTTATAAGCGAATGACAGATATCAAAAGTCACCGGGCCCCTAAAACTTTTTGGAAGTGAAATGGGTATACGGCATTGCGCTGTATACCTATTTTGTAGTAACAATTTGTTTAGTTTGCTGAATATGTAAGCAGATGAAATGGCCCAAATATCTGGTTGAAAACCATTAATTAAGCCACGTCTGTTACGGACATTAAATTCGGTTCCAACTTGATTTTGCTTGTCCAGAACCGCTATTTCAATGGTAATTAATAAACGACCTTAATTTGCTTCTAAATATTATATTCCTAAAGGGCTATAAAAGTTTTTGACGTGGCGATACACAAACTGATACTTGTTTGTTAAGTTATGTTTAAAAAGTCGGGACTGTCTGTTTAAACAAAACGCTAATTGGTTTTGATAACAATGACTTGTAGAATGAGTATAAGTAATTATTTTTATTGAAAGTCATGAAAGTTCTTAAAATCTAGCAATGCGTTTCTGTTTTTCGGATTATTAACTATTGGAAATATCGTTAACATCTTTTTTGTGCCTAGATTATGGGCTCAACTGTTCCCTATACTATAAAAAAATATTCATGCTGACATTGTGAGTGTAGTTCTTTCCCTAACCAGCTGACCCATTCAAGCTGCAGGTAACATGATACTACTGTTGATGGTATAATTATGGATTACCTTAATACTGTAATTAAACTTCGTTTTAAATATTATAAAGATAACTTTATTTATTTAATAAAGTGTTTGATGATAAATTCTAGTTAAATGTGGAGGATTAAATATACGCTTGGAATTTCTAAGTTACCTAATTAATTGACTTACTTGGTTGTAATACTTTTGAGAAAGCATTTAACTTTTTAAATCAAGTATATTCACCCAGAGGCTATAATTCTGTATTATATTTTTTTGGTAACGCGCTAGAGACGTTAAACATTTTGGCGCTAGGCTTTTGTCATGATATGATTTGAAGGAGGAGCGATATAAATTAATTTTTGTTTGAGAGCGTTTCAAAGAAAATTGTTTCTTGAAAACGATACTTTATTGTATGATGAGGTTATCGCAGCAAACATGATGACGCATGTTTTTTTTATGAAAAAGGCGTTTATGAGTTTGTTTGATATAAAGTGGCCGTTTTGCATAATATAATGAAATTTCGTAAATGTATATTTTTTGACACAAATTTTACTTGCGATACAACGGAAATATGTTAAAGTAAAATAATTATTAATATTATTATACAAGGAATATAAATCGTTATTATTTAAATATCATTGAAAACCATTGTTTTGGATCGACTGTGTTATCTTGGACAAATGATAAATGAAAAGTTTTTAAGTTTACGACACGATTAAATTTTGTTACATCTGAGGGAAGCGATTGAGTAAGACCTGTGCTTGTAAATTTTCAAAACCATTGTTGGTAGTGTGAAGTATAGAAATTTAAAATTAAATTAAAGAGCACTCCTATTAGAATTTCCCACAAAGACACGGCAGAACATTCACTGAATGGCCCGGGCCCTGGGCTTTCATTTGGACAGTTCCATGGCTATGGAAATTCATGTCACTGAAAGTAGCCGAAAAGTAATTACCACCCTATGTGTCCTTTACCATGTTAAAACTTCTTTCCCTGCAAAACTAAGCTTATGCTCGTTCATTCCATAATTCTACCCATCATCTATTATGCGGATCTGTATCACCCAGATCGTCAAGATTCTGTTGATGTTGATGCTGTTAGCCTATGCAGCTCTTACAGCTTCATAGGACACAACGAATAATATAGGGCGGTATCGTCCGCGCGAGACTGATCTGCGGATCTATTGGAATGTCACTTGTGTAAAGTGAGAGTAATAGGGGAGAGAGCACGGAGCCCTGAGGAACTCCCACTAGGAGTGGCTGGCTTGAGGAGCACGTGCCGTCGACTCGACATCGGAAAGTGCGATTCGACAAGAAGGCTCGTATGATGTGCAGGAGCCTGTCCGGTATGTTTAGTGAGTGAAGTTTATAAATTAAATCGTTATGCCAGTCTTTGTCGAATGCCTTTGCGACATCGGAAAATAATGCAACAGTACCTACTGGGTTTTTGAGGGTTAGTCCTGCAAGAATGTTTTCCGTTAAGCAGAAGGCGTGTTGAAAGCAAGAGTGCGTATTCCTAAACCCGAACTGTTCATCGGGAAGTAATCTATTAGCTAGGACGTGTTCTTTCAGTCACCTAAGAATAATCCTCTCGTATACCTTGCCCACGGAGTTCAGGAGGCTGATTGGGCGATAGCTGTTGGGAAGGTTCCGCGATTTTTGGGGTTTGGGAATCCCGATGACGTCCGCTTCCTTCCAGAAACCTGGAAGGAGCAGCTGGAGAGGAGCATGTTGAATATTGCCACTAGGCAGATAATTTTAGCGGGCAGCGCTTTGAGTATTTTATTGTTAATTCCGTCGGGATCGGGAGCTGAACTTTTTGAGGTTTTTGATAATGTCTGTGACCTCCTCTGTGGTCACAGGTTCTAATGGCTCACCCGCTGGTGGTGTTACCCCCTACGTGACACGACGACTTCCACATAACGAAAGTGGTCAGGGTCCGCGGGGACGTTTGATGGGGAGCATTTGGTCTCTAGACGGTCTGCGAGATATTCGGCTTTCTCCGAGTCGTCGAAGGCGAGTGTAGCATTGTCCGGTAAAATTAGCGGGGGCATTTGTGTGATGCTGTCTGCTTGAGACCCCGCGCCAACTGGCAGTAGGCAGTATTCGAAGGCTGGAGGTCCGCTAGCAGGTTGCCCCATTTGTCATTATTATAAAATTTAATGCGCTTTTTGACCTCCCTGGGAGGTGGCGCAGTCTAACGCGATTAGCGTATCGTGAAGTTTTGTTGTGCGATTTTTTGACCTTATCAGTCGACGAAGACTCGAAGGATGGACCCCGAATTGGTCAGTCGACGCAAGGGCCTTCCTTTCCTTTTTGAGTGTTCGATGGCCGAGGTAAGGTGAAGTTAAAGAGTCAATCGCCCGATACGCCTTATCGGGTGAGTCGATCTCGTTAGGAATAGCTGCTGGGTGGTCGTAGCTCTGAGTTTGTCTTCAAGAGTACGCCAGTCTAGATTATATATAGAGATAGGTTTCAAGAAGGTTTCTTACACTAGCATAAAGTCGATGTTGTGTTCCTTTAAATGGATCGCTACTTAGTCTTTTTGAGACCTGAGTCCGTCCACGTTGAAATACAAGACAGTCAGAGTGCGGAGTTTGACTCTACTTTTGGGTGTGTTAGCAATTTGAGAGACCGAGTTAGGGGGTTGCCCGGCTGGGCATTTGGCCATTCTGGAGTGCCCAGAAGGAGCGAATGGTGCCCATGTACTCGGCAGCATCTCGAACGGGCTCTTGGCCTGCTGGAGGCGGATCCCCATGTTGGTGAGGTCCTCCAGGGCGTTTAAGTCAAGTGAACTTATAAAATTTAAATATGTGATAGGGTTTTGCATACCCTGAGGTTGAGAGGGTGTAACCTACACTGGAGTGTCAGGCTGCACTGGAGACTGGTTCGGCCTTGAGATAGGCGTGACTTGTTTGCGCGTCATTGTTGGCGGCATTGCCCAGGCTGACTTTGCAGGGGCCTTAGGGGCTTGCAACGGAGCAGCGGGTTGGGGAGATGGAGCTGGAGCTGCAGGTGGAGTGGGAGCGGGCCTGGGAGCAGGCGCAGCCTTAAAGGTGATGGCAGGGGCCGGCTGAGGCTGTGGCTTTTTTAGCCTTGGCTTTCTTGCCATTGTGGCCTTGCCCGCCGCGTTGCCTCTGCGGCACTTTGGGGCACCCGCGATAATTCGCTAGGCGACCCTCCGCCTCGTATAGAAAGCACGCCGGGGGTCGGTCGCTACGGTCGGGCAGGAGCAATCAGATATGCCGTGGTAACCGATGCATTTGACGCATCTGGGCGTGGCGTAGCAGTTTCTGGCCGAGTGGCCGTAATATTGGCAGCGGTGGATCTGTCCGACCAGTCCGGGCCTCAACGAATATGCCGGTGAGGCCACACAAAGATTTTAAGTTAAAAATTTCCATTCCCTCTGGAGTCAGGGTGGCCAGAATAAAGGCTTTTTGTGTGAGGATCAGTCATCCTGCGCGCTTCAATAATGGGGAGGTTTTGAGCCTTGAGGGATTCACTAATCTCTTCTAGCTCGGTCTCAAATGGTAACCCGCGTATTACTACGTGGAGTTTACGTTCTTCCGGGAGGGAATAGGTGTGGAAACCTATGTTGCGTTCGCGTAGCAGCTTTGTGGCTGCGCGGAAGTCTCCAACGATGGAGAGATTTATCCTAATCTCCTGTGGGGTGTTTTGCGCCTTCAGGCAGCTGAGTTTGTTCGTAGTGAACCACTTGGACACATCGATCCATTTAGATTTTTCCTGCAAGATGATTGGAGGAGGGGGCTTTACTTTACGCTCCACGAGGGGCGCTTGGTTCTGACGAGCCTGAGGAGCAGCCTTCTTCGTCAGCGTGGCAGTCGGGGAGGCCGATGATGGCCTCACGAAAGTTGCCGTGTTGATCGAATCGTTGTCGAACGCCACCGATTCTGAGTCGGAGGTGCGCAGTGCTCAGGGAGAGGCGGAGGTGGATGGTCGTGCTGGAGGCACGCCAGTTTCGGGAGCTACGGGGTCCGGGGCATGCGGGCTATTGCTGAAGGCGACCCGCGGTACTTTCAACTGACGCACAAACGTGGCCCACGCTTCTGGTCGCCTGGAAAAATGTCTGCTTGGTTAAGGCGTCCATAGCGTTTACGCTTAAGGGCATAGGGCCCGTCCGCGGAAAACTCTATTGTCCCCGCCTTGCGGTGGGGTGTAATATACCTTAACCAAAAAAATCTAGCGACTTAGGTACGCTAGGGTGAGTACCTTTCTGTCGCCAAATGCGACAGAACAAATGAAAATGCAATAGCCGCTTCTGAGGCGAGCGGGTGTGGCAACTTACAAAGGTCGCTGTTGCAGGTAGGCGCACAGGCGCGCACGCAGGTGTGCACCGGTGACGCACTTCACAGGGCGGTAATCTACCCGCACTCCGTCCCACCACACATCCACTGACGAATTTGTTGATTCAGGCACTTTTATCACTACTAATACTACTGCCAATAAAAACTGCCACAATCGTACTGCACGTATGAACAACTCCGAACTGGAGGTGCATGGAGAGCGCTTCCTGACGACTGTGCCACTCGAGAGACCCGAGTGGAATCCAAAAGGAAACAGAAAAAAAAGCCTCACCCAGATCAGTATCAAAACTTTCTTAATAAGTTGGAACGTCTTCTCAATAACTACATTAGATTGATCTTCGGCTTACGTGTCTCCTATTGTCGATATTAACGAATCAATGGCGTAGCTCCAGAAATGTACATTCTCAATTTTAAGCAATTCTAATTCATCATCTTAACATAAGAATTAATTTCAGCTTTATTCTACTCATATCAGGCTACCTAGGCATACCTTTTAATTGTCTCGAGATTCGTATGCCATAGAACAACAATGGTTTCTTTAATTCTTCTTTTACTGTTCAGGCTATACAATTCTAGAACACCTTGATAGCATTAGGCGAGCTCCTAATAAAAATAATTTTAAAATACTGACTCGTGAGTATTACAGAAGGAAAATCATCGGGATTTTTATTAATTAATATCTATCACAACAATCAAAACAGTTTAATTATTAATATCAATTTATTTATATTATCTATTTTATTATATATTTAATGTCAATACTCTATGATTTTATGTATTTATTATGTAATTTATGATATTTATTGTTAATATATTTTATTTATTGCTTTTTGTATATTAAGTATGTTACAAGTATCGTTCATATTTAGGATTCTTTTGTTATGGCTTCTTCAATCTTCTTCAGTCAATGTTTCTTCATCTCCCGGGTTAACTGATAGTACATGCCAAAAGGCATTGTCTACACTTTGTACCATTTTTTTCAAGTAAGGTGTTTATAATTGAAGATTAAATATGTGAATAAATGTGAAAAGTATGTATTGACTACTATTATGTCGGGTATAGTAAATAAAGTCTTTATTCAACGAACCAAGAGTTTCATTTTAATTTTTTTGGTTGTCTGAATCGGTTTTGCGATGAACGGTCGCGTAACCTAGCGGTCCTCGCGGGTTATAGGTTCAGTTGCTATTTTTGGGTACCTGAGTTTGTTATATGTATGTATATTCTATATCTCTGATACTAATTCTGTAGACTGATGTCAACTGACGAGTATGAGGTATGACATCTTCGAATGTTGTTGAACTGAAATAATTTTAAACATACAAGTTGGAACACAATAGTTTTTATTACCACTTAACACTATATATAATCGCAAATTGATCCATCTTTATTTTGACTTATTCTTGAGAATAAAAGTAGGTGTCTAGGGTATACAAAGGTATTTGTACTTAATTTCACTTACCTTATTTTATAAATAAATAAAATACAAATTCGAACAAGGACGAATATGAATCAATTATTTTTGTTTTAAACATATATTTAATAAGTTAGCATATATTATTTGTTTGCCAATACATACATGCCTCGGATGATTTATGTACTGATGGCATTAAACAGATTTCAAGCTTATAAAGTTTCAATACGATGAAACAATTATTGAGAAACTTATACACAAAATACTTATTTGATATAGGCAAAATATATTCTAAATTCGACGCCTGAAGAATCTTACGGATCATCTAATAAAAGATTACGCTCGTATGAAATATTAGCCCATAGCGGATACATATATTTTGTAAGGTGACGGTAGACAAACGTAGCTTCAATTACACGTTACCGGCAAGCAATGACATCTGCGTTTATAAGTTAATTTTCAGGCAAAATCGATTTTCGATAAATCTATGTATAAGATGCACCTTTAGAATATTAGTATATTGATTATGCCTGTGAGTGATACAGAGATTGCATATGTTGATGGAAAGTTTACTCGAGTTTTTAATTTTTTTATTTTTCCAGGCAAGATAAGTATTTGCATGGCGAACACAAAACGACTGGAAAAGCAATTGGGAACTGGATCGCAATCTAAAAGAGGACATATCACTGTCCCTCTAATATAAAACCATGAACATGTGCATTCGTATCCTTACGCACGCCGCTCCAAGTTAGTCTCTAATTATACACATTATATGTGCCTCCAAACTCAAGTCACTGTCGTTTCCCATAGAGTTGCCAAGTTGATAGCGGATTAGAAAGGACTTCAGGAAAATATGCCGTGGCTGACCATAATAGTAAGATAAGCCAATGCAGGTATAAATAGATTCATTTGGAAGGAACGTATAGGGATATTTACTAAGTAGTGGGACAATATGGCTCAATATAATAATATAATCTACATTATTTAATAGCTACCGAAATAGTGCAGGTGACAAATAATATAAGGTTCTGGCATGTAGGATTTAAAACTTTGAAGTTCCTTTACGAAATATCTGTTTAACTTTTTGGCGAAACTTGAATCAATATATTAGACTGCACTTTTATAACGAACGAAAGCGTTTCCAACCACCCATTGTCTCGTTACGTTGCTTGGAAGTTACGATGTAGAGAATAAACTTGATATTGTTTGGCCGCGGGCGGCGAAAAGAATTTCGATATAAATGACTTTTAAAATTTCATCGTTGTACACAGTTCCTCTATCAAATGTCAAGGCCCGCTTCAAGTAAATGGATTTCAAGATAGACATCTTAGGTTGGCGAATGGCGATTTTTATATTGTGACTCAATAATGCACAAAGTTATATGCTCTCTAAACTCTATTTTTCCTTTGTGCTTTGCCGATCAGAGTGAAATCACAATTTTGTAGAATTTATGAATATTCGTAAACATATGATAACTATTATTAGATATTGTAATATTATTTCCGTGATTAATATATAATAATATTCCAAGATGTTAAAAGAAAATATTTTGTTCATTGACAAGACGTTATCAAAAAAAAAGAATTGAACTAATCATAACATAACATGAACTATTCCTTTTCTTCTATTAGACAATAGATTAAAATTTAAAAGATAGAAAAATTAAGTATTAAGTTAGGCAAGTTTCAAAACTCAACAACGTATAGACTTGTTTGCTAGACATAACTATACTACAAAATACATTTTAAAAATAGTGAAAGTTAACAGGTTTAGATTAAGTGTAATTTAAAGAGTTTTTTTTCGTGGGAGTTAACATGTCGATGTAGCAATTCGTGGTTACTTGTAAATTATACAGAAACGAACTTCTATTACAGAGGCTGGCGTGCTCGGAACCGGAAAGAACTTTCAAACACACGTTCCTTACTTACATTCAAACCTTAAATGAATCGCTCTACAAATTACGCAACAAGTGGAAAGGGTCAGCACTTACTGAGCGTAGCGTAGCGACTCCGGATATTTAAGATGTGAACTACTCTCTGGTTTTCAATAAATTATAAGGTACAAAAATCAACAAATATTTGTTTTTTTTTCCGCCGTATTTATTTACGGCAATACTATTATTTGAATGGAACATACAATTGTACTAGTACAATTATTATATTACTATTCACGGGGTTCGACCCATAATATGTTTTAGTGTTCGAGTTAGATTCGAGAAACTTTCTTGTCGGACGAATCTACGAGTAAAATCTGTATAACATTGCGGGTATTCAGAGGATACAGGCTTAGGTTTGCGCAGCAGTGGACAGTCGATGTAATGTGACGACAATAGAGAAATTTGTTTTACTAGCAATCTTCATTAGATTTAAACATGGTCCAGAGGCTATATCAGTAGAGAAATATAACCTAGTCATTAGGAAAATTGAATTTATTTACACTATAATAAGCAAGTTGATGTACCATATTATTCTAGACGATAACACGTACGTAATGTGTATGTAAGCGGTAGGTTCATAAACAAATTGCCGCTTGCATATCACATTAGCGTCATCCGTAGTGCCGTAGACAGGGTCGCGGAGGATTATCTATTATCAAGTACACTGACTATAAATTTCAACTATTAAAACACGGGCAGATCTGAATATTCATATTTTTCCTATTATAATGTTTAATGAAACTATACATATTATTTTATGGTACTATTTATTATGTACATACGTGACATGATGTACCTATTTATTTACGATTGCGTGCAATCGAAGAAACCGATATAACCAATTTAATTTTAATTTTAGTGTTCTCTCCACTTTTGTCAAAAACTTACAGAACAGTCTGGGTTGTAATGAAAAAATAATTGCAATTTTCTTGAATTCTCTGGTAATGCTTGCGGTAACTGTGAACCATTGAAGTTTAACAAAGTTTAATTCGTTGTATACTTAATTAATAATTAAATAGCAACAGCAGTATGCTGTGCATTATTTTAGTTATAAAAGAAAGAGATTTCAAATGTTTGAAATAGGATTAGCCCAATTTACTAACATTAGCCTGATTTAAATCAAGAAAGCGTCAACTATAAAGAAAAAAAAACTATAGTAGAAATATCGGCTTCTCTGAAACTAATAGTATTGGAGTATAAAATTGAGTATAAAATTTAAACATTTCTATAGTAAAGTATATTCTAGTATATCATGATGCCCAATTAAAAATTCTATCTGTGATGATATGCTGATTGATGGATTTTGTTATTCGTGTCTACCAACGTGAGATGTCTGAGTATCTTAGTATTTAGCTTTTGAACTGGGCTTAGATGTCCTCTTCAGAAAGCTCTCTCTGAGCTGAGTTTAATATCAAATAAATCGTGCAAAATCAGTTTCATTATACTTAAAGTTGAATAACTGCAAGAATTAGTAAAGGCGATTTTAGATACGGTTCTATAACCTAAAAATTACTCTACTTACGCCACTTCCTTTGATTACCTAACATGCTGTAAGCGTGAAGACTGTAAATAAAATAGCTATAAAAATTAAGCTATAAAAATTAACATCAAATTTAATATTAAAGAGAAAAACTAATTGAGAGGAAACCTAACTGAATTCTATAATCGAATAACGATCAACGTGAGTCGCAACGTCTCCAATCAAATTACAAATGTGCATCACGATAGGATTCTAGAATAGGCATTTCACACGGGCCGTTATCTGCCTGCGCTGGAGATCATGGCCCCTCTGTTAGGATTATGTATGTGCTCCGAATATCAATTACTTGACACTTTGAGAGGTGACGTGACGCATTTATCGCTTATATGAGTTTTTTTTGTTTGTAAAATAACGTTTTAATCTGTATTCAGAGTAAGGCAGTTTTATTGAAAACAAATGATAAGTGATGTTTACATATTTTTATTTTAAGATAACGTGTATTTTATATGTTCGCATGTAGTACAGGCAGGGCGTATTTTTTTTACAATATTAGATACAAACGAGCTCACAGTTCAGCTGACGGTAAATAATGTCTGCGGTCCTCAACAAAGATTCAAGATACTAATACGTTGGCACCCATACAACTATGATGGAATACTTTGTTATCTGTAATTGAGTCATCACACGAAACACAGCGGTGTTATACTGATATTTAAAGCAGGTATTCGGTGAGGGCGTAATCCTTCCCCGTTCGAGCCGATCCACTGCTAAAAGTAGCAAGTCTGACCAAAATCTACGTCACTTCTGAATTACGTACTTGCGGAGATCGATTCCTCGCTCAGGGTCAATAATTGCAGAGCAAAAAATTATCGGTTTTAGTTTTTTTGGTACGTGCAGTGACGTCTCACTAGAAAGGGCCTAGTAATGAAGTGAAGCAGTATTGGAGAAAGGTTCAAATGCAGCGACACAGAACACACGTGTTACATATATGGAAGACACATTCATTACTAGGCCGTTTCTAGTGTGACGAGTGAATGCCTGTGGATGTATGGCGCAAACTTGCAGCGGTTTTCACTCCAACACATATGATTATTCAACTCCAGAAACTTTTTTTCCCCTTGGTTACCGGTTCTATGAGCTACGTGGCTGACCTGAACTATGTTGATTACACACGTTCTGATGCTTTGCGTATTGTCACGCAGAGAATTTGGCGATCAATTTGTCACCATTACATACGTGAAAAGTATTACGATGATGTTCTCCACCAAGAGAGGGAGTACCACTGATCTGCTCTCTTGTTACCGGATTTTGTCCTCTGCGTTAGACATATTAATATTCCCTAAGTATAAACACAAACACTGAGGCACTCACTTCTCAATGCTTTACCTAATCCAATAAAATATCTATACCTTATAACTTATATATATATGTAGAACTTATAACTTTGGCACTTCGAACGAGAACAAGTTCATTCTTACGCAAAGATAATAAAACTTTGTGTGATAAAAAAATCATGTAGAATCAAATTAGAAGAAACTACTAGCTAGATCCTCGTTGACGTAAGCATTGTTAGCCTATGCGGCTCTTACTGCTCCATCGCACTCTGGGCTCGCAGATCCGGGTCCTACAAACTAGAGTGAGCCTACCTGCCGCCCAAGGTTAAGTGTACGGATCCAACTTTGGACAGTCATCACCTGTTGTCGGAAACTAGAGGCGGTGAGGACCTCCCTGGAACGTGGGTGAATCTGGTGAATGCGGTGTTATCGCAGTTTTACTTAGTTCGAAGGCGAAGGTGGCCTGATATGGTTGTGATGTGTGTTGCGGTTTCCGGTGCAATTGGACTGTTAATCGGAACTCCTGAAAAGGAGCCTTAGCAGGCGGTCAACTTATATGTTCTAATTGCGGTGGCTGGATATTCAGAAGATTTTTTGCACTAGCATAACTTCCATGTTGTGTTTATCTAAATGGATCGATACTTTTTCATTTGACTAAGCTATGCACTCTGAACACTAAGCGAAGTGGTCGTCACCCTTACTCGAACATACTAGAAATGCTTATAAACTTGTGTAATATATATAACATATAACAATATCTGTAATACATTAAATAAATTATCTTCATCAGCTCTATACTGTCAATGGAAATGCTACTAATTCGATTCTATACGTATCAATGATGAGCGCCCAGAAATTTCTAATTTTTAAAATATCAATTTCCTAAGCAACATTAAAATGAATTGTACTACTCGCTTTTTATGTATATAATATACTTAAATTAATCTTATTTTGCAGTGCTACTTGAATATTGGAGGCTTTAGATTTGATGTTAAGATCCTGTTTCGAATCATAGTTATAAGTAATGAAAATTTTAAAAATGTACTGTAATTATTTTAAATAAAGAAATATAAGTCTGAATACAAACAGGAAATTTGGTATCTTGGTTTAATTGCTCTCTAACAGATACAAATTTCTTAATAAATATACATATGGGTCTAAATCTAAATTTCTATTTGTATAATGCGTGTGTTTTGTGATATTAAATATAAAACATTTCTGAAGGTGATAACAATATGACCTTAGTACTTTTCATTTTGTTAGTTATAATTAGTATGAAGTAATTAAGCGTTATGCTCTAATATTATCAACTACTATATTTTATTTAACTATATGCAAAACAGAAATATTATTAATCATAAAGGATAATTCATTCAAATTAGACAATTTACCAAACCCTTAAAAAATTCTGTAAATATAAAAGAATGGTATGTATTTAGTGGCAACGTTTTCGCCTGCTACGGAATTAAATGTACGTTTCGGTATTTTTATACTGCACTCAAGCCAATGGGAGGGTTGCTGTAGAGAAATAGGCTGAAAAATCTTCAGCTTTATTGTTTTCTTGTGAAGGGTTTCACTTTATTACAAATTAAATTATTGTCATATTTTTATGTCAGCTTGACACGGTGCTGAAGCCAGCAATGGACATGGAAATGCTGGTTTTTCGATGTCTATAATAAAATATGACTAATTTTATAATTCCATAAGTATCAATCTGAGAGTTATATTTAAACTATTTTTTGCCCTACTATCAGAAACAATAAATTTTAGTCTTATTTATCTTAAAAAAATCATATTGGGGAGATTGTTCATTCCCGATAGTTTTAAAGTAAAAACTAAAATGACTGCAGAGAAATGTAAGGTATTATAAAAATATTTTTGTATTTTCTATATACCTTTAGTACCATTAAATACCATACATTTGGCATAATAAATAGGTTAAAAGAATATAAATTAAATGTACGAAATAATCTGTTTATATTGGTAAGGAAAAAATATTTTTTATAGTTGCATTGAAAACTTTGATATCAAGTTTGCCGTCTATGCAATTTTAATTTCACTTCTATATCTACTACTTACTCGAACATTCTGAAATTACAGGAAACTCGGTATAAGTTTCGCTGCAACGATGTGTTCCCGAACTCGCAAAGTTTACAAAAAACGTCTAACAATTGAACGTCGAGCGTCCGTAAATTGACATGATATGCTGCATGTTAGGTTCGTGGACATGTATCCGGATCGCGTACAATGTGTCCGGGCGTATGTAAAAATAGGTAAAAAGTTTTAAATTTCACGGGAGTTTGGTTCGAGTGGCAAAGGTAGGGGTGGCTCGCGCGGGCGGGTAGCGTCGTCAATAATTCATGCGGCAGGCACGTCGTGGCCGCCAGCCGTTCCTAATTGATTCCTGATGCGGTCCGTGAGCTGATCGCATCACTGCCTCCTTGGACTGCCCTCCGAGGACTCGTGCGCTTCATTACGCGCTTACAGAGTCACGTGCGTTGAGGAAAAATAAGTGAAGGATGTGCATATTATCGGATTATTATTTCCATTTGCATCAGTGCATCCAATTTATGAAAATGAAAATTTTTATGGGTCACGAAATTATTACGTTCTTAATTTTAATAGTTAGTTTAAAAAACTAATTAACTGTTAACAAATATATACAATTATAAACTGTAAATGAGTATATCATATATACCAACTAGAAAAGATATAAGTGTGAGAACGGGAGAAAGGTAATTTAAAATACAATCAGGTTAGTTATCGCTTTTGTTACAGCAATACAACGAATTTCTAATAAAATTTTTATCACATCCTTAAGATCTATAGCTTGTTAATAGCGTGTAGAACTATATACAGGGAGGTGATTATCGCCAGGCCTTAACAATTTATGTTTTAGAATAAAGAAATATTTATTGTTTACATTTAGAGTAAGCCTATTACCCCGTAATAATGCGGTATTAGCAAATTAAAATTATCACGCACAACCGTTTTAATATTTCTGACTTCTTGCGTATTGTATATAAACCTACTTAAAATTGTCATATTAATTAACTGTAAACCGCGACTTTTACCGCCGATTGTTAAATTTAAAATGTTAATTACAATTTCAGTTATTAACCTTTTCGAACAACGTTGCGACGTAATAATTAGCTACGAACAGCTAGGGTCAACCTCAAATTTTCCATTCCAGTTTCACCTTATTCTTTATACAATTATCAGGCCCAAAGGACGTTTCCGACTCAGCTCCCGGGTCGTTACTATGCCATAATTGAAATGATAATAGAGATCGAGACACTTGAATCTGTTGCAGAGAGAGGATTACACAGAGATTCGTTTTGTTTGTAATCCGTGACCTTGCAAGGAGACTTCCTACTTATTTGATTCTTAGAGATTAAAATGCTGTGATTGCTTTTATAATGAACCATGTTTTTCTCTTGTCTTTGAAGTATGTTTTTCATGCTTTTATTTTGTTTAACTTTTTTAGTGTATCACAGTTTTCTAGTAATATGACATATACATATAGCTTAACTTAATATTTTATAGTCCAGCCGCAGCTGTAACACGAATGAGTTCAGCTCTACCGGGTTGGGACCACGCTTCCTACAGCACCATCGTAAAAAAGTAGACCTTAATACTCATGACGAGGCATTTCATCTTAGTCTTCGGGGAAATGTATGTGTATTATGATTACTTATATATATACTATATGTGTACCGTGTGCTATGTGATGGTTCATCACATCTTCTAAACCATTCTTTGAATGTGATAAGTTCTCTCCAATTATAACTTTTATAGCTAGGTAGGGTATATTCTAGTTAAGAAAGCTCGCCCATTACTTCTCATGGTATTAATTTATTAGGGAAGGTGAGTTAATATTGACGTAAAAGATCAAAGAATCAAAATGATGACAACTGCCTTCTATCAGATCGCGATGATCAGGGAAGGACCATGCTAATATACAATGCCAGAAAAAAGTAATTGCATATTGAGATGGGAATATTTTGAATTATGGCCAAGCATGTCTTTAGACTAATAATAATTAAGGCATTCTATTCTTGCCTTTGAGGTAACGCACCTGAATTACAGATTTTAAATGAGACAGTTTATACATTAATATTTCCTTGTCCTTTATGCAGTATAACAATGTCTTACGACAAGACTAGCATTTTGCGGAAAACTGAAGATGGAGAATACAATATCATGTGTAAACTCTGTAGCTAATAAATGGCACAAAATTCAACAATTCTATTAAGATATTAATAGATAAATTTAGTGACAATGTAACGAGATAATCTATTAAATGTTTTAATTTTATGAATAATGATGTCTCCAAAATACTAGCGTAAAATATTAGGTAACTCTCCAGTTGTATGATGAAGCAGAAAACCCGGAGACCTTATGACTTGATGACGATATATTCCTTGTTAGTCATCAGTGGTTTATAAAGCGTCTAGTAAACTATGATTCCTTATTGTGAATAAATGTGGGTGGTATAGGCTGCAGGAATCACTTTCATCGGGTACGCTCGTGTTTCACTCTAAATATAAAAGAAAAATTATGATGATCTCAATTGGGAAATAAATCAGTGTCTAAAATGTTACAATATAATAAATTTCAAGAGATGAGAACCGGATACTCTTAAACCAGGTAATTAAGCTTGACTAAGGTGCAATGTCTAATTATTATTTAGTATCTGTACACAGTATAGATTCACAATTTATTGTTGGATGTACTAGATTTAGTCCCATCACTGAATTGTGTGCTCGTGCATAAAGTTGGTTTGTAAAAAATATATCAAACAGCTGAGAGAAAAGTTCACAAATGTATCATAGTCTCTGTTTTTAAAATACAGCTACCGTATCCAGTAATACGGATATTAATAGTATGTAATGTTCAACTTTAAAATTTCTAAATTAATTTGTTATAGATTCGTTATAATTACAGTCCGTTTTTTATTATTCAATTACTAGTATTACAGTTCAATGTATGAAGAAGTACTAAAAATAATTCCACTAGCGAATTTCGGTAAATTTTGTTGCACAATATTCAAATTCCCATTTTCATTAGGTATTCATATTGATGCGATGAATGAGCAGCTAAATGGTCTGATTATGAGTGAGTGAAGCTTTTTATTAACGCACTATGTACCTATACATGTTAAAATAATGACGAACCAAAATTAAGTGTATTAACGTTTCGATTTTAATAATTCGCTTAATGTGTAAACTAACGTCGTCCGCGTAATTGAGTGTTCATTGATAATTAATTTTAATTTTGCATTGTCAGTCGGTACAAAATTACTGTAGTCTATAGTCAGTTTATAATATAGAACAGGTCTCGTCTGATGTCTCCACTCCGTGCCTTTATTGAAAAACCTGAAAACTTTCAGCTGCGATTGTGGAATCGCTACCAATGCCTGGAGAATTGCGATACAGTGCTTGAGTACAGTAGATTAATATTAAGCTTGTGGAAACTGTTCATTAGGCAGAAGAAAATATTGTAAGAACTACCGTGCAAATAGAACCCAAAAACTCTCCAATCGCACTCTTGATCTCATTTCATCTTGCTTCTAGCAAGGCGTGAAATGAGACTGCTATCTTCGACTTACATGTCAATGTATAGGTACCTGAATAGGCAGAACTCCAAATCTACGAGCGAAACGATAGAGCAGAACCAACACTCCAAAGTTTTTGCCATAGATCTATCTATCGGATAGAGCCAAGTGACATTCATTTATTTATTATATCATTTACACATACATTTATATATTATCAACAGAATTATATGTATACTCACTACCACCCTATATTCATATCAGCACTTATGGTTACTAATAATATACATTTCTACATACAGACGGCCGCAGCATGCATTTAAAAACAATGTACGTACAATAACTTAAAATAATTATTCCACATTTAACATTTGATTGCTACGTCTATATATACCTACACTGCCTACACTACCTACACTAAAAGAAAATTACTGAATTTATATTTAGAGAAATAATAAGACTCGCATTTTTTCAATTTAAAATGTATTTCAAATTTAGGCTTGTGTATTTGTGTTTTTAATTTAGTGATTCATTTGTTTTCACGCCATTTTTTTTCTTTGTAATACTTCTGTAAACCAAATGGAATAACTTATAACTAATACTACTAGAAATATAGCGTTATTTACGAATGTGATTTTCACCGTGGCACCAGCGCTCCAAAAACAGCTCGAAGGATTAATGATGTAGTGATGTGGTGGACCAGTGCTGGGCCCATACACTAAAGATTCCTAAGATCTGGTCAGACGATTACAGCAGATCTGTATTGTCAACAATTGCAAACCATGATGGAAAAGCTAGCCGTTAAATAACCGAGACTGGTCTAGCTCACTGTTGCTTTCAAAGATTTTTTTGATTCTGGCTACCAAATTTTTTCAGCAATGAAATCAACCTATGAGGCGAAAGTGCATAGATAATTTAAAATTGATTATATATATATAAAAAAATATTTATATTTAAAAACATAAATATTTTTATAATATATTCATATCTTAAAAAATATTAATATTATTCCATATAATACGCCAATTCTATATGTAAGGAACTAATCTGACTCAATAAGATCTAAGAAAAAGGAACTAAGAAATCGTTTCTTAGTTCCTTTTCTTTTTTTTTGAATTAGAATTAGGAATGTCTTCATCACTTCTTTCAATCACTTTTTCACTGAATATTAAATTAAATTATGGAGTTGTGTTAAATAAAAAAAAACGCAGTGATTTCTTTCCACAAACTGGGTATGGAACCGTCACTCATTTTTAACATACTTTTAAAACTAGACATCAGCCTGATGAATGAATTCAACGATACCCTATACAGAAACAAAAAAAACTCTTGCGTGATAAGAAAGTTACTGCCAAGGACCTGTCGCGAATTATTAATCAAGACCTGAAGTTAGGTACTTACCGTCGATACACAGGATATGCCTTAAATCCATCTGCTGCCTAAGCTCGTTCACCGATTAAGACCGATCTGGTAAAAGACGCAGAAAGATGCTCTTTACAGATGAAAACATTTTTATGATTGAAAAACACTAAAAAAAACTAAATGACATGATGATCAACTCCATCCTGGCATGAGGAGCATGCCCTGGACTTCATAAGTAGTCTTCTAGTAGGCTCTCGTCCAGTTACTATGTGTCTCAAGAAATCTTAAACTAGTAGTGGTTAATTTTCTCGTGGAGGCAGTGTGTAAATCCATAGATTTGAGTCTAGAGAGATAAAATTATAAACAATGGTTATATTTCGGGAAACAGTAATTTATTTAATTAATATTATTCAAGGCCTTTTTAAAAGCCAAAGGCGGCCTCTTCAAATAAAATTGTTTTTTATTAATCGCTTAGACCTCAATAAACATGTCAACACAAATTTTACTACTATTAAATTGTTTCATAAAAAAAAGATAGATGTTATTAAGCGACAGAACTTATGGCACTTTATACATTGTTGTCCTCTAGTACTTTTATTGCTGATATGATAAATTCTGGTAGTATCCGTAAATTGTTACTAACTTCAAAATGCGCAACAAAACGTCTTGCATAGTAACTGTTTAATACATTCTTTTCTTTTCAAGTGGCAAAAGAGACTTGTGGACTAAATTATTGTCAAGCGCAATAGTATTTGATCATAATCGTCTATACTCAATTAGATCCAATTATTGAGTTTGAATTCTAATAATAAATAAATCTAAAAATGAACATATATATGAGTTAATTTTTGTAGGAAATCAAAAGTTTGAATAAAAATGTTTTTCTATTGTGTACAAATCCGAACAAAAAACCTATCTCAATTAGAAAACAACTTTGGTTTTGAAAACTAGCTCCGTAAACATCACAACCCCGACAGTGTAACACACAAGTTATGAATGCTGGAAGTTGCTGTCGAGTCTGTGATCCTCAGTTTTGAGGTGCGCCGAGTTCGTGACAGCGCATAGTAATCTATTTCACACGAAATGAGATAGACTCGTGACAAATATGAACCGACGAGCAGACGAATATTAATTAAAATTAAGATTTTATTATATCTACCTTCACAACTGCTTTCATAGCAGTTTATATAATGCAAACTGCTTATTATTTAATATACAGGTCGGAAATTTGTCTACCATACAGAGTCTCAGTCGAATTTAAGTTACGACAAAAAGATTCTACATCGGATTTCTTACTCAAAGTGCTTTATGTACGCGAGTAAGTTTTGGTCTACGTACATAGTTACGACGCACAAGTCTTGGAAAATTTCACGATTTATCACAGGGCTGTCCTGAGTTCTTGAAAATTTATTAGTTAGTTTTTTGTTGTACAATATCTTTGAGTTGAATTTAATAAGCGAAGACCATTTAAATTTTATTTTGTAAAAGTTTAAGTACTGAATATTTAAATTTTTATTTATATTTTATTATTTAAATCTAAGGTTTTGGATGTATATGTCATTTTGTAGTCTTTATTAATACTTGTCTAAATAAAGTCAGTTTTTATTGGTAACCCTATTTATGTTCCAAATAAAATGAATATGCGAAGAGGTTTCCCGATAACTTGTCTTAAATTCTTTGACTTATGTAGCCAAGTAGGAAATCGCCTCATGGTATATTGGCATTTGAGATTGAAGTTCTATGAAATATTGCTTATTGGTAAAGTTTTATTGTGCTTGTCACAGGTGTGACGAGACTCGAAGATTTTCCCGTTGGACTATATGTTTTTCTCTTGAGTAATAGGCTATTCGTATTCAGGCGTCCCACATATCAATTTATTACTATGTGTTAGTTTGTGTGTATACGGTACTTACATAATAGATTTTATTTTATGAGTATTCAAATGAGGCTGCCGCTCATGCGAACGGTTAGGACTATGTTTGCGATGAAAGGAAGGTATTATACAGCTTTATAGAAAATAAAAAATACCCTTGTTATTATTTATTCAGAAATTCTTATATTGATGTATTTCAATTTTATTACTACGCGCGGGAAAATTATATCAATAAATTTATAAGAGCAATAAATTTATTTACCTTAGTAATTTTTGTATCATCTTCCCTCGTGAAATTCTAAGAGTTTTAATAAAACGATGTGAGATCCAAAAATTATTATATTTTATAAATATATGTTATCTTTTTAGTGGAGTTATAATACAATATTATTTTATAAGGCGTTACACAGAAACGAGCCGCGATATTTTCAATTTCACGAAACAATTATTCCGCCATGTCATCAATCGGATTCCCGCTTTGATTGCGCGGCAAATTCGTTTTGTTTGGACACAAAAATTGCAATATAAAGAGCTGCCACATCATTCCCTTTTGGTTTAACGTAGATTGCTTCCAAAATGTAATATTGTTTGCAATTCATTTTGAACAGGCGATTGGTCACTTTTAGTTCATTTATTTTTTGATTCCTATACCATATCAATTCCGTATTTGCGTCACTCGCGGATGGTTGTAATTGAAAATTGGAAAATATTGTAATTGAATTTAGGAAATTAGCCAAAATTTTTATTAAATTATTAATTAGACTAGCTAAGAAATTATAAAGAAAGATGCAGAAGGCGCGAGATGAGTGCCGAGGACAAAATATAATATTGTAATACCCGGGGTACGACAGGCGTGAGCTCACCTTGCTTCTGGAACTTCTTCGCAACAACGGCTACAGCAACGCTTATTTATGTTACAAACAAAGTTTAGAATAACACATAACACATTATTCTTATTAAAATTTTCGAAACACAATTTGTGAAATTTGTAGTCCAGTTTAAATTTGTATGTGTTTCTTTTGTCAGAAAAGAGTTTACAAAATACTCATTTTAGAACCGTAGTAGGCTCGAGAAAAGCTCTCTTTACGTAGCGAAGTAATCAGAACGCAGCCTCGAGCTAATCTTGATGTATTATTTCTAGACTGCTATGTTCGTATTATTGTACTCTTCACGTTTCCATTATTACCTTCCCACGTAATCATTACTTCTCGTGGTCGCATTAAAAGGGTGGAATTAAATTAATTATCTGCAGGCTTGTTATTCTAGCGACATTGTGTACTTTTTAAAGTTGTCGGTGTAGCTGCCAGGTTCTAAGTCATAAATAAAATGCGAATGCTCAAAGCGGATGAAGTTTAATGGACGGAGCGAGATGAAAGTTAAAAAGCAGTGCAATTCATGCAGCGCAGGTGACCAGAGGTTTATCAGCTTGGCACAGGCGAGGGGCGGCGGGCCGGGCAGGCACACGTCGCTATCGCAGGAGGGACCTCCGGCGCCGCGCCGCGGATAATCGTGTCATTTATAAAGTTTAGCGGCACAAAGCTGCGAGAGTTTTTGATTGAAAACAAACTTAGAAGGGACAGCCTCATTTGAATAAGTATTCTGCGAATAAAGTGTGGCTTTATGTTTTCCTTTAGGTGTTTTTTTCCTTTGTTATGCAAAACAATGTTCCACCTTGTTTAGGTACTACAACACGCTTTATTTTTGAGTGAAAGACTCTTTTTGAGAGTTAAGCTTTCCAGTATAAATTATTTTATTTTTACTGTATTGTTCTAAAGACTCAGTCTTTTGAAACTTTAATGGTCGCTCTGACTCTTCCTTGCGGTGCGCAGATTTAATGTGCGCTAGAAAATCCTGAAGACGCCACAGACTATTGTGGAAAATATTAAATATTCTTTTATGAGAATAGCTATTTTAGACACCACTATTATATTCATTTAGCTACTTTGTTCTATCTTCTCTTCTTCTTTCTTCGTCTTTGAGGCATGAGGCGCAAGAAAAAAAGACTTCATCGCAGCTTGGAGCTATTATCTAAAATAGAATTTTAGTTCCCTATAATATAATATAAACAGCGCTCCTATTCTAAAACTAATTATAAACGAAGTTAGTTTCTTATGAGAGACAGTAATAATTTCAATAAATTATACGTTACATTTGACATGTTTTGAAATAATACCCATCAGGAGTGTAAATTGTTTTCAGTGTTGTTCTCTAAAAAAGTAAATTATTTATTAACACATTTCAACAGGTACGAATATTATATTATATCTTAATCATCTATATATTACATACTACTACCGCTAATTCATACTTTATGACGTAAATTAAATGTTTTTCCGTGTCTATGACATGCATCTGTATTTTCATCCAATCTTATAGCTCTTAATATCATGCATGACATTACATATTTATTGGACAGGTACGATGAGCGAGCTTGTGTTTTACGCGAATACATACTACAGTATAATATATTCTGTAAAGCTCATGATATCTGGGAATAACTATAAGACATTACATAATCACTACATCCTCCTTGTAGATGTCAAGGAGGATGTAGTGATTTCATTTCCATCGACAAACATTTTAAAAGTAAAAACGATTTATTTGCCAGTATACTTAATCACTGATGCCCTCTGGAGGACGTAATGCTGATAATGGAAGTGCATTCGTGTTAAACGACTGGGCTAGTTTCGTTAATCGGGACCAGCTCGAACTAGTTAGCCGGTGAACGTGAAATACTTCTAATCAACATCACAGTGACACTTGACGGAGAGTGATAATTCGTTTACGCTATCGTTTAGTGTCGTAACGTTGAATTTTAGCCGTTAAGTAGATATATTGCTAACATTTAGTACAGTTAGGTCAACGTTCGAACCACCGACGATTTGTTTGGTTTTTAATATTACTACATTTTGACAGATAGGATAAACTTATTTTGTTTTCCATGTTTAAAGAAAGAAATGAGCGCACCGCGAATTTGACTGATATAATCACTTTGAAACATAAATTACATCTTCAATAAAGTACTAAAATATGGTGGTAAAATGTCTCGTTACCAGTGGCCGTACTTTGGGTCTCTTCGCTAACACTACGAGTACAGTACCAACATGCTGCATGTTAAAATTAATTCCATTAAATCATCTTTCCTCGGTCCATACGATTTTTTTTTGGTATAGCCATAACATAGCTGCGGCGTTATTTTATAAAGTTAAAGATGAAAAGGTTCTCTTTGCTTTTTTATTATTTAATGTAGATTGAAATAAATTATGCAGTGGTCAGCTGAAATCATATATACATAACGGCATACCGCTTCAGCTAGAAAGACCAATGCCATTAAAATGTGGCTAGCATTTACTTCGATGTATAGTACTAAATATAAAATAATATGGCAGAATTATAAAATAAATATTGTTATATCTATCAAACAAAGTTATGACATATAAATATATATATATATATATATATATATATATATATATAAATATAATAGGTCTTTACCTATGAAATTGCCGTTTTGTATAAAAGAAGTTAAAGATTTTTCTAAAACTTTTTATATCTGTTAATCAAAGTAATCACCGGACTATGGAGTGGTAGTTTATTGATGCGCTTCTTGTGAAAATCACCTGGACGGGAGGCAACAAACTCTACAAAGGCATATTGTACTGCCTCTCGGGAATCGAATTTTTTACCCGCTAAAAAGTTGTTCAAATTTTGGAAAAAGTAGTAGTAAAGTATATATATATATATATATATATATATATATATATATATATATATATATATATATATATATGTATCTTAAGATACACGAAGCGTGGAATATGTTAGAAGTTATTTTTATATTCTCATTTTGGTCTATAAATATTATGATAATTCACTGAATTTCACCACGACACACGACATTGCAATTAGTTACAGTTCAATACAAACTGGGAACATGTGCAGTCTAGACCGTTTATAGAACTTCCTCATTCCTGTCTATTACAGGCAATTTTTGTTTTTGTTATAATGATTTAAGTTTCTATCTTTGCAGTTATGAAATAAAATAGTTAAATTATATATTTTTATATTCCTTTAAGAAAAAATATATACTACATATAATATAAATAAATTGTAGATAAACGAGTCTTTACTTATTCAGGTTCAGATCATCATCATCAATATCAATGGTACTGCGACATTTCGTAGCAAGGAATGTTTTCCGAACACCGCACTAAGCCCCATCTTCGCTTTAATAGCGCCTAAAGAATAATGTAAAATATTTAATGATTAGTGAAAACGTGGGCTTTCCCCAGTTAGGCAGAACCATTCGTACTACCTCCAATTAATACTTTTAAGTGAGACACTAGAATTTAATTAATGATCTTCCTACTTCAGTGTGCAACTATAATAACTAAATATATATTTTTTTACTAATCAGTCCCATTGCTAGGCAAAGGTAATCCACCCGTTTCATAGAGCGGTTTTATGCCACGTCTTCGTCAACGTATAAAGTTATCTAAATTGTGGTTTGAAATAAGTAACTGGTTTACGTCATTATTTATTAAGTGCATTGTTTCATTACGTTTGACAGATAGTAAACAAAACGAAACTACTCCTTCAAATGAAATTAGAATCGTTTGTTATTTTCACATTTTATCGGGCAATAAAATATGCCTTGTATCCGCGTCAAACCAAGACAGCGGCGTAGAAGTGAAGCCTCAACTTTCCTCGGATTTACGACAGCGTAAAAAGAGACAGAACCAATAATCCAAGTCTATTCTTACCAACAAGTTACTTACCGCGTCTTCCAAGTAATATTTAATGAAGGGGCCGACGGTCTACATTCACCGCTCGAACACAATTAGAAAAGATCAATATCTATCTTTTTATTTATTAAAACGTGTATTCAGACCCGATAAATGTCAGTAGGTGACTGATAATTACAAGTAAACCAATGTTTAATAAATATTTAATACGATTTTTTCTTTGTGTCTTTACCTTACAGTTATATATTTATTATTATGATTATGTATATCTCGATTTTTTCTATTTCTATAGATGGATGGATTTTTTCGATTTCTATGGAGATTGGAGTGTGGACCAAAATTTGTTGCTTTTGAAATTTAAGGATATTGAAAAGGTCCTATGTCGCAATTGATAAGGGATAATTACGACGAATAAGTAAGTCCATCTGTGCTTGTGCGACCTATGGAACCA
Source organism: Teinopalpus imperialis (assembly GCA_029286865.1). Classification (NCBI taxonomy): domain Eukaryota; kingdom Metazoa; phylum Arthropoda; class Insecta; order Lepidoptera; family Papilionidae; genus Teinopalpus; species Teinopalpus imperialis. Next base: position 11,091,100 of record JAGSMU010000016.1, read on the forward strand.
TGTATGAAGGTGGCACCCTGATTGAAACCAGAAAGGTCAACACTATCACTTATGCCAGTGGGTTATTAATATTTTGTTACTAAGAGTGCTAGTACACTTGTACTATAAATGTTAAGTCTTCTTTAAAACACAATTCGTACTATACAAGATAATTTTAAAAAATGCACAAGTATTTACTCTTTTTTAATTTTATATCACCTAAAATGAGTGATGAATATGAAAGTGGAGAGATAATTAAAAAAAATCAAAACTACAGACCCCAGTCAGAAATGGAACCTAGTAAGACTAATAATGATTCGTCTAATATTCTTTTTATGAAGATAAATTATTGAAAATTGAGTAATTATTGAAAACTAATTATATGTATTTCCTTAACTATATTAATTACGTTAAATTCTCTTTAAAACATTATCACATTTTGAGATCTTTTTATTTACTTTTCGATGTCGAAATTCTACTTTCAAAAGGCAGAATGCGTGATATAAGTTTTATTCTTCTTTTATATGAAAAACTAAAAAGGTACGAAAACTATCTATATTCATGTATTAATATAGATATGCTGTTCATGTACGTACGTAGCTACAAAATCACACAAGGTATTGAATTATATTTGGTTTAACGACAATGGTCATAAAACAGAATTCTTCTTTTATTACTGTTGTTACTTACCTGCTATGAAAAAGTAAGGCGTACGATATGGAAAACAATAGTAACAATCTTCTTCCTGAGTTTTTATTAATAATTTTTATGTCCAGTAAATAAACAATTATTATTAGCACGCAAAAACCCTTTTTTAACTAACAAATTATTTTAAAAAATAGCTTATAAAATATTACACTAATTTAAACTGAATTTTACAATAAACTAAAGCACAGCTTGAGAGGTAACTAAATCATAGACAGAAGAGAAAATCCAATTAACGCCTGTACAATGGGTCACGAAACAATCTAAACTAAGAAAATTAATCTTCTGAGTCCAGAGAGGAGCACTGTCTGTGCAAACTTAGACAATAGATTTATAGTTCATCGATTTTGGGCCATCGGACCATAACGGTCTATCTTACCTACGGAGCATCCGCGTCGCAAATATTTTAAGAAATTGACAGAAAATCTGACTAAAATTCTTATCTATACTTAACACAAGCTGCATTTTTAATAATTTCTAAACCAATTACTTCATCTTAAATAATCAACTTCTAATATATTCGAAGTTTTGCAGGAATTAAGTATATATGTTGAACTGCATATTTCTTAAATCACTGTATAATTTTCGAAGTCATTTAAAGTAAAGCTTCAATGAACTGCGCAGTGGCTGTAAAAAAGAATGTAAATTAAACGCAAATCTCTGAACTTCTTAGCAATTTGAGTCTCGTTGGAAATGAAGCAAATAAAGTAGGACGACTCGTCCAGCTGAGGGTCGGCCTAGCATTCCGGTACCAATTTAAAAAGTTAACATTCAAAATACAAAGCGTGCTCCAACCCGTGCTTAAGTGTTAAAAATATTTAGCTTCTGAAATAGTCTAACAAACATTGCAAATTTTCTCATAGCTGGAAATTGCCGACGTCAATTATTTTGATTATAAGATCCTCGTTGATGTTTCCGTGTACTATTTTCTCGTTAATTGTAGTTACTGATTTTGCTTATAACTGAGCTTCAGTGAAGTTTTAAGATAGTGTCATTTATTTCAATAGTTTATTTAATTATGTTTTTTGTTACTAAAAAGTAGTCATTGCTTTTTGTTTGCTTAAGAGGGTTCTCTATAATATACAAGTAAGTGGTGATTCCAAACTTGCTTAGCGAAACCTATCTTATAAATATATTTTAGTAATAATTTATATCTGAAATACCTTTTAAAAATTACTGCTGTAAATTCAATGATTGAATTAAAACAATTTGAGCCTTCAATAAAGAGATTCCTGTTCATATGATATAAATATAAAAACCAAAAACAAACTTAAACTATGTTATATTTAATAAGAAATTATAAAATTTATACTGCTAAATATTTATTTGTATCGATACTCTTTGACGTCTTTGCCCGCGAAACGCGAGTTAGTAAATTTTAGATCATTTTTTATCACAGTCATCCCTTACCAACAACTGGGAACTGTGAGCTCATATTCTTCAACTTCTGTGTTGGTTCCTTACAACATTTTTTAGCCCCCAAGCCATCGTCAAGTACTTTATCAAACGCCTGAAACGGTCACAGGCGCGACACAGTCACATGAACCCAAGGTTTCACAAATTATAAAGATGCGACACTTGCTTCATATTTAAACGAGACATCTCCACGCGTATAGACTCTTCTACGCCCAACGTCAAGTGGGATGCTGTTAAATTTGTTACTAAACTTCCGTTGTAACTATTCCTGGACTATGATAACTAACGACCCCTTCAAAAGGACAAGTTCAGCCATTCGTCAATTAAAAACAACCGCATCACACAGTGCACAGAGTAGGCATTGACTGTAGGAACTACAGGTGCATGTTTTGTCGCGGTACTGGACTCGATTCTTAGGCGAGTAAGAAAATGTATGCCAATAAAGCCATTACAACATTAGCTTGCTTACTCTAGTATATTAACTATTGTGTTGCATATTTTAAAATGAATGTGGCGTACATTCATTTTAGGTGTACTACACTTTCTCATTTGGTGTTAAGTGGTGATGTACGGGTATGATAGGTAAAATTTAATACGCCAAAAACTGAAAATATATACGGGCAGTACATTATTAAGAATTTCATTCCGATGTCATTGCCTACAGAATAATTAAAAGTAAATTCGCATGACCTTAAAAATCACTCGTTATTGTATGCCGTAGCATGTTCATTCGTAAAATTGTTTGATTTCTGCTTGTACTCGCATCATAAATGTTTCACGTTACTGAATGTTGGTGTTCGACGAATGAGATTTTCATATATTGATGATGTCGCAACACTCCAGCCACACAAAACTGTGATGAAAATAAATAAATGGTTGATGCCAATCTATGAAACGTTCGAAAAAAAAATTGTAAATTTCATCTATTCTGCGGATTCATAACCGGAAAATAGTTTAGTCTGCTCGAAATATTACGTAACAAAATAGTATGAAAAAAAAACACATTTATACTTTTTCTACCCTCCTACGCATTCCTACCCACTCAATCATTAATTGCAAAAATGAAAAATACATATTTTGTGTGAAATATAAGTATATAGCTTTACAATATCATTGTATTCTCACGGATGACACTAATAATTTTAATCTACCTATACATACTTGTAATTTAAATTTTGATATTTAAAATCAATACTAATATTAGTAAATATGAAATATAAAATTTATTATTTGTATCTGAAGGGTCAGATCTGATCTTATTCCATATAAGGCATATTATTCAGGAAGGAGACGATGAATGAGTCTCGTTTATAAGAATTACTTGTGGTCTCTAAAACCATGAGGCTTGCCTCTCGACTTTTGCTAATGCATACGTGACTTTATGCGCTGTGAATGTCATTTCTCAAAAAAGAATATACTGTCGTAGCGTCAATCAAACGAAAGGAAATCTTCATTTAAATTTATTTAGATAAAAAGTTATTCAAATTCGTTTATAATGAGATTTGGCTATCAACGAGACTAAAGAGTCTTTTCAAAGCAAAGACACTTCAATTTGATCCGCTTTCACGTATAATACAAGGCAAGTATCAAATTAGAGGCTCGCTGTCCCACCGCGTGCCGTCATTCTGCCACGTTTAATATTTTAGGCATTCAGCTCACGCCCCATCTTCAACGGCCGTCCTGATTGCTGTTAAATTGAACTAAAAACTTCTTCAATGTTTCTTAAACGTCTCAATTATATATTTTCCAACATATGAGCATATGTATTAGTGAATATTTTAAATTAAAAAAAACGTTTACCAGTTAATTATATATAAAGGTTTTGTTCACAGTATATATATTTTTTGTGAAAATCATTAAAACTGTATTTATACAAAAGTAATTGACGTTGTGTTTTATGTTTGCGTTGAAAACATTAAACCTAAAATTTATTACCCAATGTACAGAAGTGCGCATAGCGGTATGTTTTCAATGAAACGCCAACAACGGGATGTAAAGTTTCTCAATAGTACGCTTTCAGATTGTGCAATTATTGCCAACCGAGTCCTGATTGAATTCTTAGATCAAGTTTGCCTTGGAAGTTTGCATTAAAGACCCTTGCAAATTAACAATTTTCCCTGTTGCGAATTTTTGTTTTATGCACCGCCGAGTTTCTGTAATTAAAAAGAAACACACGAAATAGAGCCGTGTTGCGAAACCATGCTTGGTTTGGAGTTATAAGATAGGTACGTTTTAATTTGTAACAAAATTTAACGAAAACTCTGTAAAGTTTTCATTGAAGTTGACCATGCGCCAACAATTCGTTAACACGCATGTCATGTCTGGAAGTTCCGTTCGTGTTTTGGTAGTTTATTCGGAATTTCAAATGCTTTCGTTTGTAAAGGTATTTAGTGGGGTTCGAATTTTCTATGAGGGGAAGAGGCAGGTGAGTGACTTGTTTGCCGGTGGCTCGCGTTGCAGCACGAGCAAAATGCGGGACAGTTTAGTCGACGCGACTATAGGGCCCTCAATAAATCAGTCCTGGATTGACGTCTTCGAACAGGGAGTGATCTATTCTACCCGATGATAATACAGCATCATATATAGGAATATATAAACCTATGTATTTCATATTGGCGTAACTCAAAGGAATATTTTTATGAAACTGAAAATTTGCGGTATTAAAAACATAAATTTTAAAATGTGAGCTGTGTCAGCAAAGACTTTTGAAATTAAATCTACTGAATACATCGATATTAAATAGGTGTTTTTTTACCCACATTCATTATTGTTAATTTTGTTGTGAATAATATATATTTGATTTAATGATTTACTCCACTCCTCAGGGCTGACAACGCATGTGCATCTAAGATTTTATTTGAAGATGGATATATGTAGTTGTCACACGCCGCAGTTATTTTCTACAATTATGCACACATGCACACACATACTCACAATTACCCACACGCATACACATAGCCTCATACTGACACACACGCACGCACACAGGTTTTGGTTTTATTTACTATATTTTATTTACATAAATCATGTGTAATCTTTAATGGGACTTGACACTGACCTCTGTAACACTGGTTTAGAACCTAGCTAAGAAGACCCAGGGAGTTCACAAAGATTGTGTAAAATTATGTCAATAAATATATTTTATTAACCATAAGGTGAATTGTGTGCGCGTTTGTAGCACTTATATTATAAAAACGTCGTTTAAAATTAAGAAGCACGTTATCAATTAAGATGCCTATAGTGTAAACTTCCACAATAATGTAAAATTTTATAAATCCATAAAGATATTGGGGTAGCGTCCTGCTGCGACTTGTAGCATATAGGAGTGGCACATTTAATATTTTACCGAGTCGCCTCACGCGCCGTCTTCAACGGGCCCTGATTGCCGTCTGATCGAAGTTATATTTCACTAGCACATTCAAAGCTCACTGGACAAGATTGCCTTTCGTGTATACCTCAGATGTCTTGTTAAATATTAGATTTTCAACAATATATAGCGATAACTTTCATTGTTACGATTCGGAGAACGGCTAGTACCAAATAGCAGAGAACTTTTAGAATTGTATTTGGTAAAATAATTCTGCTCAATGTTTTATCTTGTTTATTTTATTAAGTTTATTTTATTCGTTTTATTAGTTCATAGTTGATTCTTTTAGTAAATTTGTCATTTATGAAATATTAAGTTTATTTTTAAAACTATTGGTAGGTTTTACAAGAGTATTTTTAGAAAGATAAAGCCACACTATTGCTAAAACTTTTGAGTCATGAATGAATTCACAAGGGTAGTAATATAAAGGTGAAAAAAGTGTAATATGACTGTGTTTCTTATGGTGACTGCAGTGGTCAATCAGTATCGGGTGAAATGTGTGCTCACTTACCTCCTCGTTATCATCGCCTAAGCTCTTCTAATCCACAGCTGAAAATAGTACGCATTGCTCCAAAAAGCGCGACCCTGACCACCTGTTAGTGTCTATCTATTTTCCGTAATCTTGCAAAGTTTATTGCATCATTTCAAACGGAGTCTACTCGTATTTACACTGCGTTCTCCAATAACAGTAGACCCCGTTTGAAATGAAGCAATGAACTTTGTTATAATATATATAATAACTATTCAAATGAATATTTATCTAACTTCCGACATATTTAGAAATGCTTATTATAACCATATTTAAGTGACTGAAATTGACACATTAACTTAGTGACGTGACTGACAGTATCCCAAATATACTTACTAAATATTATTTATAACATAACGGTATAGATAACGAAAAGCTGCTGAAATGTACGAAACAAGAAAATTTTAATGTCAAAAGTGTTGGGTTTCATTGCGTGACAGCGGTCCATATCTCAAGCTTAACAGAAAGAGTGGACACAGTATTTGTTAATCTTACTTTCATTCTGTAAAATACATTTCTGTGTTTACACCATAGCGTTGATGTATTGTGTTTGTCACAATCTTGTAAGGAATAATACAAAACTTACTCGTTCTAGAAATATTTTTTTGCTTTATTGTTTTTTTTATAGTTTACATACATGTATATTCTTCGTTCTTTTTGATGTCTGAGTCTTTCTGAATCTTTATACAAACATAATTTTAGAATATAACTTTTTAATTTAATAAGGTACTTAGATTTTTTTGGAATTTAATTCTGTATTATGCTGTGTACAATAAAAGGTAGTAAATAATAAAAACGGGTGTAGATAAAAACTAAGTGACCGTTTGACCGATTAACTGTAATGATTGATTACGTTCTTTGTCGAAAGAATTACTCTACCTCATGAAATTTATATCTCTATATCTTAGTGCAACTGTTTATTCATATAACAGATATATAGCTTATTATTTTATTTGTCTACCTATATAGCAATCAATATTTTCAAATAGTAATTGCGATGAGCTGGCGCTGAATCTTGTTGGATGACTAAGGCCGCGTTGAGAAAGAGATTCAACAACGTTTGTAACGGCGATGTTTTGGGAACACACAATAGCATACCTTTTTCACATAAAATCACATTAATTAAGTCTGAGTATGAGACTACAAGCCGAAGCATGAATGATGTAAAATAATGCACATGCTGGATTCATGGGACGCGCTTGTTCGCTTCTTCAGTGTTGTGGACATACCCTTTATCATTTTGTTTGTTCAACGTTAATTCTTTTTCCTCTGAAAAAAGGTTTTCAAGGAATTTTTTGCTCGCGTACCGCCTTTACAAAGCCCGGGATGTCTCGAGTTTTAGTTTTTTCAGACGTTCATTAAGAAAATACCCTGTTTTTCGTCGATATGCTCCATCTCAGATCTTTATTTAGCACTCTTTTAACCGTAGTTCTGTTTAAACTTTCTGTCCGACTGAAGGGTTAACATTGTTTGCCAGCGGACGGTATTTCGTTGGGTTCGTGCCCGCACTGCTTTGATGACCACTGGTGTCTTCACGTATGCGGTTGGCCGCTACTTTTACGGTTTTCGAAGCTCGAATCTTCACTGGATCGTTTGATACTACGATAAATAAACCTCAGAGTGATTTAGTAACTGCGACTTTGTTTTTATTTGCGTTCAGTCCATTTTGTCCAATGGAAGAAAATCAACTACTTGAAAGTTCAGAATCAATCTAAGCATTTATGGCTAGTATAGTAATAATATATATTGTAAAACTTATGTCCTGTACACGTGTGAACACGAAATGAACGTGTGCACAATGACACAAGTTATTATATATATGTACGAGTATGTTATAAATTAATGATAATGTAAGATGATGAGACGATTAATTAAATAGAATCTCACAATAGCACATTGATCAATATTTCATAAAGAAATTTATACAAAAATTTGATTTTTATGTATTACTATATAAATATATGTTTAATTGTCAATAACAAATTTGATTGGAAACATTCGAAGTTCCACAGCCAGTTTATTGACGGCATTAACGGCAGCAGCATCCCTATAGAGCACTAGTCAGAAACTTCAACATACCAGAGCATGCTACAATAACGTAGTTTGTGCGAACGTTTTAGTTTAGTGATAATCTATTGAGATATTTAGGTAAATTCAGCAATTTTGTGCTATAAAGAGTAGTACATTTTGTAACATCGCGCACTTATAATGATGATATTGATGAGTTGTTTCCAATATAAATTTTTTTGATATTTATCAGCAGCTTTAAACCAAGTAGTCGGCTGAAATTATAGTACTAATGCTTTTCAAAAAGAACGCTATTTAAAACCAGTAACTAGTATTTTAAACAAAAGATAAACGGGACGCATCCATACAATGGTTTATATATCATACTCAAATTCTATTTAAAATAATAAATAAATAAATAATAATATCAGACTGAAAATAAACAGTTCTCTTGTTTGCTCAGAGATTAATTAATAACAAAGCTAGAGAGGTATGTATTTCGGTATCCATTTCAATTTACGGGAAGGGCATGCACAGAAACTTATCCAACTTCCGCCTGAGTTTACAAGAAACTCCGTCTTTCGTAGTATTGTCTATTAAATCTGTAAGATACACTTGCACAAACTTAATAACGTACTTGTTTTGAAAACTTTATTATGTACAACAATTAATTGAATATTTAGCTAATTTACTTTGTAAATATGTCCTTTATCCTTCTTACTAAGCTGATCTTGTTACTGCTACAAGAGTAAATGTTATAGGAATACCATTGGATATTAGGCAGAATGGCGTCACTCAATCTTATTTTAGCAGTTTGACAGACATTTCAATAAAGCAAACATATTTGTCGCGCACAATAATATGGTATTGATATTTGACACATTTTATTTTCCGCCACTTGAAGAAATACAAGAAAGTGTAGGATGTTAAATGTACTTAACCTATTTGAAAAAGGAGGTTCTGCTGTTAACCTAGGTATTGTTGAAAACCATTTCATATAAATATTTCTCTCTGTCTGTGTTTGGACTTAAAAATGGGTATAATTTAAAAAAAAACGGTTTCTTACGATTTTGTTTCTTACTTGTTACTAAAGCTTTATTTAACTTGTTGGCCATTTTATATTTGATATTCATTCATCAATGTTAGCAGTCAATTTAAGTACCCTTCTAGCCTCGGTGACATAATGTAAATGTCATCACTACTAATAACTGAGCCTAGATTTTTGAATTGATAATTATATAACTCACAGTACCGCAACATGATGGATGATGGATGAAGTGGAGACAACTCACAGGTTTTATGTGCTATAGATAAATGCCGCTTAAGATTAAAAAGAAGTTGTACAAAGCAGTCATGTTCATTATGGTCCGGTTCAAAATGTTGGACTACGAACAAGTATCGTTCCAATAAATTGAACACTGTTGTGTTCAATTTAATGCGCATACTAAGATGGTCAGCGGGTGTCACGCTATTAGAACAAATCATAAATGGGTACAGAGAGAGTTTTAAACCTAGCACCGTTAGCAAATAAGGTCAAAGAATAACACTGTGGTGGTATGGTCACGCCCAAAGCTCCTTGCCCTGGACGACCATATATTGAAGCTTACCCTAGACTTGTCAAGAACGTAACGTACACCTTGAAGATCACCTGGTTGACGAATGACGGGAACGGGCTTATAAAGGGTAAGCATGTAAGAAGTCTATGATACAGTTGTATTATGTTTGTGCTCCGTGGCAATCTGTAAATATGACCTACGTTCAGTAGTAATAGATAATAGTAACGATGATTACGATGATTGAAATGTTCCTAGTTTTGGTGGAAGACTGGATATTATAAAACGTTTTTTTTTTAATTTTGGAAACAAATGTAAAACTTTCATATCTACAAGGTATTTTACATATTTTTTTCATCAAATTAGTGTTACTCCAACGAAATATAACAAACATAGAAGTACTAGTAAGCCTTAAAACGGATGACGCCCAAGAATCCCCGCAGTGAGCGTGGCTTAAGAGTCGCCGCTCGCTTCCTCGTCAATATTTTCTTATTGTCATAATGGCAGTTTAAATAAATTGGTTTCTATAATCAAAACGAAGTCACGATGTCGTGTTGATGTGTAAAACGTTGCATAAATAGTTTTACTGATCATGATAACGATGATTTATTTTCAAACTGTAAATCACAATACAGTGTTGCTAATTAGATTGTAATTTATAAAGTATTGAACTAGTGTGTAGGATTAGGTTAATAATAAATCTAAATATTGAAACTTGAGGTGATTCTACCCTAAATTTGTAAACCTTATGTGTATACTAATTCTCTGTTTAATACGATTGAATTTCTAAGTATACGAGCTACTCTACTCATGGAAGTTAGGATGTCTTGGACCCGTCTATCCCCGTGACATCCTAAAATAATGGTGTCAATTTAGATAGATTAACGATATATTAACAAAAAGTAGTTTATTAACATTTAAAACATCTATGACAAGTAATGTAAAAAATGTTTAGCTGTATTTCTTTCATATTTATGAAACATTCATGGTAAGAGCGTTAGAGTTAGCAGGAAAGTTTTCATTTTATACATTTAGATGAATTGTTAAATTTATTAATAGTACACCGTATACCTCAAGCTTTTATATCTATATATACAATAGATTCAAAGTTAAAGGTAACACGACACGTCTACATAACTACGGCATTGCGGGGAGGCAACATTATAAACAAGGCGAACTTTATATTAGACCACAACGGCACCGTTTATTCATGTCACCAGGTGTAGAAAGACAACCTAACGCTCAAAGTTACCGTTTAATATGTATGTAATACGATATTCAGACGCATTACACTTAAGTTTACGACTCGTACTGAGGTGGAAAGCTTACGTTTATGAATCTTTAAGTGTCTTTTAAAATCCATATCAAAGCGTATTTTATAACACCGTGCTTAGTACGTATCCGTTATCCATCATTGTTTCGGTTTACGTTTTTTTTACTGACATATGGGTATCACATCTTTCACTAAGACCAATTATTAGCATGCCTGAAAATCTTTTGATTTTGAATTTTATTTCAGAATAGCTAATCTATGTTTAAAGTTTTATTAAGTTCTTGAGATATTTACTTTTAATATTTATATTATTTAAAATAAAGCTATAATTTAGTGACTAATATATCTTTTACTTTGCTTACCATTAACGAAAGTAAACATATATTTTTAGTAGAGAAAACTGACTATAAAAACGATGGAGTTTATATAAAATTGTATCAAATATTTCTCTGTAGTGACTGCTCTATTCTATTTAGAGCATACTTGGTAGCCGCAGACGTCGGTGAATATTTTGAATTGCGCTGAAATCCCTGTTGTCTACTTTTTGCTCTGTGTGAGCTATAGCGTGATGACCCACGAAAGCAACAAGTTAAACTCTAGAATGTTCTAAATTATTATTAATATTGCATTAGACACTATATCTTTGAAGCCATTTTATATTTTCTTTCTATATCTCATTTAAAATCGAAAATTACACAGCGGCAACACATAATGGGGAACGTAATTAATGGTGGTGGTTAATTATCGTTCCTATTTTCAAATGTAATTTCTGTATAATTTATGCGCTGTATTCGGTCTATGCTTGCTACGAACGCTGTCCGTTCTCATTCACGATCGCGATCGCTAAATGAATGGTGTTTCAAAATTAGCAACATATCACGTGCCAGCCCATATCTCACGTTGGTGACAGGGACCGCCGTTGACAGAGATTGAGACAATTACCCAGTATCATCTAATAATACATCACGTCAGAAAACTATTTAGCTAGGTGTCCATGTGATTTTGTTGTAATTTAATGTATTTCTTATAAATTACCATAAAAAAATAACAAAAACATCATTAAATATATCATCGTTAAAATGTTTGATACAAATGAAATGTTTAAAGGTTTAAGTTGGATGTACGGAACCCTACAAAGGAACAAAATATTATATAAAAATAGCTAACTACTATTATCTTTATTTACTATCTAAATGACTAAAGATTTGAAAACGAAATTTCAATTAGCAATTCACAATTTTTACTTACTTATAAATATCAAAAGCAACATTAAATTCAAACACAATTATTGTGGTATTATCGCATATACCCCTTTCAAAGGTTGTTTGCAAAATTTGTTAATAATATACACGATTTACAAACAACAAGCTATTTAATCAAAGTCGACAATAGTCTATATAATCTTACGGGTGAAATAATGAACTGTGTTGTCGGGTGTACACACGCTCTCGTGCTGGCGGTTAGGAGATTAGTTGACAATGTCACGAGAAACAAAGTTCCCTCTAAGTTCATCCCGGAGAGAACTTCCGCCGCTGTAAGCCCTTAAATTGAAACTGTATAACATCTGTACTAGTTTTGATAGTTATTGAGAATAAATTACCAGCCATCTTTCGCGGTCTGCTATATATATTTAAGAAGTGTATTAGGTTCAGTTATTGATAAAAATATATAATTATTCTCTCTGGTATAAACTACAATGTATGGACAACTACGCGCTGTCAGTGGTTTGAATACTTCATGGTAATGGACGTGTAAGAGTATCACATTAACAAACGCCTGACCAGCGCCGTCTCTTATACGAAAGACGCTGTTTTTCATCATTCTGATTATTTCGTCAAGGTTTGATATTGTAAATAGATGCATATGGTACGATATGGAGTATGGCATAACGTGTGCTTAGCGTTAATATGCGAGGGAAAGAAACAAAAATATTATTAAAATTAAATCTTTAAAACCCCTTTGTATCCCGTCTAAACCTACAGTTTCATACATATTTTTCATATGATATCTCAATATTACAAAAATTCCAGATTCAGTTTTAAGTTTAACATTAATAAAAATAAATGAAAATAACAAGATAAAAGATGTAAGAAACACTCTTAATAGGTAAACAAACAAAACGAAAGAACATTGACACAACTAATATTCTGCTGAAGCTTAATAGTACTTTTGATATTTTATGTCAAATATTATTGTTGTCTAAATTTGTCAACTTTGGCATTGGAATTGAACATAATGAATCGATAAATATTTCATAAAGTAAAAGTTTTTATAGAATCATTTTTATTTTTCGTGGTCTATCGGATTGCTAGTCTTCGAGAAATTAAATATTTCGCAATATTTTTTACATAAAAATTGTTTAATTATGTACTATCTTTAATAACACGTTTAATGTTGTGAGTAATAAATCTGTTCACCACTTTGGTGGAGCATGGAACAACAATTTAAAGAATTGTGTAAAATAGTTATATATATATAATAGCTATAGGCTGATAACAAATAACAGGCGACATATATAATATAAGTTGCTAGATATCAGTTAAAAATAACACGTATAGTCACATATGAAGATTTTAAGGTGTATCTTTATTTTTTAAAGTTTTCATCTTTTGATAACATTTAAAAAATGTTACCGTGGTCGAAATAAGTTATAAAGACGTACACTTCGTCGTCATCATTAATGTAACGTGCATTATTTAAAAGAAAATATTTAGGACTAAATTAATTTTTAAGCCTTGTAAAAGCTGGTCCGAGAGTAATTACTTCAATACTCTTGAATTGAATAAAAGCATCCTGCTTTCATGTTTCCACAATTGTCTTAATAGCATTTGTTTCTCTCGCGAAAAATAATAATGACCTCATTTCAAAACAATGTTTGCCTCAGCTTGTTTTTCTCCACAAAATGGAAGTTGACGTGAAGCTAAATTCTTAGGGGAACTTTTGGATGTCGTGTGTGTTTTGTTCTTTTCATTGTATATTTTTGTTTTCCTGAACTTAAACAATAAAATAATGGCGTAACTGTTTAATGTTGTATGGTATCTGTTGCGTTTTATATTTATTGTATTTTTTTAAAATGGGCTATATCTTTTCCAATTTATACATTTCTACCGTCCCACCTACCCCACTTCTTATAAAAATCGTGTAAATTGTAAATTTGGAATATTTTCAATAGCTATAACTGAGATGTGTGTAATGCATCATACTTCTTCCAATTTCCCCAAGATATAACGGAAACTATACGTTCTATGGAATTCCTTTTTTATATGTTTTAACTTAGTCTGATATTCAAACGAAGAATAAAAGAACTTTAAATAATAAGATTATAGTTTACCATCTTATTTTTCTTGTATACGAGTGTAATAAATATATAAGAAAAATAACTAGGTATACGTAGTCATTTTAGGTGTGATACAGACAATTTAATTTATTGGTATATATATTACCTATAATATATTACTTGTCCTAAGTACCTGTAAAATGTTAGAATATGTTTTATTGGGGAGATTTATGACGTCAGCATTATGCGTGTTGTGAAATACTAAATCTCTTAAATTAGATTTAAAAAAAAAATACTCCATAAAAAGGTCGAGAAAAGAGATCTTTCTGAAAAAATGTATTTTACAATAGATATTAATTAAAAGATACCTGTTTCATTAAATAAAAAAATCACTTTATTTCTTTTCGTGATGCAACGCCAGTCATTGCTGCTTCATTTAATGAACTAGTATGTAGCACTGGGTATTTCGAAAAGATTATATACATACATCCGTATATATTTCTTCGGTCCGATTGCAATTGAAAACTACCATATAAATTTTGTTTGGAGGTCACTGTATAATGTTTTAGATTGCGGTAATTTCTCAAATCTCATGTCTCTCTTCACACTGTCATTCATCCCTTCCCGCGTGTTTAAAACACACACACACTTTCAAAAAAAGTCTCTCGTTTTTTCACATTCTTTTTACAGACATAAGGCATCGGTGCATAGTCTGTCGCATATTTATAGTGGCAACAACGACGCCGTAAATTTTGAGTATGATATTTTGTTTTATTTAACTATATTCCCTAACTTAAATGATTTTTTTCTTTCTTAACTTTAATAAATACAGTTACTATCTTATTTATTATCAACAAGTGTTAAAAGAAAGTCATAAAATGGAAGTGAAAAGTATTCGTAAAATTCACTAAAGTATGTATGTATTTTTTCTTTAATTATAACCCTGGTCTGATTGTGATAAGAAGGATACGATTATACATACTATAGTGATTATAGGATATCCTACACACTTGTAGAGGTTTATGTTCAGCAATAAATTATTTGAATACTCATGATGATTTTCCGTGTGGTCAATTACGACTGTGGTAATCTTCAAGATTATTACAAGATGACAAAGTTGCAGGCTATATTATAGGTTTATTTGATAAACAAGGCCCTCTCGAACAACTCACGAATCCTCTCATAATCTAAAATATAAATACAAATAGTGATATTGTCTATGGCTATCTGTAGGCATTACACTTATTACAATATCTCCATGGTAAAAAAGCTAAAGACATTTTAAAAAAATATACCTAAAAAGCAATATACGACGCCCGTGCACGTTATGGGCAAATCTGAATGAGTCAGTGCGTAATTTATCGCAAGCCGTAATTTTTTGTGTAGACTCTTGACCTCATAAAAAACAGAGCCGGTTGTAGGGCCGCTAAAATCGCAGGCGAGGACTCTCGAAGCGGTCTCGGCCCGCGGCGCCCATTGAAAGTGGGAAAAACAAGCGATCGCCACTCGACTGAGACGCGACCGATGACACTTCACACGTCGTCGTGATTTTTACAACGTTTCCTCTTTACTCTGTGGCGTTTTTTACTTGCAATCGCTTTGATGTATGTGCTGTACTTTCCGACATTATTATTGTTAGTCAAAGCTCGGTTTTAAAAGCCCACCTTTTGTTCTTTGAGGCCAAAGTGAATAAAAACGGTGTTTGTATTTTTTGAAATCATACTATTTGAAGGATTTGTTATAATGTATGAATGTCATGTAAATAGATATTTGAATTGAGCTAAGGTTAGAGTTTTATACCTAGTACATTCATGACGAATGTAAAGTAAGCTAACAAAGCTACAAGCTTTACAAAATATTCCACTTCAGAATTTTGTAAAATTGCGTAGGATGAAAGTAAAAGTGACAGATAAACACAAAAATCAAGTAATTATTTCGATTTACGCCCATATTCGTTCTTGATTGATGAACTTGAGTTCAGAATAAATATTTATATATAACTATAGGACTAAAGTGATATTATTCCAGTAATTTAGTCTCCTTACCTCGTATTTTTTTATCTCAAAAATATAAGCGTTACGTTCTTTTACATATCTATCAAGTAAATGTTAATGAGGATTCTTTCCTGGCCAAGCCAAGCCGCTTCAATACGACTATAACCATAAAAATCACTTACTATTGTATTCCCGTCGACCACGTATTGACAGGGGCTATGTATTAACTTTATTAAAATAATAAATTAACAAACAGTAAAACCAAAAGTTTATTAACAGCATCGTCACTGCTATTCGGTGTCGATACGTCGGAATCAGCCGAAACGGGAGTAGTGAACCGAGTGAGAGATTCGCAGATTCGGACGTGTGGCCGTACGTGGCTGGCACATTTCCAACCGCAATACACATTTAACGGGCCGATTTTATACCTAGGACACAATTTTAAAGTAGTGTATAAACGTTAAAAGTATCATTAAGTTCTTTATTGTTCCTATTTTGTTTTTCGCCGTGGTCAGTTTTTAATTCGTTTTCGTGGAAATACGGCAGTCTTTGTGGGAAGCCAATTATTTTATGCAGATATAGTAAGAACTGCGCCCGTTAATTGGGTTCTTCTTTTTGAAGCTCTTTTGTTCTATAGGATGGAAACACATTTTTCGTTAAAGAACCAACTCAAATTTGAATTATTGATAATTTAAACAAATCAATCCAAAAGTTTAACTTTAAAAAAAAGAATTTTTTTGAAATTTTTTATGGAATTAACTCGACCAAACGAGCGTACAGTTCAACTGAAGATAAAGTATGGCTTCGGGTAAAAGTCTTGAAAATAAAAATGTTTTCACTGATGAGAAGTGGTGAGATGGTATGCTTCATTACCGTGACTAAACTTGTCATCTCGTAAATCTTTAGTTCCTTTTAATACTTGAATGTTTTCTTGCAAAGATGTAAAAAATGTGAATATTACTGTAAAGGCCATCCAAATGTTATGGCCAACGAGTGACAATCCTGAAAAGTTTAATTTATTTACCTTTCGACGCAGGTACAGAGCCTGGATAATTGAAAACTGCGTTAAAATGAAAAATGATATTTTGTGTCAATTTAGTGCAGCCGTCGCAAAACTATTACTGCGGCACATTTTATTTGCTGACAGCGTTGAAAATTTGCGTCAGGCTTAGTGCCAAATTTATAACATTGGGCCGTAGTACGAAAGGTTTTTACGCTAATTGGTTCAGTTGGGCAAGGATTGTTAAAGATAAAATATGCGATGCGGACTGTTTTCGTTTACATTTTGATTGAGCGCTTCATTACTTTAACAAAATTGATTGAGCGACGGATGAGGAAACAATCACCTATATTTGCATGCTTAAATCATCATGTAATATCCGCACAAAAAATAAATCTGAACAAAGATCCGAACTATGGTATGTGTTTGTAAATTATAATGTAATATTTATGTGTACAAGAAGCAACATAAACAAAGCCTAAATAAAATGTGGTAGTCTGTATTGTTACGGAGGCTAGGAACAATTATTTCGAATGAATTCGTCGGTTCAGTTTCCAATTTTATGGTGGTTGAGTAAGTGCCGTAGGTGAAATATATACAAACATGTTTGACCAAATTTTCAATAGTGAAACAGGGTCGGTAATTTGATAAACAAATGTAAGATAACATTAAACTATTCGCCTTCGATGTCTGATTTATAATTTAGATTATTTTATTATAATAAAAGTTGTACTTATATAAAGAAACAAACAAATTTAAACCAGGTTTTGATATTTAATACAATGTTCTTTAAGGTATAGTAATGAAGCAAGTATTATAATAGATTTTGTGTACACTTTGCCCCTATCCTTTTAAAACGAGAAGGTAAGCAAAATAAAATCAAAAACGTGCGCACATTGTTTCAATTTTAATAAGCCTTGCTACACATTTCAATCTTGACCGCACAAAGGCTTTCAGAAATTTAAATTAATTAAATTATCCCAGTGCCAAAATACATTTATAAATTTTCAGTTAGACGGTTTTGAATCGTTTTACCACCGACCACGACAAGTTGTTGCCTACTTTTGCTGAATTCCGTACAAAAGTTAGTAGATTAAAACTGCCAATTAGGGAGCATTTGAAGTCCAAGTTGTTTTAGAATTTCCGTAATTATTCTTGGATGAACAAATATCTACCGTTAAGACCAGGATAGATTTTATTTGTCATTATTTAATTTCGTTACAAGAATTGCATTAAAGATTTGTCCACTTAACATATGTTACTAATAATAGAATAATTAATTTTCCAAGATTTATTAAAATTTTTGTCCATAACAAAGCTATAATCTTATGATTCATGAGCATCTGCCTATCGGTCATTACTGTAAAGTTTGTACTCTAAAAACGTACATATAAGAACTATTTTATTCATTCATATTTTTTTAAACGGGCACTTAAATTATTGACAAATACTTAAAATTAAATGATGGATCGTAGTGAATCTGTTATTTTTAGTATTTATTACTATATTTATAACAAACAAGAAATTTATTTGTATTGTTAATAAATATGATTTGTGCAGCTATAATATTGACTTTATTATTAACAAGCTCTAATGATGGTGTTTACCACCTGTATGCTATCTACGTAGAGTTCTTTTTAATATGTTATATTATGTTAAATATATTTTTCTCAGTAGTCAAATTTTATGGCCCATGATATTAATGTGACGCATTTATTTGTTTCAAAAACTCTAAGTTATTTAGTCTAACGAAATAAACAGGTAAAATATTTAACAGTGAATTCAGATTATGACTCTAAAGTCTTTTTTTTGCATTTGAACATTATGGTCAGTTATCGAACAGGATAAAAGAAAATTATTCAGGTTTAGAAGCAGCAGATATAAAGTCTTATTATACTAAATTACCAATTTATCCACTCTTTACTTACTATATTTATTTTTTTTATATTTAAGAGCATTCATTATTATTAATTACCTTGAATTTATTGTATGTTTTTCTAAAGAGGTCTATTTTTGATCCCACTTGTAGTTCACAAGAATTTGAAATTAAGAATTATTTTATTTTGACATAACCAAAGACATATCCAATTCAATTTTAATCTGAAAGTTTATATGAAATGTATACTTGCAATGTCATTAATTACGTGCGAGGCAAATAATATTAATTATGTTTCTAGTCATAGTTAGAGTTATATAGAGAATCTGCTGTGTAATTAGGACAAGAAACATATTATTCTAACATAATGTGCAATTTGTACGTACAAGTTACATTACACATACTGTGACATTTTCTGTTGTACAGTACTGGGAATGGATAAAATACGAAATTCAGTTGCATTTGGTTCAGGTAGAGCTTCCTCCAATTTAATGGTGGTTGAACATGATAAATGTTGCGTTGCTTCTCAATTCTTTATTCGCTGATATTATTAAAATTTGTCGGGATATCTGCGTAATTATTTCAATTTAATTAGCAATAATATATCATTTTATGGGAGATTTGCTAGCGGATTATATTGATATCCAATAAACCTCTGTAGGGTAATTAATAACGGATATTAATGACAGCTCAAATAAATAGTGAATGTTTGGTACACGATGACTTAGCGTTCCGTAGATGTTTCGAAATGTTATATCGTTATAATGATTTTTAAAAAGGTGTTAAATTTTGTGTGATTTCGAAACAATATAAGAACAATCTTAAATCATAATTTTCGCAGCTCGTTTTAAGCACATTGTTGAACATGTATCTTCGTTAATAAGAATTAACGTTATTGATGAATATTTATAAATACATACCTATTAATATGATCAAAATATTTAATGCGAGACAAAATATGAAACAAGTCTTCGTTTTAATTGAATAAATATTACAAGAAAGCTGTAAATTTCTAACGTCTTTAAGTACCAAAGATTTAAGTGCCTTTCTAAAGAACCGAGAAACTTGCTCGGAGGAAAGTATCTAAAAGATAAGTAAGAAAATCCTCAATGTCCGTCTAAGCAGTTCGAAAGAAACAAAATCTCCGATCCCCCATTTCTTGAGCAGTGCGGTCGAATAATTCAGGTACATCCACAACTTGTATTCGGATGAAAATGCTACTCGCCAGCCAAATGCTAATTTTATGGTGGTTGAGCAACTGTGCCGAATCCACCCGTACTGTCCTTCGCAGTATTCTATGCGTTACCTTAATAATATATAAATATATATAGATGTATTCATCTATATATATTTATATATAGTCACTTAAATAAGTCTATACAGCAATAATTTCGGATTGAGTTACTGTCACTCGTTACTGCTATCAAATGCTATTATATTATATTTTAAACTATTCACAACGAATAAATTAAGAATAAATTGAAGTTAAATTTGAAAAAATATACATACTTTGAAATTTGTACATTCTCTACACTTAATTTGTGACAGAAAATAATATAAATTATATTTATTAGTCATTGTAATAAACCCTTCGATCTTCTGAATATTGTCAACATTGGTATCAAGTGGCTTTATATTGTCTTGGTAATGTAAATATTTTGTATTTTGTTTTGGTGTTTGTTGGTCATAAAAAATAGGGTATTTAATACTTGTATACCAATTGGAATAAATGTGCAAGGCTCACATATGGTAGAGGCTGATTAATGGCGAAGTGGACATGCAATCGTTACTTTTCATTACCGTTCCGAAGTGCGGAACCGAAGGCTGAAGCTGCCTGGTCAGATTAGAAAAGTTCTTTCCGAAACAAGTCGAAAATCGACTTTAAAAGCATGGTCCAACATTTGGTTTTAGAAGCGCTTCCACTTTCGAATTGAAAGCAAGTTTAAATTGGAATGTATCCCGCAATAAGCCTCTCGTGATTGGTCTGTTTGTTCTTAATTAGTATTAATCGGAATCCCTTTTCGAGTACCTATGAGAGAAAGTTAATGTATTGTGAAATATCACCTTACTCAATTTTAAACCAAAGTTTACCGAAGGAATAATAAGTTAAATTAAAGTAAGGGTTCCTTAAAGAACCATCATAAAGTGTTTTTATATATTTGTATAATGTAGATAACATATTTAGTCGTATATAAGTCTCAATAAGAAAATAACTTTTCTTTGTATGATAAAAAAATATATATTTAATGTACACTAATCCTAATTACTGAACTAACACAGCACTGTGTTTAACCGTTCGTTTTTAATTTACCGTACGCGAGCACACCAAGTTCGATCCCCGATGCCGGCACAAATGAAATTTAGTTAATTGTAATTTTGAGTGCTGATGTACCACATGCTCGGCGTTGAAAGAAATTATCGTGAGAAAACCTGAAATTATAATAAAAAAGTATTTCGTAAACATCCGCCAATCCTCAGTGGAGCTGCGTGGTGGCTATCCTCTAACACTCTCTCTAGAGAAGAGGCCTACGCCAGGCGGTGGGATTTATATACATGGGCTGTAATTTAATTTTTTTTAAATCTAATCACTACATTTTTTGTAACGTGTTAGCTTCTATTACACAATATTGCTTGGTTTAAAGTTTGTACACTACCGTGCTGTGTATTTAATCAAAATAATGCACCAGTTACTGACCGGAAATTATGGAAAATAAGCCTAAAAGCAAGGACGTGATAAATCAACATATTCATATTAAAAGGGTGACTACCCACCCTATCCATTAGTGAATTCAGCTATGCGGTCGCAAATGAATACACCTTAGAAGTTTCTTGCACGTATTCAAGGTACACATTTGAGAAGCAAAGTCAATATTAAATTGAGAAAACATGATATTAAATACTCTCGCATTTTGACGATGCAAATCTCTCTTGAGTTGGCACGATAAACAACCAATGTTGAGCGTACGCTCTTAAACATTCTGCTTGACGACTTCTCGAGTCATTTGAAGAGCACAACTCTTATCGTCTTACTTTTATGTGCTGAAAATCAAAAAGTCTTATGCGACAAAACAAGCTCCTTTCCGTCGGAGTGTTAAAATGTACGTACAATATTATTACATTTGATTCGTTTCATGTTGGGTTATTAGCGGTCACTCATTTATCATTATAATACCTTACTGCAAACTTGCGGGTCCCCGTTTCAATTCTCCGTCAAGCAATAATATTTACAAATCAGAAACTTTTGGTTTTGGGATCCGGTGTGTTGTAGGTGCCACTATAACACATCTTATGCAGTTGATCTCATCGAATAAAAACCAGTCGATTCTTTATTAAATACTCAAAACATTTTCAATGACGATAAAAGTTTTAAAATAATTAATAATAACACATAATAAAATAAAGTTATATTTAAATTTCTAGACAGTTTTATTTTTGTAGAGTATGGTCTCCTTATAGTAAATTGTTCAAGTTAAGATAGTATAAAATAATAATTTTAATGTGTTTTGTGAAAGTTTTTGATATTTACATTTATTTTTATAATACTTTACATACCAATTAATTGGTTGATTTAACTAAATTTATATATCTTATGTATGTATATAGTGTTTAATTTGTTTATCTTTCTTTTACAGAAGGCCTACGAGACTACTTTAACAAATTCGGTGAAATCACAGAAGTTATGGTTATGAAAGATCCTACTACGAGGCGGTCGAGGTAAGTTTAATTTATTTCTACCTTTCGACCGGACTTCCGTAAACATACATCTTCCTATGATATTACATACACATAGAAATGTATTAAATGATATGAACATATTTAGAATACATATTAATATAAGAAAAGTTACCAAAGTGTGTGTCTTTCATGCTTATGTGTCCTTTTCGTATGTAAATATTAAGCAGTAGAATAGTTAGAGGTTGGCGCAGGAAGCGGCACGGCCTAAGATAATACCCAGCGTAACACTGCTATATATCGTTTGGTGGTAAGCATCTGGAGACCCAGTACTTGGTAGCAAGGCATTCCATCTAATCATCAGGTGTCATCAACTCATATGTATTCTTGAACCTTTATCGAGAGTTGTCTATCATAACTTACCAATTTACTAACAAATGTTTGCTCGTTGTAACTTAAATTTTCATAAAAAAAAAATAAAGACACATACAGACATTTCCGAATAGATGAAAGTGAAAAAAAATAATTTACTGTACTGATGCAAAGTTTATTACTTAGTATTATTACAAAGTTTTAACATAAACCAAGAAAATTCATTCTTAATTTTTTGTTTCATGATCATTCATCTTTAATGATTCAGAACTATTATACATCTCACATCACTTTCTATAATAATAATGTTTATAATTGTAATTATCACGGAAAAAAGAATTTTATATATTAATAAGTAAAGTAACAATCTATATAGCCATAAATAGCGGATTGGCATCAATAGCCTGATAGTTTAGGGTACGGTCTGCTAAACTTAAAGTACTGGGTTCGATTCCGCTATTCGCCTATTGTCGTGAACAATCTCCTAGCACTTTAAGCTTAGTTCAAGTGGTTGTTTGATTGAAGTGCCCGGAATATTGGAAATGTTAATAGCATAGCTCGCTTTCGTTTTTTAAAAAAAATGCTATAAATGATTAGCTAACTAGCTTCGAAATATGTATTTTTATATTTAATTCTTAGACACAGGTTTCTCATGATATTTTTCTTACATAGCACATAATATATAAGAACTTAAAATTGCGGTTACCAATTTCATTAATGCTGACACCGGGATCGAACTTGGTTTTCTCGTGTACCCTGAAATTAAAAACGAATGCCAGGTTTTTGAGTTACCTTTGTTCTACAATATACTATATACGTAGGTATAAAGTAACGTTTAAATTAATAATAATAATAATAATTAATTGTCAACAAATTTGCGATTATAATTATAATTTATGTAAACTAGGAACCGGTAGTTTAGACTATATAAATCAATGATGATCTAATCAAAGATTATAGACAAACTATCTCATAAGTATGTACTTAAATCGGAAATCATTACATTACTTCTGTTCGTGAACCCAAGCAACCAAGCAAATGGATAAAGCGTAGAAAAAATCCGGAATTTTCAGAAACGAAATAATATACACAGTTAGTGGATTACTAAGGTAATTAAAATTGTATACGAGTAAAGCTAAACAAATTAACACTAAGTAATACACAGCAAATACGAGAAACTTCTTAAATTGGAAGTTACGACTAACCTTAGAAGTGAATCGTTAATATATCTTTTTATACGTGTTACCGCAGTAATAAAATGTAAAAAGGAATGCTCTTGTTGCATAGCTCTATAGTACCGGTCAAGCCTCGACGGTGGCTCGGGCGTGAACTGACCAACTCAACTTGTGTTAAAAGTTATCGGTTTGCAAATAAGTTTCATTCTATAGAGCTGCATACTCGTACCGAAATTTGTGGTTACCTTTGAATTGTAAGCATTTAAATGTTGGACTTCAAATTTTAGAACTTAACAATAGAACTCAAAATTATTCCAACAGAATTAAGCGTTTGGACGAGTTGAATGAGTAAGGATTTCACCGTCCAGTTTATGATTTGCTTAATTCCTTTTATAAACTTCTTGTTTTGATATCAAATTTACAAACAGTACCAATATTAACCTTTTTTTAAATATATTTTTAATATTGAGAATATATAAATATTAAAAGGAATGAGTTTGTGTCTCTTTAAAAAGTATTGCATTAAATATTCTACCCTTGGAAATATCAACCCCGTCAGGCTATTACAATCACTATCGTTATGAACAACAATCAAACCGGTATATACACAAACAGAGTGGCTTAGCAAGTTCCATGACAAGAAATAAGTTGTCAAAGTGTCGAGCTAAAGTTCCTCTGTTAACGGCGTCTTCTGTTAGGTAAATCGTCGGTTTCACAACTCAATATTGCCCCGCGTCCCTGCACCCTGAAATAATATCCAAACGGGACCAATATTCGAACAGATGAACTGGGAATCTGAATGCAGAATACTAGCCAATAGTGCTCCATCAAATATAACTTTAACTGTCTTTTTTATGTTAACTGCTCGATTTCCAGTAAGAATTTATCTGTTTATTAATTCAGGAAATGTGCGCAGCATTTCATGACAAAAAAGATTGAATTATGTAGAAAAGTTTACCCATCATCTTTACGATAATAACTCGAGAACCTAAGGTATATGCTTCGAAGTTCGAAGTAAATGGGAGGGACGGCAATATTTCGTACCAATTTTTTTTCGGTTTTAAATCTTCTGCGACAGTGTTCCCGTCCAAGGGAAGCACGAAACTTTTTAGGTCGACACCTTATCGTAACCGTAAATCAAGTGGACATCGGCAAAGGCCGAGATGTACCGGCGTCGGCTGGTGTCCCAAAAGTGATAACAGTTTAAAAGTTCCTGCCGTAAACAACAATATTACGAGAGCGTTTACAAAACAGACACAAAATCTTATTCAGCTTATAATAACTATGAATATAATATATTGCACCATACTTATAAGTTCCATAATGTGGCGGTAGAATAACACGCTTGAATTTATTACAGTTATAATGCAAGTGAGTTTATTTTTACGGTGCTGATCAAGTATATCATCTATTGTGGTAAATAAATTTAATCTATGTACTTAATTTTTGGAATGTTGAACAACAAAGTTCTGGCCCCAAGTCCAGCATCCGTTCACAGCAACACACACATGTTCAGCACCCTTAATTCTTGAAGTTAAAGGCCGTTAGTTTACTCGCCGCGGACTTTCCCCAACTATAGCTTATGCTAGCAAAGTAAATCAATATCGAAAGTCAATGAATCAAGAGTAATATATTCGGGTACATAATAAATGTGCGCTACCTGAAGGCAATATCTGAAAAATTTGCCTGCTCGATATTGCTTACAAGGGAATTTCCTTTCTCCCTAAAATTTAATGCGTCGTTCGCATTTTTATAAAAAGAAGTAGGTAAGTGAAATAATTTGCGGTCGGTGCTTTATTTTCTTTTATTTATTTTAATGGCAGGTCTCTTTTCTTTTGTTTTTTTTTGTCTTGAGCTTAAAGGAAATGAGGGCTGTTTGTTGGAAAGTACGTGTTAAAACCGTGTATTATTATTAATGTTGGAGTTTCTTTTACAGCGAAAGGAAGAAAAATCAGAACCGCTTTGGGTGCCAAAATGGATGTAGCATTTCATGAATTTAAAGATTTGAAATATCGTTTTCTTGCCTCAGAAAATACTGATTTCGTAAGCGTTAAGTGTTTAAACGTGACCGGGGGTAAATTATTAACCTCATGAAAACAAAACCCTTTATTATTTTTTTATGGGCTAAGTTTTCAAACTAAATACGGCCATTTCCTGTAAGATGGTAGACCAGATGATATAAGGTGTATTTTTAATTCGTTTTATATATTTTTGGACTGACTATTTCTACGTTTACGCATAATGTATATATCCCATGTTCGTGCTCGATTATTTGTAACTTAAGGTTACAGATATAAGTCCGTTTCAATGGAAGTTTATATCATCGGCGGGGCTTACATCGGCTTTCACAGAGCGCGTCTCCATTCACGCTCGTTTCATTCGTTTCGTTTTCCACTAAAAATCTAAAATCAATAAAGGATCATGGCATAAATGCAAAGATTACTGGGCTCGCTTTTCGCGCAGCATGAAAAATGTTCGCCCCATTACACGAGCCGTCCGAAATAAAACCGCGAATCACTATGAGACTGTAAGTAGTACCATAAAAGGAGGATCCTTCTTCGAAATCGCTTCAGCAAACACCTACAGAGGAATGGAGTGCTGTTAAATGAGAGGGATTGCGAGACTCCCCCTGCTCCCCTAGTGCAGACGCCCCCTCTTTCGTCGATTGCGACGTCGTATCTTAACAGATTCGCAAGTGGCTAAGGTATTTAATCGTTCTTGAGTGTACGAACCATTAAGCAGTAGTCGAATTCAATTTACATTTTTCTTTGATATAAAGTTGGCTACCGAAAAATTTTAATATTAAAGGAACTATTAATAACGTAAATATCAATAGTAAATGTATTTTATATCTAAAATAAGGAGAACACAGATTCCTTTTTACCTATTTTTCGTTTTAAACTGTTTCTTGTGTATGTTTATTATTAACAACCTTTGCTTAAAAAAATATTGTATGATTTCCTGTTTCATTTCTCTTTTGAGGATTGAGTTTTTATGATTATATTTAAAAGAAAGAAGTCTTTTAGTGAAAAGTTTCTTACTCAATTGATGTCTTAAAACATTATTGCTATGTTGAAAAAGCAAGTATCCGAGTTCGGCAGAAATTTTAAATCGAAGAACTTGTGTCTTAATTGCTAGACATTATTTTTTTATATTTTATATGATTATCGGCATATTTTGGATCTTGATCGCTTCAAATCTCTCATTCGGCAACCTAATGTAATAACTACGTCGGTGGTTTAGTGCCGCATTATTCTGGCTGATTGCACAGTTGTATTGCAACGTTGATGGGGCTACAAACGTATTATGCTGCCTTCAAAAGTATATTCTATTCATTAATAGGTTTAACAGGGGTCACTTTTAACAAATTTTTTGACAGAGTGATAAATGAAAAACATTTTTTTTGTTTTTATGGTTTATCTTGTTTTCGTTATTGACAAAAACCTGAATCAAATTAACATAAAAACCTTTGCTTATTCCAATCATCTTAATATATTGCTGATAATAGGCGTGCCTCAAAGATTGACACGAGTTGGAATTACGGAGTAGAGCTTTTACCCGATAGTACTTACGGCGACGAAATAATAAAATTAAAATGAGTGAATTATCTGAAACAAAATTCAATTATGTGCCTCTCGACTTATCCACCTTTATTACCTACGTTAAAGTTAGCGTATTAAACTTCTCAGAATATAATTAGTGGCAGATAGAACATTTTAATAGTTACTATATTTTGTGCGCGGTAACGTTCATTACTAGTTCGATAATCGTTTGGAAGTGTGCGATGCATAATCAAGTAGTTGAGTCTGCGGGCCGTTGGGTGGGCCCTGGATATAGAGGGATGAGGGGGTGAGGGGTTAGTCGTAAAACTATTACGGCAACGTTCTGCGGAGCACTACGCCGGCTTCATTAATCGGCCATCGTATGAAGCTATCCTATGTTATTATGATATGACGGTAGGCCGACGCATTCTAGGCACCGAAAGGTTACAGCTTAGGAGTATTTTGGAGGTAATTTGTTATGAGTGGTGTGATATCTTAAAATATTTCTAGATCACCGTAGGTTTTATTTCCAACGAAAATTACATAGTTGGGCAATCAAATTAGTTTTTTAAGGCTGGCAATGACGCTACAAAATCTCTTTAAAAGTCACTTTAAAAATAGGACTTTATTTGGTAGACGTTAATGTTCATTTATCAGTAAACATAATTATAGTTTCAGATAGTCAGATCATATTTGAAGTTGGTAACTTAACGGAAACACAAAGGTATAACATATACAACAAATATAAGTATGAAAATTGATCTGAAATTGATTGAATGATTGATTTATTGAGCTACGTTTACAACCCTAAACCTACTGGACAACAAAGTTAACTATTATAATCATTATTATAATCCAGTTTATTTCACATAACCTGGGTTATAATTTAACTTAATTAATTCTAAACAAGCGCAGGAGGTATATTCCTGCGACCAACTTCTTCTCTACACTCCAATATCATGGTGACGGAAGAACAGAAAAGCAATATGTCCAGCTCAAACATCCATATCTGTATAGAGGCTTCGAAAGAAAAAAAAATTATTCCACATAAAACGTAAATCTATTTACACTTATTACATTTTTATATTATCAGTAAAAAAAGATATGAATGTAACGATATATTGTACCCCTCATGACCCGGTTACAGAAGATAAGGCTAATGACATCTTGACTTATTAAATTAGGTAGATAGTTAATTATTTTCGTTAATGCATTATTTATAATAATAAAAAGTTTTAAAATACATTTATACAAAAAATATGACATTGGAGAACTAAAATTTCCAACCAAACCTCCCTGCGGCGCATCCATCTAATTATGAGCGACCGTCTGACAGCGCTATAGCCACTCCAATCCCAGCCTGGCTTTAAATTGAAATTGGTCAGTACTAATGTACGTACACAGTGCTGTAATTTCTGTTTCTGTAGAATACATGAGTCCGATATCATTATCTGGCTATAGTTTAGTTGCAAATTAAAATACTGAGAAATTAAAAAAAAAAGTAAAAAGATTGTTTTAAAGTGAGTAGCTAATAATCCAGGCATACTTCTGAGTAGGTATTTATGAGGGTTGTTTTGTGTATATCTCGTGCTGCTGATACTGCATTTGATCATCAACTTCCTCAAAATTATTGTACATGCATCACATCAGAATTTGGAAGAGGACAATGAGTGAGCCCCTTTATGTTCGCGCAACACTTATGTCACTTTATTATTCAAATTGCATCTAGCCACAACCGGAAGATATGGCCGTGGTCGAAATCCATTTACTATAAGTCAAAATGGAGACTCGTTGTTATCAGTAAGGACAGATAGGATGTAAGATGGAATGAAACTTCTGCACTAATGGAAAGATTGGGCTGCGTTCTATCAAACCAATCTTCATGAGTGCTAAAGTTGTTAGTGCGATCAGTGTGAGCGGTCGGGCAGCTTTACAACTACTAGTTAAACGTCACTATAGCTATCCGTATTAAGTTAGTAGTACACTATGTGTTATTGCTTTCAGTAAATGTGAACTGAGAAAGATTTGACAACATAGAAATTAAAGAGCTTGATTATTATCTTTATTTATATATATTATTCTGCTATTTGTGTGTTATACAGCTTAAGTTGTCTTTTTATCCGACTTATATATAAAAAGAAATTTACAGCCTATATGTATAAATCCTACTGTTGGGCATAGGCCTCTTGTTAGAGCAAGCTGTAAGAGTGTTAGAGCATAATCCACCACGCGGGTCCACTGCGCAGTATCACTGACTTCAAATGTCTTTGAAATATCTTGTTTATTTTTTTCTTTGACTTGCACGTTTCGCCCAATAATAGGAAAATATTAAAGATACAATAATTGTGCCCTTAAATAGCTCATAGCTTAAGCCTCAGTTGCAGTAGCAATATATTCGCCTTATGATGCGAAATTAATAGTCCTTTATCCATATATACATGAAACTGTAGATTTACATATTAACGAATAACATTACATATACAATAAATGTTAATAGGTAGGTTACAAGTAAAGCAAGTCCGATACCCACTTTTCGTTCTACACATGTAAATCGGTGGTTTTCACAATTTTTTTTGACGAGTTGAACATTTTTTGAGGAACTGTAGCTGGTAGCCAGCCAGTCTTCAACTCATCCACAAACCTTTCCCGTCCTCTTTTAAATTCAGCAAACCAATTAAAAACTGTTGCTCGTAAACAAGTAGACTGACTAAAAGTTGTGACTAAAAGTTTGAAATATTCTTGCGGCTTTAAAATTTTTTATAGTTGTAATAGTTATAACGCAAAAATCGCGTCGAGTGAGTTCTGTTGCTGCCGACAGATTCCCGCCAGATTCCCTTGAAAAAAAAAAAATTTACTAAAAAATATAATTGGTTTAATAGTTGTTCATTTTCGAGTTTATCAGAAAATTACTTTAACAATGCGTAACTTGCTAACCTTACAATAATAACGCTAATTTTCATTGCAATCACCTTTGTAAGCTACTCAAAACAAAATAGGGCCCAATCTAAGTTAATCTCGAATTTCGTCTAAAAAAAATTGTCGGGTAGTAAATAGTGAAGTTAAACATTTCGAAGTTTTGTTGACATGTTTATCTAACGTTATCACGTGTACGTAACGTGTTTCAAGTCAGGAATTCAATGGTGACTAGACAAAAAAAGTGAAGTACTCCAAAAACGTTTATTACTCAAATCCTCAGTCACTCGTACCCTGAGTCACATTCTGAATGTTACAGTCGCACGTCTACTTTTTTCATTTTGACTTGATTTCGGTGTTACTCGCGATCATTACGCCTGGTTCTCGGCGTCATATGGATGTGGAAACAGCAACAAAAGCAGTGTTTATGCTTCAAGAGGGAGAATCTCAGGGATCAGTGGCAAGACGTCTTGGTGTGTCGTGACGAGCTGTTCGAAACGCATGGGTACGCTTTCTAGAGGCAGGTAGTGTCGCGAGGAGATCTGGATCAGGAAGAGCGCGAGCTACAACCATCCAGGAAGACCGGTATATCAGATTGACTGCACGTCGAGAGCGTACGATTCCCGCCCGCGTCTTACAAAATCGACTGCGGCAATCGACTGGCGCCCACGAATTAGTGATCAAACCATACGAAATCGGCTCCATGAAGACGGACAACGTTCCAGATCTCGTGTTATTCGTCTAAAATTGACAAGAGCGCATCGTGCAGCACGTTTGAGGTTTGCTCGCGAGCATACGGAGTGGACAATAGACAACTGGAGAAATGTACTCTTTACGGACGAAAGTAAAGTGAAGTTTTTCAGTGATGATCGTCGAGTGCGCATATGGAGAAGAGAAGGAGAACCTTTTTCATAACCTTGCATACATGAAACGGATTGTTTTGGAGGTAATTCTGGAAGAAGGCTCCATAAGTGCCTCCCGGTATGTCGATCGAATAATTCGGCCCCATGTCATCCCACTTTCACAAAGAGTGGGTGAAAACTTTGTCTTTATGCAAGACAATGCTCGCCCACATACAGCGCGAACAACCCAGAGAGCTCTCTCTGAAGCCAATATTATGGTTTTACCGTGGCCGGCCCTGAGTCCCGATCTTAACCCCATTGAACATTTATGGTACCAATTGAAAAGGAGCCTCAAATCGAACTTCAGTAATGTGACTAATCGACAAGAGCTTTTAAACGCCCTAAAATTGTGTTAGGAGGGAATACCCGAGGAAAACATCACCCACTTGATTGAAAACGTCCCAGATAGATTCAGAGAGTGCATACGGAACAGAGGAGGACCTACTCGCTATTAAGCACCATCAAACTCATTGATTTAGTCAATAACAAAAATCAAAATCAAACTTTACTTAAATCAATAATTTCTGTAAACTTTCCTGAAAATTTTGACTAATTCCATAAAATTGGAAAACTTACTCTTGTCAATATTCACACTTTCAAAAACCTTAATTTATTCATTCCTAATCATAAAAACTGAAAATAGAAAAAGAATCTGTAAAATTCATTTATTAAACATGGTGGGCCCTATTTTGTTTTGAGTAGTTTAAATGCTTCTAAATAAGGTTGACTTCTAATTTAAAACTAACAGTTTGATCGGTCGAATTAAGAACTTAACAAATGTTATTAAAAGTAATAACTATACATTTGTTAATTTCTTCATAATTAGTGAAGGAAAAAGTGTTTTCGTATATTTTAAGTATAAAGTTGCCGTAAAATCTCTTTGGTTCTAATGGTTGTATCTAGCTTTTTTTTTCTTTTCTTTTCTGAGGTTTTCATACGATTAAATAGATGACATTTTAAAAACAAAAAAATTAAAAGTAAAAATTGTTTCTCGCTATTTTTCTATTGTTATTTTCTCCACCAAAATGAGTCTAATGAAGAAATTCAACATTTTCAAGATTTTTGTACAAAAAAGGGAAAATTTCAACGCAAGCCGCAATAAAACTTTTGTGACGCTTACGTTTAAGTAGAACGTTTTCAATAAATCCACATCATCGTGCAAAAAAATTATCCCTTTTCTATTAAATAAATGTACTGTCTGTTTGGATATGTTAGAAAGTATTGAAAATTTGAATTCAAGAATAGATGCGGTTGGTAGCAATAGTCTATACGTATTGATACTTGATAGAGCTAGGCAATGCTAGGCTAGGCTAGGCAATGTACGTGAGAGTTTATGACTACGTAGAGCTGAACCCGATTGGGTCAGTCTAACAAGACCATCCGTGTACTATTGCATTTGCAACAGTCCGCCACTCACTCTTATAGCCTATTTGGTTAAATTTACCAGTGAATCTCGTACCGTAAGTGGATCGTGTGTACATACCTATTCCGTAACATAACACAAATCGTAGCAACTAGATCTATGGAGTTATTATTATGCTACATCTCTATCTTCTATGAGATTTCTAGACATATCTTAATATCTTTATCATATGGTTTTAATTAAAATAGTCACTAGTAAAAGAAAAAAAAGAATCTATAAGCAAACTCTCACGAATGACTTCACAACGTAGTTTTCAAACTTTTCGCATAATGCTTACTCTTGCCTTATTGTTAGAGAACAATCATTCGAAGTTACGTAGTGACTTTACGCCTCGCAGTATAAGAAAAGGTAAATGAAATCTGAAGTAAAAAAGCCCTGCTAAAGGTCACAGAGAATAGAACAATTGTATAAATTTAGCAAGTTAGAAAAACAAAGCGCCAGGTGCAAAGATGCCTAAAATGATAAAGTTACCTGCTTTTTTGTTTCGCTTAAAGAGATTTCTAAATTTTTATTCACACGAATCAGTTTAATAAAGATGGAAGTAACTTTGTTAGCCATGTTTGAAATATGTAAACACTGGAAGTAATAAAAAAGGTTTATTGAGACCTGAAGAAGTTATGCGATGGCCGTGTGCGTGCATTCCCAGCTAGAACTCAATCAGATGGATTATATAATACGGACATGCCGTTAGCGATGTGCCAAGGATTAAGCGTTGCAATTCTGGGCACAAACAAATAGACAACATTACATATCAGCGAGTGACTGATTTTCATGTCAATGGAAATTATATCGCATCCACCCGCTCTGTGAGTTTCATTATATTATAGAGAACTTAGAATTTATTAGTGGAATCGGTACCCAACGAGACTAGTGAAACATGAGTATCTAAAATACCGTAATGCAGAAGAATATTGTGGAGTGTTTTGAATGTATATTACCTGATTTAAGATGAGAGGAGAAACAACAAATAAGAAATTGAACTGAGTCCAAGAGCGGTTAGTAATGATACTATAAAATAAGTATTTGGACACGCGTAAAAAAGTGGTTATCGTTGGAAATGAAAAAGCAATGACATCTTCATTCAATATGTAACAAGAGTATCTAAACCATAAAGTATACAGTATATTAGGAAATAGACGTTGACGTTGTCGGTATTGATCGTCGCATTTGGTCTCTACGATGTTTACATAGTCTCGACCCTTTAAGTTATTTCAGTTGTGCGCTATCGAGTATGGGAGAAATGCCAATAAAAACTTGTTAATTTCACTAGTGGCTCGTACAAAATGATGGCTCCCTCTCATATTTCCAACTCATGTATTATTTATAGAGGTACACATAAGCAATCCTGCCATTGGAAGTCTAGACGCGGTGTGAATGAGATGGAATGAAATGATATATCGGCCCTAAACTAAATCCGATTTTAAATATTTATTGGAACTTTGAATGAAGATCCAAAATACGTTATTGTGTTTGGCAGTCATATTAGTATTAAAACTATTTAATTAAGATGGGAATTAAAGACCAGAAAAAAATCTAAAGTATTATACAATGATTTTTAAAGATATGGGTGTGTCAAATTGGCGTAAATATATTAGTATACAGTGACGGCGTACATGCGTATATATTATACTCACTATATGCCGTCGTGTCTTCCCACTATAGGCTCCATAAAACTGTACTAGACAGAGTTTCTATGCTCATTTTGTTACATATTTCTCTAATAAAGATCATTAGAGAAATTTATATGAAAATATGAATGTGCTAATCTACTTGTTACCGTTTTATGTTTTTTTTAGAATTGAAGTAAATCTATACTAGAACGTTTAGACCGACAACATTGGCTGGTTGCCAGTTGACATAAAAATATGCGGTCAACCCAAAATAAGTGATAGAATTAAGGCGTTTATGAAGACGTGACAAAAAACAGTACTACACACAGATAAGTGAACAGTAGACAGCTTAAAAAAAATATTAATATTATATTATATTAAAGAGCCTATACCATAATAGAGTGATTTTTTACCTAGAGTACCAACTTCAGGTAAAAACGGAACAAAGCCGCAAAAACTACTACTGCAGGAAAAATCTTGACTAGAATATACGATTACGTGTCATAAGTTTTATGCCCGAAACTTTCAAAGTAAATTCAAACATCCATCGATAAATCTTGGCGACGCTCGGAACGATTTCATTTTCGAATTTCAGGAGCGATTGCCTCCACTGTTAAAGTTTGCCTGAAAAATGTTCGCGGACGATTGACTTGGTATAAGCGGAAATAAAAAGTTTCGTGTTAGAGCAATAGCGTTGTATATTGCGCATATAAAGCTAAGGGAAAGCTTCAAAGAGGATTACAATTTGAAGCACTTCTGGATTTACCCGGTCTTAAAATGTGACATACCTTTGTGCTCATTTTGATTAAAATACAACAACAATTTCATCTTGGTAATATGTTACTTTTTCTATAATGTGATGATATGAGGTCAGATGCAATGTAAGTGATAGGCAACCTCCACCATGCATTGAAATCTGTTAACTAATAGTCTCTGGGTTATATAAATATTAGATTTCTAATCGTTAAATCAATTCAATAAGGTCAGATACTGCTGAGTCTTGTTGAATTTTTTCCATAGTTAGTTTTATTGGGATAAAAATCTTTCAAAGAAAAACATCGAGCAATAAGATTAAAGTTGTAAGCCAAGACATCAGATTTTGGTCTTGCACGAAGCACTTCTTTCGAAGTTTTCATCCCGTGGGCTTCCCGACAAATTATGCAAGTGGGGAACCCGTTTTCTCACAAATCGTAGCAGCAAGGTCATAGTCGTGCATTGAATACTGGTGTTTCCCATAGCTGTGCTACCTCCTACCTTGTTTCTCCTGCATATCAATGACATGTTGCAAACTAATAACATTCATTGCTATTCGGAAGACAGCACAGGAGATGCTGTGTACACTGGCTGCACCAATATATCTCAGGAGCACGTCAACAAGAGCTAAAACAAACTTGTGTCTTTCGAGATTTTGTTAAGCTCAGATTGGTGTCAGTCTCAATTCCACTGTCAATTGGAAGGTAAGGTAAAATTGACCTCTTCAAACTTGACGTACCTAATAGAGCAAGGCAGTATTTTATGTCAGCCCAACTATGTGGAACTTTACAAAGTGCAAGTTTAGCTGCACATGGAATACTGTTCTCTTCTCATCTCAGTACCAGCTCCTTCCATTTCAAGAAGAACGGCTCGACTTTCCCTGGAATTGTGAAGAGATATTGCATCTCTATGCATTATATATATATATATATATACATATATATATATATATATATATATATATATATATATATATATATATATATATAAATATATATATATATATTTGTTTATATATATGCACACAGAATGAAGATAAGCTGAAAAACAAACATATTAGCCACGGTGATAAGTATAAACACGAAATTCAAGGCGCACTAGTATAATTCAGAGCTACCTACAGCTCTGAATTATACTAGCTGCGTTGCGTATTATCACTACTAAACAGCTTCTATTATTCCACGATATTTGGCTATAGGGGCTTCACACGCTCGCTAATGGAATAAAAAGTAAGGTTACAAAGTAAAAAGATACAGAGCACCTCCCGTGACGGCGGTTTGCGTGAATTTCAACTGAAAATTTTATATGTTCAATCTATTTTGAGCGCCTTTATGCTGAGTCTCACGATCCCGCCTCCGCGCAATAGAGTGTCAAATTCAATTATTGCCCACTTGTGGAACGGGATTCGATGGAAAAACAAAAACGAGGAGCTAAGAATAATATTTTATAGACAAGCCGCTTTATTCGATGTTTACTGCACCACGATTTGTTCTCGGTCGAGATCTGTGATGTTCTAAGAAAATTATTGACGGAACGTGCCAGAATAGAGTTGCCACTAGGGGAATGGGCGGATATCGCACTGAAGCCCTTTCGCAACGATTTGTTACGGTTCAATTGCTTTTAATATCTTCTGAATATTTAGTTCAAGTTCCTAATTTATTTCCGTCGCTAATTTTAAAAGAATACTTTTTAGAGGCTATAAAATTATATCGTTCGTCGTAAATTTAATTCGCGAAAAGCTTAAAGGGAATTAAAACTCCAGCGATGAAACGAGGTCTGACAGATAAAGGTATTAGCTTTTACGTTCGTCTGAAAAAAAATCGTAACAAAAGTGTGTCTAGGCATAGGTTTCAACTTAATTAATTAGGTTAATGATAAGCCAAGAGCAATATATTGGTGCAGACAGATAATAAATTTGAGTAAATACTTTTAGTACATTGGTTACAAAACTAACCTATGGTTATTGTACTAATGCGTTTCAATTTGCATGTATAAAATAACTCAATGCAATAAATTGTTGGATAATTTATAAAGAGCGGGGAGCATCGGTTGACATCAATAAATATTGCCAAAATTTTTCAGCACTGTGTCATTGGCCCGTATAATCTGAAATATAAAACGTATTATATTATATGAAATTATTTTAATTACTTTCAAAAATATGTTAATAAAAAACAAAACTAAAATCCTAAAATAAACATGTTAATATTTGAACTTGCACATAAAAAATGCCATAGTGTGGAACACAGTATGTAAATTTAGATGGATTCAACGTGGAAATGCGACAGGGCACGACAGCGACCGTTTACGTGAACCCTAATACGTAATAACAGTATTTTCATTTTTAAATTATGAAATACAAATACCTACATGAAATTTCCATAAATTTCACTTATCGTGTGAATGTTTATGTTACCGTCTATCGCTACCTAATATTTATGCAAATGCAGCAATCCTTTACCGTAAATTATTTGAGGCGTTTGTTGTACTGCAGGGTTCATTACTGTTCATAGCAATGCACGCGTCGCTTACAATCATTTTTGTATGATTACGTATTTTACACATTTGAACATTGTTCAATCTTGAATTGAATGCTACAAATACATACAAGTGCGGAAAACTATTGTCTATTATTAATATTAATTGCGTTCAAATTATAAATTAGTTTTCATGATTTCATTCAACGAATACTTGCCAGAATAATACTTAGAGATAAAAGTTAAACTGTTATTTATCTATCCGCAGCTGAATACGAACTCTTCGATGTTGAAACGTTGTGCTATATATAGTATTCACTCTTGACTGCGAATTTTCTATAAAAGCACCAGGAACTTCGCACAGTGATGCTTTTGGTGCTGTTATATGTGTTATATTTTTAGACATTTGATGCATTCAGCATGTTTAAGATGGTTATTGAGCCACCTATCGGGAATTATCGGATAAAAAAAAAACAAAGTTTATATTTACTCTTAGAGCTGAAATACCATACCGTGATCGAGCCTAGTTGTAGCTAGAAATTGGTTGTAGTATAAATATATAGTTTTAAACGGGAAAGCAGCCCGCTCTGAGATACTAGACTGTGTTTCATCTGGTTATTAGCAGAAAGCGGAAAACTAATTGCAGGTGTCAGGTGCAGAGTCAAATCCAATACCACCTTTAACCCGCATAAATAACAACGAAGATTGATCAACGGGTCAAAGGTCCAAGGCAAAAGGTATTGATCCCTTAACATCAGATACACTGTGTGACAGCTAGTTTTTCAAAAATAAATAAATATTAATTCTCGCATATTTATTTATAAATTGAATATTAAGACACACAATTGAAATAGAATAAAATCGTTTAACAAGTTAGTAACTTGATGGTACCAATTCAGTTTATCCCACTGCGCACTATAAGAGAATAACAATACATTTCTATTGTTCGTTTCGACGTAGCGTTTGCGATTACTGGTTTTATCCCATTTCGACGCTAGCACGTACAAAGAGTGCAAGTTAAGCTGAAAAACAAACATATTAGCCACGGTGATAAGTATAAACACGAAATTCAAGGCGCACTAGTATAATTCAGAGCTGTAGGTAGAGCTGCGTTGCGTATTATCACTACTAAACAGCTTCTATTATTCCACGATATTTGGCTATAGGGGCTTCACACGCTCGCTAATGGAATAAAAAGTAAGGTTACAAAATAAAAAGATACAGAGCACCTCCCGTGACGGCGGTTTGCGTGAATTTCAACTGAAAATTTTATATGTTCAATCTATTTTGAGCGCCTTTATGCTGAGTCTCACGATCCCGCCTCCGCGCAATAGAGTTTCAAATTCAATTATTGCCCACTTGTGGAACGGGATTCGATGGAAAAACAAAAACGAGGAGCTAAGAATAATATTTTATAGACAAGCCGCTTTATTCGATGTTTACTGCACCACGATTTGTTCTCGGTCGAGATCTGTGATGTTCTAAGAAAATTATTGACGGAACGTGCCAGAATAGAGTTGCCACTAGGGGAATGGGCGGATATCGCGCTGAAGCCCTTTCGCAACGATTTGTTACGGTTCAATTGCTTTTAATATCTTCTGAATATTTAGTTCAAGTTCCTAATTTATTTCCGTCGCTAATTTTAAAAGAATACTTTTTAGAGGCTATAAAATTATATCGTTCGTCGTAAATTTAATTCGCGAAAAGCTTAAAGGGAATTAAAACTCCAGCGATGAAACGAGGTCTGACAGATAAAGGTATTAGCTTTTACGTTCGTCTGAAAAAAAATCGTAACAAAAGTGTGTCTAGGCATAGGTTTCAACTTAATTAATTAGGTTAATGATAAGCCAAGAGCAATATATTGGTGCAGACAGATAATAAATTTGAGTAAATACTTTTAGTACATTGGTTACAAAACTAACCTATGGTTATTGTAATGCGTTTCAATTTGCATGTATAAAATAACTCAATGCAATAAATTGTTGGATAATTTATAAAGAGCGGGGAGCATCGGTTGACGTCAACAAATATTGCCAAAATTTTTCAGCACTGTGTCATTGGCCCGTATAATCTGAAATATAAAACGTATTATATTATATGAAATTATTTTAATTACTTTCAAAAATATGTTAATAAAAAACAAAACTAAAATCCTAAAATAAACATGTTAATATTTGAACTTGCACATAAAAAATGCCATAGTGTGGAACACAGTATGTAAATTTAGATGGATTCAACGTGGAAATGCGACAGGGCACGACAGCGACCGTTTACGTGAACCCTAATACGTAATAACAGTATTTTCATTTTAAATTATGAAATACAAATACCTACATGAAATTTCCATAAATTTCACTTATCGTGTGAATGTTTATGTTACCGTCTATCGCTACCTAATATTTATGCAAATGCAGCAATCCTTTACCGTAAATTATTTGAGGCGTTTGTTGTACTGCAGGGTTCATTACTGTTCATAGCAATGCACGCGTCGCTTACAATCATTTTTGTATGATTACGTATTTTACACATTTGAACATTGTTCAATCTTGAATTGAATGCTACAAGTACATACAAGTGCGGAAAACTATTGTCTATTATTAATATTAATTGCGTTCAAATTATAAATTAGTTTTCTTGATTTCATTCAACGAATACTTGCCAGAATAATACTTAGAGATAAAAGTTAAACTGTTATTTATCTATCCGCAGCTGAATACGAACTCTTCGATGTTGAAACGTTGTGCTATATATAGTATTCACTCTTGACTGCGAATTTTCTATAAAAGCACCAGGAACTTCGCACAGTGATGCTTTTGGTGCTGTTATATGTGTTATATTTTTAGACATTTGATGCATTCAGCATGTTTAAGATGGTTATTGAGCCACCTATCGGGAATTATCGGATAAAAAAAAACAAAGTTTATATTTACTCTTAGAGCTGAAATACCATACCGTGATCGAGCCTGGTTGTAGCTAGAAATTGGTTGTAGTATAAATATATAGTTTTAAACGGGAAAGCAGCCCGCTCTGAGATACTAGACTGTGTTTCATCTGGTTATTAGCAGAAAGCGGAAAACTAATTGCAGGTGTCAGGTGCAGAGTCAAATCCAATACCATCTTTAACCCGCATAAATAACAACGAAGATTGATCAACGGGTCAAAGGTCCAAGGCAAAAGGTATTGATCCCTTAACATCAGATACACTGTGTGACAGCTAGTTTTTCAAAAATAAATAAATATTAATTCTCGCATATTTATTTACAAATTGAATATTAAGACACACAATTGAAATAGAATAAAATCGTTTAACAAGTTAGTAACTTGATGGTACCAATTCAGTTTATCCCACTGCGCACTATAAGAGAATAACAATACATTTCTATTGTTCGTTTCGACGTAGCGTTTGCGATTACTGGTTTTTATCCCATTTCGACGCTAGCACGTACAAAGAGTGCAAGTTAAGCTGAAAAACAGCCAGCAACCTCACAAAGCTTTGAAAAGAAGAAGTGCGGGCCCAAGTGTACGGGCTCCCGATTCCTGTGCCTTGTAATTTGAAGTTGACAACGCCCGGTTTGAACGCTGCATCAGGAGTTTCGTTGGACGTTATCGGAAATGCGGCCCGCGGTATTTTTGTTGTGTAGACGTAAAAATTGTTTTCGAATACGTTTATGGCACACTTGCGAATTTGTTGTCTTTATTAGAGTTTGTATTTTTTTATATTACTTAGTCTTCAATTTGTTAGTAGTCGTGGTGTGGACGCATTCTTCACTAAAAATGATTCCATGGGATGCATCTTGCATTTTATTTCATTTAAAGAGGATATTATAGGTGATCATTTTAATTAGGGTTATTTATCTCAAAGTATTTTCCATATGTGTTTTACTATCTGTTAAAACTATTTTAGCTTTAACTGTACATTATAACTACCGAAATTTTATGAATGTATACATGAACACATATTAGTTAAGACATTTGTGCTTGTCAATATGCAGGTGAACTATCACGTTTAAATTAGTTATTAAATAAGTCTTTGTAAATTATTCTTTTAATTGTGGAAACAAAATAATAATTATCAGTTTATAAGCAATGTATATTCTTTGTATTCTGGAAAATTCTTATATATGGTATTATATTATTATCTTATATATGGTATTGATATTATCGAGAAGATCTGTTTTAACGATGGTGAAATCATACTTAATTTGTATATTTCATTATAGGATACTAAGTACTAGTCACTTAAACTTTCACTTATAATATATTTTTTTACCATATCCAATATCGTTGAATTGTCAATATTTTAATTATACTTTCGGATTGTTAACATATTGAATGCAAGCGTGATATTAATTGAAAACCTATTACTTGCTAGCCAGGTTCTGAGTAGCCTGCTATGTGATTGTTTTATATGAAGCAGGTGAACAGGTCGTTTCAATTGTGTGCGTCGCATCGGCTCGAACTAGCGACAAACCGCGCCGCAGCAGCACGATCAATGCAATACGAGTACATTTTGCATAATTGATGTCCCATTCACGGGAACTGAGCACTTATTCATATTCATGAATTTTACAAATTTTTCAATTTGTCCGGCAAGTGTATTTACAGTTTTGAATTTTGCCGCATCGTATTTGCACCAATACATTATCCGTAAAAGCTGGACAGGGAGTTGAATGTTAATGTAACTGACTATGATAATAATCTAAAACTTATTTCTTATTATAAGATAAATATAAAATATTTAAATATTCAGTTTTAATACTTTGTATGATTTTATGATACGAGTAGTATACGCGAGTGAATGAAATATAATCGAATAAAGTAATATAATATTTACGATAACAGTAACTAGTTGTAAACGTCCTTCAAGAGGAAAAAATCTGTAACAAAACTGATTCCCAGTATTGCTAGTGCCTCTGAGGTAATGGAAGATTGTAAAAGGAGGCAATAAAAGCTTAGTATTGTACGTTAGACTCGTGGGGAAGTTCTTGTATTGTGTGCGGGTCCGTGGAGGCCCCCAAGAATCGACTGACCACGGACGCGGTCAAATTGTACAGAAATGAAATTATCAAGGTACGCTGCCGATTTTCCGACCCAATGAATCAAGATCCAATTCCCTTTTGTAATAGAACATCGTCGCAAAGCGCGCCCATGGAGTTACACAACCTACTCATTGGGCACTTATGAACGCTTCATATGTCTTATTGTTTCGGTTTTGACTGATATGCGTAATAAATAATCCGTTTTTACTTTATACCAAAAATGTAACAAATTTTATTGTTATATATCTTTTTAGTATAATATTTTTTTCGATATACTGCTTATCGATATCGTTTTAAGTATCGGATAATTTTCTGATTAAAGATATGTCTTTAGTATTTGCAGTTATTAATGATAAGACATTTTTACTTGAGGCTTTGCTGTTGTAAAGGAAGAAATAAGGACACTAATGTAGTCTATGTTTAGTTGGAGTTCTTTTCTTTTACACTTTATTGATGATAATGTTAAATATCATAGTCCCACACGTTGGGTGGCCTCGTAGCCCGTGTGATGACGATGATGAATTCTTAAGCAAGATTCAATGGCAGTGAAGGAGTAACTTTGGCGAAAGGTAGTTACGGCAGCATCATTTTTTTATTTTCTTAAGTGATCAACAATTCATTTAACAAAATTTATTTTCTTATTTTTCTGCTTAATAATAAATTAGTATGCGTCGATATGTTAATGTCACTTTCTCGCATCATCATCTGAAATGCATCAAATAACTTCATAAGTTTACACATGAAACTCTTTGTTCGGAACATTCGGTTGTTTTGTAGGATTAATACAATGTATTTCAATATGATATCCCTCTCGCCCTTTACTACAAATCAAGGAAACTGATATGGTACTAGCTGTCACTAATGATATGACCATCGGCTGCCCATTTTAAGTTTCGTTGTGTGATTTGCGAGCGATTTTCGAGAATCGCGCAGGGGTTGTCGCGGCAGCGATTTCATTAATTAAAGATGCATCGTAGCGCATTTCATGTCTTCACGGGGTATCCGATCACCTTACTTTTACCACACTATCATACTCTAAAAAAGTTTTCTAAGATTTTCTAAAGCTGTAACATTTTTTTATTTTTTCTGCCGTGTCTTTTTTAACTCCCTAAATATATTGGCAGTGACGGCTTCATTCAACTTCTTTGTCGCCCTTTAAAAAAAAACTTCACAGAATTTATGCCACTAATTATTTATTTAATGAGTAATTTTATTATATTAATCTTAATAAAATTGTATGTTCAAAATGGACGGATTCCATGCAATGGAAATGTATGATAAATTTGTCTCTATATAACAAACGTAGACGATAAATCTAGGCATTATTACCTCCTTGACTACTCCAAAAGATGACATTTAGAAACATGAGTTGTACTTCCTAGTCTCATTCATATATTATAAACAGAGTGATTTGAAAATATTTTCTGGCTCAAGTAAAAGTATCCGTTCCTTTACTTTCAGCCATTGGAACAACAATTTCTTGCAGTCAGTCTATTTTAAAGCAGTACTAAATCAACAGGACCTGTCTATGAGGTTCTTTTATAAATAAATGAAAGCATCGTAATTAAATACTTCGGAATTGCAGTAAGTTAGAGGCGAAGGCAAATAATTACGCAGAAGGATTTTCTGTATGTTCAGAAAATGCAACGATAGCATGTTTTATGGGAAATTACGAATAAAATTTATAAATAAGTGTTGAAATGACTAGAAATTAGTTTTAGGTTTTAGGTCACCGTTTCGCGTGTACTATTGTTACATGCTTTAACAAGGAGGCACTCACTGTTCATCGTCTGCAACCTATAAAATCGCAGGAAGTGGTGTTACGGATGCAGAAAGTAATATACCGAATACTAAAAGTTTACTGGACTTTACGAAATATTGGTGTCAGCTGTAATTAAAACAGGACCTACCACTATGGATTTTATAAAATTGGTCTCTCTCCGCTAAGCCATAGGCTTACCAGCTTTACCTGATGTAAGTGATGTTTGAGGATTGATTATCACTGTT
Organism: Teinopalpus imperialis; assembly: GCA_029286865.1. Taxonomy (NCBI): domain Eukaryota; kingdom Metazoa; phylum Arthropoda; class Insecta; order Lepidoptera; family Papilionidae; genus Teinopalpus; species Teinopalpus imperialis. The sequence goes on from JAGSMU010000016.1 coordinate 11,135,961, forward strand.
ACAAAATTAAAAAGAGTATTTAAAATTTTATTTAATTAGTAATATAAATGAATAAGAATTATATTTTGGGGTTTTCTTAAATAATTCAGAGTAATTATGAAATCAATAAGAATTACGGTACATTAACAAAGATCTTTAATTTAAAATTGATATAATATAACTGATATAATGAAAGTGGTACAATTGCTTTGTTATTATTCATATCTAAGAAGAAATCTACAAACATTTGTATTTTAGGATGATTCCCTCAGTCGCTTCGTAATCTGCGTCAAATTGACTTTTCCGGCGAAGAGCTGACGAGTCTTCGTCTGTAATATGCCATAACCGACCCAAACGTATTGGACCCAATGCTCGGAGGTTGATAAATTTCGTTGATATTTGAATGCGTTATATTCCTTTCGGGTTATAGCGGACCGTCCCTTCAATAAATACTCCGTAGCGGGAATAACTCGGTGTCTGTAAGCCTTTATTATTGAAAAAAAAATCGTCTGAAAATGATCATACAAGATCCGTTACTATTTTGTTTCTAGAAATAAAGCCTCCTTATTAAAATGAGAAGGAGGTCAATGATAATTTAATTTCAATTGGGAAAAACAATTTTCTCCAAAGTTATAAACCTACCCAGATTTTCATATCTTTGCCAACTTGCTGCAAAGTAATTTCGAAGGTTTGAAGATAAATTTTACGTCATTTCCTGCTTTCTCGGGTTTCTGCAAAAATTATCAGGCATCGACTCGGCTTAAGAGACATTAAAAATTAATGAATATTGTTATCTGATAATGATTATGAAAAGTTTAATTAAATTTGTCCTTTTTATCGTTTTCAATGCGACGATATCTTGATTATTTTTATCCCAGCTTAAGGGTCTTCTTAAAACTTGAAGCGTGAATAAATTTATACTATCAGCGCAAAACCAACTTTACAATATTGAAATTCTTTGAAGTTTTAATTTTAAGTAAGAAAACCGTTGTCTCACTAAATTCAATATTGTTTTGATTATTATTTTAATATTTCTCATAAATATAAAATTCCTAAACATTTGTTAAAAATATACTTACGTTTTCTGCATTTAAGTACCCAAATTGGTATGACATTATATAAAATATATTTCGGTTAATTTGTTTTTAAATTTATTTTAAGCTGTTTTATTAGCTCAGTGAAATACGAATAAATATTTAAGTTTAGGTTGATTATTTGTACCACAAGTGAATTTTGCACCACAAAAGAATTGTGATGTGGTAGGAAAAAGCAAAACGCAAAGGCAAATTTAAGGAATTTAAATCAAAAAGAGCGAAACAGTTGGGAAAACGTGATAACATCATTCAAAGGATAAGGAATTGTGAGCTTTGTACACTTCTTTGAGTGCGAATCTGAGGAGTACAACGAATGCTAAGACAATATCCAGTACATTCATGAAAGAAATGTGCATAGACTTCTCTTTCAACAGTTGAATTAAATAACTTAATCTCTAGGATACTATATACACGTTTGCGTACGTTTAATTTAAAATGAACCTTTTTCTTTGGTGATGTCTATATTAAATGATTTTTTTGAACTTGAAAGCTGTTTTACTTTAACTTTGTTTGCAGTAAAACTTTATCATATTTATATCAAGCCACGAATAACCATTGAGAGTAGACAAAAGAAAGATATAATATTGTTATTCACGATGACGGTGTAAATAAAAAAAAACTTGTGTTTTATTACTTTACGCTCAGTGTTGTAGTATTAAAGCTGGAGGCAATTGTCTGACAGAGCTTTATGGTGAAGTGAGTAACGTAATAATCATCTAAAGACTAGTATTTTTAAGAAAGCTCCTTCTGTTCAGTTAGTCTTTGAGTATTGGAGTATGCAAAGTTAGTTTGTCAATGTTGCCCACAAGTATTTATAAATGCAAAAAGGTAAAAAAAAATGTTCAAAAACTTTTCGGTGCTCCCACTACACAGACGTTGGAATACACACATTGAGCTAATGTTTCCCGTAGATTCAAGTATTCTAGACTGTCTGAGAGTAGGATCGTTGACTTTTGCCACGGATCTCTTTTGTCTGACGTCGAGTGTTAGAAGCTAGAATTCAGATGTAAAAGACTGAAAATAACACAACGATATTTTTATGCTGTGAACCTAAAAAATCTTATTTACCTTGAATCGATATATGTGGCGCAATCTTATTGACTACCATAGAAATATTGGTGCTTATATTATTATACTTACTCTAAATATTGGAGAAGATGTTTGCAGTTCGAATATTTCACGAATATATTATTTGTCGTCATAGGTTTCATGAAATATTGCATTAAGGTAAAATAACGTACGGAGTATGAAAAAAGGTGCCTTCATGGGAGACGAAGGTGAGGGGAGGGCGGTGTCGCGGTAATTGCTGGCAATTTGTAATGGCCGTGTGATTGCCGGGTGGAACGTCGACTCTAAACTGCGCTATTAATTTCGTACATTTGATTAACGAAACTACTTGTTATGGTAATGAACGCAGGGAAAGAATGCACGCTAACGTGCTAACGCGACGCCCTGTCGACACGTTGTCGTGCTCGCAATATTTTCGCTTCCCCAGTAATTACCGCCATGCTGTTTTATTTTTTTTAAACCTTGTTCATAACGATTAACAGCTTTCATAATTAAAAGCGCAGTTTTTACACCCGAAAAAAAATTGCAAATGGTATAACGGGAATTATTTCCACTTCATTCGATAAGAATTACTATATATAATTATATATATAAAAGATATTAAAAGATACCTGATATTGTACGTACATTGTACGTTATAGTGTATATAATAAAAAATCTAATATACGTAGTAGAAATTAAAAAAAAAATTGACTTTAACATTTACAACGTATTCTAAAGTGAACACAATGAACATGCTTTTATTTTTTCACGAAAATACCGTTATATTATTATTTCGCGAAGCATTCGCCAACGTGTGAAGCGTGTGTTTTAAATATCATCGACGTCGTGGCATTATAAGTGAAGGCTACCATAACACGTTTTAGTTAAGCGACTGTTTACACTTGTCGTGGCACACGGCTAGACGTCAAGTGCCTTGCCACACCACTAAATGTGGTTAACCTGACAAACATTTCACGCATATTTTAAATGTGAGGTCAATGTACGCTTCCACGAAAATTGCAGGTTTTTACGTTCGTGCCTAATTCGTGACTTGTCAATTCTGCTCCAATATCGATTCAATCTCGAGACAGACGGCCGACTGAAAAGTTTACAACACGGAAAGGCAACGCACGCAATCCATTACCTGCATTGAAATTTGGTGCTTTATATAACGTTGTTGGTAAATCCTCCATTTTTATGAATCTTTTTGAACTATCTATTGTATATACGTTATGGAACAAAGTTCTTTGTGTAATCTTTTTACATATATATACAATGTATATAATTTTGAATCTTTTTCGAATATGTTAAACATTATTTAAATTTAAAAATTCACTGCGTAAAAAATATAAAATTATTTTTAATATTCGATTCTACCATTTATAAATTTAATCTATTTATTATTTTTAAATTCAATATTTCACTAATTAGCTGTAGGATTTTGAGGAAGTCAGATTTTTTTTCTTTCATTTCCTTACCATTTAACAACAGACCGTCGTCAAAGAACCCCAAAGTGATTTTATGCATTAATTAAGACCACAGAGCGCGATTTAAAATTACATGGGCTCCTATAAACAAACTTGATTGCTTTACAAAAACTCAAATAACTAAGGCAGTGTCTCAAGTAGAGGTTCATTTGAATATCAAAGACGAAATTCAAATTACGCCGTTTACAATAAAGGCTCAGCCGGTACGGTATTACGAGCTGATGTAAATTTCCGATACTCATTTCGAGGATGAAGTACAGACGTCTGTCAGAATCGTGACATTTCAAACGCAGTCTGCTGTAGTAGTGTTTTAATTAGACTATTAAGTACCCGTAATTATAAGTTGGTGAATAGATTCTATATTCTTCTTTAGTGGCTTAATACTCGTAGAAAGTATTGAGAACCATTTCTCTGATCGTTATCAGAATTAATGTTATAATTAATGGCAAACCTTTATCTCGTTTAAACAAAACAGATACCAACTAAATACAGAGGAAGATAAGAAAATGTTTCACTGGGTAATTTAGTATTTCGTAACAATTGACATATGTAATTGTAATAAAAGCTTATATTCTATTTAAGTATGTCCGTTTAGTTCCAAATACAAATTCAGTGACATCAAGGCCAAGAAATCAAGGCAAAAACCCACGAGTCAATATATAACTAAATAACTTGAATGTAAAGCGAACGAAATACTTGTAGCTTTATCTGTCCCTTCTGACCTACACTTTATTCGAAATCTTTACGGGTGACTTAAACGTTAAAGTATAGAAGTTAAGTTGCAAATCGAATAGGTTTTATTTCAAGTCGGTTTTGATTTGCTTTCTTTAGATTTAAATCTGTTTATCAGTTTATGCTTCAGTTATATTTTAATTTGTTTAATTATTATCATTATTTTAACCAAAGTGAGTGTGATTTGTACTCATTCATATTGAATTTTCTTTAATTAAGGAATACCATAATTTATTGTAAAATAGTATAATAATTACATTGATACTATAATACTTTAAAAGTATTTTAAGCTATGGAGATGAACAATGAATAGTAAAATATAATAAAATAATAAGACATTCGTAAATAGTTAATTTGGCTCAATACACTTATGTATCTGCGAGTTTTAAAATAAAAACGTAACATATATGAAATAAAATATAATATACATTTTTACAAGAGAAAAATATGCAAATAAATGGATCAGAGAAAGTCCGTGGACTGTACTTGTGTTTAGTGGCTTTTTATCAAGTTTGCATATTTAGAAGAACTCGTGAAATAACTTTTATTTATGGTGACTTTAATTAATATAAGTATATTTTATTGCAATTTGTTGTTAATCACATTTTATAATAAGTTTTTAAGAGTTAAAGTTAGCAATAGATTTAAGTAATATGTTCTTATCATTTTTAAATAACGTGAAGATTAGGCTGTTAAAAGTCACGAGGTGCTTTTTTTCTTTTTATTATTTCTACAATGTTTCCTGTTGCTCCCTTTTTCTCGAAATCACCTGCTAATTAAGGAAGGAGTAAGGTAGATTTCCTGCTCGTCTAGCAGATAACTCATGGTCTCCCAGAAAATATAACTAATAATAATTACAAAGACTTCAGCGTGAGGCATTTGTGAATTATTGTAGCAATAAACACTTTAATATTACTTTTAGTAATTAATTATTAATAGTATTTTTGATAATTAGTTATTCTGATCAGGTCCAATAAACACAATACTCTTTTGTATCTTTATTTTATCTCGAGCTTCAAATGAGAGAGGTCACAAATAATATTTGTGAATATTTATTTTTTATATAAAAATCTGGAAACGGATCAGTGATTGATATAATACTTCCGGAATTTGAACTAACAACTTGTAGAAAGTGAGTCCGACTTAGTCAATCGATTAACATCCTCTACTAAACATCCCCTTCAAAATAAGACTAATCCTGAGATATTCATGTACTGCTGAATCGGTTAATGTCCATGGAGTTCTTGCTTGAATTAATTCTAAGATAACATCTTTAGCAGAGGTCAATAGAGCTATTATGTGGGTGGATTCATATGCTAAGTTATATGTGGGAAACTGCCTAATATATAGTGCTATGCATTGATTAAATACGTCAAATTACCAAAGTTATTACAATATGTTCAATTTTGAATTATTCAACCCATGCATTATGACTATTTTAGATATATTACAATACATTTATAAAATTACATATGTATTATATTTCTGTTCCATTTTATTGTTATTTTGAATTTTAATAGTACGTTTTAAATAATAAAAAAAAATGATTTATTATAGTTTAAAATGTATTGTTATTGTCAAATATTAATGTAAGTACAGGGTCCTCGAGCCATTCAATCTACCACGAAATAATGAACCACTGGAGAAATTTTATAATGAAAACAGCGGTATGATCCTATTAGTTTAAAAATTTATGCCGTATTCCAGTTGTTATGGGTACCTACGAATACCAACATATATTCCATCGCCATCAGTTTCCGCTGTTCGTATCCTTGTTTAGAAAATAAATACACATTCTTCGTACATTTGATTCCGGTACGGCAATAGGCTTACCGTTGTCACATTTGCCACCTCGGTATATATAAGTTCAACGTAATAGTGAATAACAGAGTTTGTCACTCTCTTCCCACATTAGCATTAAATAGTTTATTTATATTTATTTAAATCTTAATTATGATAGTTTAAAGGATAATTTTGATAAGTTTAAAAAAAACATGCATAATAAACCTGTCCTCATTTAAATGACAATGATATTAAATGAATGATTTACTTCAATTAATCTAATCCTGTCACCTACGTTCAAATTATGCGGAGATTCCTGCTCTATGCGGGTAGGTATGAATGAAATTCGAAGCATTGTTATGCAAATACTCGTGGTTCGGTTTGCTAGCTTTAGTGTACAAGACAAAGCGCTGTTGACGACTGACATCGGCTGTTGCTATCTGTCTGACCTATGGATCCACTCGACTCCCTCTCAAATTCTGTTCATGCCACTACATCGTTTCTTGATACCGGTGAATAATCTTGTCTGCCAGATGTAACCAGTGATCTCCTATACATCATTCGATCAATTTCAAATATCAGATATCGAAACTACGACATAATAAATAATAGTTTGGTATTGATTTTATTATTTATTCATAAATATTAAAAAAAACACTTTACGTATGACTAGCGGTTCTAGGGTTTGATGCATATATGTATATGGGTACATTTGCATAACATCCTATTAATTACCAGTATTGATTATCTGTTAATATTTAGCGTTGCGTTGAATCCTAACCTTCCTTTGAGATCTTATCGCATATATTTCGTCAGCTACCTAAATTCTAATAGTTATAATTGTAATAATAAGCACTTCAAATTGTTGATGTTTTACTGGGATGTATGTCTCAAGTTCCTGAAACTACACCTGAACCAACCTGCGTTCCGATTGCTAATGCAGTACATCAGAAAAGCGAGGGGATGTCTTTTTTAAGGGCTGTCAAATGTCAGTTCACCTACTGGTAATTGATTTACTGCAGTAAATGATGCAGTAAAAGACATCTACACCCATCCACAACCAAATATGAGGATATTCATGCATGTTATTACCCCCAAGGACTAAGATTTAATGCTTTGTTATCCCCAAATGAGTTTCCGAATCTTATAACTCACTATAGAAAATACGGTGGCGTTATACTGATATTTTACTCTGGTATTTTGTGAAAGTGTGAGCCTACCACAGTCGAGCCGACCCATCCATATAGCAGCCAGAAGCTATTAGTAAGACTGAAATATTTTGGTATATATTTGATAAAATTGTAAATGAAAATGTTCTTACTTCTTTGTTGCTGAAATTTAAAACGCCCGTAGTTATGGAATGGTGTACGCTGGTACTCATAAATAGCGTAGAATTACAAATAGCCTTTTTATTTTTTCCTCCTGGGGGATCTCGGTATCAGTCAGATGCATAGCCTTGAGATGCAAAGTGTGAGGTGAACGAGAGCTTTTTATTTTGCGGCAGCAATCCTTGGATTTACATAATATTGCTTCCTCGACATTTGTATTGAAGGGCTACATAACAAAATGTTTTCCGCATTTTAAAGTCAAGGGATCAAAGGATGATGAGTTAATTGAATACAAAAACTTTCTTCATACATACAATTAAAGCACCATTGCGATTTATATAAAGTTGCTGTATAAAAAAAGAGTAAGAGTAAAAAATGATAGGTCAATACTCGTGTATCGCGTACAAGCATCACGAAATTGGGAAGGTTATGAAGTTATATAGTTGAAATTATTTTCGGAAATATAAGTTAAGTATTACATACATGCCACTACTTAGGATAGGCCTTTTCGTTCTCTCTGAAAAAGCAATGGAGTGCAGTCTGCGAAACATCTCTAGAACCTGACTAGATTTTTAAACTATAATTACATTTGAAATATATTTTGTTTACTTTTCAAACTCGCAGTATTCCAATGAACCAACCTATCTATAAGTATAATAGTTATAATCTCTGGTTGAAAATGAAGGCGGTTGATATGAAATTAAATAAATATAATATAATTGGAGGGAAAATAATAATTAATTATTGCATAATATTAAGCTGGCTTGTAATTTTCTTACATCACAATTATTAATCAATAAACATAGTCATATTATATCGCATATTTACTCTTATCCTCTATTATATATGCATCTTAATTATCATAATATTGCTTAACTCTCCAACCCCCTTTGAAAGAAGGAAAGGTGAAATTGCTTTTTTCTCTCCGTGAGGAGTCAATGAATTTAAGTCAATGGTAAAAGATAGTGAGGGTTGGAACGTTTGCCTAGTCAAATGTGATTGAAATGTGGAAACGATGGGTAGGTTTTTATATTCCTTTGGATTTGTCATTTTTCGGAATGGAAATAGCAAATGCAAATCTGAAATTCTTTGTGTTATATTACTATATATTGATCAGGATCATTTAGGAACATTAATTCTCAATTTATATAATTACTATAAAATTACTGCACGAACCAAACAGCAGTTACCAATTCCATAGTGGATGAACTTAACTGCTATTTAGTTATGTTTTCTTAATAATGTGATTATGTACATAATAGATTATTAATATATTATATATATATAATAAATAAATGTAATATATATATTACAATAATATATTAACATAATAATATTAAGAAAAATAACCCTTTTTTTTCTTCATAATATTATCTATAATCCACGATCTATGACATCTGCATTCATACTCAAAAAAGATGCAAGATGCACATGCATTGTCCCCTTGAAAAATTAGGAGTGCCTCGTTATCAGTAATCGGATCCTTACATATCTCCTCTTTAAAGAGGATAATGGAGCAGTTCGCCACGCAGTTTCAGTTTAGGTTAGTCATTGAAGTATAACTGAAGGATAGTACATAGTAGTCTTACGATATAATTTTTAATAGTACAATGGGATAAGTTAGGAAGAAAAAAATGCAAGTAACCTTCGGAAGACCAAAAGAACTTTAATATTATTAACAAACATAATAATGAAATGAATATATTTTGAGAGCATAAATTTGTTGCAACTATCGTATTAGCACCGTAACGAGAAGTGAAGGTCCAAGTTGTATGATCTCACGTTGGCATTGTGTTTTTCGGAATTTACGTGTAAATAAATCACGCGAAGGAAACACACTTGGGAAAATTATTTGTCTAGAGAAAGATACGATATATAAAGATGAGAAAAATAAAGAAAAATTACCAATTAAAGTGAAGTTCAGGGTACAGATAAAAGACTACAAATTATTATTTTATCATTTATAATTCCTGCCCTATCATTATCTTTCCTTTTTTATAAGAAGCCACCCCTCAACGATTAAATAAAAAATTTAGTAACACCTAAAAGAAACGTTTATAAAACAGCAGAAAAACATTATTTTAGATTAATTGTTGTGAAAAATACCTTTTTACTTTTATTTTTCAAAGACAAAGGTAGTATTATTGTATATAGTTAAAAAATATAATAGGAAGTATTGAATAAAAAGGACTTTTTCAGTGAGAGGCAATGGTGCACGTGAAGGTGATGTTATTTGACCCGGGTTTATTTATTCGAAAATTGCGCCCGTTCCGGACGACCACTGTCCACTCACAACCTGTCACTGTATTTCCCGACCCTTTATTTTCACTTGACAAGAATATTCCGGGCCGCGTTCTCTCGATATTACGTTCCGATACGACTTTTTATTCGTGATACATTTTTCCAATTGTCTCCGTGGCGCACCTTCCCAGTGCGAACTAACGGAATAGAATTTTTAAACAGTTTTGATTGATAAAGGTAGACAGGTTTTCGCTTTCTTTGTTTGTGAAATTAGATTTTGGAGGTACCGTGAAGCTACAGTTATACTTGATTAATGGAGATTCTACGGATTCAAGGATAAGAAATGATTACACTCTATCGTGCCTTCGATAAAAAACGTATAAGCCTACGAAATGTTTTTAAAGGTGAATTTTATCTGTGCTCGAGTATATTTAGATTTAGATGCATGACTGCGATATTATCCAATTTTCCGTAACAACGCCCGTGCTGGATTAATATTTGATATGTTCTCGACTTCTCTCGAATTTAACGTGCCGATTAAACAACGCGGGGCGAAGAATTTTATTTGAATTTTTAAAATGCTATATCGGTTCTAGTTTTGCAAAGAAGTAAACCCATTGTTCATAAAATGTATTGTAAATAATTTTACAGGTATAAGATAAAAATGTATAAAATATTTATGATTTTCTTATAACTTTTTGCCTTTGTTTACAGAATAGACAGATATATTTAAAAATAATAAGAAGTACTTATATTTACAATCTAAAACAGCTTGGTTTTCTTGCACAACAAAAAAAAGGGATATTTTTAACAAAATGTTATCTTTCAGTTTAATTCTCTTTAAGCCAGATGTGTCTCAGATCATTATAAATTATAAAATCTCCTAATCGCCCGTATTGTGTCCGCAACGATCGTGAAACTGTTGGTGAGGAAATCGGACACATAGTTGCATCCCGCAGGTTGGAGAACCATTAAAATAGAAGGATTACTTTGATAGCCCAGTTGGTCCGCTTGAGATAATATCGGTAAATTTTATGGATGTAATAAAGGGAATTCGATTTTAGCCAGTCATCTGTATGTGATTATGTAACTAATGCGGATTAAAATCGGAATAGACCATAAAGGCTCGTTAAATTTAAACTCTAGATAATAACACAGTGTAATAGGTTCAGAATTAATATAACATTTATTGTTTTTACATAATTGAATTTGTTAAGAATGGATAACTAATATATTGATGTTGGTAATTCAAGTTATGCATTAAGTTTTACGACATAGAGATAATACCTGAAATACTTTTTTTTTTATTTTTATATGGAAATCGTGATGACAGCGCGTACGTCCACGGTATATTTATATACACTGCTCACCTAATCTCTGGTAACTAGAATAAATGTATGTTGTTACCAGAAGGATTATGCAATGCATTTACCAGTAAGCGCGTCCTCAATTCTGTGACCGTCATTGCAGTGATAGAATTAACCTAAATTAATTGCAACAAAGCTAAAATTATATATTAAACTAAACTTAAAACATTATGTAAGTTAGTAATATTTCTAACATAGATTTTATATAAGAAGAAAATTATTTTGAGTGAATTTCTCTAGATCGCTCTTTTTTATTAAACAAAAAAGAGAATCATTAGATTATGCAATAAAGTAATAAGTGGGTACGCCTCTATTTCGATAGGTAGATAGATATGAAAACCTTAAATAGTTGTCTCTCACTCAATTAGTTTCATGAATGGGCTCTACCGGGGAAGGACCATGCTCTTAACAATTAGCAGCGCAGAGTAGCAGTATACCGCTGTCGTGCTTGGTATGATGAGTGGAGGGAACTGCACTGCTAATTACTGGTAATGCGAAATTCCACCTCAGACTTTAGGGATGCTAGCGCATGTGCATCAAGCATAGACATAGATACGTAGATACGTAGAGGGTGTATTTACTTGTTTTATCGGTAAAAATTATTTACCAACAGGGGATTTGTTTTCTCGTTTGCCACTTTTCTTTTCATAAAAAATTAAAAGAGTATTTTTTTTAAATCCTTGCAGTAATTACAGTGGTAGAGCCACTCTGCGGTTTGTTTCTAGCTGCACAATGAATGTGTCAGCATGATCGGGGCAGGACCACACCCTCACAGAATAGCAGAGTAAAATAGCAGCATATAAACAGCAGGAGACTTTTATGACTGCTGACGAGCCATTCCATGTCAGTCCTCAAGGGTGACAACGCATCTGCGTTATGATTCCTTGTTAAAGATGAATGTAATAATGGGCCGCAGGAATTACTTGCCATCAGGTGAACCAGCACACTCGTTTGTTACTCTCAATGTTATAAAAAAAAGTTATTAAAATGATATTGATTACATCAAGGACAAATTATAAAATAAAATCTGTACGTATTATTTAGGACATTTTACCGAATACAAGATGTTACCTTACTTTACATTCACATAATCAGAAAGTGGGTTAATGATATGCGTTCAAGAAAAACATCTCGTTAAGATATACATTATTCAAGCTTTCGAGAAGTTATTCCACGTTCACGCGTTCATTAGGCACACGGACGAACAAACTTGCGAGTCCCGTCCAGACCTGACACATCTACTTATCACCCGCACAACTATTCCTAAGTATTTTGGAGACTCGAGCCGAGTATACACTGGCTGCTTGTTATTTAAATTTATCACTAAACTTTTATCTAAATTCATTGTAACAGGTAATATTTCACAGGTTATTAATTACGCAGCGTCGGCATCCTCACGGTGTAACTCTTATTACATTATGTCAGTTGCAAATTGAAAAATTCCCGGGGCGTGTGTCCCGTCTCTCCGAAGTATTTTGGCAAAATTATTCTCATTCATTAAGTCGAGAAGTGGAGGGAGCGCTCGCGAGATTGTCGACGTACCATTCACTTGTGAATAACGAGGTGACTTCCTGTTATTAGTTATAGTCGGCAAATTGTTTTTCTTACGCTTTTGTTTCACTTTAAATCAAACGTATTTACTAAGATAAGACAATGTTGTACAACTGACAAAGTATCTCATATAAGACCTATATTTTGATTTAGCTAAAACATATTCACAAACGTGAGTATGATTAGTTTTCTAAATCAACTCAGACCTGTACTGAGAATAACAGTGTGCCTTTTTCTTATTACATTGCGAGTAACAAACGAGCACACAGTTCACGATGATGGTAAGTGATTCCTGCGGCCCATGACATCTACATTCATCCCTCAAGGAATCATAATGCAGATGCGTTGCCACCCTTGAGGACTGGAATGGAATGCCTCGTCACCAGTAATAAAGGTCTCCCGATCCCTACATTCACCAGACGAAACGCAGTAGCATTGCAGCATGCTGCTATTTTACGCTGGTATTCTGTGATGGCGTGGTTCTACCCCGGCCGAACTGACCCATTCATTCTGCAAACTGCAGTAAAGCTCTACCACTGTGAACTTCCTTAAATTCTATATGATATACTCGTATATCGGTGAGCCTAAAAACTATATACGTTTTCATTTATACAACGTAATTACTTACCTCTTAATAAAAGCGCTTGGAAGCTTGACGTATTATTTGTTACTGAACTCTATTCCCAATAGGTACGCATAGCTCCCGGTGCCAATCCATTAATTAAAACTTATTTCGTCGCAGTAAACACGATCACTGTTTGGTGTCTTTGTTAGCAAACAGGCGTATCGTGTGCTTGATTCTGAACAACTTTAACTTACTTACAGTTTATCAAGCACACCTATAGATTAGTTTAGTTTGATTAAGGACAACTAAGACCAATGAATTTTGTTTGATGTTTCAGATATGATGTGCCTTATATTTTGATTTAAGTACTTATAAATATTAAGTTGGGGTGCAATACAATATTAGATTATTTCAAAATTATTGTATTAATTAAATATCTATTGGCGAACCCTTTACTGAACCATAATTTAAAATTTTGTTAAATCTTGTAAAAAATCTTCTATGTTATTCCACTGGTGGATTATTCTTAGCGTGGCGGTAACAGAAATATTAAACCATGTATTCTACAATATAATATATTATACATTAGTTTTTGAAAATAATCTGATTTATATTATGTAATATAATTCTTTTTATGAAGAACTAAGCTGGAGTTCGGAACTTTCTGTACAACGATTGACTGGCTCCTCTGGTACTTTCACATAATACTAGAGTAAGATTTGTAACATTCAGGTGCTGTGCTTTGTTTGGTGAGAAAGACAAATGAGAGACCCAATTACTCATAAAGAGGCTTTTTATCCTAATCTCCAGGAGAGACGATTAACTTTGAGAACGGATGTAGGTGCCGAATTGGTCACTAATCGTCAATGAACTTCTTTTAAAAAATATATATTACGATAAAAATCCAATACTTATAATTAAGGATCATCATGGAAAGACACATAACTACTTCAAAGAAGCGATGCCGACATTTGTAATTACAGTGCAAGGCGGCGCTATCGTCCTCCCAGAGCCTTGGGCCATAATCGCGAAATGTTCGCGTATGCATTAGTACGTGCCACCACCGTCGTTCGAAGATAATTCCTACGTATAATTTTCCATGCTTAACTCGGCGTAATGAAGTTTATTCGTCGTTACTTCATTGCGAGTCCTTCGTAGCGGAGACGAGGAATGTAATCAGTTGCGAACTAATACCGCGCCGTTAGCAAAGCCCCTCGCGTATGGAAATACCTCGTTGGAGCCCCCGTTAGTTCTTTTGATTGCTGTCTTTCCTTCTCCTGGTCGAATTAAAACGGAGATCGAGCTTGGGTGATTTGGAGAAAATTAAAAGAACGTCTCATTTTCGACAACGGTACTTAAAGATTAAAATTATTATGACTGTGGCTAAAACAGCCTCATTTCACTGTGAACGTAAGACGGTATTCATTTTGCCCACAACATACATTCGAATTAAACTTATCAAGGTGTAACATGCGAGTGTATGGGTATGTATCTTAAGTCGTGTGCATTCTTAAGTTGGATCTTAATAGAAATTCTTGTTAGCGCCTCGCTTGTATAAATTTGCTACATAGTAACTTGTGTAACTAAAAATAATTCGTACAAAGTCTTAAACAGTCAATTTTACGAGTTAATTAAAACACGACGACAGACAAACTGTGCTTGTAAGTTTTTGTAGTCAACAACTTGTTAATTGTGCGTAAATTTTGAGGTTCAACTTGAATTTTAATGTAGTATATAAAGTATACAATTTTATGGTAGCATGAGTTTAAGAATGATTAACGCAGAAACATTTTAGTTGCTGGATTTACTTCATGGATGACTTGACTTTTTGACTCTTTCATAATTTAAAATGTTTATTTGTTTGTTGTACATAGGTATACATTAAACATATTTAAATTTGCATACTTTACAAAGCTTTATATTTTTAAAATCAATTAACCTGACTTTTTATAAAGTGGATATAAAAATATTACACAACTTTTCATTGTATTAGTTTTGGTTACCAATTAACACTAAGAAATTAAGGTGATATAACTTTGTTGTATTAGCTAAAATATAAAATAACTTCAATTAATTCTTGTTCTTAAGCATTTTTGTGCTGTGAAACTGTGAACACTTGAAGTACATTTTCAAGGACGGAATATAATGGCGATCATTCGGAGGTTTATAGCCTTTAAAGACGTAGAGCCCTAAAAAGAGGAATAAAACTTGCTTCAAATAGTGCTGAGCAATTAAAAATAAATCGTTTCAAAAATCATCCAACGGGTTTCAAAGTTATAGGAGAGAGAAGCTTAAAGTTCTTAGTTACAAGGCCGGAATAATATTCTTTTGTTTTCTATATGTTGTCTATGCCTTGTTAAATATAGTGGAACCGAAATAAAAGAATATTTAATTTCATATTTTATGTAATGTAATCAATTATCATTGAATTTAACCTTCCACTATTTTCTTTACTTTTTTGAAGAAAAAAAATATTATTCTGTTTTATAATTACTATGCACTATCTTAAGACATTTAAATAATAGTTAAAAAATCACTAAATTACACAAAACTTATTTTCTTCATCAATTTGTACCCACAACAATTTAAAAGACGTAGTTTTAAGAAAAATTACAAGGGGCATCACAAAATCAAACTTCGCTAGATACTTACAAAGGATGCCTTTTCCGCTTACGTTCTTATTTTAGTCCACATGCAAATTATATTACACTCAAGTTTCGCTGACTTGGTCACACTGGAAAGATAACTCGTCTCTCGTCACACTTGACATCACGGTAATTTAAGTACATTGTACCAGCTACCGACGTTTTTGCAAATGCATTTTTTAGCGTTAATGTTGTTGTACTTTTTTTTAAAAGAAAATGTTCGTAGCATGTTTTACAGTGGTATCTTCATGTGATATGGTATATTCAAAAACGGATTGAGAATAATTAAGAATTAAAACCAATAATGATTATCTCAGTGGACTATCCACTTTTGAAATTACCTTTCTCCCTCTAGTTTCCCACTACTCAAATTACGAGCTACCTACATGACACTGGTGGGAATACTCTGGCATAAAGTATATTTGTTAAGTGAATATCACTAAAGAAATATTCTTAGTGAAAGTTATGGAAGTATTGTTTATTCTACATATATTCCATACATATAATGATTATTAAAATCGATCAGGTTTTTAATGATTTTTAAATCAATTCCAACGTAGTTTATACCTATGCTATATATATTTAGATTAAGTTAAGGGTTGAGCAGACTCTACTTTGAATATTTTTTTTCATTAATAAAATATAACGGTTATATCACTACAAGTAGATTTCAGCAAAGTTGTAGATCGTACCAATTCCGGCAAGACGACAAAGGCACGAAGGGTGGAACTCTCACGAAACAACAATAAAGTTGGTTATGTTTGCTGACCACTGCAAAAAGCGCATCGTTTGCGGCGTCTTGAGCACAATACAAACTTAAATTGTTCGTGAAAGCGTTATGCACCCGACGGTTTCAATTTCCTCGTGAACTAGCCATTGCAGATGTTCTGACGACATTCATAAATATGATTTGAAAATCGTTTTATGTATAAGTCATAAACTTTTATCTGCCACCAACGTCGAGGCTCCCGCTCTAAACGGTTCCAGTTAGTTTCCTGCACAAAAGCTGCAGACGTTTTAATATCGGACCGTCTGCTTGCCCGGTATGTATCTGCCAGTGTAAATTTCGTTGGAGCGAAACGGCCGTGCGGCACGCCACCTTTGCCTGGTCAAATAATACCGTCCTAATGGCTAACTATTGCCTAATGTATTTTAGCTAAATGGAAATAATGTTGCCGGAGCTCCTCCCGTTGTTGGCGGACGTTGCGATTTAGATAGCGCTTACAGTAGTCGAGAATGCCGGAAGTGACCCACCCTCTATTCAATTTTGTGTTTATCAAAATTATTTATTACGTTTTCAGGGTTCGCTTCTATGAATTTGCCTTTATGAAGTTACCTTTGCTTGTATACAATTTTAATTATATTAATTTCTAGGGTAAATTAGACATGATAAAATTTGGTTTTAATGCTAAATTTTATAAAATTATATATTATGGCATATCTATATATACAGCAACCCTTTGAAGGTGTACTCCCCCATTTATTTTGTAAGGAATACCACCAGTGTAGTTATAACATTACTAACATCCGCTATGTTAATGATTACAATTAAGTCAAAACGCTTGTGCTACGAGATGGTCCACGACAATATTCTAAATGTTAGGTGCGAACCTACGTTGTTAAGTTTCGCAGACCGTACTCTCGTCACACTCTCGTCTCATTCGTCGTCACTTTAATATAAAATGCAGATTAGGGAAATTTTTATTAACGGAAACTAACAATTTTCTTTAATAATATTTGTATCGGTTGGGAAACGATCAGGGGCTCGCAGTTACACTCAAGGAAGTTGTTTACTTAATTAGATTTAAATCCACTGTAATCATTTATTTTAATAGTAAATAATAACAGTTTACGCTAAATCCACCGTTTCTACGGCATAAATATTGTTCTCTTGTGAGTCGACTGCCCTCTCAACACGCAAACTTGTATTTACGTGTTGTAAAGGAGATAGAGGAGGTCAAACAATATATTATATTACATTTATTCACAAATAGGTGTATGTTTTCGAGATTAATTCTGAACAGCGGGTGTTTGTTCAATGTTCAACTGCTTTTTGTGTAAATTATTCTTTATAAAAAACATCTAGCTAAGCGACATATTTAAGGCACAACTTTGTAAAACTAAAAAAGTAAATTAAATGATTTTACGTCCGAAAAGAAGTAAAAAAAGAAAAATAGGAGATTTTACCAATTACTACCAAGCAGATATATATTTTTTCCCCCAAAGAGGTATACGCATGTTAACTATTACCCCCAACGAAAATCATACACCGTAAATATGCGATGCATTGCTAGTATGTATTCAAGCTTATAGACTCTACGACGGTCAACACCTAAGTATCACGCCGTGAACTCCAATAATTATATTTACAACTTCTATTAAATGTTATGTATATTTACAAACTATGTTAAAGTAATTACTTGTCGCACAGTAACTCGTTATAGTAATCAATGACGTACTGACGAGGTACGGTTAATTTTACGAACACTCACAACAAAATGAAATGTAGTTTAGTTACATTTATACAGTTAACTAGTTTCTAGCCGCAACATGAATGGGTCGGCTCACCGCGGTAAGAATACCAACATGAAATATCAGCATAACGTAACCGAGATTCATTTTTTATTTTCCTTTGTAAAATAGGTGGCAACCGAGCAAGAAGCTCACCAGATGGTAAGTGATTATCGCCACCCATGAATATCCGCAACACCACAGGATATTGGTTGCTTCTCTGAGATATCAAATAATTCAACTAAGTGTTAATAACCACTGACGGCTTAAAGGTATTTAAAACTACAGAGTTCGACATAATTTTTACTTCTTTTAAAAATGCAACGTGTGGCATCAACTAGTACGAGGGTATCAACACTACGGTAAACCAACAATCCTGACCAGCCAGTGTGAAGAGTGAAGGGATTTCTTCGGAAACGTAATAGATTTTACTAGCACTTTGTTAAACGGTCTTGCAGTGGGTTTTAATAATTTGAAAAAGTAAGGATCAACTTTAATGTTTCAGCTTGATCGCGTTTAATCTCAATTTTACTAAAAGTTACTGTCTATTTCTATCGAAGCGATATCTTTCTGATTATTACCAAAATGAAATCAAATGCGCGCTATAGTGGCGTAAACATTCGCAAGAACACAGCGGCCTCCCACAGCCTCCCTCTTTGGTAGTCTAATGTAACGCATGTGTTATAACATTTAAAGAATGATGCAGTATCAGGAGCACATATACAAAACGACCAGGCTCTAAAACATGTTACGCAACGACCACCACTAAATACACCTAAGTGATAAGGCAGCATTACTCTGATGGAAAATCTAAGGTTCCCCATTGGCTTCTCTTTCGAGACTACGTTTTAGTTGTTAGGGTTTAATAATGTTAAGCGTTAATAGCCTAATGGTTTAGGGTATGGTCTACGAAACTTAAGTTCGTAGGTTCAAATCCTCCATTCGACTAGTGTCGTGCACGCAGCCTAGTCCACACGCACACACAGTGTCCTAGCACAAGCATTTTAAGTTTAGATGGAGTGGTTAGCCGGAGTTTTAGTAATGTTTATAGCGCTACTAGAATTGTTTAAAAAAATTGTGCATGACACATGAAACAGATGAAAAATTTTAGAAAAGCTGATTTTTTCCAATTTTTTTTAAACGTTTCTATTTTATACGTTATCGTCCACCTGGATTTAGTATCCATTTCATTATAATATTAGAGATAAGCTGTTCACAGGCTAATGAGCAGCTAATGCCTATATTAAACATATCTACAAACGATTGTTGTGTTTAATACATAAATCTGCAGTAGAGCTTTCAAGCGGTGACCACAAATGCATTATATTACTGAATAGCAGAATCTGAATGTAGAGCATTAGTTCCGCCATTGTTTTGTGATGTATCGCTTTTTTTACGGAATATACGAGTATTTTTTTGTGTTCGAATGGTCTTATATTGGTCACATAAAGAATGTTTACATCAGTTTATTTATTTGAAAAGCTACAGCAACAGCAGTTCAATGTTTATCTAATTAAATTATGATTTTTACACCGATGACAGATGTGATTACAGCACTTGTTATTAAATATATATCTTAAAGTTAACAGAAATTTGAAACCAAAATCAGGAAGATGAATGTAGTTTGACAATCGGTTAATAAAATAAAAACATTCCAATATAAAGTAGGAACAGTTCTGACAAGAAATATTTACAATAAAAACAAAAAATAATAGTTTATTTAAATAAAAAAAAAAAAACATTTGTAATGGCTATAAATAAAATCTCTAATGTCAATAAAATATTACAATTCATTTAAATAATTTAGAACTATTGATAGAATGATTTCATTGCTATGCTACTAAATATAGGAAGCGATTTGTAAAAATAATTCCAATGCCACACCCTTTTACCATTAAGCATATTATATTCGTTCTATATCCTTGTAATTGGAGAGATGAGGTTTGCAGGATGGATGGAGCAGATATTTGTCAGGGCTAACTATACGAGGTAAGTTGTATTTCATTTTAAAATAAGTGTAGCAGGGACTACCTACTAAAGCATTCCATCTTAGTTGTCGCGGTGAATATGAATGTGCATATTGAATTATTGTGGAGGACGGATGTAAGTGTAATGGACCGCAGGAATCACTCATATCAAGTGTACTATAAGCTCATTCGCTACGTGTCTACTGTTTTAAGCAATTGCCTGTGAACGTTTGTCTTTTAAGCATGGGCTACATACAGTATATAAGTACAAATATAGAAAATATCAGTAATGAGGCATGCCTTAAATTAAACAACGTTTCTCATTAATTGTGCAGTGTAATATAAATATTTGTTAAGTGAAACAATTCAGTGTGAAAATTTACTTTTCAATCTTTATAATCCATTTGCGGTGGAATTGGAACAAAAAATAATTCAAAATTTCCACACAACATGCATTAAACATTTTTATTTGCTTGAATAATAATAACGATGACCGAAATGTACGTATATAGTTAATTATTCACTTTTTTTATTCAGAAATAATTTATATAAATATTGATCTGACCATGTGTCAGACCAATATTAAGTATTTCTAAAAGGGACAATAGATTGCTTAGCGATGTTCAGTTTGATTTTATGTTGTGGAAGCAGCTGTCACCAGGGGTATTTCCAAACCGATACGACTTAGGGACCTTCAAGAATTTTTTCTAGCGCATCTGCGACTCTTCTAGAGTTGCGGATGTTTATGGGCGGCGGTAATCACTTACCATAAGGTTAGCTGCTTAATCGTTTTAAATTCTATATAAAAAAAGCAATCATAACATTCATTATCGTTAACTACTGTGTGATTGTTCAATTTGTATAAAGTGCAGTAAGGAAATTGTTATCATCACCAGTTGAATTAACTCACTACACAGTCACGATCTAATGGTTGTACCTAGTTAATAAGTATCGATGATTTTAATTGGTAATAATACGTTTAAAAATGGTTATATTTAATCGTTTGTATGGATAAGGCAATGAGCCTCCTCCCTGTCGCGTCTGGAACCTAATAAACTCTGAATGAAATGTGGACATCAATTTATTATTATAATTCTATATTTACTAATACTTTTATTCTACACACTTTTAAAATCTAGTTTAGCAAAATTTCAGTGATGGCAATTGACTAACATAGCATTTACAGTTAAATATATGAAAATTACTAAACTATATAACATATTAATTACCCCAAAGCGTTAGCGTCGGTTAAATAAGTTATTCTTAGCAATGTTAATAATGAATTTCGACCTCTTGACCATTTCAAAATCCATTGCAAATACTGTTAAATTTTAATTTAAAATATGATTATTAGAAAATTATTATTAAAATATTAATGTTTGATGATTACATATTACATATAACATTTTCGAAATTATCAAATATTCATTATTCTTTATTAATATGACATTCATTATTCTTTATTTTATGATATTATTAATAAATAGAAATGTCGAATATGGACGGCTTATGTAATTATTAACTAAGTACACATTGGCCTCTATCGCGGTATCCTTGTAGTCATTCGGTAAACAATGCCGGTGCAGAGTGTAAACAAATAATATGCGATGAATTATTGAGCTTGTTACACTAACAACTGCGTATACGTACGCATAATTAGCTCTAAAGTTAATTACACTATACATTGTCACTTTACGGATTGCAAATAAGCAAGGATGTGCCTTTGGAGTGTGGACACATGCAAGTAAAGTTAAGTGAGGAAGGACTAATAATGTATCGTACGTCGCCATACACAACCCATACAATTGTGTCAAACTTTAGGTAACATGAGCGCGATTTTCTATACTAGGCTAGTAGGTTGGTACTAAATAAACAGACGTCTGTTGCAACCGATAAGCCTATACAGACGCAGCAACGTACAGCCGGGTATGACAAAGGGAACCCCTTCACCCTATATCTTGGTAAAGCACCATAGGTTCTGTTGACATGATTGTATAAAATTACGGAAGCTCTATTGTCTTTCATTTGTGTCAGGTCGCAAATTGCAGTGGAGCAGCGCAACGATGAGATTAGGTCGTCTAAATTCGGGCTTAAATTTTAATCGCTGGCTAAAACTTACCCGGACGAAAGCTCCGAAAAGCTCCTTTATAAAGGACATTTTGGCAACAGTTTCTTAGATGTGCACTAGATTGCGAATTAAGTTAGAGGTTTAACAAAAATAGATAACACGGAAGCCGTTTTGTACTAAAATGTCTTTAATGTAGTTTAACTACATTATTTACCTATTCTTTATTTTGGTAAATAACAAAACAAGTTACACTATTAGTGTTACGAGAAATGATAATTCGGGTTTTACTTTATTTAACTATATCAAATATATATACGGAAGCAAAGTATAAAATATGAAATATTAACACATAGCACAGTAATCGCTAGCAACTATACACGTTATTTTTCACTTGACTTTATTTTTACACGATGCTACATCGACGGCTGGCATCGAACGGGATTCTAATCAATTTAATTTATCAGGGATCCCCGGAGGCGGCCATTCACTTCATTTAATGCACGTATTTTGCGGCGGAGCTGATTGTTTTGAACCATTCGGCTGTACGGTCTATTTAGATTAATTATTGGATTACTTAATTTCGCTGCAGATTATTTATGAGTGCGCCGTTCAGACCAATGCTCATAACGTGTACCTTTCATAATACATTTGGAAATAACAGATAATGTAATTTATCCGCGATTCTATTGTGGTTTTAGCTTTGTTTGTAAAATGTACCAATGACATTTCTTTAAAAATGCATGTATCTATAAATAGTTTTGTAATAAAGAATTATAAAATAAAATATTTAAACACTATATAAGATTGTAAGAAATATTAATTATCATCAAGATTAAAAAAGAAAGGCGCAATCCAAGACTAAATGAGGTTGGAATTACGACAGCGGTATCATTTGTTCCGGCAACTAATAAAGGAGACAATATTGCACTCGATACGTATAAATGTGCGAGGAACATTTGGGGCGTGATATTAATTCCGCCAGTAATTGCTATCGGTTTCCACCCGAGGCTGCAGCCATGAGCCATGAATACGGGAGTTACCGCTATTTGTTTCTGACGTTGCGGTTTAGGGTTTTACCTTGGCGCTGTCCTATATTTTTTTCTTCGAATTTCATTCAAACAATAGCCGAGTGGATAATCGGGTTCGTTTCGATCGTACGGCACAATGGGCTTATTTGATCTGGCACTATTGCTAGGCGAGCACGACAATTAAAGTGTATGATGACTCTCATAGTCCTTTATTATAGAATCGAAATGGATGTGTTAGCATTATTTTATAATATTATTACAAAAAGTATCTCATAAATAAATGTTTCATTTTCTTTTTTCTCTTCTTTATGTTTTATCAGTTCCTTGCTCGATACAACTTCTACCAAGCTAAATACACAAATTGTATGCTGGTTATTTTATATCCGATATAGTTAAGGTGATTTTTCCCTCATCTTTGGGAAACTATGGTATCATAAATACTACAAATAATATCCTAGGGATATTCTATTGTTTCATTATAGGAATCCCGTGATACCCAATTTCTGTGGTCTCTAATGCCACCATCTTCTTAGTTCCTCAGTCTCTTAGCACCTAAAAACCCCTACAGGATCCTGGGTGAAAATGGCCAGATATTATTGTACAAGGTCCCTTTCACAAAATCAAAAACAAACTGAGGTGGTGTGGATATTGGATTAGTAGAAATCGGTAAATCTGGCAATAATGACACTGATTTCCATTAAAAGAGAGAGAGATATAGATATGGCATATATATGTATGTTGCAGTTATAACCTAACGAATAGGGCTTAATCAGCGTAGGATCTCGCTTTCCAGAATACCATCCCAATAGTAGTTTAACACTAATGTGTTTCCTCCAATGATGGAAAGAAACTTGGGATCTTAGTACTGATGAGGAGACATACTATCTTTTTTATCAGGGGTGACAATGCATCAGGTGGTCCACTGGTATGTCCAGCCTGTTAGCAGACTGCACCGCGTGCAGTTTAATTTCATATTTAAAAATAGAAATGTTATTATTATATTCCTCATTACATCCAACAAATATATAATTTTGAATTTCTATAATATGATGGCAATCTGTGAGAAAGGTGGTAATGGTGATGAGCTGCGATGACGTATGGCGAATGACATGATTGATATGATTGTACAAAATATAAATGTTCATTTTGTTTGGAGATGAAAAATCGCCTCTAAATCAAACACTCGTTTCATTTAATAATATATGTAGACGGTCTCTAATTGTTAACGGAACTAGCAGAGGTGCAGTATCAAAATCTTATCATCAATAAATTAGAGAAGTGTGGTTACGCTAGCTACTGCTTCAACCGTATAAGCTCCATTGTGCATAACTGAGAAAGGACAGGAAACCACAATACAGCTCTTAGTAAGTGCTAACGTATCGCTAAACATTATGAGGTAATTTAAGAATGTAAGATCTTATTATTTCGACATTTCAAATAATTATTCTGAGATAATTTGTTATGTAATTTGAATGAGTATTATTTTTAAGTAAGCACTTATAATAGAAGTATGGAACATTGTCTGTTTTTTATATACTATGTATTGTCATATTTTAGGCATTAGAAAATAATAAATTAACGGTGGTAATTCCACAGTGCAGCAGTTTTTTTAGAGACGTATGTGTGGGTTGGCTCCACCTGAAAAGAACCTCGCCCTCTTGGAATATTGCTATCTTGAAATCTCAACATAGCGTTGTTGTTTATGTTATGATACAGTTTTTGGTAGCGAGACATTTCATCTCACGATGAACTGGATGAACGTCCGTCAATCTTAATCACGTTAAAAGTACAATACTTAAACCAAAAACCAACCCCTATTCCACGGCAAATGTTTATATTCAGTAGTGGATTAATGGTGGTCTGAAGTAAAGACGTGGCAGAGCTACACTGCAGTTTGTTTCTAGCTGCAGAATGAGTGGGTCAGCTCGTCCGGGGAAGAACCACGCCCTCACAGAATACCCGCGTAAAATAGCAGCATAATGTTGCTGTGTTTCGTCTTGGGAGTGCAGGGACTGGAGACTTTTACTACCGGTGACGAGACATTCCACCTTTTTATCATTATCTTATGTTCATTGTCAAGAATGAAAGTAGTTATCTAGGGTCGCAGGAATCACTTAACATCAGGTCAACTATGAGCTCCTTTGTTACTCTCAACGTAATAAAAAAAAACGACAAAAGACGATGATGATAATAAATGTTTCTACTAATTATTTATTGACATTTTATTTACATTTGAATTATGTTATACTCAGTCTTGGTAAATTTTATTTAAAATGTTTTAATGGTTCTCATAGCTTTGCAGTAATTAAATAGTTTTTATAGGCTAAACAATAAATTCTTATTTCGTGAAAGCGCCTTATAAAGAGGATAAAAGTAGTTGAAACAAGGGAATAATTCGGTAAGACCTGCGTTAAAATATACTCCTTGTATATATCATTATATCATATCATTTATAATTAAAGTGATGGTGAGTCATCCCTGTATCCTTTAAAATCCATCTACGATAAGATACAGTTGAGTTGTCACCCCCGTTGACTATTATTTCATTTGGATGGGTTTGGATGATTGGTTTTCGTTACACCCTATACGAAACATAGTTGTATTTAATTTATATTTTATGTTGGCATTTTGTGAAATCGTGGCCCATCTCTAGTCGCGTCCATACATTCGTACTATATCTAAAAGATCAGAGATCCTATATATACGGAGGAGACTGCACTCTGTTTCATGAGTGTAAGTAAAAAAACTATGTTCCTTTCACAAGTGTAGGCTTTTGTTTGTGGTGCGTACAATGTATTGCGAAAGAGAGAGATGATTAGAGGAAGTATTATACACCATACTGATAGGGTTCAAACAAAAAAACTGCTATAGCATTAAAATATTTACAGCATATTCTTGTATTATGCTTGTTCAGATATTATATGAAAAGTGTATGCACATAGATAATGGCTCACGTCGCGCTATGCGTTTATAAAGAAAAGGCAATACCCTAACGTAATAACCTCCGTACTTTTACGACGTAAGCAAGTGTAACATTCATAAGTTTATTGCCACATTTTCTAAAAGAAAACTAAGTTGTTCCTCTTTTGTAGGAAGAAAATAAGGCATCGTCTCCTTAAAGATAAGTAGGACGTAACTCCATTCGGTAAAGGGCCTCTCCACTCGTAGATAGCGTAGACTTGCCAGAATAACAAGATCCCCCTTGTCGGTAGTATCAGAGAAAATATTAGATGAGATAAGGGACATCGAAAGGCTTGCGATAGGTCAATCGTAAGTGGTGACGGAGAACGCAGCCGGTTCGATGCACGGTGTGAACTAAGGCCCTCGTTATTTTCAATTTCCATACACGAGCGCCCTTCTCCCTGTATGCCTTGCTATAGGTTTTGAGAAGTGAGTGTATTAAGCCATGAATTTATAAAAAAATATCTGATTTGATTTAGTTTTTCAAGGGATATAGAATTGGTTATTTTAGCTTGACGAGAAATTGGAGTTTTATAAAAGATTACAAGGTTTTGACTAAACATAAAAATATATATTTTTAAACATATTTGTTTTGACACATGTTTGCTTCGATGATGCCAAATCTGAATCTTTTCTGCTGATGCTACAGATAATTAAGATGACGGCATTGTGTTACACAACTCACCTACCCAACGAAGACATTTTGAACAAAAACTTCAATTAGTTTTAGGCTTTAACGAAGAGAACTTTTTTAATAAAGAACCAGATCTTAACCTTATCACGTACAAAATGGAAAATTTAACACAAGATTTAACAAAATATGGTACTGTTTTAAAGACTTCATTTATTAAAAATAAGATAGTTTAGAATATACATTCACACAGGAATATTTTATATACTTTTTGAGGCTAAATATAACAATAAAATGCCACTCCCCCCTTATCCAGATAGTAAAGCGAGTTAATATTCAGCGTAAGGTGGTGTTATAATAACACGTTTCTGGCACCAGTAAAGTGAAGAGGAAGGGTACAACGAGAAAATTGTATTTCCATTTTTACAATTTCAATTTAGTATTAATTCGAGTCCGTAGCCTGCTCGGGCGCGCCGCCACATGTAAAATATGGATCGGCTAAGTGAAATTAAAAAGCTCTATAAATTGTGATTTTTGCAAGTCCTAAAGTGGAGAAGGCTTTTTATTATTTATCGCCTGCGCGTTCGCGGCCAGCACCAACTCACTGAAAATCGCTGTGTTGTTATTCAATTTAGTCGCTTAAAATATTTACTTTGACGGCGTTTTAAAGAATATAGAAAATGTTTTAAATATTAGTTGTCGTTTTACCATTTAGTGTCAACATATTTTTAGTATATTTACAAAATATATGAATCAACAGAATAATATTTGTGTGTGTTTCTGATGATTTTTGGGTGACCGTGGCCGCTAACAGTTAGAAGATAATTAGTGTAAAACAGGAAATAGTGAAGATAATGTGATATTTTTATAATACTATCTATTTGTTTTTTATTTATTTATAATAAGAGTACATAACATTTTAATAACAAAAAATAACATTCAGAAAACCACAAAGGTTTGTCGAGAATAACATTCTATAAATAATATTTTCAATAAAAATGTTGAGCAAGTACCTACATTAATAACTAAAAATATAATACACTGAAAATCTTAATTTACACACATTTTTTTTCTTAAGATTATATTATATATAATTAAAAACTTGACATAGTCCCGTAATAATTTGTGAACACTTTTATAATAAAATTATTACAAATCTCCAAGCCTTACTACTTACCTACCTTACTTTCGTTCCGCTGTATTACTGTAAAGAAATGACGACTAGAAAAAAACGAATAAGAAATAAACAGGATAGCTTCGCTGCATTTATTCCGTCGTGGAACGCAAGCCTGTAAATATTAATCCAAGTAAAACATTTTGAAATAAAGACCTATTTTATATTTTTCAATCTCAAAGCCACTGTTTAAGACAAGTTTATAATATTCAATGCCTATTATAGATTTATGTTTTTATGAATATATAGATGATTAATTAGCTTATTATTTTACAGTAAGTATTACTGTAGCTTATATGAATTTAAATCGGACATTTAAAGAGATATCAAGACGAGGATGATCATAAAATGGGGATGTACCATCACCTTTTAGGATTAATTTGTTCAATTCTCACTTATCATGTGAAACATGTTTTCAAATTGCCATGCACTACATTGTTAATGAGATGAATGATCTGTGTGTCTTTTGTGAAGGCGAGGAGACAAACTCGAGAAAATTAATTCTTTCTATTTTGAAGTTTAAAACACAGTGTGATTCTATCATGTGTAAATATTAAATTGTTAAGAGAAAATATTATAACTTGACCTGAAATATTAGTTCTTATAATACCCATTTATTTCATATCTAATAAAATTGGATTAGAAATACGCACGATATTTTCTCTTTCAACATAGAATAGGCTAGTGATTGTTCTTTTTCTAGTCTTCTTTTGCTGTCTGCCTATATAATGGGATTACTACCATAATAATATTATTGTAAGAAAGTTGGTAAATGTGAACTTAATTTTCCGTCTGATGCTTACTCGTACATTGTAATCTTTAAATGTTCATACCGTTTCTTTTCACGTAATAACCAAATAATATGAAGATAATATTTTAGTTATAACTTGATAAACTTGATCTGTTTTCATAGTTACCATTAATTGTATCCCACCACTCTCACCATAACAAACCCTATTATGCTGCTGCTTCACGATGGTGTTCTGTGGGGGTCCTTTCCCGATTGATTCTATCCATTCATGTTGCAGCAAGGAACTAGCAGCAGAGGCCTATACCACTGTTAATCTACACTAAAAGCAGTATTATATAGCTATTATAATCACGATTACTTTAAATTTTATATATAAATTAAGTCCCCTTACGAAACAGCAAAGAAACTGTCGATTGTCCCTGTTGTAACAACGGATTCCTGTTTCAACACCTCAATCTAATTCGTTTTAACTCGAAAAACTTTCAAGACACACCTTAAGGTTGAACAAAATAAACACAAACGTCATTAGAGAGGCAGTCTCAGCGAGAACGAGGTACGTCTCGCAATCAGAGAGACTCCTATCGGCCTGTCCTTTCCTTTTGCACCGTTCCAATACACATACGATATACATATACCTAATTGTACACTTTGCAGTTTCAAATTAAATTGAAGTAATTTAAACTGTGCCAGTGTTTTAATAATATACATTATATTTCTTAAAAGTGTTTCCCGTTTAAAATAGACAATAGCATAAGTTATAGATATGAGACCGTAGGAAAGAAACTTAATTGGAATTAAGAAGACGTTATATATCCATATAACCGAATTTAATTCGAATAAAACATCACCGTAGACATAAGCACCCTTCTTTAAAAACGCTCTTGTATTTTGTGTTTAAACAGTATGAACTAAATATGTTTGTGTGTTAAAACAAATGTTTCAATGAAATAATTGATTTTTGGAAACAAAATATACAATAACAATTATTTGGATTTTATTATTTAAATACGTATAAAAATAAAATAGAACTTACTATTTTTAGTTCATTCAGCCCACTTTTGAAGTATAACGGGAAAAAAGATTTATACAAAATATATCTACAATTTCTGCTTGCAATGTAGGTCAAATTTACAATTCCAACGAAATACCCTAATAATGTTAGTGCGCTCTAACATAAACTGAACAAAAGCTAGTGGTTCTTTTATAGTACTATAACGCCCATCGTTTGATACTTTTTTCCATTAGAGAAACGTTTACTGTGTTCTCGTATGTCTGCTCAATAGAACTATTGTCCTGAGGAATTAGGGCCTGAACTAAAAGTAATTACATACATTTACTTTATAGTTGTAGTGTAATTAAACATTATTTTATGACGTAAAACAATATAATCTCAAATTATAATATAAAAAATTAACTGCAAATAAACACTAAACAAAAATAATATGTCAATATTGTTACTTCTCTCACATAGTCGAACAATGCTGTTTGTCGCATCCAATGACTTTCTGCAAATCTTAGCTGGTAGTTGTTTCATTACGGTCGACTTGAACTACTGTTGCCTGTTTAAGTGTATATAGCTTGGTGGACGACAGTGTGCATTATGATTCGATTATCTGGCTGCTATCACTGGCTGAGTCCCGGTGTCGATTCCCAGCCGAGTAATAATATTTTTGTATCACAAAATTTTTCAGGTTTGGGTATGTCTTTGATACTGCAAATCAACTTTCTTATGATTCGCATGCATTACTTTGGAACAGAGAAGGGGACGAGAGGTGTGTGCATCTATGTCTGTTTTTGTCCAAACACTTACGGTATTATAATATATCCTACGCAGATGTTATTTGATTTCGATTTATGGTTTAATATGATGTCGATTTCGATAATGACGATTTCTTCTGATTATCACAACCAGAAGAACTTGTCGTTGTCGAAATCAACCGGGAGGAAATCATAGTCGCCGCTCTAGAATCTATCTCCCCTAATGGATGAAGAATGAAGCCAGATAATGAAGTTTTGAGGATTACTAATATTATTATATAATATTAATAAGAGATAGTTTAGTAGTTTTCTACCTAGTAGAAAATCATAAATAGAATTAATGCCATACTTAGCATTTTTATATTTTACTTTCTTATGTATACTTTTTTTTATTCTAAATTTGTTATTCGTCTTTTTATATTAATTTCAGTGTTTTTTGTTTCAGGGGCTTTGGTTTCATCACATTTGGCGATCCAGCTAGCGTAGACAAAGTTTTAGCTCAAGGGACACACGAATTAGACGGTAAAAAGGTAAGTACTTTTATATTACGCTGTTATAGTGACCATTTATGGTATTAAAAATAAAAATTAAGGTATTATACTATACTTCTTTTGTATCACCTGTATTATACTGTATTTCTTTTGTATCATGTATAAGACCATAAGATGTTATGGTATTAAAATGGTAAAATTAAAGTATTATACTGTACTTCTTTTGTATCATGTATAATACCATATTGCCACAAATACGATCCTTAGCCGCCTGCGTCCATCGACTTCTCGAGACGTGAGACTTGTGGACGATAAACCCGATACCTCCCTGGGATAGATGGTGGCCCACCCATGGTAGAAATGTTACCGCGTTCAAGGATTACCCTGTCCTCCTCCTGTATGCCGACTTCAGATAATTCGATAATATACCAGCGTAACTTGATCATATCTTTTTGCAACTCCGTGATTTTCTCGCCGGTCCTCGATGTCTGTGTGTTGTACGTTGCCAGGTTTAATTGCCGTTGGTGGTAGCTGAATCTCAGCCAGAGATTCTTAGCATCCCTAGCAATCCTTAGCCGGGATTAACAGGGCCGCCGACTAGGGGCCTTACGTTTATCGCTCTCCTCATGAGGGGTATATTTGCCAATACGACAACTGCGATGGGAATTGAGATTGCATGGACGATTGAGATGGACATTCCGGTATCTGTAGGGGGTCTCTTGGTGTTTGCAGCAAATCCTATAGTCTTCTATTGCGACACCCGCAAGAAGAGATGGGGTGGCTTATTCTTTAGCCACTACATGGTTTTATGTATCATCCGCTTCAAAATTTAAAACGCCGCGACGATTATTTTTACCAACACCGATCACGGCAAAGTGGCACTTATAGTAAAGTAGTAAAGTACACACAAACACGGAGGCACATATTCTGGCTATATCATCTAATTAGAGATATGGGGTTGGAGACAGATCATAATGTACTGACTCTTAATATTATTTGTGTATTGCTCTAATAATAAAATGTTAAACAAATTTATTATCCATGTGACCTGAACATAGACGTTTAACCTATATGGCAACCAAATTATCACAACTAACTTAAAGTATAAAAATGATTGAAGGCGTATATTAATAAAATAATATCTCTAGAGTATTTCAAATCTATTACCGAGCGTTATATCTGCTGGAAGAGTGAGTTCTGATTTCTTGTGAAAGTTTATTATCGCTTCTAGTGTGACATAAATCCGCTTGTCCGTCGAGCAAATGGCCTTTGCAGTCACCATAAAGTGCTAAATCACGCCACTTTTTCGATTTTTTCAAAAATAAAATTTATTAATTTGGTCGCTTAGGTCCCTTAGACCCGTTAGGTCTTAAAATAGAATATTTAAACATTGTAATATAATAAATAATTTAATATAACATTTCTGCATACGTTAGCATTCCAACTTTGATAAAATAAAATAGCCGTATTGAAACACAAATATAAAATAAATTTACGTCTTTATTTTTTTTTTGATTTTGATAAGTTTAGGTTTTTTATTGTATTAAAAGTTCATTAAACTAACTCTCTAATTTATCACTGCAAGTAACGAATACAAGAACTGTTGGGATCGTTTTATTATACAGGTATTATACTTAGATAAGTTGAACCGTTAAACCCTTAAAATCATAACAAGCAAATCATAATAGGCAGGCAAGTATTTATGAAGTAATAGTCATTTTTACATCTTGAGATTCGAGACACATTACAAGCGCCCGTTCCGGGCATTCTCTCTGTGCAGATGGAGAAAAAAGTCGATTACTATCGCTCGCCACGAAATAATCTAGATAAATTACAGCGCCCGTCGTTGTTTACTTTGATTAAATTGTAGTCGACTGGCGGAAGATTAGCTGAAGCCTCGCAAATCGAGCGAAGAGAGAGAGCATTTTCTCAATTTACATAAAACGAACGAGGAAGATCGCAATAGTGTTTACATTCAATGCTCTTATATCGTCTCTAATACTGTTATTCCGTTCAATTACCTAGTCGCTATTGCGAATAAATTACTTTGTGACTTTAAGATATTAATTCAATGATAAAGATAATGATTATTTCAAAATATATCTTATATTTGCTGACATTAATTAATTTATGCACTAGAAACTGCAAATTAGTATACTAGCCCTGCTGTGGTATATATATACCTAGTCCAGCCATAAGTTCTGTTACAAATGAAAATGATTTTTTTTAATGAAATAATGTAATATTATAAATGTACCTACATATATATTAGTCTCAGAAAAAAAAATGGCCACCCTTGGCTTTTATACAGGCCTTTAATCTGTTTGGCCACGAATCTATGGATTTACGCACTGTTTCCAAGAGAATTTTCGCCACTGCTTGCTGCAAAGATTTTTTTAGAGATTCAATGTCACCGTGTCGTTTAGAGCAGGCCATGTCCTCTAAAACTGACCATAATTTGAAGTCTAAAGGGTTGAGGTCTGGGCTAGACGAGGCACAGTCTTCAACTCTTATAAAGTCCGGAACGTTTGTTTCAAGCCAAGCTTGGGTAGTTCGTGCCTTGTGACCAGGTGCAGAGTTCTGCTGGAAAGTCCACGGTATATTTTTAAAAAGTGTATTGCTGAGAAGTTTCACAACATGATCCAAGACTGTATCTTGATACACTTTGGCTGAAGTTTTCGCTCCTTTTTCACAAAGTAGTTTTGTGACTCCTTGATAAGACAATCCCCACCAAACCATCACTGATGCAGGATGATGACCACGTTGTGCCGTTCCGACCACTTGATCAGCTCCTTTAGAACTGTGAGCGTACACTTTATCATTTTGATTATTGTAGTGTTCTTCAATGGTGAAATTTTTTTCATCGGTAAAGAGCATATTTCTGTGCCTTTCACCTGCGTATCGCGACAAAAGGGCTTTTCATCGATCCACTCTCTTTAATTGTAAATATTGATTTAGGGCATGTCCTGTATATCAACGATAAGCACCGAGCTTCAGGTCATGTTTCATAATACGCGACAGAGTCTGAGCGGGAATCTTCATTTCTCGCTATAAGATTTTTTGCTTCCTAATGGGGTTTCGACGAATTCTGGCTTTAACAGCATTAACAGCTTTGTGGTTCTAGCATTACGCGGCCGCCTCTATCTTTTCTGGTCTTCGACAGAGGAAGTGTTGTTGTATCTGTTAATAATTCGATATACGAACATACGGCTGATACCAAGCTTTTGATGTGTCTGGAATATGACCGCCAGCTCCATACCTACTTTGGGCGAGGCGATCACTGCAATCCCATTTTCTTTAACACCCCATTCCATATTGTAATTTTTTTAATGAACACGAAAACATATGTGAAATGGCGCAAAATCGAAAGAATCGAAGAAATTTAAAATAATATACGTGTTCCAAATTCAAAATAATTAAAAAGTTGAAAAAAAGAAAAATTTTTATGTAACAGTATTTATGGCCAGACTAGTTATATATAATATCCCACTGCTGGGATCAGGTTACGTGTAGGGTCAGGTTACAGGTTACGCAAGCGTTAAAAGTACCGTTGAAAACGAGCATACTCGTCAGTACAGATCAGCACATCTCATTGAAATATTTATTATATTTCTAAGACATGCAGGTATCTTGAAGGTGTTATCCTTGCTATCGATCACGTGGTAAAACAGAAAGCAAATTTACTATTAATTTCATTTGATATGACATTGGAGATAGAAGTCGGGTTACTCGCGTTCTCATGAAATATAATGAGGTTACCTATACAGTAACTTATCTATACTTCAATATAGATTATTTTGTATATTTTATATTTTATTAATTGAAAGTTTATTGCAACAGCCAATTTTAAAATAATACTAAAGATTAAGAAAACGGAAAATTGTTGTAGCCATCGGTATTCCACGAATGTTTAAATGTTTTTTGTTACCTTTTAAGGTATAACTATACATATCCGTAATGAAAACGTATTATCCTTACATTACGTTTCTGTTTCTAAACGGTAAGTTTAATCGCATGTCTTTATGTCGTAAAATTGTCGGTGTAGCAACGTTTTTCGGGAGTGCGCCTGAACATAATAGCTTTCTACATCATCAATATTTATAGATTTGCTTACGATTTACGATTCGACTACAAAATCGTGTGCACATGTTGCCCTTTTGTTTTTGCGTGTGGAACCTGTATCTATAAATATCCATAGTTATAAAAACGTATGTTAAAGGATTTGGTTGTCGTTTATTTTCTTATAATTTTATGTAGTATTAGTTTTTATATACCAGAACATGCACATTAATTAATAAGAAATCACAAGAAAGAGTGTACATGTGCTATCATCCCTGAAGTTTGAGATGGAATGCTTCATTGTAATTGGGTCCCAGAATATCTACAATCAACGAGTACGAAACATAGTAGCGTATGCTGCTACCTTATAACGATATTTTGATGGTTTCACTATAAAAAGATGTTCACATATGATGTGATGGTTCACCTGGGCCTCGGAAACGCTCTTGCATACATCTATGGCACCACCAGAGCCGGCTGCCATCCGGCAATAAGTCCCTCCGCTACGTGGAGTAAAATCGGGAACAGCTCCGCGCCTTGGTATACGGGCGCACCTTTCCAAGCCTGTTATCTCAAAATTGCCAATGGACACCACCGAGCCAACCATAGAAGTCATAGGGACTTTAAAAGCGAGCACTGCCCCAGCCGTCCCAACGTCCTGCAGCAGATTGGGTTTATGGCTCCGTCGCCGAACACAATTCAGCCATGAATCGCAAGAAGAGCGAGGGAAAAATTGAGCGTATTGCAATACGCCGCAATACTGACAATCCTTTACCCTCGCGACTCCACCTCGGATGCAAGTGTGTAACGTTTTATTTAGATAATAAAACTTACAGGTAGATTAGTTTAAGTCTTCAGGATTGTAGGTCGATTGGACGTTGCCCTTAGTTAGCCACTTATACGCGATTAATCTTGTGTGCTTTATGCGCTGCCGAGTTTGTATGTGGAGGTAGCTTTGAAATTCGGTAGGTTGTTGTCCTTAAAAAAAAGTTTTCCTAGGTGTTATCCGAGGGCTCAGAATTGTAGTGAATTTACTGAAGATTTATAAGTAACCAATGGATTAGAGCTCCCAGTACGGGAACTTTCAAATATGTAGCATATAAATTAGTTGTGTTTTATCTTATTGTTAAAAATGGGAAGTTGCAAGGGGACAATGCAAATGTAGATTCACACGTTGTCGCTCCCGCTCACCCACAGTTCACATGCGTACTTCTAACATGGACCATTTATCCTCCTAAGCTTCTTCGTGGGTGACGAAGCCATCGGCA
The DNA here is from genome assembly GCA_029286865.1 of Teinopalpus imperialis. Taxonomy (NCBI): domain Eukaryota; kingdom Metazoa; phylum Arthropoda; class Insecta; order Lepidoptera; family Papilionidae; genus Teinopalpus; species Teinopalpus imperialis. The sequence goes on from JAGSMU010000016.1 coordinate 11,172,449, forward strand.
CTAACCTCTACGACTTGACGGGTACTCATTCGGGGGGAAAAATACTTTCGACCAACGACACCAAAACCCATTTAAAATGGATGAGCTACATTAGAAAGCTAACATGGACAGCAGCGTTAAGCTTCTGTTTTGATCTGGTATTCTGATAATAATTATAAATAACCTAAATCAAAATTCGACTTTGGTTTTCTCTTAAATATTTTTAGATAAAGGTAAGAACGCGCGAACGGCGTTTTAAATGTACAGTAAAAGAAAAAATGAATAATACTGAATAATTATTAAAAATAATCTTGATATTTATCGACTTTATAAGCAATTTTATCCTTGAAGTGTACCTAAACTTAATTCATTTATATTTTATTAAGAAATATTGCAACTTCTTCGTTCAACTTTGTTTCAAGGATCATCGATTTGATACGTTCTATCAAGTGTATCTAACTTACGATTCGAGAAAGAACAGCGATTCACGAGATGAGAAACATTCCAGATACATCTCTAGTTTTACGTTTATAGGACATTAATTTTAAAGTTTGTAATATTTAGTAACTTTAACTTAACAATTTATATAGATAATGAATATGACAAGAGTTCATGCATATTTTTAAAATGTGGATATTAATAATCTACATGTTAGTTAGCAATTATAACGTTTAGATAACCGATTATTCTTTAAACGTGATTCCTAGAATAGATGTAATCAAATGATACGCAAAGCCAAACTCACATATTTCTTCCTATATTCATTGGTAATCCCAATGCTCCGAACTCTACTCTATCTTAACATTTTCCTTAGGTTAGAGTAGAATTGAAACTTTATTTTAACCTTGTTTAAATTATGCAGATGTTTGTTATAGACCAGACCTTAGAGTAACAAGACCCCCTTGAAGATACCAAAACTCTTCGAAAATCTTTGCATTCGATTTATTTTCAAGTAACGTAATTACTATAACCTTTAATATCAATCTCAACTTAAGATGGTTTTCCGTAGAGCGAAACGGTCATTCTCTATCTTTAACTTGTTTATCCTTTCCCTGTTTTTAATGTTCCATCATCATTTTTTAAATCCTTAACATGTCTTTATATAGAGATAGGTGTTTGTCTTCTGAAATACCAATATTAAAGATTACTTAACCAGCTTCCAGAGTAAGTAATTGCATAAAATTAATTAAAATAGATTTATTTAAATGAATTTAAGTACATTTCCTTACAATTACGAAAAATTATCTCTTTACAAAATTAAATTACCATTATCTTAACAAAAAAACTATTTTTTTGCTTTTAAACTGCAGAAATATAATGGAAATACGCATTCAAATATACAGCGCTATTACGCATATATTAATGTACAAGAGTATCTAAGCCCATGGAAAGTACTATTGTAAAAGTCTTTTCATGAGCTATACGGGCCTTTATTTCGAGGCCAATTAAAAATTCCTTTTCCCGCAGAACACGGGTCTCCAGGGCTCTCTTTTGTCGCGGCCGGATTTGCGTGAAGCAGTATCTCTGAGATGGCTCTTAAATTTCATCTAGTGAGCCTACGAGACAACACAAAACTTACTATAATGAATATCGTTGTGAAAAAAGTTATGACTATAAAAAAAACTTATGTTAACGCTAGAGTGCAGTACTTAACAACTTTTTTCATGGTTAATACTTAATGGTGAAGACATTTTCAGCATAATCTAGATTTTAAAAATTTAAAACCACCTTAATTAAAGTATTAAATGTTTAATTAACCTGTTTAATCATCTAATACAACATTGATTGACAAACAATATACTTTAAAAGCGTAAAGAAATATTAACAATCCATGCAAAAAAGGCTACAGTTAGCTAAACTGATTTTTCATTAAAAAATCCTCCTTTACATTTTATGACTTTTTTCACAAGTCTCGGAATACGGACAATCGATTTGTTAATGGTGCCTTGTGATATATTGTTCCAAATTTCGCATAAAGCATTCCACATTTCTTCTCGCGAGGGTGGGCCACGATTACGGACGTTCCTATCAAGCTCTTCTCACAAAAGTTTAACGGGATTGAGATCCAGGCTCTTAGGAGGCCAAACCATGTTTTTAACACCCCTTGTGCCTATTTCTCTTCTAAATATCCTCTACATAATTTTGAACTATGCTTTGGATCATTATCTTTTTGGAAAATGAATCCATTTCCAATTAATCGCAACCCGAAAGAAACGGAATTTTGTTCTAAAATGTTTTTGTACTGTTCCTTTTTCAAAATTCCTTCAATTTTAATCAAATCTAACTGACATCATCTTTTCTTGGGCACTGCGTCGAACGTAAATTCTACGTTTTGAACCGAATAGTTCAAACTTGGATTCATCGGTCGAAAGCACTTTTTTAAAATCTTCTTCAGTCCAATCTCGATGGGCCCACTGCATCTGTTTTTTCTTGTTTAGCGGCCTTAGCAGAGGTTTTCGTGTGACAACATGACCATACAACTTCGTATCTCTCAGTCGCTGTTTTACTGCAGTCAATGATAAAGGTTTAACTCGGGTTTTGTTTACTTCAACACGGATTTCTGGTGCTGTTAAGCGTCTATTTCACTTGTTGGTAACAACAATGAAGTTATCTTCACTAGACGTGGTAGCTCTCGGCCTTCCCGAGCCTGGACGATCTTAAAAACTGCTTGTCTCCGTGTATCGAGTTATTGTGCCATGAACACAAGTCTTCGATAACTTCAGTTGTAAAGCAATCTCACGTTCGAATTTACCTTCATTGTCTAAAACAGCGATGGTAGAACGCACTTCACTGCTAATTTCTCGAGCTTTTCCCATTTTATGACGTCTTCACTGTAGAAACCACAAGTTTAGACTAATTGAGGTTTTCAGGAGCTAAATACCAATATCTAACAAAAGCAAAGTAATTAGTAATGAACATATAATAAAAATATTATTACGACTCTACCACCTGGCTCTAGCGCAGCGTTTGTCAGTGTTTGAAAACAATAGATGTTTATTGTCCAATAACTTGAAAGTTAACAAAAGAATGACTTCTTTAAATATTCGATACTAACAATAGAATATGCAGATGTGCATTTATTTTATTTATCCTATGTGATTTTATTTTATTTTTATTGATGGATAATTATGTTATTTAGGTGCGGTCTTAAACTTTTGGCCGGCAGGGTATATGAAAGGATATTAGTTTTTTTTCTTGATACTTATTTAAAATATAAAATTTACGAACGACACTTTAACGTTCCTTAAACATTGTGCAAATATGACGTAGTTAAGCAAAGGGACTGTAAAAAAGTTAAGAGTTTTAAAAGTTTTGGTACAACAGTATGAGCAACCACACTTTTTAGCTGAGCAAAAGTGAAATAATTATAAACTCATATAATAACTGAAGTTATTTTGTAGCACGTTGGACAAGTTTAATAATTTTAATGATCTTTATATGAAATTTGTTACTTTTTAATATTTAAATTGGTAGCTTTAAATTTGAGAACATAATTGAATTGATTGTATTTTACTGTATCACAAAATGGTAAAAATTTAAAACGTCGAATTTATGTAAAATACAAAAAATAAAACTGTAATTTTACATATAACATGTTTTTAAAATTTGTGTCGTACATCATAATCTACCAGCAGATTTAACAGCGCCACAGTATAATCGCTTTATTATCGGAACATAAGTTGTCGCTGCATGTTATTAAATTAAAATTTATTTTACAAGTACACGGCGCGATGGCGGCAGCCACCGGAAAACATAAACACTCAGCCACGCGGCGAAACCCGCATTGGGCAGTCAAGTGTAAAAAGCGCTTAATTAAATTCCAATGCGTATTTCCCCGAATCACGTTCAACTTTAACGCATTTAATTCGCCATGATCATAAATTCATATTTGCCACCTAACACGTTCAACGCTCTCTGCCTGAATTCGAAAATACGACGCAGCTGACTAGTCGCCGGCGTCCATGGAAATAAAATGCTTTTCAATGCAGCCATTGAAGTATGTTACCGTGCAACTGCATAAATTTGCTGTAGTACGCTATTTGAATTATTGCATAACTTGTAAACACGTCTGAGACCAAGCGCTCGCAACGTAGATGCCTTCATTTTCCCCTTTTATAATTCTCATTGAGTAATAAAGTGAACGTATTTAAAAGCTGGATATATACACATCATTACATAAACTCACATCTATATTTCATTTCTCGATATATCACCAAAGGCATTTAAAACCACTTGAACCCAATTGTTGACAATTTTTAAGGGCATTATTCTTTTGAACAATAACTTTTCTTGATTTTAGTGGAATGTTCTTAACCTTTAGCATACAATTTACCACAACCTTTATCTCTACATACTTTTGCAATTTACCTGGGGAGAGAAAAGCAAGCACATTTTCTTTCTCTTCCAGCACAGCATATTTTTTAAGAATAATCGATCTTCCGCTTGAATCTCAATAGAAGTTAAAATAAATTTTCATCTCTGGAAGTCCAGAAAGACAAGGATAAAGTGATAATGCACTTTATAAGAATAGAAATGGGAGATTGTTCATAGCGATGCCCGTTGCGTAATCACGATTAAAACTGTTTTTCATGTTTATTTTAATGTTGGACATAATAAATTCCACAACTTTTCTCCTTTACTTAATTTTATGATTATCTAAGTACTATGGTCATAATTTTGCCATGTTTCTAAAGTTTTGCATGCATAGGACTGACAACCACTCACTCACATTACCGTCGAAATAGTAATCCCATTCCAAGAAAATTACGTAGTTAGTGGTAGGCCGTAATTAGTGGTAACGTCTAAGGGCCATAATGAAAGCATTAAGTGATTTTTATCACCCGACAATTACGTCCGTACTACATTGCAAACAACACACACTTGTATGGTACCACTGTACATAATGTAGACTCGACGGTTTTTGCGCTGGATTACCCGTTTAAACAAACCGAGCAGCCGGAACACCAAATAAAGGGAAATACTAACCGACGCCCGCGTTATTCTTCCAAAATTAACTCATAACGCCAAGAGCTGTTGATTTTTTTTCGACCGTAATCTGCTTTAATGGGCACGGGGCCAGTAGCTTTCGTAAATCGGCTGCACGCGAGTACCGCGAAATGGGAATCTTTAAATGGTGTACGTACATTTTTAATGTCCTTTTAATGCCACGTCTCGCCGATTGCGGGAAAAGTTAATGTTAAAACGAGTTCATTAATGATAAAAGATTCAAGTACTGTTAAAACGCTCGTTCTAAGCTACCCTAATGTATCAGAAAAACAAAAAATATCTAAAAAAATAAAAATATCAAAAAATCTCTATCCGCAGTATTGTAGTTTTTATAATATTTCATAAAGTATATATATGTAGGCTACATAGAGATTGCGTTATTTAATGGAGCGAAACGCTCAAGAAATTTAATAAAAGGATAAAATAAGTGTACACAGGTAGATATTACAGACGTAGGTATAAGAAAAACAAACGTTTCACATGCGGTCCCGAAATAATAAGTTCAAGTTGAGTATGCCCCGCGCCCACCTGAAGAGATTGGGGGACAGGAATGCTTAATATAGAGTCCTTTACTAGCACAGCGTCTCCCAATAATACTGCCGACTTCGCAAACGTAGACAAGTTTCTACTAGTGGTTAGGTAGTTCTATACATAGGTAAAGCAACTTTACATAAAATTCTCTGAGAGGTATTATATAGAGCTTTGCAGGCACATAGTGAGGATTATGGGCGTTATTGACGATCTGCATGCAAACATATTCTTAGAACATTTTTTAAATATTTATGAGCAAAATCTTCATGCGATTCAAATTTTTCCGTTTACATTTAAATATGGTAAAATTTTGGTAATATCAATCATTCCGTATTGGAAACCTTCTATAACGCGATCCAAATAATATAGCGAGTACTTTGCCTCCCTGTTTACATTTGCTTGACGGACATATTCATTCTATGCACGAAAAGTTTCTCCTTGTTGTGTCAGTTCAGAGGAAACTTCGCGGGCTCGGACATCAGAAACCGGCGTATATACAGTTGCACAATGGAATAAAGTAACATCGGAAGCTCGTTGGAGTTAATAAATAATACAGAAGCGGAGTGACATGCGCAGAGTGCAGTACGAAGCGCCCTAAGTCTGTTTTGACTGCAAATATCTGCGCCGGATGTCTGTTTGTACTTCTAGATGCGAATCGTGATCTTTGCTTACTAGATATGCCTTTACATACATATTTTTTCTTTAGGTATTTATTACTACAGCATTCATTTATAACGATTTATTTTCTTTTACTTAGGGAAAATATTTGCGTAACTTTCTTGAGGAGGGATCTTACTCTATTTTATATTAAACATTGTTACATATGTGCATATATATGACTAATTAAATTTACTTTAATTAAAGTGCTGACAAAATATCTAAACTATTTAATATGATTACAGTTATATATTTATAATTACAATTATATTAATTGTAATTATAATTATAATAAGTAGATACAAAAGTTAAAACTCGAACTCAAACTAAGTTCGACCGTATCTAGTATTAAAGTGGGTTTGTATTATCAGTGTTTTAGGCGAGCGAGCTTGGACGTCGGGGGCAAACAGTGCGTAATCTTTGTCCCACGAGACCACCGGCCGCATTGTGCCGCGTTGCTGCCACTAGCTTTTGTGTTACCGGAATCATCAGATAAGCTTTAACTTTGCGCTTTGATTTAACTCGTCAACTGTGTAGTTCGTAAGACATTAAAATGTGATCTTTGAAATTTAGTTTAGATTAGTTCACTAGTATATAGAAGTACAATCTCTTAGTAGCCCACTGTAAATAGATATTGCCAAGTTAGCGCAATCGTTTTGAAATCCGAGTGGTGATCACAATACTAGACACTTTCAACGTTAGAGGCTGTCCATAATCCAATTCTATAATTGACTGACATTTCGAGATGTTCCATCATCTTTCTTTTTGCATTAAATGATGGGAACTATATCTTATAACACAGCTGTTAACTTCTGTTACCTTTTATCGATTTTAAAACAGATCATAAGGAAAAAGGCAGATGAATAAACTACACATTGATAGATACGTTTCTACTTACTTCAAGTACCTACATTAGCACCAAACGAATAAGGTCCGACTGATGGATAAGGTTTCGTATTTGCCCTTCCGCCGTTTATGCTTCCAACGCTCGTATTTAAGAGAAAGTAATATGTAACAGCGTGGAGAAAATATACTCGTTGCACTTAGGTGTGAGATATAGGCCCAAGCGGCCAGCGTGCTAGTTCTCACGCCGATCCCTTGCTCGTGTTACATAGACAAGAAACCCATTTTTCTTTCAAAATTAAACAAGTGATAAAATTCTTGCGACGTAGCATGAAAATGTGCGTTACCTGCCTTGCATATTTATGCGTGCCGCGGTAATGACGTTTGTAGAGCCTTCTCCCTGACGGAGTTTCATTATAGCTCGTCTCTCTGAGCGTTAAAACAAACTCTACTTTATAAACAATCCATGTCAAGTGTTTTCCGATCGCTCCGCAATCTGTTTCTATTTTTCTTCATTGAATGACTAAAATTCGAATTTATTAAATGCGTACTTGGGTCACACTGACAACTGTTTGTATAAGTATATTTATATATAATTTTGTTATAAACCGTAGTTATTAAAATTGCGCCGATATTAAGACTTCTCTGGAATGTGATAACACGTAAGTTTATTCTAAGAATGTGGGTATACAGTCATCACTTAACGTTAACTTAAGTTTAAATGAGCAATATCATATGTGGATGGCTGTGGAGGGTAAATATTGTTCTTAATTTAGTTCTAATTAATAACAGTGCACATGGGTGACGGCGTAAGCAGAGAGTCTGCAACTGGCGGGCCGCAAGTCGCGCTGCACATCATATATTTCAGGCAAATGGCCCGAAATATACTCGCAATAGGTCGCCCCTAATCTTGAGCCAACTCAAGTATTGCACCTGCAGCCAAATTCGTTCCAATTAGGAGAAGTTAGAGTGCGCGTTGCTGACTGAACAGCAAATGATGCGGTCCCCACTTAGTTCCACCCGACACTTACATGTCGTCTGAACGTAAATAAATTCAATTACAGTTTGCACTGAGTGCACGTCATTAAACTTTCTTGTCCGTGGCTACCACCCTGGCATGTGACACTTGTTAATTATCGAGATTTTAACAACGCACCCGGTGATTGAAATTGCATGTACATGGATGCTGAAATTAATTGTAAAAACGTGCTTCTTGCGCGACGTACTGAAACAAGGTCTGCGAACTAAAACGCTTTCAATTTACGATTTCACGTAATAATATTTCAGTGTGAAAATTTAAACGGCATTTCTTTATTTTTCCTTTGTATTCGTACACCCCTCCCCTCTTTTTAATCCAAAAAACCAAAAGAGTTTATCCAACCCCTAGGTTGCCTGGAGGAGATCGCTATAAGGCCGCCTTTTGTTTTACCATCTTAAATAAGTATTTATTTCTTTTTTATATTTTGGTTAATTGTATGATGAAAAAAGAATATCTTCATTCATGATTTGATATCAATCATTGCCAAATATCGCAAATCTAAATAATGAAAATATTGATTATTTTAAGGTTTCCACTACGTAATAGTCTTCAATTGCATGTTAACCAAACAACATATCTTACAGCTGCATGAGACCCAGACATCGGTTGTTTGCTTTGTATAAAATTTAACGTAATAGACTTTACGTCGACGCCATCGGTCCGTGTACATAAACCGACATGCTCTAATCCAAGTAGTAGTGATATCCCACTAATGTGCTTTCTCCTTCAATCTTTTCCATCGATGACACGCTAAAATTTATCTGTCGCTTATTGGATTTTGGGCGTAATAATCGTGGTTTAAGGTGCATTTCAGATTGACAAATGGCTTTTGGCTTAAGCTAATTCGAAATTTGAAAGCAACGATGTCAATCTTTATCGCCGGGGAAGTTGTAGGAAGGGGGAGGTCGCAGGCGACTAAGGAGGGTGCGCCGCTGCGTCGATTGTAATCACGCAAATGGCTCTATATCAAAATGTCACATTCGTATGATATCGATGTTTCGTTGTCAATTTTCTGCAGTGCTCAGATTTACTTTTCACGTTTACATTGTCCTTACTTATTTACAATCTTTTATGTTTTTGGTATGTTGACCGAAAATTACGCATAAAAATGAATTAGATCCAAATCTCTGTGACTAAGGTCCCTTAGATATTCCAGTAACAAATATATGAATTTATACTTTGAATCGCAGTAAAATATGGGAATACTACATGTATTAACTATGACAATTTTACATTCTTTAGAGCTTAATCATCATTTTTTTTCCAAAATTTGCATTTCAAACTTTAAGATTAAATGCGAGTATAAAAATTACAAAAATCTTAAAATTAAAAGACCCGAGTCACGTATTAAACAGTCTTTTGAAGCTCCGTTTTATTTTTCTATCGACGCAGGCTGCCGGCTAGCCACTGACTGCGATCGCTTCCATTAAAATAACTCGTTAAAATTTATCATCGACCCGCTTAATCGCTTTAGCACCACCATCTGGGGTTTTATTATTTTTCTGCTTGCTGTGTACACTTTTGTGGTCATTTTACAACGTTTACAAAATTGCTTGGGTAAGTCAATTTAAGGTAAGGGATAATATTCCGCGATGCATTATTAAAAATTTAAATGCTAAATATTTCACAGTCACCGTTTATAACGATCCTTAATTTTATTCATCGCGAATTCATAATATGTTTTTTTTTAAACTAAAAGGCACCAATGAATACTCAGTTGATGATAATGATGGAATATGGTGATTGTAGGTATTTAATACCAACGTTCATGCTTAACAAAAATTCTTGATGCACACGCCTTGTTACTCCTGAGGACTGAGATGAAATGCCTTAGTACCCTGCCCTCATCTTCCACTTTATTAAGCACACTCTGTTTTTTAGAGGCTAATTTGGGCTTACACTTCAAGTGACCGCGGAATTGGACGCCACCCGATATGTCAACGCCAAGGATAAGAGTTAAAATCTGTAAACGTGTTCGATGAGTCGGTCAGTGTTGGTATTACCGCTATGGGACTTATAAAGCCACGCATAGACATGGGGATGGTCGTCGCTGTCTACACGCAGCCCCAGGATTGACAGACATCATCTCTGACGAAGACACACACTTTAGCCCGTGACACAAACAAGTCTTCCAATTTGAGAAGATATCATCTGTGTCTCGGTGAGAAATGCTAGGCCGGCTTCACCATCTCGAGATGGTAGTGGATGGTATTAAGGTTGGAATGAAGTTCCCTGATATTGGAGAAATCCGTAGCCTTTTTGCTCCGTTTGCCCCTGACAGGATGGCTCTAGAGCGGAATTTTGGTGAAATTCGGAAGGTTCTCCTAGGGTAGATTCTTCGAAAATACCACTACCATGTTGTTAAGTGGTGGCTCCGGCTACCGTACTCCGAAACGCAGAAGCGTGTGACACATCTACTTTACGCCGGTGTTCCGTGAGGTGGTGGTACAGCTAGAAACTATCTTGGACTGGACTCCGGCCATACTTCTTAATCCATTGTTACGCTTATGTGATGAGACCATAGGCAGGTTTGATTGACACAGTAGAGTTACGGTTACACCCTATCATGTATGGTGTTCCCCTGTGTGTCAAATCACAATAAATATTAAATTATTATTAATATATTTATAATAACAATTAATATTTGCTTAGTCAGCTATGTAGAGGCACCCAATGGCACCTCTTTGTCGTGTGGTCTGAAGCTTTATAAAATATCTCTGAGATGCTTACATACCTATTGCGTAAAACGGTAAAATTACTAATAGGCTTTATGGCTTTTGGCGTAAAACACATGAATTAGGCTGTCCGGCAATCAACAATATATGTTGTCATTACTGCAATGTAAAGTAAAGTATGTTTTTTAAACGTCAGTCATCAATAAAAGGAATTTTATGCATTAAACTAGTTAGTAGTAGCAGTGAACTAGATTTTTTTAGTCGTTGAATGTATGAAAATTTCTACTGAAAGTAGAGGTAATATGTAACGGAGATGCCAGCGAACAATATGAGGTAACATTATTGAGCGCCTTGAAAAAATTTAAGCTAAGTGCAATTTTCTTTACTTTAAATGTTTTTAGTTAAGGGCGAGACTCTAAATTATATTAATTTAAGATTTTAAATATTTATTATTATTTATGTTCCATGTTGGATTTAAGGACGTCGGTAAAATTATATAGAGTGCTAACTGCTTCTCTGCGTTGGTACAATTGAGGTGATGATTATTCAACATATTCAGTTTCTCAATCTAAACAAGAACATTATCAATTACTGGTGACTTATTAAACTTTCGATGATGACGATAAGTCTTCGAGCATGTATGTACACACAGTGATGTCTGAGTGTTCTATTTTGATACCTACTTGTACAAAAAAAATCTTATTAGTAAAATATTGAAAACACTTTCATCACCTCGGCATTTTACGATCAATTTTATTAAAATTAAAATGAAAATGGGAAGAAAATATACTTTGTAGAAAGAATTGCAGTTGTGGTGGTACCAAATGAAACAGGATTCTTAACTTTACGTGGACAATTTTCAACAGAACGTAGAAACTCTATAGAATTTAGATTCCATTCGACAAAGCAGCTAGCACAAGTGGAAATGAAACGTTTTACCTTTAAAATGTCAAAGGTAGCTTCTTTGGGTTTATATTTTGCGTTTATAACGGTCAGCGGCGCGTCGAGATACGAGCAAAAAGACTTGAAGCGACCGCTCGTTGCCGGGAGAAAATCTGAGGGCTTAAACAGTGCCACGTATGAAATAGTAGCGCTCGGTTACATGAAAAAGACGAGAGGAGAAATCGAGTGGTTGGACTATGGCATGGCGTAGGATTTTTAGTTCAATGTTTTTTTTGCTACCGAGATTTTAGAAATGGACGGTGCTAGCATGAGATAATCTGAAAATCGCGCCTGCATTGGCCGTGGAATTCGTAATCCAGTAACCAGAGTAAAAGATTTGGTTGATTTTTAAATAAATTTGAACTTTTACTTATTTATTATTTTTTTCTATTGTTACTAAAATATTGTTTAAAAAAAACAAACGAAAAGTTCACTATTGAATATAAACCTCTTCAAAATGGGTAGGGTTAACTTTAATAATAAAACGATTCGTAGTGTGTTAGAGTACCAGTAAAGTAAAAAAAACCTGGTGGCTGCGTCGTTGGTCATTGTTTCTATTCTAGGCATTGAACAATTTTTGTGCATCGCCAATTGTTGGCTTTCGTGTCTGGGTGCGCTATGTGTATATGTCCGTGATATTGCTTCTGATTCTTCCTCTGATCGTACATGCGTAATGCATCGGAAAAAGGAAGGCAACGATGAGTGAGTACCTATATTTACACGAATACTTATTACACTACAATACTAGTACTTAAATATTTCTATATAGTATGTGTATCCTGCGTAGTTATTATCATCTGGTATTAACCATAAGATATCATCGTGGCCTAAATCGACAAAGAAGATAATGATCAAATACATTGACAATACCTGCTATCCATTATCGATCTGATTGTTTTAAGTCTGGGATATTCGCAATTATCAACAATATTTCGAGACCATGCACTTAGGCGGCGTTATCGATCCTCACGGGAGAAATACGGTGACAATTTCTTATTCCACTATACACAACGTTATTAAAATAGTATTTAGCATCGTAGCACACTTGTAGCATTATTGTTATCATTAGCATTACACTATATTTTGTAAGTTTTAATTAAATGTAATTTATTATTTTTCTATTGTTACTAAAATATTGTTTAAAAAACAAACGAAAAGTTCACTATTGAATATAAACCTCTTCAAAATGGGTAGGGTTAAATTTAATAATAAAACGATTCGTAGTGTGTTAGAGTACCAGTAAAGTAAAAAAAACCTGGTGGCTGCGTCGTTGGTCATTGTTTCTATTCTAGGCATTGAACAATTTTTGTGCATCGCCAATTGTTGGCTTTCGTGTCTGGGTGTGCTATGTGTATATGTCCGTGATATTGCTTCTGATTCTTCCTCTGATCGTACATGCGTAATGCATCGGAAAAAGGAAGGCAACGATGAGTGAGTAACTATACTTACACGAATACTTATTACACTACAATACTAGTACTTAAATATTTCTATATAGTATGTGTATCCTGCGTAGTTATTATCATCTGGTATTAACCATAAGATATCATCGTGGCCTAAATCGACAAAGAAGATAATGATCAAATACATTGACAATACCTGCTATCCATTATCGATCTGATTGTTTTAAGTCTGGGATATTCGCAATTATCAACAATATTTCGAGACCATGCACTTAGGCGGCGTTATCGATCCTCACGGGAGAAATACGGTGACAATTTCTTATTCCACTATACTCAACGTTATTAAAATAGTATTTAGCATCGTAGCACACTTGTAGCATTATTGTTATCATTAGCATTACACTATATTTTGTAAGTTTTAATTAAATGTAATTTATTATTTTTTCAGATTGATCCAAAAGTGGCTTTTCCCAGAAGAGCACATCCAAAGGTGAGCTTTTTTAATGTTTTATTACTAACGAATAATAAATTGGAAATTATACGGTGATATATTAAACTTAATTAAATATTAAAGCGCCTTACTGGTTTCCCAGAACAGCAGAGTTAGTATACCGTATGATTGCAAAACGAGCTTTGGCACGCCGTTTGTTTATTTTCAAATATTTACACAAAATATTATTTTAGGGTGGACATAATTCTCTTTGGCTATTAAGATGTTGGCTCATGGTGCATAAATAATTAAGGGCTAGTCATTTAGTATGCAAGCTGTATCTTGAGATTGATCGTACTGTATTTGCTAATGGGTGCCGATATTCATTCCTTGAAGAAAGACGTATGAAAAAAGTGACGTATAATTAATAACTATAATTAAAATAACACAAATTAAAAAAAATCCATAGATGAAAAGTAAAAAAAATTAAGCAAGCGAAAACACAATTTAATTACAAAAATGAATGAAGTTGAATAAAAAATTCCTTCTACATTCATAAATCTTTTATCATATTTAATGCACATCAACTAAGGTATTTGCATATCTTAAATTTGTCGAGTGACGCTATTTTCTTTCATTTTATCGCAGTTTTCTCGCCCTTGTGCAATCACATCTACAGAAAATGATGACGCCTCTCGTTATTCAGAGATAGTATAATCAAGTCTATTACTGAATACCGGTTTTGTGAGATCTAGTAAGTATGAGCTATCACTGGAGGGGGCAGACCGCATTTAATGTAAATTGGCTACAACCGCGCCGCCAGCTCGCCCGCATCGCTACGTTTTTACATTCAAGTAGCTGATACTTGGGGTTTTATTTGACCCCGCTACGGTTAGCTGGGACTCTCTTGCTTTTGTATTTGGACTGTTGAATAGTAGAGCGCAGTCAATTGATAATAAATTTGAGTGCATTAAACGGGGCGAAGGTTTCAGTTTGAAATGCAAATTATATGAAAAGGGAAAGACAATACAGTTGCGTTTAAAAATTTTCAGATTAAAATACTTAGTGAGACCGAAAATAACATCTGGTGGCAGATTTCTCACCGTAATAAATTATCGTTGAGAATTCGTACTTTCATATTATTCCAACATCTTTTCTCACGGTTCTAAATAAAACAAGTAATAAATCCAGTTTCCTTATATTTTTAGATTTGATAAATTGCGACGGAAGTTTAAATTTAAAGAGATTGTTTGCAGTTCTTACATTGTCTTAGTAGTATATTACCAAATTCCAAGTATTCAAATTTGTGAATTTTAAAGGTTCTTTCACGTCGTCTTGAAGGAATGGGAAAAATGTAATGTTACAGCTGTTTCTGTTCCTGGGAGTAAAAGTCAGCAAAAGCGAAATCTAGGTGGGTTTTCAATTAATTACATACCATGACAATATACCACTACAAGCCAATTAATTAATTTCGACCTTGTGAACATTTTTATATTAGGACCAAATAGACTTTTAAACGTAATGGTAGCAAATTCGTCGGAAAGAGTAGACACGCTACCTCCTTTTAAATGTATATGAAACTTGATGGATGGTTTTAAAACATCACGTCGTGTTATTCTATCCTGGCTGCCCGTGCGGTGTTGCGTGGCCGGTCAAAGGGGATACCGGCTATGCGAATTACATGAATACATTAAGGGAGCAGTGCCTCATACACGTACATGTTACACTATAATGCTCACGAATATATTTAGTGGGTGATTCTTCGACGTGTATAATCAAAGGCTATTTCTACATGATAATAACCTAGACCCTGATAAGGTGGACCAAATTGTAATAAATGAATTAATTTGGGTTTTTGAATGTAAGATAACTGATTGCCAATAGAACTTAAATGAAGCTAAAATTGTCACAAAGTCGTTTGTGAAAGGGAGTCGCATTAACAATATTCTTAACAGTATTTATCATAACTTTTTTCACGCCTAATTACTTGTGATGAGAAACAACGACGCACAAAATCGGCTGATTTTGTCCTTGCTTGCGAGGGCGAAATTCAAATTTCTGTTTATCGTTTGTCGCCACTTCTGCTTCCCTCCTAGCGCAAACAATAGAAAAAGGGATCACCGTACTCCATGCGCAAGCTAAGAACAAAACAAACGAATTTTTAATATTGTCTTTATCGATAATTGAGACTCTCGCGAAAACCTCTTATTTTGAAAACTTTTAGAGACTATGAAAGAGAAATCGTGAAAGAAAATGGAATTGGAAGAAAAACTTTTTTCATCTTCTTTGTTTGACATTGACAGTCACTAAACTTTATTTTTTTTAACCCAGTGGATCTATTTAATTTAGAATTGATTCAGGGAATTTAATTGTCTAGCATCTGGCAGATGACTTTGCCAGATATTGAATTTATTTTATTTTGAAAAACTTGACTGATTTCCGGGATATTTATTAAAACGAAATTATTGTTGAACTTTTGAAGTTAGGGTGAGTGGATTTGAAAGTTGTTGTTTTTAACGCTGGAGAATCGAAAATATAAACTCTCAATTGTTATGACTAATATTGCTTGTAAATAGCTGATAGTTGATACAAGAAGGAGTGATGCTGGCGGTAAACAAAGGCTAATATCTCATAGTGGCCAAGTTAATTGACGTTGTTTCCGCAGCGACTCGGCGGAACGCAGACGTCAGCGTTTCCTCTGCTTAGATATTTATATGAAACGATTGCGCTTATTTGCCTACCATAAAATGGTACACGTATGCATTTCTTACAGATTTTTTTTTGTATTATTTAGAATCAAACAAAACAATGTAAATAGCATTATTTTGATTCTCAAAATAGCGTTTTGTTTAAGTTATAAAAACGTTAAAATACTAAATGTGACAACAAATTAAATATAGAATATTTTTAGCCTAATTATTATATTGTACATTTTTACTTGTTAGTTTGTTTTGTTTGTATCTGGTTCACTTCCCCTACCTAAAAACTAATCCTACTTGAACAAATTCGTGGATTGCAGACAGTATTAATTGTTCAATGCAAATAAATATATAAACAGTAACAAAAATGGAGCGTTTGGTAACGACTGAAATTAATGTTTTACTGTACCATTACATTAATTTGACTCGGATCAGCTATTGATTATTTTGTTACCTAATTGTTTCATTGTTGTTCAAAAATTACGCTTTCGCAAAGTTCAACCTCGACAATTTCAATTAAAGAGCTCTAATCGACCTCGAAACGGTCGCCGAAATCGGTAGCATTTGTTATCACCGTGGCATGAGTTTATACTCTTTAATGGACTTTGTGGAAGTAGTTCGAACTCTCCTTACGGGTAAGATATTTGAAGAAAAACTACTGTTACCTACCGCAGCAAGTGGCGAACTTGCTGAACTATGGTAGTAGTGGGTGTTTGGCGCGGCGGGGTGGGAGGCTCACCCAGTTGGTGCGATTTAACGTATTTCATTAAACGTTTTGTCGGTGTAATCGCAAGTAATTTAAGTGAAGAGAGTTGAGTTTCAGACTTTGTAAGTATTTTGAGTTTTCTTTTTTAATTACTTCGTTTCAACTTTGTTTGTTGGCCTTAAAAAGCTTACTGATAGCCAAATAACCAAATAACGAAGTTCTTAGTAATTATTTAGGATGGGTTTAATGAAATTGTAGGCATTTTATGCGATAACCTCAATCTAGATCCCCTCAACAAATAGGTGATTGAAAATCTCGACACTTTTAGTAGTAATGTACAATTAAAACAAAAAATATATTGAAATTTTTTTTTAATGATTATTATAATTTCTTGTTATAATTTACTGATAATTTTTTAATTTTATAGAGATTATCTCTACGATTCGGTAACTGTAATTATCAAATAGTAAAACTGAATCATATTAAAATATGCCCACGAATACGCAACGTAACAAGATTGATATAAATTGCAGTGACGTATTAAAACGTTTGTACGTCGTTAGCTAAAGGTAAATTACATATAGCATAGCTCTGAATAATGCGGGTAGTGTCTGTTGCAACGTGCTTCGCTTTGCGGTCGCGGGACTTATGCGCTGCTGGACACTAGTTATGAGCTCGGTTCCGCCCGTAAGTCACCCGCTACATCTGTTCCATCATTCTCTACCGAACTTGCCTTCATTACGGGGCATTACGCTGTAAACTGCGAACTTCCTGCATAATTGATTTTAGAGATCGATGACGCAATAAGCCAGCCTATGTAATCGCCAGGTAAAACTTCATTTCGAGCTCCGAAGGGGAACTTATCGCATACGGTTAACAACGTGCACCAAAGTTGTACCGTATATATTTTTATTGGTGGTAGAGAATAAAGAAAGTTTTATATTTTTTAAAAGAATTCGTGAAATGTTATTAACATTACTAACTTTATGGTTTTCAATCCAACTAAGCTTAATGCTTATGCTAGAATGGTCGCGCAATAGTCGAATGGCGGATTCGAACCTACGACGTTATGTTTTGCAGATACCCGTTTTGCGTACCCTACCCTATTGGCTATTGGCATATATTAGTTGTCAAAAATGACGAGGCATCTTCATCTTCACACGGTGTGTGCCTATGGTGTGTGTATATATATATAAATTCTACAATGTAATATGATTGGAAGATCTTGATAAGACACTCGCAGAGCGCCAGCTTTTCAACTACTTCCTCAATTCATGGCCTATCCATATGTAATGTACTTTATTCCTGTTACAAGGAGCGCTTGTCTTTGCTACTCCAAATTTTATATTATGCCTGGACGAGAAACACAAAAAAGGATCTTATGCGATTTATGTTAAGGGCGAAAATCCGTTAATTTGTATTTCATAATATTTAATAATAGAATTCGACCATAGACTTATATATCCGTAAATAAATTAACCACGACCATTTTGTATCAACGAAATTTGTTAATCGTTTTTTTTGTACGTACTTTACATCATAATATTATGTAAAGTATAAATACAAAAAAAGGGTAATGTAAGCAAGCAAGTAGGCAAGCAATGTAAATTGTGTTATTAACGATAAAGTTAATTAATTAAAAGGTAACAAGTATATAATATATTTCTATGAAAAACTGTATTTCTAATAGCTCCAACCCTTATTAACAATAACATTTTTACTCGGGAAAATTTATAAGGTTTACCAGTTAATACTTTTACAATCGCTCGAACGACGACAGAGTTAAGAATAAGGTCTTGAAAGCAAAAGTTCCACGTAGAACGGGGAGCATACTTTGTAAAGAAATTGCATTTAATCATGTTGGGACCTTCTCATAACTTGGCTTTCTCTCGTATATTTTATGAATTCCTGACATATTTCTTGTCAACAATTGCTTTAATACTTTCGACATCATATAAGGAACTTTTATAGGCTTTTAACTATTTTAATATAATCATAGTGTACATAAAACATGTAAAACTCTAAACAGGAACTAACATATTGACTCTTATCAATCAAATTAAATGTGCTTCTACATACTCCTATGTAATTAATTGCAATATACCCTTTATTTTTTAAGATGTGTACACATGTATACACTTATTTTAAATATAACTAACAAGCTTAGTAGTAATATGAGTAAAACTTGGTTCACATGATGCTAAGTGTACTCTTACGTTCATTACACCCACATACTCGGCATGGCATCAAGATTTGTCACTCCTGAGGGCTAATCGGTAATTCAACTACTCATAACGTTATGAGTAGTTGAATTTTCGATTTCTTTTATTCACCAGACGAAACATAATAACGCTGACCTTCTATTTTACGTAAGTAATCTGTGACTCGACTTCCAACAGGTTTCTTACAATATTGAGGATATTTGAAGTTATTGTCACACTTGGATGATTCAAGTGCTCTTAGCACCTTCTGTCGCTGGTGAAAAATAAACGTATCTTAGATTTAAGATATTTATAATGTATCGTTTAGAACCAGAATTTTAGTGGTATTTCCCTGAGCAGCTTCTCAGGATATGATCCACCTCTCATGCTATGTGTATGGTAGAGGGACATTAAAACTTTTATTATGTTAATATAATAAAAGACATTTACATTTAAGCAGAACAAAGGGAAGTTATGTCCAAGTGTTATAACAATTTTCTATGTAATATACACAAAAATGTACTTGCATGTTACAAACTTTGAAACATAATATAACATTGTTGTACTTAACAAGCTTAGTTTAAAACGAACGTCAATAGGAGGATATGAGCTGTGGTCGTGTCCGTGTTCCTGATGAGCAAGTAACCCGTGAGCGAGACAACCCATCATACGCGATGACACGCCATTAACCCAAGCGAACTTGCCAGGGCGACTTACTCCGCTGAAACGTTTCGAGACGTAACCAGCTATTCGGTCATTACGGCACGGGATTTATGCACAACGGACGTTTATATTTCGTTGGGGTTCGTGAATTAATAGGGTAGACTACATTATTATATAATGTAATTTATTCTGATTTGCGGCTGTTACTTTTATAAATGCGATGTAGCATGGGCATGGATAGTTTTATTTTACTTTGGACGGACACTTTTATGAATATATACAGTTGATATTTACATGTAATAATATTTTTTTTAATCTATTTACATATACCTACCTATTATAAATCAGATTTATTACAAAATAATGCAATACTGTTTGCACAATGTATTATGCACAGTTCCCATTACATAATAAAAAATTTCATGCTATCCCATAATTTTAAAAATAGGGAAGGAACATGATGCTCTCATGAACTCTTGTCTCATTTCCTTCACAATTTTATTTAAATAATTTAAACATTCAGAGAGCATACATATTGTATACTCTAAGTGTTTACACAAACACAGATTCTCAACCTACAAGTATCCTTTAAAAATATAATTTGTAAGCAAATGAAAACGAAAGAATCCAGAGACCTCATTAGTGGCTAAGAGCCATTCCATCTTGACCGTCCGTTGAAGACTACTCAAGGTGGCAAGGCATCTTTATCTCGATTCGTCATCGAATATAGATGAATATGTCCGTAGGCCTCAGTGATCCCTTTACAACGGTGGAACTGTGCCCTTGAAGCATACTGTTGTAACAATAAAAATACCTTCTAATCGAGGATGAGACGGCTCTCGCTTTATATTATATATGGATTACAGCGTCCCCCGTGTACGTAGATTTTGAACTTGACTATCATCACGGCATTTTTATCTCGATTCGTCATTGAATATAGATGAAGATGTCCATAGGCCTCAGTGATCCCTTTACAACGGTTGAACTGTGCCCTTGAAGCATACTGTTGTAACAATAAAAATACCTTCTAATCGAGGATGAGACGGCTCTCGCTTTATATTATATATGGATTACAGCGTCCCCTGTGTACGTAGATTTTGAACTTGACTATCAGCACGGCATTTTTATCTCGATTCGTCATTGAATATAGATGAATATGTCCGTAGGCCTCAGTGATCCCTTTACAATGGTGGAACTGTGCCCTTGAAGCATACTGTTGTAACAATAAAAATACCTTCTAATCGAGGATGAGATTTGCCTCGCTTTATGTTATATATGGATTACATCGTCCCCGTGTACGTAGATTTTGAACTTGACTATCATCACGGCATTTTTATCTCGATTCGTCATTGAATATAGATGAAGATGTCCATAGGCCTCAGTGATCCCTTTACAACGGTTGAACTGTGCCCTTGAAGCATACTGTTGTAACAATAAAAATACCTTCTAATCGAGGATGAGACGGCTCTCGCTTTATATTATATATGGATTACATCGTCCTCCGTGTACGTAGATTCTGAACTTGACTCTCATCACGGCATTTGTCATAAAAATCATAATACTAAATGTAATCATTTATGTTTAGTTGATAATACACTTAAGTGGATATTATGAACAAGAACGAATCGGAGACCTTTATTACTGGTGATATCTCATTCCATCTCAGTCTGTAAGGGTGACAACGAATCTGCTTTATGATTCCTTATCAAGGATGAATGTAGATGTCATGGACTGCAGGGATCACTTACCATCAGGTGAACTGAGTGCTCGTTTGTTGCTCTCAAATTAATAAAAAACAGAAAAAATGTCAGCTGAAATCCCTAACAATCCTTTCATGCCGTGCAAAAGGGCTGGCAACAAGCGTAGAGCCCTAGAGCCCTACCTCTGGGAGGTAAAAGTAAGTGCTCCTGCTGTTTCATTTTAAATACAGGGTTCACCTGAGCGAATCAATGTAAGTGTGAAATATAATACGTGGGGTGTGCGCACAAATGTGGGATGAAATCTGGATATATATTTTTATGCTCAACAAAATACTATTTATAAAATTCAACGATAAATTAATCATAAGTATCCTACAACTTTGAAAATTATCTCTTACATAGATTATTTCTCCTTAATTATCTTCTTAAAAAGCGTTTCATGTTTGTCAACACATACCGTTGTGATTGACAATTTTGGCATCGGCCTTCGTCATTATCGGTGTTGTGGTAGCGTGAAAAAAAATATTTTCATAATAATTTCATTCCTTCATAAATAAAGAATGCACTCATTTACTTCCATTTGAAATTAACACATTGCCTTGTTCCAGTACCTAAGTATTATTTACAAAAGTAACGCATGTTAATAAATAACAGAGATTTTGTCATAATAAATACCTAAAATTGACATAATCCAAACAGAAGTTTTTAATATTTTGTCGTGTTTTTATTATCTCTTTTTGTGATTCAAATGCGTAAGTGATTACCATTTGGAAGTTTGAATATTATTATTTTTTGTATCCTAACTATTATATTACAAGAGAATTAAAACATTTATCTGGCCGAGTTTCTGGGTCTTTTAATAAAATTGTATACTAATTTTAAATCTGTTTGCCTATGCACGCTAATCTCCACAACGATCATTTTGGATGTGATTAGTGGTGTACATAATACTAGGGTTTATTAGGCCAAAATAAATATTTTTAGTGTATGTTTCACTAAAATCAATTGGCTGGAAAGGAATCTGTGTAAGATAATTAACAAGAGCAATTTCTGTGTTAGGTAATGTACAAGCATTATAACAGTGGTAAACTTACAGTGCACCTATATTCTAGTTTCAGGCTGGATGGGTCGGCTTTGCCGGGACAGGACCACGTCCTTGCAGAATACCATCGCGAAGCAGAAGCAAAACGCTGCTGTGTTTCGTATGATGAGTGAAGGGAACCGGACACCCAAATATTTTTAACAAGACATTTAATCTCAGACTTCTGTTTTGACAATACTTGTGCATCTTGAATCTTTTTTAAGGATTGATGTAGGTGTTTATGAGCTGCAGTCATCTCTTAACATCGAGTAAATTGTGTACTCTCTTGTTACTTGGTCGTGTAAATATGTGCGAGAATTAAGATTGTTACGAAATATTTCTTAATTGCTAAAAAAGTAAAACCTCTACCCCATTGACCGGGCCGAATATAATACAAGTGTAAAGTGAAGCGGACCACGTCTAGTCTTTTTGGCATTTTTCCTGCGTCACTGTTAGCCAATTTAAGTATTAATAAAATGACAAAACATGACCCGGGGCAGCGGCCGTCATCCATCACGAACACACGTCAAGTGGTGGCCGAGCGATTAAAAAACTGGGCCTAGTCAATGTATGCCGCCGCAGATAAAGAATATTTCACCGGTATTTCGGTACACTGTCCATCGGTAAATGTTCTAGACAAGGGTGAGATTAAATATTAAATTCGCGGTTTGGAATTTCGGGTTGAAAAGTAACGGTGGCGAGCATACGGTATCTCGACCCGATGCCCGTTTCAAAATCCATTTTCCAGGGCCGCATCCGGACCGTAAACAAAAGTATGTAATTTTTATCGCGGCTAGAATTACGCCGGCTAAATTGCTGGGGGAGAAAATCAGATTACGGTAGCTTAAAATAAAAGAGCTTTTGTTAAATTCAATTATAGCTTAATTTTTTAAATAGAATAATGTATAAAATTATAAAGTACAAACATATATGAATAATGATATATGAAATACATCTAAAGTAGAAAAGCGTCTTTAGTGACAACAATTTTAACGCACAACACACAACATTTTCGCAGTATCTGGATTTAGGTAAAGCGTAGAAAGACTCAGTTTGTCGTAAAATCAGATAGCTGACACTGATGCGAATGGAAGAAGCACTCGTGACCGTGCATTGAGGCGACGATTGATGACTGCGGTGGCTTGGAAGGATATCGATATAGCGAAATAAGGTTACTCTATTTTCCATTACTCAGAAATTTCTGATAAATAAAAGTCATAGATTGAATTTAAATTTAACTCAGTTTATTATTTCGTGTCATTACTAAAACGCAATAGAATTATTCACAATGATTTTTAAAATGTCTATTTTTCGTACGGAATTATAGAATTATGACAGAGTAGCAATGACCATGGTTGACAGTGATCATCGGCTTCTGGATCTGTTACTTTGGATACGCGACTAGGGTTTTACTTTAAATAAAAACAAAGTTTCCACTATTAAATGGACGACTATTAAGATTCAAAGGGACAGTCTGATGATTATTATTTGGGAAATATTATAATGCAAGTATGGTAATAAAAATATAGCAATCAAAAGCGTATTTTAATTTTTCATTCTTCAAGATGAATTAGTAATCAGAATATTGAAAAAGATATGAAATTAATTTAGTTAAAATTTCAGTATAAACATATGACGACAAAGTGGCTTAAAGGTACGTCGTGTGCGTAGGCGATAGCGCGGCTAATGATTGATGTACTCATACATCTCTGTTGAAACTAATGACAGGGTGAGGGATGTTGACTTTCAAGTTATTAATTAATATTGCTATTATTTTGGCAGCTATGATTACCCACTTCATGTCATATTGGCCTCGTGTGACTAGTTTGTTCGAAAATTATGTCACTTGTGTATTATAACGTAGATATACACGAATAAAAGTATGTAACAGGTGCATTTAATAATAATACACATATGTTAATAATAAAACACATTATCTCAACATGCAAATAGTCGATTGCTGAACATGGGCTTCTCCTGATCAGCAGTGATATGCAATAGGCAAGTTTATTGGGTATAGCAGAATTAGATACATTACAACGAATACATTAAAGATACAACAACTTGTGTGTGAAGCGGAGAACTTTTAAAAGATACAGACAGAAAAATAAACGTTTTCGTACTTAACAGAGTAGACAGAGATTGCAAATGCTATTTTCAGTTGTCTAAGCATGCGTATTACAACCTTGATACTAAAGAAGTATAGTAATCGTTGATATATATATGCGAATATTCCAAAACGATAAATGGTATAAACCTACTAGATTTCAAACCTATGACAGTAGGATCATAATTACGCCAATACACGTACAATATCTCAATAATATGATGGTCAAACCAGAGATATATTTTCTATCGTAATAATATTTTGCCTTTTATAGGGACTTTGAGGAAAGAGGGAATTCATTAACTGCCTTTGACGAGACGCATGAGAACAGAGGTTCTCACCTCGCGTGTCATGTCATGCAGGCAGTTGATTGGTTTACAGTCCACGTGTACAGATATGAAAAAAAAAACTTATGTTGAACATAAAGAAATTATTGCCTTAATTGTTTTGATGAACGATGAGAAAAAAAGATTTATGTATGTAGACTTATAAATCTTTTGATATTTTTATGAACACGTTGTCATCACTAGAACGAATAATAAAATTGAATGTGAATTAAATTTATAGTTCATGCATAAGAGAAAAATCTCACACATCGAAACTGTTGTGACGGCGCTGAATACACCTGACCTGACTGAAAATGTTATACAAGATCAGCCAAGAAAATATTTTACTCTTTTCTTACGATTTCTTTTACTTACTTGTATTCGCTTTACTTTTTCATAGCCTATATTGCCCTATATGCCTATATCTTATGTATTATCGATGTAGACTAAATTGAATTATAAAACCTGCATTGGTTTTATATTTTAATAACTATTGATAATATTTGGGGGTTTAAAAGACGATACAGTTTTGGAGAAATTGTTGGTCAGTTAAAGGCTTAATTTAGGAAATCTTATTGTTGCTAACTTTTATACAATATTCAATGAGAATAATGAATGCAGAGATTATATGTCCTATCAGTATCTGTCTTGGTTAGAGTAATTTATAATTTTATATGGATGTATATATTGGATAAATTTTGTAAATGAGAGTTTTAAGAGAATTAAATCTAACTGTATATTATAGTAAGTAAAAGTAAGTAAGACGTGGTTAAATACGGTATAAACAAGTACAAATAAGCTTATATATATATATATATATATATATATATATATACCATATACTTAGGAATTCTGACAGTGGATATTATAAACTTTTATTAAAAAGGAAATTAAACAATAATGATTCGATATGTTGTGTGTCAAGATTGCTGAATAATATGACATAACATATAAATGTTGTATTTCAGCTGTAATTATATAAGCATTCGACGTAAAATTTTTATATAAATACATTTTTGAAAAAAAGCACAAAATATAATATTTAATTTTGTTGTATTAATCCTTGCATAAGCCAAAGCTTTCAAGAGGCAGGTGTTAATTAAACATTGCTACAACTTGATGTAAAAACAAAGTCAATTTGCGCGGAGCGTGCACGTTTGCTCGAAATAACAAAAACAATTATTCAATCTTTCATTGTAAAATTTTAATGGCGTTTAAATTTAGTTCCATCTTAATTGAAATATGTCGAGTTGTCGAAATGAAAAAATATCGCTTTTTCCTGTAAGTTAAAATCAATACTTTAATTATGTATTAATCAAAAATAAAGTTTTAAATCCCTAGACATTTACAAAGTACTCTGTCCCACTGGACTAATTGGACCTCACCGTCATGGCTGCTGTCGGCGATACAATGGTAGGTGGAGGGTTCTTCAAAAATAACTTAAGTAATATTTAAAACTGTTTTAAAAATCCATATGGTATAGTTTATATCGAGTGCACAAGCTATCGGGGTACTAATGACATGGCATCGCATGAAGACTGCCTGCTCGCTCCAGCCACAGAAAACTTTATAATATTTAATTCATGCATTTTAAAATAAGCTCTATTACAATCTATGTTTAAAATTTAATTTTCATTAAAAAATATCATTATGCTGCTATATATGTTGGTATTCCGCTGGCTTCTCCCAGTCTAGCCGACTTATTCATGCAGTAGCTGGTAAAAAGCTGAAGGGTGGCTCTGCCATCGTCCCCTTTAAACTGCGTCATAACAGTAATATTTGCTATTTTATTAAGCAAGGTACTCGGCTTTTCTCTTCGCTAATATATTCGTTTCTATTGGTATATTTGTCTACTTGGTAGTGATTAATAATGGACAGCTCATATTTAGCATTTTCAATAGAAATTTTCTCTTTTCACCAAATAAGAAAAGTATAAAAATTATTGCGAGTTTTTCTTACAGCTTTTTTTGCTATTCAAGGAATGCCTAAGAAACGCTTCGTGGGACATAAGAATTTATGCTGCGTTCTTTCGCAATATGTTAGTATATCTTATTTTATATGATTTGTCTGTAGTTATGAAAACCAAACAAGAAATATAGTTAAGGATTTTTTTTTATTTTTACGGTAGTGTAACTATAATGTAAATAGAAAACGTTCTTGAAAGAAAATGTAATTTATTTTATAAAATAGAAAACAGTTCAAAGAAGAGTTTCATTTTAGACTTGCACGTGACAAGTACGAGAATATATTACATCAGTGTTTTCATAAAATATCTTATAAGAAAAAAGAGAGTTTATATAATTTTAAAATTATAAAAAAACGACGATAAACTCCATGACGTAACATGTACAGAAAAAATGTCTGTAAACTTATCCACATGGAAGTGTCTACTCAGAAACTAATATCTTCCATCTTAAAGTAAACAAAACAGATAACAAGGGGAATATCTGTTTCAAAACATACAACTTTGACATCTGCGAAACCAGTGCAAACACAATCCAGTTGAAAACAGTACACACCCGTCTTAAATCAAATAACTGTATTGCTTTTAGCTTTGTAAAGCTTCAAGTGCAATAGGGTCGGTGGCGGATGTGGATGTTCCTGCTCTGTCTCTAGACTGTAGTCTATGATATTGCCCCACGCCTTTTACATGTCGGGCGCTTCGTAGACTGCGAGGGCACGCACGTAGTAAGCCGCTCCCGCGATAGTCGACCCGAGCCACTTCTCCCGCTCTCCAGAGATATCGCAAGCGTGACGTCCGACCTAACTGCTCCAGTTTATCCCTTTAATTGCCTTTTTTTCTTGAAAGTAGCTTGAAGCGCACCCACCGTATCTCCTCACGTCGCAATTACGGAGACGTCTTATGATAAATCTGCCGTAATTTGCATGAGATAGCATACGCTCTCAACTTTCACGCGAAGCTTCCTACTCTTGTCGTTTATTAAGTTAGGGAACGTTTCCAAGAATGAGAATGAGCTATTAAACTACTAACTAGATAACGTAGAATACCGTTGCTTTATTATTACCTACAATTTTTTTCTGTTCTACTTTTTTCAGACATATCATTAAATGTTTTCTGGAGAAAAAGGTGTGCATGCAATATGGGAGTATTTTTGTAATAGTACAGTTTTCGTTTACTTTTTTCTTTGTGAAAATAAGTCTCTAAGAGGCAAACAAAACAGACAGCACAATCTCCGTGTTGCAACGCAGCGAATCGACAGCCGACACCCCAAGGCCCCAGTGTTCTCTTCGCCAATCTCGACATTTTTTCTGAATGCCGGTGCCTCGACGTGCGGTGCGGCGCGGCGGCAGAAATTGTAATGTCAGCACACCGCCCTGCGGATTGCGACGCCGGCTATTTGTCGAACGATGCGCCAAAACATCGCATCGCAATCGCACGGAAAAATTATTCCTCGCTAGATTGCTA
This sequence comes from Teinopalpus imperialis, assembly GCA_029286865.1. Lineage (NCBI taxonomy): Eukaryota > Metazoa > Arthropoda > Insecta > Lepidoptera > Papilionidae > Teinopalpus > Teinopalpus imperialis. Next base: position 11,200,865 of record JAGSMU010000016.1, read on the forward strand.
CTCTTCGCTTTTTGAGGATGCATTTACTTTTGCAGCTTTTCAGTTTTATATTGTGCGGTTTACGAGATAGAGATTGTATTATCTTGTTGGCAAGCGTCTTGGTGTCGTTTCTCATTTCGATTCAATGCGAGCAGGTACTTCAAGTAGAAAATATTTTTTTTATCATCTAAAAGATACAAATCTGGACATAGTTGTCTTTTTGCGTAAATTTTATGTGTAATTTTTTTCTTAACACCGAAGAACCTTAAAATATGAATTGGATAAGACGAGGTATGATATATAGGTATTCACTTATATTAAGATTGAATAATGTTTAATGTACATTGAATATCAAATAAAGATGACGTATTTTCTTAATTAAAATATGTTACCGATTTGGTTACATTCATACTATATTGCCAAAAATATCAAAGTGAAACCGACACTTAATAAAAGTTTACTTTCCTAAAAGCTGCGCCATTGTAGTTAAATTTATCAACACTGATCGGCCATTATCAAGCGCTGGTCCATCAAAATAATCATTTGCTTTATGAGGACATCGACGATATGTGACATTCGGCACGGTAATTAATGCAAATCAATGGTGGAACGTGCGATTGATTCTAGGCTAGCGGAAAGCCGATCAATTACGTTAATGAGCTCCGAGGATCCATATCGCTGACGTTTCAACATTATGCTAATGCTAACGCTTATTTCTGAGCAATAACAGCATTTAGTTTGCAACTTTGGATTTCCTTGCAGCCTCGAGAGCTCAGTGTATTTTATTTATTTTTATGTATTTTATGTATTTTTTCCTCTGTAATATTTTTTTAATAACTTTCTCCCAGTATATAAAATATCGGTTGAATGATCATTGTTGTTGTGGCAGTAAAAGAGAATAAAAACTGCTAATTGTAAACCGTTAGAATTGCGGGATTTTTAACATTAGTTATTAATTTTTTTTATTTAAAAAAAAAACATTTTATCTAATGGTAACAAATAATCATCTCGCAGATCAATCAACATATACATCCATCCTCTACAAAAATAACAGTGGTAGAGCCCGCTTTAACATCTTAATACAGCATGCTAGTGGGATGTAAAAAGAATCTACCCCATTACCACCGATTCCCGCCGCCAAATTCCATCGGACGACACGACAGACCACCAGATTCCATCCTCACCGCGTGGATGGCTGGGATTCCTCTACTGTGTGCTTCTCCCGGAATTTTCTGCCCCGCACAGCTGCCTTGTGGAACGGTCTGTCCTCGGCGGTTTTTCCAAACCAGTACGACTTAGGGTCCTTCAAGAAGCGAGCCTATCCCTTTCTTACAGGCCGGTAATGCATCTGCAGTTCCTCTGGTGTTGTGGTTGTCCATGGGCGTCGATGAGCACCTCGGTGCTCCCACCGCTCGTTTGCTCCCTTTTTTCTATAAAAAAAAAGATTAAAGATACAGTTGCATCGTCACCCCTGAGGACTGAGATGGAATATATTGCCACCAGTAAGTGGGTCACCGGATTCTTACACTCACCATACGATGCACAACAACGTCTGTACTTTCGTCCAAATATAAGTTAGATCTCTTCCATGCAAGACTGAATAGGTTTTTACTGAGCTTTACCATCTCGCATTTTCGTTGCCACGAGCTACCATCAGGAGAGATAGCTAGTCTTAATAAAAAAAATATGATCAAAAAGTGTTCGTGGCCGTCCTTAGGGGAGGTACGTATTCATCAGTGGATATGACAAGCTGATATGAATATGATGATTTTTCTTAGAATTCTATATTTATTACACGTACATATATGTACATAAAATACTGTACTTAGACCTATACTGGATTCCACGAAGCGAATACACAATGAATTTCAATTGATAACTGGACCGTGTACGTACGTGTAATATTCGATGCCTAAGTTAAGCCGATCAATAAGGCTAATGAGCTCTAGGTGTATCGCTACCGTTTCAATATTATGGAAATGCTATCAACTAGTTGCCTGAAAGCCTTTGCCAACCGTCTTCGTTAACGTTACCAAACTGTATCTATAGAGACCAGGTGAATAGGTACTTATATTTTTATAAGCCTTGCGATGATTAATTATATATTTCAGGTAAGACTAAAAGAATATTATTTATTAAGCTTTACACGTTTTTTTTTTCATCCTTAGTAGAAAAATAGGGATCAAGTGGTATTCACGTCTCTTGTTCCAATTCCCAAAATTTATGCCGTACTGTGAGAGTAAAAGTTATCAAGTGATTTCATCTACGTAGAGTCAGAAATGAGAGTAAAAAAGAATTGTACCCAAAATCGATTTTGATTTAGTTGATTTTTTTTACACTGAGGCAACGAGCACACAGTTCATTCCTGATGGTAAGTGATTCCTATGATCCATGACATCTACGTACGACAAGGAATCATAATGCACATGCGTTGTCACCCTTGAGGACTGATATGAAATGCCTCGAGCGTACGCTTTGATAGTTTTAAATACTTTTATTGCAGTAACATATTAAGAAACGATTTATCGCTCGTTTTTTGCTTTCACTGGATTTTATTGTGTATCTATCACTCAAGCTACTTCGCTTTTTAGTAGTATGTATTTAGGGTCTACTCCCAAATTAATGGAGATTTAACTACTCGTATGCAGGTGGTTCAGGATCGTGGTTTGTGGATAAATTACGAGTATGTGCAGTGGTGGACAACTGATGACTGAAATGGCGATAATAAATGTAAAATAATAATGAGCTCTGTGCTATTTTACTTCATCAGTAGTTCATCATTTATAATGAATAAAAAAAGAAAAGCTAATTACATTGTAACAATCAGAAATAACGATTGCGCTCACTTACAATATTTCACTTACGTGCAATAAACTGTATGAAACAAATAAATGACTACGATAAGCACTCTTGTTAGACGTAATATCGTGTTAGTAGTCATAAAAACTACGCGGATAGAGTGTAAACAAGGGTAGGGTTGGTAGGATGTGGGAACCGCAATGCACCAAAGTGACGTGGCTTCTTGTAGGGCGACACTGACTTGCTCGTTTATCAAAGTCAATATCGGCTGTCGACACTCAACCACACATATTACAGCAAGTACCTATTACTTGCATGTGCGCGAGTGTCTTGACCCGAGTTCATTGTAATCAAGCACTTGTTTACATGACGACGTCTTTAGATTATTACGTATTTTTATCATTTTCTTTCGAATCTTATGTGTATCATTTACTTAACAATTTGCTTTGCATTATATTTCAAAATGTACGTGCGATGTGCATTATAGTTATAAATTACAACCGGATACCCAAATAGCATAGTAATCATATATGTTTGTTGGTCAAGTTGTTGGTGCTAAAAGAATATATAATAACGTTTATGAACACAAGAAGTTATATAACATTCCAGCCATTTATTGTGAGATGATGTATCAAAATAAATACGGTGCATAACGGAACAAAAACGTTTGACAGTAAAAGTATAACCGAATCGTAAGAAGAAATAATGTGGCATAAATCAAATCTTTCCATTCGCACGTGACAATCTCAAGTGTAAATGCAAGTCGAGGTCCCGTTTTATAAAACTGTTTCAAATGACAACTGTTAAAAACATATAAATTTAAAACGTGTGTGTCATATTTTACGGTTTTGTAGATCTATAAACACGTCCTACGTTCAATCATCCTGCGATAGGCGGCGCCAGTATACGAATAAATCAAGCCTCTCACTTTTTCACCTGCCACACACAAAAGCTTTCGCACTGAAACTTGATTCGGGTTATTTCTGACGAAATATCAGGTTATTTGTTATACTATTGATACGGACGCACGTGCGCCGCGTAAGTTTGTACTTGTTGACGGGAGGGATTGAGTGAAAATTGCTTCTCGACAATATCCATTGAGTTCTTTGTTAACCTGCAGGAAAATTCTACCGTCAATTTGACGACTAGGCTGTGAGAATAATTCAAATTACGCCGTCGTAAAAAAATCTCTGCAGTCACAGTCCTTCTATTTATTGTTTTTATTTGGAGAGAAATTTAGTGATGTTTATGTTTAAAGAGGGCCTAAATAACTTACAATGATCTTCAGCATTAAAATTTTACGGTGTTGTCGTAAATATCGGAGCTCGAATACCTCGATCAACAGTGAGTAATAATTCAATTATGGCATGAACGCGCGTCGCGTATCGTTGGCGATAGCACAATCTTGAAGAGAGATCTGGCTAAGAAAGCGGTGAGGCATCTCATTGCGGTATCGATAAGTGCCTATTTGAGGCTACGTAGCCACTTACATGCGATGCGGCCTGATAGAGTAATTCGAATCGACGTGTATTGTGCGTTGCGATACTGCCAGCGGAGTATATCTGTGGCGCCAAACAGACTATTCCGAGAGCCTTATAATCTTCTTTGTAAATAGATTTAATGCACATTTCTACTCAGACACTTTAATAGTTGTTTAATAAAAACACTTAGCTTCTTTTATATTTTTTTAAATTGATTTAAATTGTAAAATGTATTAATTTTAACGTGCTGTCGTAACTTTTAGAATACTAACCTATATATCGTTTTTTTTACCAACTTTTTATTATTTATTTAATTGAATAAAAAAACTGTATAAGAAAATATGTAGAAATACCATAATATAGCATGTTATTACAAGTACATTGAAACAAGAATACAAATAGGGCTTCGAACGAGCACTAGCTAATCGTCTGAAGAGGGTCTAATAACTGAATGAAATTTACATAAATAGTGTAGTATCTTGCGGCTATTATCATTCAATTAAATAAGATTTTGTGATACAAAAGCAACGTCTGTTCCACGCACTTCTAGTTCAACTTCGGGTCCTGCTACTTTATTTAACCACCATTTCCTATATTGTTTAATATACACTGTTATATTGTATAATTAAAAAACTGGCGACTTGTGATAAAACAATACTACGTTATTTTAAGGATATATTATTATTTATAATACTCTGTTTAATGTGAATACAATATATCTTACTATTAGTAATTAATAGTAAGATATATTGTGAAAAATAATGTTTAGTTTTGATGAAAAAAGACTCAGTGATCAATGTTATTTCGTTAATTTATGGTGCCGTCTTCGATTTTTAGTCTTGTAAAAGAAAATTTACTATACAGACGTCATTTAAAACTAGAATTTAATGTTGTGGATAATTTCCACTAAGGATTATTATGTTAGGTCAATCGGGAAGCGATGGTGAACTCCAACCACTGTTGTGGAAAGTACTATGACTCGATGGTATTTTCCTACCATCGTTCGAATCAATGTCGTGTCATTAGTAATGCGACAGGTCTAAGTCAGGAAATAGCCAAGGTATGGAGTAGTTGTGAATATAGTCCTATTGGGGTTCCCGTGGCTTCCCGTCAACGCTAATGGCAAACATTGTGCTTGAAGTTTAGTCAGTAGGGCTTAAAAAATGATTATTACCCACTATTGATTTTTCAATGTAAAAAAATGATAGTGGAAAAAAGTGAAAGGGAAAGATATTTTTTTTATTACATTGCGAGTTACAAAAAGCACACAGTTCACCTGATGTTAAGTGATTCCTGCGGCCCATGACATCTAGATTTATCCTTGACAAGGAATCATAATGCAGATGCATTGTCACCCTTGAGGACTGAGATGGAATGCCTCATCACCAGTAATATAGGTCTCCGGATCCCTTCACTCACCAGACGAAACACAGCAGCGTTATGCTGCTACTTCACGCCAGTATTCTGTGAGGGCGTGATACTAGCCAAGTCGAGTTGACCCATTCGTTTTGCAGTTAGAAACAAACTGCAGAGTAACTCTACAACTGTTATAATATAATATATATAATTCTGGTAAATGTCACTGGACCTATCTTTTATTACCTGTTATATAATAAATACTAAGTCACTCCAACATTATCATCTCAATCCCATAATATAGACCTCACAAACCCGAGTTGCCTACATCCATATAGTTCGTAGCGCAAAGCCATAAAATGTATCTTTACAGGTTTACGGGAATTCTATCTCGTTCAGGTTCAGTTCAGACTCCATGATTCAACATGATCTTATCTATAATTCAGTTATCTTTACAAATACTGTCCACCAGAAGTGACAAGAGCGTTTTCGGCTGGCGATTGATCGTACCACTATTAATCATATCTATTCAGAAAGGGAACTTAGTCCGGGTTGGTGGTTAGAATTTCGAATTCGAAGCAAAGGCACTATTCAATAGCGTCGTTGCGTTGCTTAGAAGGGCCACCTCACAATCCCTAGGCATTCTCAACTATGTGTTTTAAATTCGTTAATCTACATAAAAGAATTCTCTTTATTCTTATTCCAGCACTTGGAAAGTGATTCAAATCAAGTAATTCTGATAACTAAAATTGATATCTAAAAATCAAAAACGAAGGATGCGAAATATGTATAACTTTACCGTACGTAACGTTCTAGGCATTGAAATATTATGTTTCAAATGTCCAAGAATAATAACAAAAAGTACCTGGTTAGCGAATCGGAGAAGATGGATTCGAAGTTTTTAAGCAAGTTTTATTATTTTTCAGCTAAATGAGTTTGATCTGCGGCGCTACAAGTATTAGCAATAAATTTACTTTTTATAGTGAAAGAAGTACTTTTGACATGCCATGGTCTATCTGTCAAGTCTTTTTTTTTCCATACCCATTTTGTTAATGCAAATTTACTTTAATATAGGTCTCATTAAAAGCTAAAATTCAGCACGTTCTCAATTCAGTCGTAAGCGAAAATGTACATCGCAAAGACAGGTGCGGCTGTGAGGACGTAGAGGGCCAATCAGTTCTATTTGCATTTCTCTAGTCGCCGCTCCAGCGAAATTCGCGCGGCATTCGATGCATCCGTTCAATTGTGAACGAAATTTCCTTAAAATATATATAGAAGTACCATATCACCTGTGCACGAAGTGCTTATACTGGGAAAAATCGATCTCATAGGATAGAAATACCGCAAAAAATAATAATGTATATTGAGAGCTGGGTTGTGTTTCGCGTTGGTAGACAAAACATATTTTTTTTATAAAACTAATAATCACCTAATGTAAAGTAAAGCCTGATGCGGCTCATAAATACCCATACTCACAAAAGATTCAAGATGCATATACGTTGTTACATTTGTAGTTCAGTTTTTACAGAAAACCACGCTATCAGTACTGACACATCTGGGTAACAACACCTAGCGTTATGCTGCTATTTCACACTGCTATTCTATGAGGGCCTGGTCCTTCCTCGGACGAGCCGCCTAATCCAGTCATGTCGGTGCTAGATAATAGCTGACGAGTGGACCTGAAACCATTCAAATTCTTAGCGAATCCACTAGTGAACTTGTAAACATATAGCTAAAACAACCGATAGAAAACGGAGAAGAAAAGTTTTGTATATATTGGGTATTGGAAATCGATTCGATCGCGGTGGGCGATAAGTGTAGTGAAAACTTGGGTAGGTTAGGCTTGCATGAGTCTGCGCATAGTTGACCGGTGCTATTGGCTCAGGATCAAGCAGGTGAAGCATTTTGAGGCGGCACATACAAAATATGGACAGATATATATATAGTAAAAGTTTTGGCTCCATATTACTTCTTTTTTTAATTAAAACTCAAACTTCTCGTGAAATAAAAGAGTCCTTTTAAAAATAATTAATCGATATATAGATATTTATAGATCAACTTTATTTATAAGCGTTATTAGGAGGCATATCAAACAAGAATTTTCAATACGACTTTGATGAGTATTGAGTTTAACGCATAAATATCTCAAGTAATTACAATATGAAGTGAGTTAAAGAAAAATCTCGGGATAGTGACTACAGTTAGCGGCCAAACATTCAAAGGAAATAAATAAGTATATTAGTTATCTCACCCCAGATTGAATTGAATGAATTGTATGATATTTTGATCAGATTAAAATTAAAATAGGCTTACTGATTTAATATGAAAAATAAATATTTTCTAATTTTGATCACACGTCCAAAACAAAAATTATGTGAAACAACTTATTTTTATAAAACTGATTAAAATGTAATTTTCAGATGTAAATACTGGTCACTACATTCTGGTCAAGTTAACATAAACAGCTGTAAATAATGTCTAATTTGGCTGGAGTAAATAAATATAGCGATGTTACAATTTTTATAAACAGATGTAATCGACGAGATTAATACAGAACCTGCATTTATGTAAGGCGATCAAAGAATGGGCCAGCAAATGGCACCCGGGACACGGTCCTGATTAGGTCGGGGACTGAGCTAGGAAAGCATGCTCCCATACGCATTTGGAAATTGAGATATAAGTACTATTTATTTCGTTTTCCTACATTACTTTAATTTTGTAAAAGAATTTTCGTAAATTTATTTTGTTAGAACTCTTTTTTGGGTAAGTGTTAAATAGTTTCAAGACGAGGATAATAGCATAAAAATTATCTGTTTCCCACTCATTCATTTTGCCTACCTTAGAGGGGTGATGAAGTTTCCTTAAGATTCATATGTAAACAATACTCAGATCTTGTGGTTGCGTATAATGCGAAGCAACCTGAATTTCCCATTGAAATCCCAGTAATCAGAGTGGTCATGGTATTTTTAAAACTGTAAATTAATCCTTTTATATGTGCCTTGTGAAAACACACAGCTTAAGTTCTGGATTATTTCGTGCTTGTTGGTATAGAAAAGGAGGAAAATGTATGAGAAAACTTGTCAAACCATCCATTTCGCACTAGAGATAGAGATGGAATAGAGACTGAGACTAATGTATTGGAGGGGAAGCCTATTACTCATGTTAAATGACATGACAAAAGAGCACCCTGTTCACCTGGTTATAAATGGTGGAGTAAAAACGATGTATCACGCTGGTGTTCTATAAGGGTGGTGTCCTTCCCGGTCGAGCCGACCCATTCCAATTGTATTTCAAAACCAGCTCCAGTGTGGATCTGACACTGTTCCCATCTGTAGGGCATTAATACGGTGTTATTTACTTTAATCTTATTTTATTGTACTCAATACATCAATAAGAATATAAAAGTAGTTATTAGTAACGAATTAACAAAATAAAAATAAAAATATATATTTACAAGAAACAAATATGTTAATATTAAGTTGGTTAGACATAAAAGTGTAGACAGTTCGATAGACTCTAACGTATAACGACCTTGCGGCAGTGATGATGCCAATTATCTCTCATTATATTAAAACAACTTTAATGAGGTCGGCCCTCTTCACTAAGGGGAGAATAAACCGATTTAATGCTTAAATAATAATAAAATAATAAATGCTCTCCTGCTAAATTATTTGGATGTTTTGTTAGTCGTGGCACATTGAACATTCATTTGTTAGTGATACCAGTGATGACCAGATTTAAATTATGCACTACTTTTAAAACGCATTTGAAGAAAATAAAAAATTGTGACGAGAACCTGAGACCAAATTACTGACAATACTGATGTAATGCTCTCTTTCCCGTGAGGGATTGGCAAAGTACTTATATACGTTTTCTTTTCATTTAATGGGGGATGGTAGTTTTTTTTTATATTAGGGATGGAAAACGTAAAACACAGTTCACCTTGTGGTAAGTGATACCTGCGGTGACATATACGTTCATTCTCAAAGATACATAAAGAATGCTCGTACGTTGAATTGAAGGTACGTATTCACCTGCCCACGACTAAGATGGAATGCCTTATTACCTGTAATTCACTCCCCGGATTCCTATACTTACCAATTTTATTACTATTTTACACTGGTATTCTGTAAGGGTGGTCCTTCCCCGGTTGGGCAGACCCAATCCTGTTTGTATTTAGGTGTGTGTAATGCTCCATATGATTAATTTAGTTGCAGCATGGCTGTATAAATAAATCATATGGAGCATTTACCATCCAGAGTTTGTAACTCAACCTTATATTCAAAAAAAAAAATTAAAAAAACGTAATGGAATTTATTTGGAGTTTTAGCGGATTCATCGACAGTAACGTAGCTATTCAGAATATCTACTCATGCTTCAGAAAGGTAACCATTATTACTGCACTGTGCTCCCGTTTTATTCAACAGCCCGGTCCCTGGCGTTTCTCTTCGCTAAAACCGATTCCTTGTTACTTGATTTCTGCATTTCGAAAAAGTGTAAATATTTTCCTCTTGGGTGCTTTCACAGTTGTGAAGAACTCAATAAATGGAGCTGTGTTGTGAATTTTTAATTGATGAGATGGAAGAAAATGATATGAGCATTGTTTGTAGACGGGGGTACTCCCCGTCCCCTTTTTATTATTTATTAAATGAATATGTTGATTCGGAGAAAAAGGTTATGTTATAAAAAATTATTGCTGGTAATAAAATGCAATATCTTAAGCAAAATAATATGTTTCAATTAACTGAACACATATTATTGCTCTGTAATTTTCAAACATATATATACACTATAAATGTAGAAACAGTAATATTTACATACCACATCAAAATAAAGCGTAGAATGAAATGAAATGCTATCAATCCAATTTATTCAGCTTTTTGTGCATTACATGAAAATTTAAACATACATATTTTGATTTCTGGTAAAAGCTAAATACATTCGGCTTTTTCTGTTTTTTTTCTTTTGTAAGAGATTGCGCTAAGTGATCACATTTCGATATTAAACCATTTGCCGAAGGCCGGTGCCGGCTACGTATTTCATTTTACTGAGTGTCTGACGTAAGTTTTGGAGACTTACTTTTTGTCGGAATTATTTTCCAATCTCTTTATTACATTTGGTGTCAAGTTTTTATCTCTCTTTCCCTTCTTCTTATTGTTATAAATGTAGTGTTTTAAAACCTTATTAAATTTTTCGCTTCGTTATTTCGAGACTTATGTCTTATTACACACATACACAACTTGCTAAAATCAATGTCTAATTTAAGACTTCTTTCATGCCTTCTTATTTTATTAGTCAATTTAATATATTTAAAATTTCTAAAATACAAATATGCACAAAATTTTCCAACAAGAAATAAAAGGTTCTACGATTCAGCAAAATAATTTTTTATGCAGTCTCATTGAATAGCGCGGGAGAGCTCGTTTCCTGTTTGCTCCAGCGCGCACTCAAGACTTACTACGGACGCAATCGCCTGCAATTGCGCCTCGGCCCTGCAACCGGGTACCGCATGTCCCACCATTTCCAACAGACCTTTCCTAGAAATTCCAGATTTTAATTTGTTGAGTCATTTGTGTTGTCCAGATGTTATATTTATACTTATTTATGATTACACTATGGTTTTTAAATAATATTTAGAATGAAGGGTAAGTTCATGAATGAACTTACCCTTCTTTTCAAATATCGGTTTCACTCGATTTCCTAGAGATTAGATTGCAGTATCAACTGCACAGGTTTTATTATGGTATCGTAAGCATTTTCATAAGATCGAAGAAAGGTGTAGTATCAAGGCTACGGGCATACCCAACAAGCGTCGAAAACCAACTATTTGTAATGTACAAATATTGTTCCTCACCTGGATATCGAACCTAGGATTCCGTGACGCGACTTTAAACGCTACGCGACGCGGCGGTCGCAACAATGAATGTATGATAGAAGTATTTTGAAATTTATGTTATCTGTGTTCATTAGACAATATCATTTTGCTGTAGACTGGTAATATCAATGTTACCATAGAGCCGTAACGAAATTCTGGAATTGAAACTTTCTATATGCTTTCATAAACTTTCTATCGCCACACAACTCCCAGTTTCTTCACGCATTAAGTTCATTAACAAGATCCGACGTCAACATTTTTGATGCTCTCAGCTCGTTTTTAATATTTTCTATTCATATTTTTCACTTTGTGTTGAGCTCGAATTCTACGTCAGCGAAAATATTTCAAGAATGATTTCAAAGTTGATGTTTTCTGTTTGTGGTAAATAATTTGACCAATTGTAAAACTTTGCGTTCATGATTATTAAGCCTAAATTTGTTGATTTGAGATTACTGTTTGAAAAGTGCTTTTGTTTAATTGTTTAACAGGATTATGTAAAATAGTATTGCACTATACTCAAAATACCTGTTCATTCTAAGTTTGAAAGATTAGTCTGTCTATATTTTCATACTTCAACATAATGGGCTTTTAATTTAGAGAAGTGCTGAATTTAAAGGAAAAGTAATGGTAACCTTAAGAACTCTTAGAGGAATACAATGAGTTTAGACTCAATCTTCAGGATTTTAAATATTACTATGTACTATGTCGAACTGCAGTGCGGGCTCTGTAAATTCCATTTAGCTAAATAGCTTTTGAGAGAGATAAGAATCGAGCCGTACAATGCTCGCCTGCTTGAAGCGGGAAACTAAGAAAATTGAAAACTGAGTCGTCTCGTAAGAATACAACGTCGATGGTCCTATTTCAGGAAATCCGAATTTCAAATTACCAAGTAATAATGTAAAAATTCAGCACCGATAAACACTCGAGTTTTCTGGACAAAGTTTTTCAGTGATACAATCCCGCCGCTCCCACAATCTTGGTTTTAATAAGTATATAACGTTCCTGAGATGTACCTGTGAGAAGGGGATTTCCATAATCATTACCATATCTGGCGCACTGGCGCGCGTATTATGCCTGGGAGGTTAATAATGCTATTTTCTCGCCACGTTTTCACGTTGCTATTTCACGTTATCGACCCACTTAATCTGCCTCGTCATTGTAACTAGCCACTCAAGAAACGACTCCACCTTGCCCTATTGCTGTTCCACGGCAAAGGTTATAGCGACAAAAACGTAATATTATTTCAGTTACTATTTTCATTAATAAAGTGAATTACCTTGTAACAAAAGTATGTACTCTTCATTAATTAAGTATTTAATGATGCCCGATTTCTTAGTAATTACACTGAGGTTACATTTTTCAGGTTCACTTATCATACAAAAATCACTTATTAAGCATCGAGCTTAGCTTAGTAGTATGATAAACTTACTCTGTCGTGAAATAAGATTAAGGCTATCTATTTATTATTCATAATATTCACTATTTGTTATATCTGTCTAATCCAATTTGTACTAAAGACATAAATATTTTTTTAAAAAAGTAAATATTTTCTTTAAAAATGAAATAAGAAACAACTTAAATAGAACTATTAATTATGATGAGAGAAACTTGAAGCAAAGGACTCTCTCTATACATTTAGTAATTTTTGTAATGATATTTAATAAAACAAGGATGAAGTGATGTGTATAACGCGCATACATGCTCGGAAGTCCGCTTAAGTCACTTACGTCTTATTTTACGGATCACGGAGTGTGCTCTTTCAAACAAAGCTGAGTATATAAGTAAGCGTTCATTTAAATCAGTAATCCAAATTACGTTTTCCATGGCGGAATGAATGGAAGAATTGAACCGATAAAACACCCCCTATTGTCAGTAACGAATGTGTCATTTCCAGCTGAAATATGAGCACGATTCCTTAATTTGTATTCGGTATTCCCATTAATAGTATAAGCACAAGTGAATAAAAGAATTAAATATAATTAAGTAAGCCATTTTACCGTTTTACTTATTATTATTATTATTTTGTTCGCAGTTATCAAATGATTAACGTAAGGGTTATCCTTTTAGACTTGTTATTTCGTGCTTTTTCAGTAACCCTTTTTCAAATATATAAAAAAAATTATTACATAATATGCGGGGACCCAATAACAGGTAATGAGGCAATCCACCTCAGTACTTAGGGGTGAACATCGCATGTGCATTTTGAATCTTTTTTAAGAATGTATGTAAATATGGCAGGTGGCAGTTATCACTTACCACAGGTGAACTATGTACAGGTTACCTGTGCTACTACTGTAACTATATACTAGTTAGTCGCCTCTAATATTATATTAAAAAACTATCCAACATTATTGAGATGAATTGCATTTAGTTTTTAACAATAAGAATTTGCTTTTCTGATTCTTAAGCCAACAAAAAATCTTTTAAAATATTTGTTTATACGGGTAGGCTCATACCTTACAATAAAGTTTATAACATAAATAAATACAATACATAACCATATATATCCACACTGATCATTGATACCTAACGCACAGTCAAGATGCGAAGCGATCTATAAGCTCAAGGTGGAATGTGGATAGAGTTTTATATTTCGTCTTTTCTAAATGGGATAAAAGACATCTATTTTATTATTTAGACGTGATTCTATAAAACGATTTAAATATAATCTAGTCTCACTAATGTTTTTATTTGTGCATTCGCTTCATTTTTATCAGTCAGCGATCGGTAATCGCATTGATATGATTTAGTATTAAGAACAACTAAAAGCTGCTGAGCGAACACACAAAATAGCCAATAAATCTTAACTTTGAGAGAAAGTAATTCTGTATCTATGCTTATACGATATTCTTGTCTCTAGAGATAACTATATTATGTTATGTATTGTGTGCGACGTTACATAATCCTACTTATTTGTTTTGTTATAGTTTTATTTCAGCTTTTACTACTTAATAGCAATAGTATGAGCAGTATTATCTATGAATCCTAAGAATACAACGGTAGACATCGAGTGAAGTAAACAAGAAATATCTTAGAATTTTCACTTGGACAGCTAAAAGCGTGGTTTTATCAAAGAAATAGGACTTTTTCAGTGAAACAGTTACCTTTATAAGGACTTAACGTCGTAGGAAACGGCCGACTAAGTATACGAGCGCGGGGTGCCCTCCCAGTGCTGATAACAGAATTATCCGAATGACACCATCTATCTTTTAAATGTGCACCTTACTTTTGTAACGTTTGTGTGTGTTGCTTTGTCGCTGGCGCGCATTAAAATCAATGGACCTATAAATCGAAAATCCCTCCTTCCTTTCTATTTTTTTGTTGCATCAAAAAGTATTCAATAATGAAAAGAGATTTGACTATTTTTTTTAATCTTCTCTCTTTCTTTAAATATCTTTAAAATATTTTTGTCATTTTAGCCAGATGGTAGTCAATACTAATATTAAAATACTAATTACAAAGTAACAAGTTACGTATGTCTACTAAGTTGAAAGAAAAATTACACGTTTACCCTAAACACATATATACTTATGTATTCCGTTTCAATCCTTCCGTTACGTTCCATTAAAAGCCTATAAGACGCATTAATTAACATATTACAATGGGTATAATATGTTTATATCGTAAAGAGTGTGAGGGGGAGGGGGAGATAAATGAGAAGGCTTTGAATCAATGCTTATGTTAATACATAACTCGCCATCCGGTTTGCATTTTGAACCGCATAATGCATTAACTGATTATCCCAGCAATCCATCTTCCTATGCATCCGACGTACCACGCCCAATGCCTTAAAAGACCCGTTCACCTAATATTAAGCCACGTTAAACTACTTAAGTAATTTAAAAGGTAAAAAAAATCTGTTCGTCGTAGCAACCGTGATTTTTTTTAAGGATTTAATTTACTTTCATAACTTTTCGTCCAATGAATATTGTGCTTCCGAAGGACAGTTTATTCTATCACGATGGAGGACGCTAGTGTCAGAATTCACGTATAAAAGCCTGAGAACATAGTTGAGATCTGCAGTGTGTCATCAAGAGAAATGCTTCTGTGATCCAAATTGATAGACAGATACTCTCTGAAGGCATGGCATTTATATACTCCAACGAAATACTGCGTTCTATCGGGCCATAAGCCATAACCAAAACCCACAAATAAAAGTACAAGAAGTCATCACATCGATTCCAAATCAGAAGCTTCAAATTTGAGTCGAAGAATTGCAGGAATAAAATATTGGTCAATTTTCTATATTGATTGGACCTATTTTATAAACGCTTTATAAATTCCTAAAAGAATATGGATTATTTTGAAAAAAAGAAGTTCAGTGAAGAACTACAGTGATCGACAAAGCAACTTAGTTATATTGAAGTGGAAATGGGCTAGACCACCTTTACCGAGTTGAAGACAGCCCATCTAGACAGTCTTTAAACGGACGCCGTGTGACCATACATGATATGAAGCGTAGAGCGCCTACCAGATAGATCGACAACCTCTTAGGAAATAGATGATACACAGCAGCGAATATATAAAAATGAGTTTTTGTCCTTCTTGCACTAGAAAGAAATAAGGATAAGCAAGCAGCTGGAATAATCTAAATGCGCCACAATGTACGTAGACGATAACGACCCTGGTAGTAATACAGCGGGAGATAGGTGTTCCCATAATAACTTTAACGTGAGTTTAATTTGAACTTGGGTTATGTCGGAGCTTTATAATAATGACATATCATTTTCTGGTCTAACTATTTATTACAAATAAGTTAGTTCAGTTGGTCCCGTTTTAGGAGGTTTTCATTTTATATGCAAAATATTTCTTATGAAACGATATTGTCATCAACGAACATGTTTCTCATCTCTACCGTCAAACACAAATTTTCAACTACATTTTTTTCCTTAAGATGTATATATATATATATATATATCTATATCAGCAAGTAATTATTGTGTTCAGTTCAAAATAAATATGTTAAACACGTACCAACGAAGCTTTTGTTGTTGAAAGATGTACGATGTAGATGCGGGGCGATGGTTTTGTTTTGCACCAATAAATACGTTTTTCAATTTTGAAAGAACATAAAGAGAACAACATTAAAAATAAAATCTTATCCTTTGTTATATACTTATATGTTTAAATGTTAAATAATGTAGGACAGATCGAAGTTACGTCTGGTGAGTGTAGAGTTCCGGAGAACTTTATTACTACTGGTGACTAGGCATTCCATTTCAGTCCTCGAAGGTGACAACGCGTATGCATTATGATTGCTTGTCAAGGATGAATGTAGGTGTAATGGGCCACAGGAATCATTTACCATCACATCAGGTGAACTGTGGGCTCGTTTGTTACTCCCAATTTAATAAAAAGAGAGAACTACGATGGAAGAATAGATGTAATTATTCCAGAATTACTTGTTGATGTATTTTGACTTATATTTTCTCGTTTTTACAAGAATAAGCAGAGGTAGAGACAAATTGAAATTTATGTGCACCATATTACACGAACACATATGTAGGTACATAAAAATGTATTAGTAAAGTCAGCGGCAATTCATTAAACAAGTTTTACGACTTGCTTAAACAAGAGTTATTAGTTTGCGTCAAATAATTTTCAAATATTTAATCTTATAACTTTATTTCGACCATCTTAAAAGTCTTGTTTTATTTTATTAAGATATCAATGAGTGATCACAGAGCGTATTATGAAAGTTGAAGAGAACTTTGCCTCTATTTATTAAAGAGACTGGTGTTTGTTAAAGTTTTATAGCTCAGAAATTATAAGTAGGAAAATCAAATAATTATTGTAGTACGGTTGAATGAGAGAGCTATAGATGATGGGTGCGGCATGTTTGGTTGTGGGCATTAAATAATTTGCACTGTTATTTGGTTAAGTAGTTAAAGGTTGTCATACCTTCGACACATGAAGGTGCCACCACAAGTATTTTCATTCTTAGAAAGAAGAAAAATATTTAAGATCAACGTTGCGATGTGGTTTATTTTATAGCTTTTCGAGATTAGCAACAAACTTCTCAATAAACATGCGACTATGCCGGACAGCTGTTATTTGCAAGACGTCTCCGGAGAAATTAATGTAATATGGAATATAAGTTAGGGCATCGTAATAAGATCGTGCTCGATGTTTCTCTCTGTTTCGTTCGTTAGTTTATTTGGGCGAGGTGAGGAACGAGATTCAACAAATGGTTTCGATTTATGTTTATCTAAGTAAAAATTACTGTTTAAGGGACTGGTACAATTAAAAATAGGCAGACAGATAGACGTTATGGCAATATTTTGAATGGTTGCAAAAAATCATATTCTTATTATATCCAATCTTTTGAATGAACAAAACGTTGGAGAAATGCTGATCGTTGCTGAGTATACAGTCGACCACTGGAGGGCACTTCAGCCTCCCCTAGTCGGCAGACTTCAGATATCTTTGCACCTTAATTACACTCAACCATGTCTAAAGTTCAACGCGTAAAATCTCCATCGTAGTATCCAAAAAGGGAGGGAAACAAATTTAAATCGAAATTCGAGACACTCCTGCTTGAAACACGAGAGCATCCTACAAAAGATTGTAAAACATTGAATTCTGCTCTTAGTTCTCAAGAACCACCACCGATTAGTCGGCATTGATGCAAATTCTTTAGGAATATTATTACTAATAATATTACTTGTTTCTGTGTATAAAACGAGATCATACTATTACAAAATCTCCTTCGTTAATCAATATATATATATATATATATATATATATAATATCAAATAATCAAACGTTGTTAATTGCTTAATTATTACTTACTTCAATATCGCTAACGTTAGCTTGCATTTATTTGTAGATTTGGTATTGGTATATTTATTATATTTCAGTTAGATTTGAAAACCATCCTGTTCATTCCTTACGTCTAATTAACACTATATTTGACTTTAACATTTCCGGAATAAATTATTTTGAGGCTAAAATTATCAATTATGTGAATAAAAAAAATGAAAATGTAACTTTTCTTATAAATACAGTACAGTACATAAAAAAACAAACGAAGTAAGGTCTATGTTTTATGTGATAAAA
Source organism: Teinopalpus imperialis (assembly GCA_029286865.1). Classification (NCBI taxonomy): domain Eukaryota; kingdom Metazoa; phylum Arthropoda; class Insecta; order Lepidoptera; family Papilionidae; genus Teinopalpus; species Teinopalpus imperialis. Next base: position 11,219,414 of record JAGSMU010000016.1, read on the forward strand.
CTAGGAGACCCGACGGTATCTTCGCCTACCCCGCGAGCCCATCCCTGATTCAAAATCAGTTAATGCAAAAGTTTATTTTTATAAGTAAGATTACACGAAGAGTTCAGATAGAAGTTTTTCGAAGCAGCTTTTCCTCTGAAATCCTACACAGTATAAGGAAACGCGATGCCTCGAGACGGATTCGCGGATTAATACTTTATTTGAAATAATTTCACTGCTTATTCTTTTTATGTTATATCATATTTTTCTTGATGTCTTTCTCGGTTTTATTATACAATATAAGAAAAATGGTACAAATATAAAGTTTTATTTATACACTTTGAAGAGATTACAAATTAGTACGAATTGATTTTACGAAAAGGTAGGAGGATATCTTGCTTTATGTAGGTATTGTGACGGCAAAAATGTATGAATATAAAATATAAAATCATTAAATCTTGGTAATAAACTCCTAAGTATGATAAAAACCTAAATAGGTAAAAATATTAGTCATCGTATATGGTTATCACAATTGACAAATAGGTACGTGTATTACCGATTGTGGTTACCTGATTCTGAATATATCTAAATGTATTCTCGCTTTCCGACGGAGCTCATAAACATTGTAAAACTTCCGGTAGGTGACGGATGAAACTCGATATTGATAAACCGCTTAGACCTTGCCATGTATCACGTACCTATAACGTCGACCATAGGTATTAACGGGTAAATGAAAATCGAACACACATCGGTATTTAACAAAAAGTTTATTAAGTCGTTACGGCAAAGCTTTGAAAATATATATAAAGTCTAAATGAAGCAAGCAACCGATTTGCATGCTCGAACCTCTGTATGTATTTCATAATGATAATAGTCTTTAAGATCTGATTATATTCACTTAATGTTATTTTCAATCCATTCCATCATTGCAATTCAGTTGAAGCGACTCGGGATTCTTTTCATTTTTGAGCATCTTTATAGAGCAAGTTTATAACTGTATTCGTTTATTGCGGGCCGAACTAAAAGCAGTATTGCAAATACAATTTGAATGACTATATAATTTTCTCTAGCGACATCCACTCCGTCATAATACGCCATTAACGCTTGAGCGACATGGCCTCTAATTCACGTTTAAAAGCCTGCACTTGAGTCGAAGTCAGCTGTAATTTCGTCTTACCCAGCAATACCTAGCAAAAATCTAATTTGTCAAGAATTACTTTGTGGCTACTTAAATTGTTGGCTACAGCAATATTTTATACCACGTGGATCTATGAATATCAGGAATTTTGTAATTTAATTTGCAGTTGACGAAGCAGAAGATTTTTATTGCTTTTGTTAGCAACAAATAATGAAAAGTTATCTCTATTTTGTGTCACAATTGTCATAAAGAAAATAAAATTCTATTAACAAATTGACCTAGCATTTAACTTCTAAATTGAGGAATCAGCATTGGACGCTTATTCCGCATGGGCCTTATTACAGAATGATGGATTTGATTTTCACGAATTATGCTTAGAATAATAAGATAATAAAATTTCTGAAGAAAAAAATTGGAAATACAAAAAAAAATATAAATTTATTTCCATCAAAAAGTTTTTCTTATTTCATTACATTGGTTAGCATTAGAGCAAGAAGACTAATTAATTAAAGTTTTATATTTTTTTGTAACTACCCATAATCATTTTTGTAACTTTTTTTTCTATGTATTCGTTACTCGTACACGTTTCTGATCGTTGATTCTGATCTGACGTTTTGAAACGAAATAAACTTATTTTGATTTATTAAATAACTTTGTTACAAAGAATTCTTCTCTCCCATCTTCTAACTGTTTTAACAGTTATATATCAGCATGTATTACAATTTTTCTTTTAAATTAAAGTTTTACACTTTTCGGAACCCGGTTTTACTCGGTGACGACTCTCCAAAACACGACGCGACTCAGAAGTGAAATCAGTCTATAATTTTTCAAAAGGGCGTTATCGCCTTTTTTGAGGATAAACAGTTTTGACATTGTCTGATGGCCTCTGGAAAAGACTGTGGAGCCTTGGTTAATCACTTTATCGTATCCTTAATACGAGCTGTATTGAAGTTGCGTAAGTCTCGCCTCGTAGATTTTGATAACTGCCTAATAGTTGTTTGTAGACTGACAAGTCCATTGAAGATTGCAGCTTCATCTAACGCCTGTTTCTATGAGATTTAGAGTGTGATGTTCTGGAAAGTGTTTTGGGTTCTATATTGGCGATGTACCTCGCAAAATTTAGCTCATATAATATAGTCAATTGTATCATACTCTTCTGGGAATTGGAAGCGATTAAGCAATTCAAGCTAGAAATTCTCACGGACGAAGAATAGGGGCACAAAATGGATTAAGCGTGGACTTCACTAGGCGAGACCTTTTCGTTAAGATTCAATATGCTTCTTACAATTCGAAGATCACTGACGGTTTTCACTCTCATAATCAGAGATATCATTGAACAGTTGCCGTTTGATCGTCATGATGTTTCATTTTTCGTTGAACCATCGGAGCTATTACAGGTCCACCTTCTATATGGCTGCTATACTATACATATGTACTTGTAACTACATAATAATGTGAAGTGTTATTATTTAAAATCTTATTCTAAATATATTTACCAAATATAAAACAAATGCATGTTACTTAGTTAGAACTTGTTGTTGTTAGGTATTTGCATTTGTGTGTTCATAATATCTCCGCCTAAAACTTGGCTCAATTTCAGGACAGCTTAACTTATGTCGCCGTATAGATCGCATGCCCATGCCTCTCTACGCAAAGTATTATGTGATTGACTATAACAAACAACTGCGATAAACAAACAGATAAATGCGTATAATATTTATCTACGTGTGAATTCAAATAAATTCAAAAAGTAAAAACGATCACTACGTTTATAGGATGTTTGTTATTTTATTGGTTACCAGAATGTGATTGTAGCTGGTAAAGCAGTTCTTGAAATTGGTATTAAATTTATTTGGCTACCGTGTGGTGGCATGAACATATCACTCGATATTGTCCCGTGAGTTTCATAATTAGCAGCTGCGTAAAGGTGTGTTACTATCTAGTTATCATATACATGTCATACGTATCATGTTATATAGATTATAAAGTGAAGCTGCATGCTTACTATATGAACAGCTAGATTTCAAAAGATGTCTGTAGCACGCGGGGCGTGGGTTTCCTTTCGTGTCCTTACGCGTCGTTGCACCAATTCGAAGGGTACAGTTGCGAGACGGGCGCAGAACCTTCTACTGGTTAAATTGCTTTATAGATCCTGTATCTTTTAGTATTTACAGGAGAATATTTCAATCTTGTTAACTAATTATATTTCACAAAATTTAGCCACTTTTTGTCGAAATTTCTGTCCACTTAAACACATTATATTATGCTGCCTTCCAGGTATTTATGTCGTCTTCATGTGAAATCTATCCATGGATTTTATTCATTTTTATTTAGCAAAGTTATCGGCTCCTTATTACTTTTCAGTCATGGCGTGATATATTTTATCGTTTACCAATTTATACGAGGAGTAAATAATATACATACTTTTCATAGACATATTTTAGTTTTAAGTTGAAAGGCCTAAAGTGGTTATAAAATATCCTGGTAGCAAACTTTCTCTCAACTGTTGCCTTTGATAATTGTATAACGATGTTGAGTAGATACAGACTGCATTTTTTTAATTGCGCATCACGCAATTAAAGTTATATAATTTCAGATTTGATAGGTTCATTAGAAGTTAATAGTACCATCCTTCTCAACAAAAAGATACAAAACAACTATTTATGTTATTCTTTTTACTGCAATGTCAATTTACTAGTGACAAAAAATAAAATAATTTGTGAAAGTATACATAGACCCTTTTCCTGTAAGTAAAAGAAAACGTAAAGAAGAATGCTATGTATTGAAAAAAATCTTTAAAAAGGTGTATAAAATACAAAGCCAGAGGATTGGTTTGACTTGCTTCACTGAGCTATGGCTTCATATTTTATTGTTTTTTTATCTCTTACAATGCAAAACAGATTTGGCACTTTCTCAAATTCTGTTGTAAAATGATTTGTTTACCTTGTGTTTTTTTTAACCACATTCTACCCTAATGTTATAATAATCCTACTTTCTAGCAGTTTTTCACAAACATGCATCAGTACTCACTGCATATTAACTGTGTAACTTTCGAACAGGGGTCACGCTACAGCTTAGCGTGTCGGCTTGACCTTAGGAGGAGCAAGCCCTCAGAGAATACCAGTGTAAAATATAATACCAGCACAACAATGCTGTGTTTTATTTAGTTAGTGTAGGGATCCAGAGACCCTTTTTCTGGTGACGAGGCATTCTTTCTTAGCCCACAGGGGTGACAACGCATCTGCATTTAGATTTTTTAACGAGTATGAATGTGGGTGTCATGGGCCACAAGAATCACCATCTCTTAAATTGTGGGCTTGTTTATTGTTATATCGTTTTTATGGCTTATTTTAAGCATTTTCATACAGTTTGTTTTTTCTGAGGCAGATACATGCCGATACTTGGATGTGTCGCAAAATACAAAAATTGATCGCCTCAAGAATGTAACAACTGCGTCATGTTTTTTGCACGCCTGATAAAGGTACTTAGTATTTTTTGTAACATACACAACCGTGCATGAATATACAGGCTCCATAACTACTTTCTGATGAGATCTGATAGTTTATTCGGTATGAACGTTGTTGCTTGTGATAAAGGAATTACTCCACTGTCATAAGCCAATGAAAAATAGCATAACGAGGAGTGCGCCTCTGACTGGGAGGCCTTACAGAAAATGAAGGAGCTTCATATCAGGTGCTATAAGACTGTTTAAATGCTGTTTGTTGAAACCATCGTGTCGTTAATTGGCTACACTGCGGTGAATGTTTGATGAAAAATAGAGTTTTGTCTGCACGATACAATGTCAGGTTATTAAAACCGCCAATTATCGGAAGTATATCCTTAGGGATAGAATAGTTCCATATTAATATCCGTAGGTAGGGCTTGCTATCACCCCTCTGACTGAGTCTCTCAGACGAGTAATCTCCGGAACAAAAAAAATGAAATTATAATAATATGGTAACCGATATGTTGTTGGGTATGACGCAAATATAATATATAGTAGTCGTTATCTAAAATCTCTCGAATCATTTGAGGCAGTTGGAACTGTTGGTTGGACAGCTACGGACTAAAATGCAGAAGGTGGTGCTTATATACTATCCATTTCGTCCGCCAGTTTCTCTGCCTTTCCCCCTCTACTGTTTCGACTCCCACATCGTTGGTATTGTTTTGAATTTTAAAGAATTTAATTTATTTGTTTCACTAATTAGCCAAGGATAGAATATCTCACCATAAAAAACGTACTTTTCTAAAGTAACAGACTATTTATATAAATCCCACTGCTGGGTATAAGCTTCCTCTCTAGAAAGGAAGCTGGAGCTTAGTCCTTCACTCTCCACTACGGATTGAAGGACTTCATATATTTACCTTTTCCTTCACCGCCTTTTTATTTGTGCCAGCACTGGGGATCAAACTGGGTATAGTGGGATGAGCATAGTAGGTGTGTCAAAGAGTGATTGTCACAGTATCTAACTCTGACCTACTATGCTCATCCCACGATAAGTGAATAAAAATTAGTAATGCATATAAATATTAAAAACATTTTTAACTTTTCGTTTTGATATAACACGCATTCATTGGCATGTACGAGAATGTTAAGAGGATACAAATATTATATTTAAACTTATGTAAATCAGACGAATGGAATAATGTTAAGATAAATGTATGTATGTAGAAATATAAAGAACGCGTTAACATCCTTTTCCGAAAAGAACAAAGCGTTTATCGTAAAGAAAAAAGAAAAATGATCACTCCATTAAATACAATCTATAAAGAAGCTTTTATCATATTATATCCTTCAAATAACTTAAAATAAATGTACACCAAATTGGTATAATAACGAACGAATGTATACAATACGTGTCTACTCAAGGACTATTGCGTAGGTTGGTCTCTTTGTTATAAGACGCTTTAATTCTAATAAACGCATCCTCCGCTTGACAAAGTCTTTACTCGTAAGAATTATATAATTTATCTTTAAAATGGATTCCAAAGGAGGGAAGCAATTTCATTTGTAAGAACCTGCTCCTGCTTATAATCCGTCCGAGGTAATAACATTTCATATTCGTAATGGAATCATTCTACGTCGCGCGGAAACTTTATAGTCTCATTTTCATTGAAAACGTTTAGTAGACATAAACTTGTAGAATAATTTTGATGCACGGCCCTGAAAAGGAACGGGCCCAATCTCCGGAGTCCCTTTCTCAGCTAATCAACGCGGACATTTTTGACAGTAATTTATTGAAAAAAACATTTGACAAGCTTTTAATATATATGAGTAGAATAATAAATAGAGCAAAAAATAATATAAATACACTAAATACGTTTGTACAATGTAATATACGTGTACATATTTAAAAACAGAGGTAAAATATGTTTTTTTTTACACATTGGTGTTTGGAAAAAAAGCTATTTTAAATTATTAATTTTTTGCGCTTGCACCAAATAAACGAATAATTGTTTTATATATTAATTATGTTAGGCAATAGGCCTTGCAATGGGCTATTGAAAGGCTGCGATGATGACGATAAATTCATTTTAAATTATGTACCTAAGTAGTAACCATCTTCAAAAAAATAATACATCAGAAGATAATTTTTTACAAAATATTATGAACATTCGATGAACAATAAATATTTTTTTTTTTATTATAGTACAAGTATATATGATGATTCTAATCAGATTTCATAATGGGTAATTTAATACAGTGACGTGTTTTGATTGTAACTAGAAGACAACAACAACCAGAAAGTACATATGATCTCGTCTTTTTGTTTCCGTTTGAATAGTTGCCGCTCTTATTATTCGAAAAGGTATTAGATTCAATGCCGGTGACACGGCTATAAGAATTACCATACAATCATCCATGATGTGTATGTAAACACAAAATAATTTTGTAGTGTTCGTATATGTGTTAAGAGATTCGTAACTTGTCACAATTTGAAAAATTATAGTTGCTATATACAACCGGCTCAAGTTCGTGCTTTATGACAATTAAAGATTGTACAGGCTGTGATGATATAGATATATAATAGATTTTACATTAATTAAATATATATATATATATATATATATATATATATATATATGTGTATATATGTATGTGTGAAGCCTATTTGCTTTGACGTATTGACACAGATACTACGATTTGTCACCTTTGTCAAGATTCTTCAGGAACGAAGTGTCCTCCTTCACGTCGGTGACAACTCGGGTACCTTAAGCTTTGTTCGTATAAGAAAGTTCACAAGGGATCCATGCGGCGAAATTTTATACTTTTACTAGATTTCAGAGACGACAAATGATGGTAAAATGACTACATTTAATTTCTCGGCCTCGTTGTCAAGCTTTTTTTGTTCACGTCGGCCAAAAGTGGCTGTTCGTCAAAATTTGAGTCTTCTTTCTTCATCTGCGGTAGGTACATGTATTGCTGAATTTGAACTTTTTGAACCATCTTTCAACTTGGCTGTATTCCAACGAAATGCTAGAGCATAATATAGCGAATGTGGATATGAATTTCGACTTTCATCATTTTTACTAATTGAAAAGAGATTTGTTATTTTGAAAATAGTAAGGTATGATATCGCTTATTACTAAAGCCCTAGTTATTTATTTTCAAAGAAGTTTATTTCACTATTCGTGTGTTGAACCGAAGTGTCTAAAATACTCGTAATTTATACGTATACCTTTTCTAATTTAGTTTTAAGTCAGGAACTAGTATAACTAAGTTTAGTAATCAACATTTTGTAACTATGCTAATATATTGCATCGTTTTAAGTAATACAATTCTTTTTCTTAAATACAAAATAATATAACATATAATATAAAATATATCTTATATTATTATTATCATTAAATAAAAAAAATATTGTATCAGAAGTTTTTTCATTATTTTTATTATAAAAGGTACGATAAGAAATGAAAAAATAAAAAAGAAGTGTTATAAAATGTAATTAAGCGTGAACAATAAAAACGAAATAAAAGATTCTAATTTATTACATTATCGAAGAGAACTTACGGAGGGGAGAGCGTAGTCACCTCAAGAGGTGAGTTGGCGGCGCCGTGCGAGTTCTTGCCAGGACAAGATTTATGTCAGGACTTTTGTATTTGTACGAGTAGTTAAGTAGAGACACGGGGCGGGAAGATACCCGGGTAGGGCTCATCTACATTTGCTTTTACTCACACCAGATATCTAACAAAGTACTTAGAATTCCCCTTTTGTCTATCCTTACATGGCCGCTACAGTTCTTCAGTGAAAAGAGGAAAAAACGCGTTGTTTTAAAATCCCACGCGTACATACATACAGCCATGTATAACTTACTTTTTCTTTTTTTTGCAATTTCTCGCCATAGACACATCATCTGGCTTGGGTGAGTTTTTGTTGGAACGTAGGAAGTCTCTTTGTCTTCGCTATGAAAGTCAGAACTGTTGTAAGGAATATCCAGCTCTCGGAAGAGTCGTACGTATGCATTGTTTTGAGCAAAATTCTAAACCTGGGTTTTTGTGCCACTAACAATTTGTTTGAGCTATACGTCACTGAAGCGTTAAGTGATTAATTTTACGAAACTCCCCATTTATATAGAATAATAGGTTCAATTATTTATTTTGTTTTAAATTAAGTTTCTTAATTATCTTTGTAATCAATTATATTAAAGAAGTTGAACAGGACAATATAAAAGCAATAAGGTACAAAAAACTCAATACTTATCTTACTCATTTTGAATATCCATTTAATGCACATATAATATCTATCTATATATGATATTAACCTCCCTTTTGTTATTGTAAATATAATATTAGTATTGCTTATACTTAGGTCATACTGAATGTTTTTGGATTTTGATAAATAAGACTATATTATATTTATGATACATATGTACATTTATTGTTTTTACACACTCGTATATAAATACATTATACTTATTTACACATTTTTGCATTCGTTGGAACCATTGTGTGAAAAAGTGGTTCTAATCTTAAGTAGGGACATTTTCAACTGCTTCGTGGAACTCATTCATCGCTTATAAATCGTAAACCTCTAAGCTTATCTTAAATTTTTGAAATAAAGAGAAGTCACATGAACTTACGAAATCTGCGGAGAAATAAAATTGATGGGTAGTTTTGTTTAATTTAATATTAATCTAAGAAGGAATTTAGTTGGTTGCAAATACGTTTAAATGACTATTAGGTATATATTACGTTTTTACTTCTTCGATGTCAGGACAAAGCATAGTCTTCCTGTTATTGCCTCAATTAATCATAACTTTGTGTTAGTGAAATTTCTCTGGTGGGTAGACCATTGGTGCATGAGTTCACGAAGGCATGAAATTGGATCGCAAAACCTTAACGTTCGCCGCTCTGAAAACTAGGGCATAGCTGATTTTGATATTATGACCAAGCTTTTTATTTCAATATACAATTAATTACATTTATTTCAATAGTTTGATGAAAAGCTTTGCAAAAATGTAAAATTGACCATTAACGATGAATTTGCTTGGGAAACAACATAAATAATTAGAGAGGAAGTCTAAATTAATTCCACAAGAAATTCTTGTATTAAAATTTATAAAATATACGTATCTCATGTTGTGCATTTTATGAACTTAATTCAAAGCAAACAGCGCAATGAATTGCAGTTTATACGTTACGGAACACCCGGCCAGGACCTGCCGTAACAGAATGTGAACATAGAATTATGATAATAGTTTTAAAGTGTTAGAAGCACAGAAATATACTACGCGGTGTCACAACTGCCGCGTGCTTCGTCCGCTACACCGTAGTCCTGCTTTACGATTTTTGCTACACAATTGCAGTAAACTTTACTAATTGAATAATTCAAAAATGTTGTTATAGATTCTATCTAAAACTGTAACATATTCTTTTAAACTTGGTAAACTAATACTAAATAAATACAGAATTAATTTTAAATTGCTTTGGAAGACAAAGTACGGTGGAATTAATTGGGATTAGTGTGTGAGGTCGTATGTTTCGTTGCCCACTTATGTTTTATATTATGAAAAGTCCGGTGGCGTGGTTCGGCGCGAGCGTCGCCGGATTATTGAATTAACGTTGATAAGTGTATTAGCCAGTGTTGTTGCTCCATTCTCTTGATTAATGGCAGACCATTGCTTTTTCTCTCTCATTTATATGATAATGAGTCAGCAGCCGCGAATGAATACAATTATAAAGCTCAGTAGAATAAAGTATGCTTTTTAAAATTGTAATGTAAAAGTCCAATGATCGATACTAGTTAGTAAACACAAAACTACGTAATTTATAAGATGGAAATCGTTTGGATCACACAAAATTAGCTAGCTTATTTCGAAACCAAATTATGTTAATTAAACATTTGTTGTTACAGCGGAGAAATCGTTGTCGAAAACGCCTATAGTGTTGATTTACCTAATCAGTTTGTTTTATCACTGGCAGTAGATTGAATTAATTGACATTGCGTCAATATTCGTTTATTTAACGCTAAAAGTAGTCATAGACTGATAGATCAATTATTTATAAAACAAAATTATTACGTATTCCAATACGTGGTGTAAGTGTTGGAAGCGCATTCAGAATAGAAGGTTGAACAAAGTGGCTCGTACTTAAGTTGATCGCGGCTCGCTACTCCGCACTGTCTGCTACTTAATTCCCCTTTGTTTAATACAATCTAGAGGGAACACCGCTAGGGTTGCGTTATTATGATATTTGGATTTGCAATCTGTAGTATAGTTTGCGCGGGTAGAATGAATTCCGGAAATATCAGTGCATGGGCGTGCTCTTCTCACAGTCGGCCTTGTTCTTTTAATATTATTTTCAATATTTAATAATATTGAAAAATCTTCAATGAAGTTATAGAGGCTAAAAATAATGGAATGACTAATGCAGTTCATAAGATTATTGTGCTCAATTTATTTTATTTATAATCGCTATTGTATAAATATTTTTTCTTATTTTTATCAAACGTTTTTTCGTTTAACTATAATCATTTAAGTTTTGAACTTGTTGAAATCCTGCTGAATGATTAACAAGAAAAGTGTAGTGAGTAAAAGCAAATGATTATATATTATATATATATAAATATATGTATATATATTTTAATATAAAATTGTATTCATTCATGTCAGTAAAACTGTCAATTTTGGATATCCCCACCGCCGAGCACCGATATCAATAGCTGATAGCCGCAGGCGAGTTCGACAACAACTACAATGGGCTGTTGTACACATTGGGGTGGCAGAGGATTAGCTAACTAAAAGGCTCCTATCAATTTTACCTGTCTATCATTCATTTCGTTTGGCAGAATTCTAAAGAACTTTCGATACAACGTTTCAAGAGGTAATAGTGAAGACCTTTGTAAAACTTTAGCATTTTTAACAAGCAATTTTAACAAAATACAATATTTTAATTTTGATGAATGAAAAACGCAACCGTACCGTACTGTCAAATAGCATCAAACTTTTCACAAGTGAGAAATGAGGAAAAGCCTCGGTGAACTCCAAAAAGTCGCTTCAGCACAATAGAAAACTTTATTTGGTGGGCCGAAAAAACCCGTAACAAAAATATGACGTCTGAAAAATTACACGCATTCCCAAATCATGCGGGCCGCCTTTTGTTAAAAGTTTCAAAGCCTACAAAGGAGTTTAACTCGTTCTTAAAACATCAAATTTCTGCTCCCACCCGTATACTTAAAGTGTTTGTTTTTTCTCTATAAATGTATGTAATTAACAGAGTATACTCGAAATCCAAGTCAACAAATTAGTTCCTCGGAGTTGGAGATTTACTTATTGTGTAGCAGAAGATTCCAATATATTTTGTGCTTGTTAAGTGAATATATATTTAATGTTTCACTTTTGTTATAGCTATAAAATGTTATAAACAAAAATAAATTCAATATAACTTAATGCAGCTATTAATTATATCACATACGTCCGTTTATTATTATTAATTTTACCTTCTAGTCTTATTTCTATATGATTTAGAGATTAATAATAAGGCAAGAGGCAATATAGGAGTATGCAGAGTTCATAACATACATAAACGTCAATGCTGAATAGGACAAAAAAGTTTCAACGTATTACGAATCTGAGTACAAAATTTCATTTGAAGCCGTCTAGGGGAAATGAAGCAATTAATTCAGCAGATGGCGTCGCCGTACGAGCATTAATCATCGACTAATCGTAACTGCAGTCTTCGATTAATCCGCGCTCGGTTAGCAGACATCGGTGATGCTCCGTGTCGTTCCTATATGATTGAAATTGTAGTTCTTCGTTTAATATTTTCTTACCTGTTATAAGCAATCGTCGTTGCATTAGGATTTCCAATTTGTAGATAGATATTGACAATGTACTATCATTTTTTATAGTTATATATTTTTATAATATTAAACCTGACACGAGTTATTAAAACTTTAGTTTTTTCAGCTAACATATGGATCTGAATTCTTATAAAGGACCTATGAGTAGAAACAGATATTTGTAAGCTTCATAACAGTACCTACTGGCAGGTAAGATTAAACGTTCCAAATTTAAAAAAAATAAGTTGATAGATAGACCATAGCCCACCGCTGAATATAGGCCTCCCTCATAGATTTCCATAAAGGACGATTCCTTAGCCAACCCACATCCCTCGACTTCCAGCACACTTGCATAGGTCGTCGCTCCGTCTATTTCGACTGCCAGTTCGAGATTGAAACTCAAGAACCTTTGGTCCCCATCGGCTATTGGTTCTACAGGTTATATGGCCAGCCCATTGCCGCCAGGTTACAAAACTTTTGAGGCTATATTGGTCACCGTCGTTCTAAAGCGGATGTCTACGTAGCGTATTTTATCACGTAGAGGAACACGGAGCATAGCCTGCTCCATGACTCGCTGAGTGACTCTGGGCTTTCCCATACGGCCATCAGTAAAAGACCATGACTTTAAACCGTAACCGTCGTTACTGGCAAAAACTGGTTTTTTGACATTGAGGGATGTGTCGAAGTATTCCGAACGTTGTTGGAGATGTCAATCGGCGAATCCAACCCGAATGAAATCTTAGTCGAAGTTAGACTTATCTACACCTATAACATTTTTCATTCGTTCTACTGCTCAAAGAAACTAGAATAAAAATCAATAGAATGGTTGATTGGTGGGAAAAAATACCAGGATAGGAAGGAAAAAGGTTTACTAAGCTTTAATCACTGTTCGTTTTGAGTCAAGCTTTACGTAATCGTAATTCACGGCATGCTCCTAAGAATAGCACTAGCCGTTTCAGCAAGATGAAGCCGCACAGGTTCCATATTTTATTTTTTCGTTAGCATCTTTTATTCAATAAACGATATTGTCAAATTACCGCCTTACATTACATACATTTTTGAAAATCGGAACAAGCAGTTTTTTGATACTAAGGGTAAAGACACGGTTGGTAAGTGACGATTGCCTTAAAAAAAGATTCAAAGTATTATTATTGTTGTTCCAGATGCGATACTTTCTACTATACTTGGCACGGTAACTTTATTATGTAGATTTATTAATTCTAAATTAAATAAAATCAAAATATACATCTAGAATAAATATGTCCATAGGATTAAAGGAAATAGAATAGTAACTGAAAAAGTATCCAATTAAAAATGGATTATTCGTAAAAATGAAGCAAATAGCGCGTTAAGAGTTGGAATCGAACCGAAAGCGGGTAGATTAAGGCACTTGTCCTGTTGGGATTATTGGGCGAGCTAGTGGTAATGAAATTTGCCCCGAGGAAATGGCGGGATATACAGGCCTAGAGATTTAAGCCCAGTCCAGGCAACCGCTGATTGTATTTGATGAGAGTTTTATCTGTTTGTCACTATCGAACTTGCCGATCGTCGCGTAATCATACCGATTTAACTTTATTAGAGCCTCGTTTAATTGTTTGTCCCATCTTAAGATTTATGGTTTAACGGTTAACAATTCCTACGTCTAATCTTGAAATTCTCGCTCTTAGCGTTCTTATATATGTATATGGAACCTTGTTCCTATTCCTTTTTACTTTGTTTTTTTCTATAGAATAGGTTGCAAACGAGCAAGCAGCTCAAGAAACATTGAATTCTGCCGTGACGACATTTAAATTGAGCGAATTAATCAACAAGACGAACAACTCCTCAGAACACTCCCCGTGGTCCATTCGGTAAAACATGCAAAGAGATGCAACATCTCTACGAAACGCCAGTGAATCAACCCTGTTCATCAAATCGGAAGAAGCTGGTACTGGGGTGCCCCGGCCCAGAGATGAGAATAGTATTCCATGTGAGGACTGAATGCACTTTGTTGTCACAAGGAAGTTGCGCACAGTGGACTGACATGAAATATTGTCATACTTTATTAAGCACACCCAGTTTTTTTAGAGGCCAATTTGGCCTTACCCTCCAAGTGAGCGGAACTGAAGTCGCTCGGTATGTCAATGCCAAGGATTCCAATACATCTAGTATAGAGGTAGCAAGGGGATTGTTTTTGATGCGACATAGGGACTCTTTTTAGCGGTAAACGCGCAACTTGTATGGGGTTAAATTTGACTAGATTTTGTCAGCCTCAATAGATATTGGACTAGTTTTTGTTTAACAAAATCTCGACCTCAGTTTCGTCTCGACCCTAGTTTGTTCCGGCACTCATTGATGTTTCCTCGAGAAATATTGGCACACCCAGTGTATAACTCATCCCCAGTACTGTCATCCGCATAGCAATGAATGTTACTAATTTGCGACATATCATTGATATGTAGAAGAAGGGTGTAATAGCAATAGGCCTGTAGTTGGACGGATCTGAGCCATCCCCTTTTTTAAGGGATCAATTGCACCAAAGTGTCCATACACCGTCTTCAGCATAATTAGAGGGATACCATCAGGCCCACTAGAATTTTGCATATCCAGGGACAGAAGTGCTTTGCCCACTGACGTCTGAGGAAATCGGACATCTGACATGGAGTGCTTACGCCGTAAGTTGGGTGGCGTTGAAATCCTCCTGTTATCAAGAGTTAAGTTGGACGCAAAAAGAGAGTCTAAGAAATCGGCTTTCTCTTTTGCGGTATGTGCCAGCGTGTCGTCTCCTTTGTGCAAAGTATGAATATATGGTTGATGAAAATTCCCTTGGGCAGCCTTGGCGAGAAACTTAAATGCACGGGTTCACGAAGGGAGACGAACTAGTCTCACACCAATTTCCCCAGTGTTCACAGACAGACTTTGCTTCTGCAATAACTCTTTTGAAGGTCCTGGATCCGGAGTATTGTAGTTTTTAAACAAAACGGATTTTGCATCCCGTAACGCCGATGCATCTGCCCAGGTCCGGTAACATTCCTGCTTATATTCGCATATATCATTATTTCTGCCTTTTAAAACTATTAAGCTATTAAGCTATAAACTATTAATTATTTCATATTACTCGCCAGGTAAGAAAACATTATTTTTTATCTACATCACTTATACTGTTGATAAAAAGAAATTACTATATAAAAACTTAGTAACAATAATTTGTTTTGAATACAAAATTTTATGTAATTGGTTTTAATAGAGTAATAAAAACACAGAAAATTGCAGTTATTTTACTTTTATTTCAAGCAAAAACAAAATTTAATTTTTTCCACCCACACCCCGCTCGCTTAATACTTTTTTATGCGGTGTATAAAAAGGGCATTTAAATAAAATTTACCTTTAGCTTAAATGAAAAGTTACTATTGAATTATTCTGAAACCTTAATTATGTATTTAAACGTATTAACAGAATGTTGATAAATTTAAAACGCACGGAACTTTGAGTCAAAAATGTTAAAAGATGTAACTACACGACTGTATGACATATTTACGTGGGAGTGGTTCCCCTGGCAAAACATGCGAAATACTGTAAAAATTGGTTGATTCAATATAAGAAGGATGCCAATGTTACAAAGTAAGATAAGCTGTATTTACACCTAGCTACTTAGAAAATCTGGAGAACTAATAGCTGAGATTTCACCTTAGGCCTCGGGTTTGACGGATGTCTAGAGGCCGCAGAGATTACTTGCAGGTGAACTATCCTAAAAAATAAGCGAGGACTATGGTAGATTGACATAAAGAAAATTATAGAGTAAATACCTCTAGTAGAGTAATCATATTCATTGTTTTTGCTATATATTTTAAGAATATATCATTTCAAGTCAAGAGTAAAGTTTAAATTGAACTATCCTGTCTCGTGGGTGCTTAAGTATAGAAAATAGTCCTATGGAAATGTATTCTGTATTGCACTTTTCTCCTCCCAAATTCGAATATGTATGTATATATTATAATATTTGATTATAAGTTAGTTAGTTAGTACGGTAAAGAAATGAATTTAGTGAGAGGTTGTAAGTGTGTCTCCTACATTAAACTTTTCGCGTCCTTTTAAATGAATACAAGCTTCGAAAGGCTAATGGTTTAGAGTACGGTCTGCGAAACTTAAGCTCTTTGGTTTGAATCTAAGATTCGCCTATTTTGAACTAAGTTTAAGCTTGGTTTGAATGGTTAACAGGAATATTAGTAGCGTTAATATCATTGAATTGAATCTTTAAGAAATGATTAAAGATGGACTGTGTATATACATATATATATATATATATATATATATATTAGAGGCTTTACAGCGTGATATCCTGAAGATTATCCAAAGATCTTACTTTATGCTTTATAGTCTGCTGTCGTTACGTCGCTGCCTCCAATTGTGATTCAATTAAGACTGACTATGCATCCGCTTACGTATCTAACTGGTCGGAACATAGCTTCGCAGTCACTTTAAAGCCGTATAAACGTCGTGGATTATCTTGAGGGATATCTTAAAACAATTGAACAACCTTACATATCTCACAATCGATGCGCTCATAAAATATCGTCAAATTGTTAATTTCGTAATGCTATTAATGTAAAAATAATTATTAGTGGAAGTGTAATATCATTAATTCTCCTATTGATCTTGTTTATACATATCTGTTATGTGTTTTGTTTTAAATTTGATAATTATAGGTAACATTAATTTAATATTCTTGCATTATTGCAAATTTATTATCATTTAGTCTGAAGAAGAAAAACTTATTAATATATTAGTGTATGTCTAAGCGAAAACTAAACAGTTGTAAAAACTCTCTTGCTTTTATATATCAATACTCGTATAGCAAATCCGTCGGAGATGTCTGTGGACTTATCGTAACTAATTTTTCATTATTCTGACAGCAACAGGCGTCGTTACAACACCCTTCTATTTGAAGGCTACGATCGTCACCGTTGTCACTGCACGCAGCTCATAATTAATCAGATTCAGAAAATAGGCGTCAATTCTGATACAACTAACGCATATATAAGATTCCAGCCCTACATAATCCCGGACCATACATCGTGACCTTTCTCAGGTACACGCATCCCTATTATTTTCATACCTCTGCTTCAGTGCCATATACCTGTGATTATTTTAACTTCTACCGTTTGTTGTTGAAATGCATGCAGTACAAACTATTTTGAGAGCATTTTATAATGTAATTTGTTGTTATGATCAACCTTTTTGAAATTGAATAGGTACTTTACGCTCTGAAAAAATTGTGTGTAATTTGCTTTCATCCTACATTTCGTTCATACAGTTATTTTGTAAAAACTTGATAATTTATATCGCAACTATTTAATCGAATTTTCGAAAGGTCCTATTCAATTCGCTAAACCGTGTCCTTAGACCTGAATTGAAAGATACAATTGCTAAATGTAAGAAAAAGTAATAAGAAGTAATAAATATATTTAATATCTAGTGCGACACTAGAACTTAGCAATAATAATATTTTATATATTACATTGTAGCCAGACCATATTACATTCGTCAATGTCTTCAAACTTTTATTGCAACATACTAGTATGCAGTAGCCGCTATCAGATCTTGTCTAGTACCGCGACTGTTCTCATATCAAAACTAAAACGAAACAGCATACCACTCACCAAAACAATTTCAAATTGGAACAAGGGTGCCACGTACTTTGCATGAAAATACCAAGAAGTCAACGTTTACAAATAACTTCTTTCTCCTGGCAAGTTACTTTTTGTTTTGCTCTTTACTCAAAGTTTTGACACAAATACAAAAGCATTAAATTGAATTGTGAAATATGTTAGATTGTGGACAAAATGCAAAAGGCAAAGTGTCCAGTGAATACCAATCACAGGACGGCGCGGAGCGCTGAACCATTAGCTACGCCGTAGACAGGTGCTACGTACTGGGACATTGAGTGAGCTACTGATACACTGGTTTAAAATACCATAATAGTCTAAATTTGTTTATTATAAAATAAAGTTATGAATAATTTTGATTTATTTACGTATATTTTATTTTATTACTTTATGCATAATGAAATAATTGTTTAAAATTAAAAATGATTTCTCAATTTTTGTACAATATACATTTGTTAATTTTTGCGTATATTTAATCAAAATCCTTAGCTCTTGATTTCTTATAGTGCTTATTTCAATTAATCGGTGCTAATCATGAGGTGAGAGTTCGACACCCGGTTCTATCGCAAGAATATTTTAGAGCTGCCGCGGTGATAAATCAAACTCCAAACCGTAATGAAAGCGAACGGATCGCGTCGCGAGGAGAAGGGAGGAAAAAATATCACGGAAAAAATCAGGTGCGTCCCCCGGTCGGGTGCCGAGAGAAAAACAGTCGGGCGTCGTGGCGGTGGGCGGGGGTGGGCGGGGGTGGCGGTCGATGCGGGGCGGGCCGTGCGCGCGCTGACTCCGGCACTCGCACGCTCGGCGCTCGGCAGCACTCGGGCTACTCGGCACTCGGCCGCGCCGCTTCTCTCGCGCCGACGCCGGCCGTGCCGCGCGCTCTCGTCACGTGTCCGCTCCGACTTTGTATGTCCAAAGTGCTGAAGTCAGTGCTCCCGATCGCAACCGCGCGAGTGCTCCCGCAGCCGATCTCCGAGACGGACCCGACCCGTACGCCGCTCAGGGTTAGTACGCCAGGAGTTTCTTTGGCGCCCGTGTTCGAGATTACCGTCGCCGTCTGTGATCGATAGCGCGCGTTGCGAAAAGTTTATTTCGGGAGAGTAAAGTTTGTCGAGTGGAGTGCGCGTCTCGGATGCACTTCGCCCGGCCGCGAGTGGCTGCCGTCGGCCGTGTGGCGCCGTTGTGTCGCTCTCCGATCTCCGCTCACGGCCTTCGCTAAAAACAACAAACAGATTAATCGACCTGCCCGTGCGAAAGCCCTGAGTGTGAATCTCGGCTCGTTTCTATTTCCTTTGGACTAAACCGATTCGTCGGAGAACGACCGTAATGTTTTTTATTTACGTTTCTAATGCGATAAAATAAAAGTTGCTACATTAATAGCTAGAAATAAGATCGTAGAATCGCATGTAACAGTGATATTAACTGACGGTTTAAGTTTACGTACTTTTCTTTACATTACGTCGTTAGGTTATTTATAAGATATTTAATTTAAAGAATTAAAATCTTGTATGAACGAGTGTTTATTCTTCTTAAATAATTTAAATACGGCTAAAAAATATTATAACTATATTACAGTTTTTAAATCCTAAATGAAATAATATATTTTAATTTAGAATATATATATTGGTTATAAATAAATGAAATTGAAATTGTGTAATAAAATGCCATAAAACTAAATTGGAAATCTGGTTGTAAATTTATTTTACTCAAAAAATATATATTTATTGGTAAAAATAATTGCGTGAAACATTTTTTTTTGTGGTGTGAATATAAAAATAATATTTAAAGAAGGTCGCAGTAATCCAAGTAAGGTACTCTTTCATTCCTTTATAACATAGGCGACCTGTAGCTGTTGCTGTTGTTTTGTACTCGTTCATACAATAAGATATCGCAGCAAAATAGTTTTTATTTAGATTAAACAATATTTTCGAAATAATTTAGTAAAAGGTGTGTGTAAATTATTGAAATTTACATTACAAATTTTATTGCAAAAGGTATCATATTTATAAATATTATATTATTGAGGTTATAACACATTTTATTCAATAACTATGCGACACCGATATTTGACTAATAAGTAATAGTTTAATATTTTTTGTAATAAATCTCTACCAAAATACCTATAATTATATTTAAAGACAGTAGTGACATTAGTAATTCATTTAGTATATTTTTATAACAGCTTTAATACTTATCAATTGTAATATAACAATCCTTACAAGAAGTTTTAGAAATAAAACTATATTTAAAAAAATATATAGTATAAAACTAAGAAATGCTATGAAATTATCAAATCCATAAATAATTTGGTATGGAATAAGCGAAAAGGATAATTCCTCAATTGAATAATAAAATAATGTACTGGATTGAATGTCGAACCACAGATAAAATTATTATATACTTGTATTTATAGAATTGCGGCGCTTCTAATACTTGTTTTGCGTGACTACTCATAAATAGTCAATCAAAAAACAAACACATTTTTTTTTGTGTTAGACGCAATATTAAGAAGTTATATTAATTTAGCGACGGATTGTACCAAAAGTTGTGGTTTAAATTGTTTATTAGTACTTTACTGAGTTCATTATAATATTTCGCAATAATTGTAATAATAATTATTGCCAGTTTGTTGAAAAGTACTTATATGTTGAGCATTAAATAATATAGAAAAAGTTTCAAAATACTGTAAGGAAATTTGAACTACGAACAATATTAATTTAAAATCTATTGTTTTCCATATCAAGTATACGATAGATCCATATGGAAGTATTTATTTTATAATTCATACATATATCATTTATTTAAATTAAGATAAGTGAAAATAAAATTTTGAGGTACTAATCTTAAAAATATAAAAATACTATTGTATTTCTACCTTATTAACAAATAATTCTAATCCTTATTGTTGTTATATTTATATTTATGATTCAATGCCAAACATAAATACTGTGAAGATATTAAATCTTGATAAAGACAAGTAATAATTTTATCTATAGATTTTCTTTTATTGTTTAACAGATCGTGAACAAATATTAAAAAGACTCTAAAAAAATATTTCGTCTATTTTTAAGTTTAAATAAAGCAGAGCGTGATTTAGATATTACTAGCAAATGAGAAAGAAGGGTTTGCATTAGGATAGATTATATATATAATTTGTACTCTCCTTGTCCAATTTCTTCAGCATTATGATATTGTTTCGAACAGATCAGGATACATTATAGTACCGTATGCGTTCCAGAAAATATAGAAGCACTTGCTTTTACTTACCATCTCTAATCTAAATAAAATTTGAGGATATTCGAGAATAGTATTAGTAATATGGAATGGTCGGTATTACCGCTGTGCGACCTATAAAAGCACGCATAGACGCGGGGATGGTCGTCGCTGTATACGAGTAGCCAAAGAATGGTATGGTTAAACCTTCAAGACTGCCGAGGCGTCGAGAACAGATATCATCTTTGACGTATACACGCACTCTAGCCCGCAGCGTAAATGCGTGTTCCAATTTGTACCCCGGGTAGGAGCGGTGTAAGGTGTCAGCCGGAGAAGATATCTGCGTGAGAAAACGGTGAGAAAAAGCAATGCCAGCTTCATCGTCTCGAGATATAGCATTGTAATCTTTTACCAAAACTAATAACTTGTGCATCTTACAAATTATTGCCTCGGCTAAGTATTAAACCCTCGATCTTGATGTTGTAGGCAGGCACTCAGACGATATAACTAAGCATCTGTTGCATCCCATTGTTTTACAGTTATTTGTTTATAATAATCATACTTATTTTAAGCATATATAGTAGAATGAAATAATTTTAACTAGTATTGTCTTACCTTGACTCTACGAGCAAGGGAGTGAGAAAGGGCCAATCATGGGATTTATTGACTAAAACTTTGTAAACATACAAAATTCATTAAAATCAGTTGATTCTATTATAATTGCACTATTTAACAATAGTATGAAACAAATAAATACAGATAAATGATAATCTCATTTGAATGAATTGGAAACAACGCTATGTATTTGTTTGCAAACCTTTTTTTTGTAATATTCTCCCGTTCAGCAAAGGGCAAAAAGCTCATCAGCCATGACCGTGATAAAAATTCTTTCATTTAAGTGGTTAAACCATTTTGTTTGGAATCATGTGGGGTGGGTGTGGGGTTAACTTTATTTTAATTGCCTTAACAACGTATGTATGATACACGTACGATATTTTTGCGAAACTGCACTACTTTTCGAATGATTCATTCACCTTCTTTTATCACAAATACTAGAAAGGTACTAAAATTTTCGACGCATACCTATAATACCTAATTATATAGTACAAATATGTATCTTTTCTTAGAATTCTTATCGTGTATGATGTTTTAATTCAAAAACTCACGGCATTTAAAAATATAGTTGGTTATATTAATTTTCAAAAATGAAACTGTGCAGTGCAGTTTAAATAATGGCAAAATTTTGTCAACTTTATGAAGATATATGTATGCAAATGTATAATCTTTGAATAAAATCAGGTAATATATTTACAAGATATTAAGTCAGTAATTACATTGCGACAGATTATTAGCAATTATTTTGTTAACGGTCTCTATATTGTAACACCATTCCGCATTTTAAATATTGTTATAATTCCGTGTAAATAAATATTTTATTAATTTGACATAGTCTTGAATACTCAAAGACAACTATAGATTAACTGTTAAAACTTTACTGATACTAACAGCAATACGATGTTCTTGTCTACAGCACAGAGACAACATGGCTAATGATCGAAGAGCGAGAATGATGATAGATGAAACTTGAATGTAAGGCAAGGCTCATTCAGTTGTGATTTTTATAGATATAATATATTGTGTCCCCGGGTCCGATTTCTTCATTTCGAGTGTACATAATCGATCTAAGTTTCTACTCCAGTTACACTTAAGTTTCTATCCGGTACGTTTAGTGTATAAAATCATTTTGATAGAATCTCAATTTCTAAAATGAAGAAAAAGAACTCTTCAATGAATGTCAATTGTAATCCATTTGACGACCTTTAATTAAATGAAACAAAACTATTACAGCCTCAAGCTGTTTGTCGAAGTAATAGTGGTTGTTCTTGTTGTAATTACTTGTAGTTTGTTTAGAAGCTTATTATTATAGCGTGCCTACTGCTTCCCTAGGGAAGCACGGGTTGTGGCTCGCTTTATTAATTCACGGCTCTTCATACTTGCATTGCTTAAGCCGTGATACCTTCATCATCTTATCCTATGAGTACTTTCTTTTAAACTAATTTTATTACAAACTTCACTTACATTTTACTTTGAAATAAATATATATTATAAATGATTGAAAAAAAAAATTAAACATTGATTGGTCTTAATTTTCAAATTCTAATTTCTTGCAACTTCCACTTATTATCACTTAAAAAGTTAACACATTCCTTCCAGCTCCATTTAAAATTTTATAATTTTTTCTAGCACGCTATTATCATGAAAATACTTTATTTACACTAAATAACAATTGATTGAAAATTTTACACATTATTTAAGCCATCGCTTAACACTCAGATCACCATTAATAGAGATTATAAAGAAAACATACCTCTGTTTATTCTCATAGCTGTTATTCCTTATGGATTGGAATTATGTCATAACTCGTTTATCTTACCGAAGTGGAATATTTTAGTTATATATAATTATATAAAATTGTAGAAAGATCATTATTGACAACTTTATTCACAGTTACGACATGCTTGAGCATAATTTATATTATCAAAGTGTAGATGCATTATGAAAATGGAATATTAGATCATAGATCTATGTATGTTATTCTCACATTAAACGTGCAATAACAAAAAATTAAATAAAGCATATACATACATCTATTATGTAGATTATTTAAAATGATAGTATTTTTTTTAAACTTAAATAAATACTTACATAAACAGCAAAAATAAATTGCGTGTTTTTTGCGTAATGTGCGTCGTTTTTGTCTTATAATTTCTGCCGGAAGCATTGCTTGCAAAAATAGTGAATGTCCTAAAATAAAAAAAATCAACTGAGGCATAAATCATGATGAAACAAGTTAAATTTGTTATTTAAAATGAAAAGTAGTACTATTATAAAAAAGCTTTAAAATTAACTGTAATTAAAATTTTATTCATAGTTAATATTCTTAAATATCAATAAACCACTGTCCTTATTGTTTGTCTTTCAAAACGGAACAGAAATTAATACTAAAATAAAGTACCGTCTGTTAACATGGAAGTTTTTGTGGATTACGAAGAGATTAAGACAGAGTTAAAAACGAAATAAGTAGGCATGAAACCTTCTCAGATAATAATAATAATAATATGAATAAAACAACAACAAACAACCTTTGTTCTCTTCCCTGTAGGCCCCAGTTACCCCACAATAATGAAAGGGTATACAAGCATTGTCCGCTGTGTTCCTCTACTGTGGGTAGACGAATATCATATGACCTTTGATGAAGGTTTCGTCACAAATAGAATACTCATCACTGTGTATCTGGTGACACTATAATTATAACTTTCAATTTGCAATATTTCTTGTACATCGGCCGTTTATGAATCTAGTGAACGCTTTAAATAAGTCGTTATACTTTTGATTAAATTAGATTTACGATAAAATAATAAAGAAATCATCAAAATCTTTAATTAAAATATAATTAAAGGCGGTAATATAATTCCTACACATTTTTTTCAATACTAAAATCGTTATAGCTCAAGCACCTCAGGCTAAACTTTCATTCTTATGTAGATTCAATACTCACAGCTCTACAACTTTCTCTATGCTCATAGCACATTAATTACACAATAACTGCTGGCGGGAGAAGCCCAATAGGACTTGTATTAAATACAGACGTGTGTATTTACGATCAACCCTTTCATTAAATAGGTATTAGGGTGAGAGATAAGTCCATACAATAAATACTTGTTCATACAAGTAAGGATTTTGGAATAAATTTGTGTATGCACATAAGTTCGAGCAGTTCAAACTACTCTGAGACGTAAATTCAGTCGGGTATTTCAGTTGCGGTCTTGACGCTTTATAGTTGCTCACGAATTGATAATGTCAATTTCATAGAATCATTTTGACATTATCCATACCTCTTTTAAAGGTGTTTAAAATGTAAACAAGGCACACCAGGCTTGAACTATAAATATAAGAATATATGTTATATTAATAATAAATTTATTTGTTGATCATAGGTAGCACATATATAACTATTAATATTTACAGAAATCTCATATGATGTACCATTATTGGCATATAAGTTTCCAAATTATATTATAAAATAGAAATTATAAATTTATATTAAGGGTTACAGTTTATTTGTGTTAATAGCATGATTACATTTTAAACAGGTTATTTGTATAACTCATATTACAACATTAAAGCGAACAGGTATGTTCAACCTATTACTGTACAATATTATAACACGTTAGAACTGTTCATCCTTTCGGGCGCAAATTTCTTTAGTAATACGTTAATTTAGCTGTAACATACGATAGACGCTGGTCTCTTGTTTTGTTTTGCATTTACAAAGAGCAATCGATTTTAAAGCTCGCTGGATTGAAAATTATATGAGGAGCTTTAGAGAACGGACGGCTGTGGGTGCGGGTGCGGCGCTCGTGAGCCGCCAATGCGCTTGTCTTTCGGTTCAGTGGGCTTTCTTTAAATTGGCGACGGCTTCGCCGCTAGCCGCTCTGCTTATTGCATCTCCCCGCCCGCAGCGTCGCGACGTCCACGATATTGCCTCCATTCGACCTTTAAGCAAATAGAATTTCCCAGTCTGTAAATAGGATAGTATGATAGGTAAAATTTTGGCGTAGTTTCACGTCGTTAACAAAAAATGGTAGAAAATCAATTCATATCGACAGTACTCGTCGATTTTATAATCGCCTGCGGCGTCTTACGTACATGGATAAAATAGCTTTTCTGGTATATTTGTGCGTGATGCGGAGTAATCCTTCAGCATTTGCCGGGAAATAGTCTCGTTATCGGTCTCCAGACATCCTTTATTCATATTTGTGCTTCTCTAGCTCAGGAAGGTCGTTCGTCATGGCGAATATAGCCTTATCTACTTCTTATTGTGACGAGTGAACGCCAAAAATGTTGCGTGCCGGGGGGATTTACATCATGGGTTCTATCAAAAAATAACGAGGCCGACCTCCCACGCCGATGCGCCGTCTGTTATCGTGTCGTAATCTATTGGAAGGCATTCATGGACAATCTTTAGAATTTTGCGGCATTACAAAGTTCATATATAAATACTTATTCTTATACATCAAACTATAATATACGGAACGGTCAATGAAATATAAAACACAGCTATTGAGCGTTAATTTAAAAATAGAAAAGCCATCCACGAAAACCAATAATATCTTTATATCACGAAAATGGTTGAGTTAATAGGCGGAAAGAACTCCCATCTGCAGTATCTGTGCGAAGAGGCCGGTGGTTTTAAGCCCATTTTCGTCAGCACGAGGAGGCATCACGAATTCTACTCACGATCTGTACCACAGTTTATTGTAATTTACAAAACTGACGGAGGGTTTGTTCAGATCTTTTCGTACACTTTTATTTTGAGGTTCTGCCCCTTGCCGACATTGTCGGATTTTAGGATTAAGTTTTGTCCATGAATTCTAGGTCATCAGATATAAAATTAGTCATTTATTTTAACTTAAACATTAATACTGCCCAAGTTAAAGGAATACTTAGTATCTTAAAACTCTGATTAATTTTTTTTAGCTCCTATGTCTGGTTTAAAAAAAAAGGAAATGGTTTTATTGATATTTGAGTATAAAGTAAAGTATATAAAGCAACTTGCATTAATTAATGTATATTCATTGATAAAAGTTCTCAAGGTAATAAAAAATAATTTCAAACATTGATATGCTGCAATATTGTTAAACCAACAAGCTAAAAAAATATAAATAAGAATATTAATATAAATTTCTGTATATCACTGGATGACACTGTAATTTAAATTCAATACTCGTAATATTGCGGTCTACCTGTTAACGCAATGCAGTCCAAAACCCAGCAGCTTAACATTAAAAGTCCAAACCACAATTCTGAAAAGTTAAATCAAAATCAATCATTCTCAATAAATGCTATTAATCTTAAATTTATCATACATAAATGACTTGTAAAGTAAAGTGATATGCAAAAAAAGAATAAAGGAGAAAAATAAAATGTATTATAGAGTTGTATTTTACAAATTCTATAACAGTATTGAGTTGTGTGAGTGGGTAAAGCGACGGGGCTAGACGATGCTCGGTATAGACTCATATCAATCACTATTGCTGTGAGGCGGCCCGATCCCTTGGCACTTGGCCTAGATCCGAAATTACACAAATTTACGTAGTGGGTCTAACCGCTAGCGTTAGGCGGGCACAGGGATTAGGCGCTCAAGAGAAGCTTAACATTGGATACACGAAGCTCCAATACCACGCCTAACCGATGCTGAACCTATGCGTTATTCCTATGTATTCTTTTTCTAATTAACTTTTATTATTTCTAACATATTTCAAAATCAAATTTAGTGGCAGCTTAGATAAGTATTTAATAGATAAATTAATAAGTTGAAAAGCTTCAATAAACAAGCTTTAGCTCGTCAATGCTAAGAGCCATCAACAGTGACTGTCTACTTTAGTGGAAGTTACAACTAAGAAGGATTTGTGTTCGACTCACGCTTTTACTGAAGGATTAAATATAAATATCATATTGACATCCTGCTTTGACAAACCTTAATTGACTTCGAAATGTAATACAAAAGTGGTATGATTATAATATAATCTAAGTTTTATTTAACTTTCATAAATATTTGCACGTGTACATTACAGTGTGATATTACGCTACTATGTCTTTAATGGCTGTTTAATAATTTTTCTTTAATATCTACATCAAACATTCAAATGTGTTTCAATAAATTTAAAACAAATACTCATTTGAAAGAAACCGATATTCGTTTCGACATCAATTTTTGAAATTGGATTGAATTGGTATCTACGACCAATGTTTTACTTAAGTATTAATTAATTTAATAGTTCTTCCCTATTCTTCTTCCTTTATTTAACTGTTAAAACATAAAATAATATATTAAAAGTATATTTCCGTCACATTTACCGTCTTGCGTCAATCTACCGATTTTTCTTCCCTGGCTCGTTGTACAACTAACACACGTATAATACCCTTTCATTTATAACTCCCGTCGCGGTTCTTGATATAGGCTCGCTCTTAATTCCGACTTAATTAGTGTCACGCAAGTTCCGTAATCCTAGGCTCGTGAATTGTACGACCGTTCTTAAAATGGAGATTAGTGCGGCAAATATCTCGAACTACGCTATCCGCTCGTTCATTAAGTCACTAATATACTTGATTTTGGCAACAGAAAATATGTGTATCATTTAAACTTTAATTATAGTTATTATATAGTAGTCATATCCTCCTAAATCCGTCTTCTAAACTATCTAACTATATACTAAATATCGGCCTACCCCATGGCTATATCGAAATCGACGGATGAACAAAACTGAGTAAATTAATCTATGACTCTTGATAATGCATCTTATATATATAAATATGCAGTACAATCATGAGTTATATTACTTGAAATTTTAGTTCCGTAAACCTCTATTTTCCGCTCTCAATAAAAATATATCAACGCAAAGAGTCGCCAGCAACTAAGTATTCCAAAAGAACTGAACATAAATACACTATTTTGTGTACAGAACTCCTTCTGCGGTCGCGTATAACGGATGTGTAGGAAAACGCTTGCATACTGAGTAGGCGTGCCTAAAAGACACTGCGGACTTTTGTCTACCTATAGTAGATTACACTAAACTTTAGCATGCCACCTAAATCTGTAACAAATAATTAGAACTGTAATATTAGGTTGCTAGTTTTAAGGTAAATTTTGAATTCGCAGTTTAAGTTAAGATTGAGCAATTAATAAAACAAGGATGTATACTATTGTAATACTTCAGTAGTTTCTGTTAATCCTTTTTTAAATTTTTGTTATTTTTCACTAACAAACAGTTTTATCATAAAAATGCTAGGTAAAAATAACGTCTCAGCTTGCTCTCTTTACTCCTTGTCAATCTAATTAAAATATTTTCATTATAATTAACTATAACAGCGAACGTCACTAAATTTATTTTGGGTATGCCCCTCAACACGTCAGTCGACAAATTAGTTAACGTTACACGGATTTATTCGTATCAATTTACGAGCGATTTTATTTTTAACGAGACATCAAACATTATCGAGTCTCGCTAGAAGTTGCTCAAGCGCCTGTTTACAAATAAGAAACGTCGGATAGACGAGTGCGTAATAAATTTTATAACACAGCATCGATTCTGATTCGAATGTAATAATAATATATCGGTTCGAATATTGGAATGTTTCGGTGCGCTCGGCCTGCGTCTTAAAATAAACCCTCATCAAAGACAAGCAGGTTTGCATCTGTAAATCCATTTCAACGTGGCTTGTCCGCATTATAAATTGGATGTTTCTATATGTATGCTAGTTTGTTTGTATGCCAGTTGTATAGAACGGACGACCGACGCGTCCTGTGACCCCGCGATTCTATCTCGTGTCGCACCGCATTCGTTTGCGTTTTCTATTAACGTGTCCGAGATACTATTAGGCCAGCTAGATGGATCTCGTAATTTGATTTTGTACACATTCGCTAAATTAGAGGATAACTAATAGAATCCGCAAACAAAGATGTGTAGCTAAGTTCTTTCACGCTAACTGATAATAATTGCAAAGTAATTGAACTTATGTTTGTATAGGAAGTAACCATGTGGTGACAGCAATTATACAAAAGAGCAGTTCATTTTATATAATAGTGGTAATTAACAGATTTAAATATATAACAAAAAAAACGTTATTCTTACTAATAATATTGTTATAATGTTTAAAAAGACGATAGAATTGAATATTTATTAGTAAATTATAAATATTCGATAATATATAATAATGTAAATATAATAATGTAGAACTTTACGAATCCATAATGGTATTATGTTTGTATTGACATACAGTTATTAAATTGCGAAAGTATATTAATATAATTTAAAATTACTTTTCGAACAACCCGGTAGTCAAAAATTATGCAATTAGTAACGTTTTTATAATTTGTTGTATATGATAATTCATGTCAGATTGTATTTGATGAAACGTGGCGCGAGCCGGGCTCGCTGAGCACTCTAGACGACCGTACTGCATAGATTTGCATTTTACGGTTTTGATACGTGAGCGAATATTCAGTGCGGTGTCGGCGTAGGTATCTTTTCAATTCGACGCGGCGAGCACCGAGTACCGCTCGAGGGCGCTTGAGTGGCGGCGCGTGCTCGAGTGTCGGCCGCCATGCGCCTGCGCAAGCACGCCCTACCTACCCACCCTTCCTTCTGACCCGCACATACCTCGCCAGAAGGTTATTACAATTAACTGCAACCCCGACTTAAGCCTCAATTTGGCACTAGCAACGACGTCGCCAAATAAGAAAACTTTTTGTTAAAATAATGATTTCAGTTTTTCTATTTTGTACGGTTTAATGGGTGTAAAATGGTTTCAAATAAAAACTTTCGGAAACAATAATTTAAATTTGTATTTAAATTAATTAGATAATATTAATAACTACATTAATATTACATATATACATATTTCAATTTCAATTGAGACCTGAACAGGTACTTCGGAACTGTGCTTCGAACAAAAGAGAACTTTGTGGAAAACTAAGCCGTAGTTAGTGCTACGCAAGACAAATAATTGAAAACACTACTAAAATTGTAGATTTTCGTTAGTCGTTGCTAGATGCCGTCGGAACTGTAGTTAGTGCAAGTACTAGAGTATTTAACTAGCTTTATGTCGTGCCACTCATAAAATTCCATTCGTCTGTCTTTCACGTTGCTGTTCTACTGCTCTTTTATTCAATCCACAAAAAGCAATAGAGAATTTAAAATGTATTAAAGATGTATCTGTATTTTTATTTAAATTAGTACTAGAACTTTGACTTATTAATCATTAAAAATAGGCAATTAATATTTACAATCATATGTATTATAAATTTTACTCTTTATAAGCAAACATTTGTAACAAAGGAGCATGTAATTTGTTTTTTTATAAAGATCTAGCCTTACTAACATTCCTGTTAACCATTCCAACTAAGCTTAAATACTTCTACTAGGAGATGGTTGACCAAAATGGTAAAATTGTGTATTCGTACCTACGACTTTAAGTCTCGAAGACCGTATCCTAAACCGGCTTTAGTCGTTTAAAATGTATGGAAAATTATCAGTGAGATGGACACTTCTACTATGCACAATGACGATTCCAGATTAAGTTACGTTGTTACCCCAGCGGGATAAGATATTATGCGTCTTATTTACCAGTTTTTTTTTAAATATTCTGTTCGACCTATATATTTTTCTATTATTAATTACTTATTACTTCATGTTTTATCTTAAACTTTTATCTTAAAGTTTAGGTAACGTATGTGCATGCAATTCTCTCAAAAAACTTCATGTCAAATATTTCACTAAAAAAATCAAATATGCATGAAGTTTCTAAGCTTCATCCGTTTGCGTTCTGAATACCAAATCTTAAGAATAAACCTAAATCAAATACGAACATCATATGTAGAAAAGAACTAAATTTCCCATGCCCCTACATGACAATACAGACAAAAATATTCCAAGCTGTTCATCCATTACTCCTAGATTTTATGAAATCACATCACCTGCTTATTGGCTTCAACCGTTCAAGTATTTTCTGGTACTCTTTTATAGTCATTTGCAACAAAATAGATATAGCCTAACTTAAATAGAATGCATAATGCATTTGAAATTGATATAAAAATACGAATTGTATTTATATGATTAAAATACTACAGAGCTCATTGTGAAATCAAGTTTTTGAATATTTTATATATGATTAATGTAAAATGCGAAGTGGTCATTTTATTTCATATGATGTCCATTGTTAAAAATCTAAGAAGATTATAATTCTGTGTTGATGAATTAGAATGTGCCATTTGAGCACACTTATCCTTAGTGAAAGGTTATATTTGGCTTTGCATGTAAGTGGTTGTAAACTTTTATTTAGCTCACATCATGTTCAACTCTTTATAATTTTTTTAATAGTTGCTGTAGCCAGAATGATTAATAAAATATGAAAAGCCACACTTGAAAGTAACTTAATTAAATTAAAGTTACAAGCAACGTCTTGAAATGTTGTGTTATGGGATATGTTAATTATTGAATCAAATTTGAAATTCCATTTGCACTTCAATCCGACGTAAAGGATATAATTAACACATTTCTAACGTATTTCAGAGAAACAGCACATTTTCGCAAGTACCATGTGAGTAAGTACATACCTTTTGTATAATTAATCTGTGGGCAAACCCAGTTTAAGTTTAATCCTATAGCCTCTTGACACCGCACTACCACCCGGAGGGGAGCTTATTTTGTTCGTCAACATTATCGACCGATGTGGAGACGAAAACGTTCAACCCCCGCTACAAGTGTCATACTAAATCCTGCTATTACACGTATGTAGGATGGCTCATTTTACATTGTCTTTTTATAGGAACGTCGTTTTCTTTTACTACTAGGGATTCGGAAAAAAATACAGTTACAAGGCATAGAGTTCAGTCAGACGGCAATCATTCATAGGGATTGCATGTTTTGTAGGCATACTCCGACATAGTCGCTACTTGTTTTTGTAGTTTGTATTTATTTACTCTTACGAATGACGTACCTTACATTTTTTGTACATTGATGTGTGGAAAGAAAGATCAAAAGCCTTTTGAAACGCTTAGAAGTTGCTCAGTGATATTATAAGATATTTATATTCCGAGAGACAACTATTTTTACTGTTAATGGTTAAGAGAAAAATTATGGTAAGCGTTGTAAGAGTCTGTTGTTTTCATCTTTTATCAACTTATAAGTAACCTCAATTTTTTGTAAAATTTAATCTAAAATATTTCTATATATAATACATAAACTAAAATATATTTTAAGGCACGCCAATTACAATGTATTGAATTCGAAGTCCGTTTAAAATATGTCCGGTTGTCCAGTCCCTCGGGATATAAATGAATGCTCTTAGCAACCCCACGATGGCTTACAACATTTAGATCCTTATTACGCATTCTCGACATTTGCTTAATGTTTGAAAATTTGAAAGAACGAACCATGTTGATGGTACTCGAAACAAAATAATTGCTACGGTCGCGCGGTCCCGGTTTCGGCCTCCGCATTCATTATTCACTTTTTATTTCGCCCTCCCCTCGGCTTATAATTTGACTCGAAACATAAAATCAAGTTTTATTTGATTACGCGTAGCAAAAAGTAAAACTCGAAATATATCTTTTATCTTGCACTTTTAATAGGGTATAAATCCTTACATTATGATTCGACTTACTTGGGAAGTAAACTTTTTCAGAGCTATCCGTAACCATTCATTACATATTATAAGAAATGAAAATATTCATTCATTGTCATAAACTATTTCCAAGTACATTTTCTACTCTTATGTTGGAATTTTGGAATCTGTCTGCATATTTTGAAACAAAGGCATCACAGTCAATCTTAACAATAGCCTAGGTTCTGTATAACCATAGTTTTTCGCATTTACTAAGAAGGGGAAGTAAGTGACAAGGCATCTCAACATCACGCTTTCATCCACTCGCTGGGTGCGACTGCACAAAAGAAATATGTAGGTATACTCATATACCTATTACTGTCGAACCCTTGCGAATATGGAGTCATTCCAATGTGTTTCGAATGGCTTTCGATGACAAGTGCGCCAAGCCATTTCTCTTTTTAGACGGCGAAATGTGCCTATTGTTTCGTGAGCACTCGTGTAACCATTCCTGAAGTAGCATATTCACATCTGGGCACATTTTATGTACTCGGTAAAATGATTATTTTGTCATGGAGGACGTGTAGTTATTTGTTCACGTATTATTTTTCATTTCCTGTTTACGTGCTACTTTAATTACTCATCGTAAATGTACCTGTAATACTTTTATTCGAATTGAAAAATGTAGCGTCTTTTGTTCTTGCACGGAGAAATGAATAGGCCAAAAATAAAAGGAGCAAATTATACAACCCAATTCAACAATTTATATGATTGTACGGAGCATCTTAAAATTTTTCATGGACTCATCATCACATCAATCAGTCGTTAATTATTCAGCTCACGATGTAATATAAAGTATGGTATATTGTTTCGTTAATTTTTTCGTATCCGTTAGTGCATTTTTTTTGGTTTAATGGTTAATAAAATTTAATGGTATGTTTAATACAAAATACACAATTTTATAATATAATGAAAAATATAGTAACAAAAAAAAGTCTCATACTATAATTTCTTTGATCGTGAGTTCTAGGTCTCCTCCGTTAATAGTTGATTCGATATAACACAAATATATTTATTGGTGCATAGTGGTGTTGTAAATTTAGTATTAAAAATGAATGTGCACGCTTTAACTCTTATGTGTGTGTGTGAGTATATGTTTATTACCACGTGTTGCATTTTCTGATGCAAGTGACTGCTACGGTTCATGACCCTCACATATTCGTCAAGGAAATACAATGCATTGCCTATTCCGAACCCCAATATGGTTGCCTCCTCATCATTAATGAGGACTCCGGTTTTTTTCATTCAATCAAAGTAACGACAAACTATTATTTTACGCTGGTATTTCGTAAAGCGTATTCTTAATGCGGCGGAGCCAATCTATTTGTACTATAATAACGTTCAATTTATGCTAGAATTAAGAAAAGTAAGCAACCCAATCAATTTTCCTTTTATCTAAATACCTTGAAGATAGTATTTACAGATAAGTCAAATTGTTCTCTCATAAAATGACTGAATACATGAAATCGCTCGTCAGCGATTTATATGCATCAATATATTAAGTCATTTCGGACTTTGATATAACAATGCACGGCTGAGCCAACTCCAGTTATTCTCGGAATTATCTAGTCTATAAAGCAACAGACAGCGTGCATCAGAACGAGATAGAGATTAATACTGTGCAAGTGTTGGAGAAGCCGAGAAGCAATAACGTTTCGTTAATGTCTGCCATTTAGAACGTACGCGGTTACTGTCTTGCGTCGCCTGACGTCGCACGCCGCAACGAAGTAGGTACTTATTTCACGTCGCATCTTAGTCTCCGACTGAACTAACGGGACTGGCAACCTAAGCCTGGTATCACCATTTGCTATCCCTACTGTCTCTGTATTGTTACAAATTACACAGATCTGTTGGCATACAGCCCCTGCGAGACCTAATGAGCTGTGAAAGAGATAAGGTGTGACACGAGAAGACGGGATCATTCCCTTATATTTGTGGAATGTTGATTGCGCTTTAGCCGTGTACGAGACATCTATCTGCTGCGATATCTCATAATATAAAAGTATAATAAATGCTAGTATGCTAGTCTACTTAACTGCCAACACTAAAGTGGATAATAAGGCACTTTCTCTTAAACAGATTTCAATGAGTATTAGAAATATTAAATATAGAGTACCGTGTCGCTAAATGTTTAAATAGTTTATGTGAAAAATATTTTTATAGATTAAACCTTTTGAATATTTTCAAATACTTTCCTACAAACGAAATAATACATAATATGTGAAGAATAATGAAAAAGTAGTTACTTCAAAGAGCGTATTTGTTCCCAAAGACAAAGACCAGGCGTGTAAACTAGAGGCTGTGGCCACACAAAAATGAAATGCAATGTCATCACTGGAGTTTGGTGGGTGACCTTTGTACTTACAGTCATGCGAAGTGCCATCTAAATGATTCCTCTCCGTAAATATTGATTATTATTGCTCAAATTGCCACTAACGTTTCTTATACAACTTCATAAAATAGTTAAAGAAAATAGATTTTTAAGATTTCATTACCACAACCATGTATCGTAACAATAATTATAAGTTCATGCTAACAATTACCTATATAAAGTATAACCTATAAATGTAGCTCATAAATTTATCTGTGTATATTCCCATTAAAATTATTAATACATACGTCTATCCGACATTCGAGATATTTTGTTTGTCAGTTTAACTAAATTGTAAATTCAAACGGACAAAATGTAGGATGTTTTCATTTTTCCGGTAGCAAAAATGTATCGCGTTATATCAGCATTGCGTCCACGTGAAAATTTAAAAAATTCAACGATGTAACATGTAGCTTGGAACTGGCGTATTATGAATTGAGTTAGGAGTAACTTGCGAGCCTGTTTGTCGCGTAAAGGGACACTGACGTCCGCGCTGGACTCGGACTCGTAATTGATGTGTGTAGCTTTTTGCCGTGCTGCGGCCGTTCAGTGTTTGCCCATGACCAAGTTAGGCTAAATTAAATTGTTGTATTTTTCACAGCGAAATGACCTCAACGAATAACAGAGTGCCGTTAACGAGTGAGCAGATAATGTCGTTTATTCGTGTGATGAACGCCGCCAGTGTTTACGATTATATATTTCAAATATGTTAATAATGAGCCACAAGGTCTCAATTTTATGGGTTTTTCTTTATTGCGAAAAGTAATTGTTTTCATTTACAATAACATATTCGATTATAAATTTCAAAAAGCAGCCCTACAAAAAGTGAGGTCCAATTTTTATGTCTGCTTTTTAAAGAAAATTATCTTTAGCCCCAATGATTTAACGAAAAACGAAATTGACTTTATTATAACGATTAAACGGAAAGTATGATTTCGCTATGATTATGAGGGTGAAAACTGGCAGTGATCATCAAATGGTAAGAGGCACATTGAACCTTAACATTAAGTGGCACAGGTCTAGTCTGGTGAAGTCTACGCTCCGTCCGTCTCATACCTTTATCCAAAACCCCGAAATCTCCCAGCTCGAATTGTGGACTCTAGAAGATGTGTACTCACTTCTTCTAGAAGATGGATCCAGTAGACGATATTAATGCGTTGAAGATCGAGGAAACTAGCCATGCTGTGGCTAAATTTTGCAAGATCCATCACAAAAATATATCCTAAAAACTCTGATCACACTCTAAATATGATGGATTCAAGATGTGAAATGAATCAGCAGTCTTCAACTCATATGTCAATCTACAGGCAACTTAATAAGCAGATCTCTAAATCTATGATGCGAGATTTAAGAAATTTCAAGACAACTCGTAGTGAGGAGGAATCCAAAGTCTTTTTCAGAGATCTATCTATCGGACAAAACCTGACAAATCGAACAAAACCTAACTAAGTTGAAGAATGAAAACGGGGTCATTGTCTCCTCAGACCAGAGATTTTGGTTCTATGGACGCAAGTGTGGGTAATGACCTAAAAGCAATGCTTGTCCGACACTATTCCAGTATATATCCCGGTGGTCATCCTAGACGAGATTAGGATGGCCCTCGAGCAGCCTAACTGTGCCAAGGTATCCGGAGAGAATGGAGTTACAGCAGTGCTGCTTAAAATTGGTGGGTCCCAAATCCAACCTCCACGACGGTGCTACGGCGGAGGCAAAAGTGTGCTAGTATTGTTCTTCAAGAAAAACACTCGTGAAGAATTATAGACCGATTCCTCTTCTGAGCCGTATCTCAGCGTATTAATTTCGAGAGTCATCACGAATCGTCTGGCTTCTAGTTTCGACGATTTCCAGCGTCCCTAACAAGCCACGTTTTGAAAAAGCTTTATTACTAAAGACCACACACATACTGTTCGGTAGATTATGCAGAACATCGAAGAATATAATATGCCTCTGCGTATGTAGACTTGATTGGAAAGCCTTTGATTCCATTGAAATTTTGACGGTGCTTCAGTCCATTCATTGAAACCTAATTGACTGTCGGTATATCGAAGTTCCGAGGTGTTTTGTACAAGGTTACGATGTCTGTCCGAGTACAGTCCAGTAGTATGACACCTATCCAACTGCAGAAAGGTATTAGACAGGATGATGTCGTATCGCCGATACTCTCAACTTCTGCAATGAAGTGGATGTTTTGCAGCTATTGGTCTGGATAAGATACGGTATTAAGGTCAATATCGAGTACGTCACCACGATTCGATGCCGACGATATAGTTTATTATCGCAGAATCGCTGAGGGACCATAGCACTATGCGTAATGACCTCAATAGTGTAAGGTAGCTTAAGATGGACAAGACGAGGATCATGTCTAACGTCCACCTATGTCACACCTATTCCGGTTGTAGTAAGGAGCACTATACTCGAAGTTTTGACGAGTTTACCTAGGGACAATAGTGCGGTTAGGTAATCCAACTTCAACCCTGAGCGATTAACGGATTCCACTCGAATGGGCAGCGTTCGGGAAACTGCGGCATATCTTATCGTCGATTGCGTCTCAATGCTTAAAGACAAAAGTCTTTTACCAAGCCGTGTTCCCAGAGCTGACCTACGGATCTGAGATATGGTATTTAACTGCTGGCCGTACGGATTGTATAATGTGGCAATCTGTAGGGGAGTAGTGTCTATATTCAGCAATGGGCTAGTGATGAGCTAAAATAATGGTTATGATTAATGTCTGTACTTATAAGAAAGTTAAAGTAGCTAGTATTAAATACTCTTAAAGCACCCGCTATCAAAATTTTACGTCATAAATTAGGATATGTAGGCCTGAAGTACCAGATTACGTAAATTGTTGGTATGGTATAACTGGTAAACAGCAATTAAATATTCGATAATAATTGATAAATTTACTACCAGGAAGCTACACAGAAATTATTTACTGAATGTTTCATCTTTGTTTTACAACAGTCTTAAATCCAAATGATTGAATGCATTTAGCCAATATTATTAATAGAAAACATAATTAATGCTTTACATAATATAGTTTCATTCTGAAGAACATATTCACGTAATATGTGAAGTTAAGGCAATAATTAATTCAGGCAATCACATAGTGAGTTCCAATTTAGAGTGAAGCAAAAATTGGATATGCGGTGAATAATAATTTTCCCTGTGGAATGTACTGCGTTGTCCACGTTTAAGGTAATTGCCAACAGTTTCGGCTGACGTGGCTGCCGGCTAACCTGACACTCGCTCCCACGGGACCACCCTTTACAATCCCATTAATGAATGCTCTTATTAAATTTTTATTTATTTTCCCCATATTGTTTGCCACAATAAAATTCATAAACAAGCCGGTATGATTAATGTTTATTCTCTGACATCTATTTTAAAAACGTACATGCAACAAAACCATTGAGAATCTACTGCATTTTCTGTATAGAAGCGAAATTACTTATTTAATTGATAAGTTTTAATGAGGTAGAAAGTATAGGAAGTTAAAGACCCCTCGATTTAAAAAGACGTGATAGAGGGAGCTGGGTAATGTTACCGTGCATGAGATTCACAGGGAAAGGTGGGTGGCTCGTGTAGAGGGGAGGGGACGCCACTTGGACACGTAGCGACCCCTCGTTCCGCACCTCCATGACACTTATTCATCATTTACGTATATTTTGAGTGTGATTTCATTTGGGATCGTCGCCGAACTCCGGACCCACTTATTCACTTATATTAGGAATTTAGGAATCCTATTTTATTCAATTTCCACAAAGATATTAACTTTAGCCATTCTTAGTAACAGGGTTTGGTTGCTATGTATGTATGTATGTAATGATATTTCTACCATATGCCAATTATTTGAAAGGACATGTATTTTATAACATAGCCCAACTAATAATAATGTATAAACTATACTTAAAAATAACATCAGTTATATATATTTAAATAGAAATATGTCCATTTTTGCTTCACGTAAATCTAAAATATCGTGTCTAACGATATTAATCTTTTTTAATAATTAATTAATTGTCACAGCTATCGAGTTTTAGTATGTGTATTAATTACTATATTGATCTTGGTTGATCACATTTCTGAAGAGAGATCCCATAATATAAACTTTCTTTGTTAGGTTGTCGCATGTATTTTGTCCCGTTATTAACTTGCATAAATATTCAGGAAGAAATTGCAATTGTACGTTGAGATTAGGTCGCACAGCGATATTGAACGACTAGGCTCTGATTGTAGTGTAACATCATCGTTGTAAACTAGATTGTGTTTTGATGTATCAATTGTTTTAGATTATGTAATTATTAACGTCTAGAATGAAGCGTCAGCTTGTTCCTAGCTGAACGGGTTGGCTTGATTGTGGAAGGACAATCCCCTTACAGAGTATGAGAGATAGATCCATTTTTGATAAAGAATTAAGTTTTAGTAAATAAAAATAATATTATATTTATAAATATAAACCAGTATAATATAGCAGCCGTTATCTTAAGAGTAATTGCGTCGGTAATATGATTTCTTTGAAATATATCCTCGTGTAACCTCTGCGCGGGAGGAATGTATAATGTATTAACGATAATTATTCTTACATTTGGACTGCTCACTGTGCTTTCCCTCTCTTCTCTTGTAATCGTTTTTACGTTAAGAGTTATGATGCATAATCTATGTTCAGTTTATTCTATTTATAGAACTTTTCGAGTGTTATAAATTTCAAGTTAACTTAAAGACAATATTGTACTAAGAATGTAAGAAAAATATGCCACATAATTTTTCTACTCCTACCTGTGGTATTGTAGGGATGGTTAATAGTGAAAACTTTTCACGAGTGTAGGCATAAGTCTCTTTATGACAAAGCAATAGATGTTTGAATTACAATCTAATGGTATTTTTTTTATTTCAGATGGTGACCAGGACAAAGAAAATTTTCGTCGGCGGGCTTTCAGCACCCACAACGCTTGAAGATGTAAAGAATTACTTTGAACAGTTTGGACCGGTAAGTATTTTTTTTTTCAATACGCAATTCACCGTGATTACCACGGTTATTTTAATAAGCAGATGGTTTTATTTGCAGCATTTCTACAAGATTATTGTGTTTAATGTTATGTAAATTAAGAATAAACATTTGTGATAAAATCACTAGTAACAAACGCTTAGGTACTCAGAGATTTTTTTTAGTTACTGCAAACATTTACAATTATCTTTATCGAAGTTAGATATGTAGTCACTGAGGCCTTATGTATTATTAGCAGTTTATTTTCTAGTACGTAGGCTAGGCGGGTATTTGTGGTACTTGAAAATAAATCAAAGCAAAGTGATATAATAAATCATTGATCCACATATATAAATCCCACTGCTGAACGTAGACCGCTTCTGTGTAGAGGGTGTTTGAGCCCACGCAGTTCCACTGCATACTAGCTAGATGTCATTATTTTTAAATTTATTTCTTAGATTAGGTATCCTTAGTTATTTTTCTTTACCGCCGATGACGTGGTAAATCAGCTCCTAAAATTGAAATCAACAATTTCAGCGCTAATGGCACCGGGGATCGAACTCGGTTTGATCGTCTCAACTCGGATGATACACATAGATTTATATAATTATTATTGCATATTATTTGGGTTCAAATTATACGAATTTAATACGAAATCTAGGAGAGCTTGACGCAAGTTACACACGAATATACAATAAAAATATATATAAAAGTCGCATGTTGAACATTGGCATTTTGTGTTTAAGCTCTAATATGTATGACATATTACGACATTATCAAATGCGTTATGCCCCGTCAACATGCTCCACGCAAAATATCAGCATTGAGAACGTAAATTCCACGAACTTCGCCGCCGGAATTAAATTTCCACTGAAGTTTTTAGAAAAGTATACGAGTAGTTATTATTAGGCAGCGTTAATTATTAACCGCCGTGAAAATGGTTCAAAACGTGATATTTAACATGATCCATTCTTGAAATAATCTGATCAATATGATAACTAGAAAGGTTGGTTAAAAAGGTTCCTATATTAGCTTAAAACTTTAAAACTCAAATATTTTAGATATTTGAGTTTTAAAGTTTTAAGCTAGTACATCTGCATAGTTGTTTATCTCGACGACCATTTCATAAAATACGTAACATGTTTAACACCTGATGTAAATAAAATCATGAAATATGCAAGTCTAACTTCTGTTTTGTCATGAAAATAAGGTATATACATACATACATATATAAGGTAATACTTACAATCACACAATTCACCTGCTTAAACTTATCTTTTATCCTTGAAGAAGAATTAAGATAGTAGCTTAGATAAAATAACTTTTCATCAGTAATATTGTCGATAGTTCCTTATCCTAAACTGCAACCTCGGAAGAGTTTGGTTTTCTCCGTTCCTATAATCAATACTTTTTCAGTTTGTGTTCAGGGCAACTAAAAACAAATAAGAGGAATATTAAATAGATAGGAGAGTAATCAGAAAGTGTGTTACAATTTGGTGCGTTATTTTAATTATTCTTAACGGTAAAAGAACGGTAACACTTGTATCTAGGCTGCGAAAAATGCTTAATTAGAAAACAATACCTCCAAAGAATAGTTATTGATCCTTATACTATAAATTTATCGACGTTTGATTGCGACAAATTTTCGCAAAATGAGTCTTCCTTCGACCTATTTCAGTTGAACTTCGTTTGGCAAAATGTACATGCCTGTAAGTCTGCGATAACTTTGGTCTTTGTCTGGCGGTCGCAACTCAGCGCAGGTGTCTTTCTACAAAAGTTTTGCAGTAATTAGCCCCGTATCTAGCATGGATGCGGACTAAGGAACTTTTCAGGATTCAGCATTGGCTACAGCCGGGGACTCATTGTGTTAGCTCTCAAAGTAATCGGCCCCAGCCAGCCGCCCGCGACGATCAAAACCTTTATTACCTATTATGAGAGTTTAGAATAAAGCCAAGGAGTTTTTCGGAGTGAATGTGATTGATGCCGAGCGAAGGAAATATCCCGGGAGAGATAAAAGGAATTTAATGAAGAGTCTTTAAGAATAATGATTAAGGGAATGGTTATTCCTTTTGGTCGGCGGTCTAATGATGGCTTCTTTTGAATTCCTTTTTATGTCTACGTAATATTGTGTAAGCGTAATTATACTAATTAAATACATAAATATTGAGCTAACCGAAGAGATTGGTCATTTTCAAAGTAAGTGCAGAGAGTTATTAAATCTAAAATTAGCATAAATTAATACATTTTATATGAAAGTTTGTTTACTCAAGACCTCATCCTTACAATATTTATATCTGAGAACAT
Organism: Teinopalpus imperialis; assembly: GCA_029286865.1. Taxonomy (NCBI): domain Eukaryota; kingdom Metazoa; phylum Arthropoda; class Insecta; order Lepidoptera; family Papilionidae; genus Teinopalpus; species Teinopalpus imperialis. The sequence goes on from JAGSMU010000016.1 coordinate 11,262,557, forward strand.
ATTGTATTATCAAAATAATCTCTTGAATATAAAACATTGTTTTCGTCTCGTTTCAATTATATATTATGTATATTAAAGTACGTCTTTGAAACGCGTGTGACATGAAACCAATTCAAACGTGTAACAGCACATAAGAAGCCTAAAGTGTAATTCAAACTGAGATAAATAAATTAATAGTTATTATTACATCCGAGAACGCACACCGGGAATTCTGATTACAAATTAATTCAATAACATTCAACCCGTGCACTGTGCTCCCTGCTCGGCTTCATTTCGTAAGGGTGTCACATTTTGAGCAAGTTTAATTAACAATCTAGTCGCTTTTGTAGGTGCCTTCATTAGTGTATTTGTGGATAAACATTGCGCAAACTCGGTGCTACTCCTTGTGTGCGTGTGCGTGGGACTTGCAAAAGTCGAGTAAAAGACTTTTAACCATCACTGTTACGTGACTCAAGCTTACATTTACGTTCAGACGTAGTTACTAAGGGTACGCCCGGTACCACGTAGTCACCACTTCCAGTCAGATTGTGCGTGCACCATGACTGCGAGCTGTCGATACCACCCTGGGTCTCTACGTGCGAGCTTTCCGAATGCAAACTGTCTCAGAATATCAAATGAGCCACTTAAATACCGTACACAATGACTACGCCCACCTGAAGCAAAGGCCGCGGGGACGCATGCACGCAACGCTGTCGTAAATGAAAGCCCGTCGGGTCGGGGCCGAAGGGTGGGCGAGGTTGAGCCCCGGTAACGATTTCCTTCAGATAATGGAGAATTTTCTGATGAAAGCTGCTCGACGGTGCCCTTTCAAGGATTTAGGAAACGTCGGATTTATGACCCGAACGGTCGGCGCAAATTTTGTTCGTCACGATATAACGGTATCTAAAGCATGTTTTAGAGACCTACACGTGACATTTTTATAAAGTATTTTCTATTGAAATAATTCTTGCATAGAACTAATGAAATTCGTCTTGTAATATTTGTATTGACCTAGGAAGATAAACTACCATCTTTGAGTGAAATTTGGCTTATAAAAAAATTAAGGCCCGCTACAGCAGTAATAGTAATGTGGAAGAGATAAAACACATATCACTTCTAAACAATCATAAGCTAAACCGTGGTAGCATAGTAGCCATCCTTTCCCGTCAGCATTTTTAAGATCACTGCAGGCCACATTGGTACTCCTAACAAGAGTAACCATGTTGTCCAGGCAAGTTGGCAAACGCAGCGGGTTAGACATTAATAAATTTATTGTAACTTTGTCGACATCATATTCTTAATGTGTACAGGATTAGATTCTCCATCGATGTCGCTAAGTCTGTATTCCTCCACCTAATTTTATATATGTATTTTCAAGGCAAAAGTGAATGTGTGGACCTTTTGGGTGTTTGTGCTTACCATTTACGGCCACGTCATCGATTGACGTGCCGGTCGCACAGGCTGTGGCCAAGTCTTGGCATTTTAATGAAAAATATGAAATGATTTTTCATCAAAATATACGATTCCACTTTTTATTATTTTCCATTTTCAATTAATATAACGTAAGAAAGTAAAGTACATACATAAGCACATACTTACTTTACTTATTATCCCTTCTATTTAAAGGATGAGTGGAAAAAGAAAATAAACGGAGGAGTTTATTTTTATTAACTCGAATATATAATATAGTTAGGAGACTTATTAAAGTTACTTTACATAAGCTACTTACAAACCATGTCGCTCATTACAAACTACGAACAGCTTTGTGCTTAGAAGGGCTCGTTTTTAATTATTTTGTCCCACAGACAGATAGAGCATTATGTAAAATTAATATGTAAATCATACTCAAATTCACTTGGAAGTCGAATGCCGCCTGTTGGAATCAAGATGTCGACTTAAAAATTAATTAGCTGAACGACCGATGTAATCTTCAAAGCCTATGTCGATTTAGGAGAATGTTGGTTTCCATTATTACCTTCAGTGTTTAGAGACAAGGTGTCGTTTTCAACGTTTATCACTTACGTCGTTCTTGCTACCAGGACCCATTCCCCACCGACGAAAAGCACACTTTGCCCTTAGAATTTTGCTTATATTTTTTTTCTCCGGTTTCTCATGAAAATGTATGTCGTCTTTATCTGTCTATCTGGTTCGTTAAAACGATCTTATATTTAATGTTAAGCAGACAACTTTATTCAGAGGAATTTTGGCCGAGATGTTTAAGCAGAAATTTCTTCATCGTGAATATTATTCTCAGATTTACGAGTATAAATGAGAGAAAAATAAGTGTAAACTTTTTGGTTGCGAAAAATATTTTGCGTCGTTCTTGACACCATGAAAATTAGTGTTAAATTTTCAATTTCCTTAAAATTCATATAAAGCGTTATATCTTGCATCTTCGCGCATATTACTTGAGGAAAACAAGAAGCTGCCAACGATAAAGTTTCCTAACCAATATAAGTTGGCAAGGGAACGTTCGCTAAACGTCGCACGCACTAGAGGGTGTCTATGAGAAAGTTCCGTTGCATGCTTGATTTGCTATTGTTTTAGCTATCGAACGAGTCCAAACACTGACCGTCTCCAGCTTTGTCGATAACTAAACCGCAAGACATGTGTTGCCTTCTGCAACGTTGCACAATTACTTGCTATCGTCTCAGCATTTGCTCTTAACTTAGTCGCTATTGACATGTTCTTGACTAAAAGTGCATTTCAGAATCTCGGCTAATTTTGAAAATTAAATAATACGTATAGATAGGAAATGTCTTGGTAGACATGCGGAAAACTTTCTACTTAATATATTTAATTGGCGGCGGTATTTCTTACGGATGTTGATATTTTTATAAATGTTTAACCAAAAATAATTAATAGTTGAAGGTAAAGCTTTTTCAAAATTTGAAAGTGAGCCTATGAAGAATCATACAAGTGAAATAAAAAGCCTCATCATCTAAGCCTCTCGATATTCCAACTGTTGAACGTTGGCCTCTAACACAGAAGGAAGGATCGGTAAGGTGAAGTGGTCTGGCTTGTAGAACTTTTGATGGGGCAAGATCTCTCTCCCTCTCCCTCTCTAGAGGACGTATTGGGAAAAAATAAATAAGAAAACTGATGTATTAGTATAATTGAAAAAAACAACAAAAACATTTATATATAAACAGTATATTAATTTTATAGTGTACCGACTAAAAAAAATGTAACTTAACAAACTATTTCTATTAATATACTAATAATAACAATTTGTCCGACTGGTAAAATTTTACTGCTATTTACAAGTTCAATTCAAATCTTCAAATTACAGTATCGTCGCTCCATCTAGTAAGCGATCCCCCATCATTGCAACCGCCAGACTGAAGTTGCCACTCAAGAATCTTTCTTCCCCATCGATTATAGTTACATACTAAAATCCTGTAAAATGTTAGTTACATTTAACCTTAACCATTACTGATAGCAATAATAGCCGAAACAATATAATAGCTACGGGAACATGTAGTTGCTATAATTCTCACAAACCGTCAACAAATTATCAGTATTTTGAACTCTTAGCCAACTGCGTCTTTAACCAAACATCGCTTACTGTCAGCGGCACTCGAACTGTGACTGAAGCGGGTCCGGAATTTGGCTTAGCTGCCCGTTAGGTACGATACCATCGGAGACCGTATATCAATCAGTTGTTACAACGCTCCGCGGTTGTCGTTTATCTTCGGGGCCGCTCGGATCTATCTGTCCAGATTCGTGCATTGTTCCGGCATTAAGCAGGGGCTGCCGAAACGGTAGATATTTGAAATGCCAGTGCAGTAGTAACGTTCTCGTTGCAACAGCACATTGACTTCCCGATAGCGTTTCCAATTTCCTGACATAAATTGCTTTAATTTTGTTATGCGCTGACGGATGATTGAATCCTACTGAGGCCCAAGCTGCTAAAAACATTCCAGTTACAACTTGTAATATTTTAGGAGCCATTACTTTTATACGAGTATTTCAAATATTTAATCATAAATAACTAAAGCAAATTTAGCTTTATTTTCTTTGCACTTATTTAATACAATGACACAACTTATAGAGTAAGAAGAGTAACTCTTCTTCTTAAGTTATGATGTTAAAAATTCTAGTGTTTTAGATATATTAAAAATTAAAGGTACGTTTTAAAAGTTCAGAGTATACGGCTATTTAAATATGTGGTTAAGGATTATAAATATATGACTCAAATGTAGAATTATAGTAATAAAAATTAAACAGTACCCTCATTAAAAATTTTCAAGCATGAAATTTCTTAATTGAGAGTCCTCTTTTATTTCAATGCAAAAAGTAGTAGTAGTAGTCCGAGCAGCCTTGAAGTACCGATATAAAAGACTAATAACTAACTACACTCTCGAACTGTTTTCAGTTCCACATAATTATTCGTCAAAAGGCTTTAGATATTTTTCGTCATTACAATGTTTTCTGTTAATAAAAGTATAAAAAGAAATCAATCAGAGTCCGATGAAGTGAAATAAATTTATTTTCATCCAAAATATCTATATTTGTGGGACACTAGCGCGCACTGAAAGTAGCAGAAATAAACAAAAATTATTACAAAATATGTTTCCTTTGTAGAAACAATTCAGCGGACAATGAATTGAGACGTGTACTTCGTAGACGGAAACAAATTTGTGCCCTATCATTGTCACAGGACGGTTTATATTTCCACGAATGAAATAAAATCGGAATGCGGTGGAACAATGATGTAATAGTTTTCTCGGCCAGAGGGAAGGTGAGGGAGGTGTGAGGGAGCTCCGGATAAACGTACCCCCCGGGCGAACGATTTGTATTAGCCGTCTAGTACTGTACTCGTAATTGTCGACGCTCCCGGCTACGTCGCGATGCGTCGTGCACTCAAACATGTAAGAGGGGTGAATCCGAAAAAAGTAATGAGAGAATCTTGAATCGATAGCCCGGATAAATGTTTTTTTTTTCAACCACTCCATTTCATTCTATTTCTATTTTAAAAAGTTACGTTTACTATTTTGATTTCAGAAATACTTCTCCCATTTCAAGAATAAGTAATTTCAGTATTTCAAATATAGTTTAATAATGTTATATTCTAAAAAGTCAGTCAGCCTGTAAAAACGTGTTCACGCTTCATCTATCAAATCCTGTTACTATGCTGGGTTCGATGGAACGATATAAGCCGATTATTTATATGAAAAATAGGAAATCAAGATAAATCTCCAAATAGAAAAAAAAACAGAAAGCGTTCAATATATTTTTGTTTTACGCATTTAAAAAAGGCTTACGAATATCTTTTTCTCTATTGATACATTGAGTAACATATAAGTAAAAAAAATATCCGAATGTGTACTTATTACGTTTCATTTATCTCCATCTTCCAATTTTACGAGAGGATTGCCTTTGAAATGAGAAAATCAACGTAGACATTTGAATCAACTCACAACATTGAAGTCATCTTATTCAAAGCTTCTACGGAATCGAATAAAATTCGTTTTACGCGTGTGTGAATACTTCCTCTAAGTAGACTACGTGGACTCGGCCCATAAGCTTGTAAATCTGAATTGAGGCAGACTAGATTATTTTACTCAACATTTCTACATTCCGATGTTAATTAAAACATTTTAATATTTCCAATCCTACCATGTCATACAACTTTTCAGATCAACTTTTCCTATTTAGAAAACACGACTTTGCATGTGGATCGAGCTGTTAAATTATTCTTAAATTTTGATTGCTTCGTAGAAATCTGCCCAGAACACTGCGAAGGGACCTTTCAGTTTTTTTCTAAGGCAATTAAGTATGCTAATTTACTTTTTTCATAATGGATTCGTGGTTATACAAAGAAAGGGGGTTTAATAATATATATTCTTGGATTGAGAAAAAGAAAGTTTAATAAAACGTAAGATATAATGATCCATAGAACATCTGTTAGTTATTAATGCTTTATGTACGGTCCCTCTGAGGACAATAATTTGACATGCAAGTTGTATTAAGCGAGAACATGAGTACTATACATATTTATCTCCTGTAATGGAGTAATCCAACTAAAGTACTTATGATTTGTGTACATATTACATGACACATAATATTTCTTATAATATGTAGTATATTGATTTTTTTAAATCCTTGATGAACTCAGTCTTCGAGCGCTCGTGTTTATTGCCACAATACGCAAGCAAATCGAGTTCAATTCCCTGATTTCTGCTTATTTACCACGTGCAAGGTGATTACTTTACTTTTTATACTAACGATTGAGGTATCGTGACTAGTAGGAAGGTCTAAGTTACTTAAATAAGTTATGTAAACATATGTATTAAACTATTCGATTGTAGTCCAATTATGTGATTCCCATATGAAAAATTTACTCGTAGTCACATGTAATAAATTGAAGTTATGAATAACTTCGATGACTGCAGTGTTTAGGGATAAACAAACAAGCAAGCAATAGGCGTTGAATATGCTGTAGTCAGTAAAACCTGTAGATCCATGATGATATCTATAAGGAAATGGGGAAAAATAACAATAGGATCGAGCGGGCGGTGACAATTCAAACTGTCAAATAATTCAAGGTGCCACACAACGTATCTTACAATCAGCGAGATCTACCACCGTTTCGAGCGCGACTCCGTATGTTTTTTTCTATCCATTTGGTTTCTTTATTTTTCGTTTCTCCTTATAAATATAAGAGCTCGATATCTCTGTTCGTATTCCCAAGATAAAAAGGTATTTTTCACCTACGAAGTCGGCAGAGCCAAAGCGCCGCGTAGCGGCTAAACTGTATTCGCTGCAAAGCTTTCCGGTATCAATGCATGAGTTATTACAACATAAATATTTATTTCTCGCAACAGCGTCTTGAAACAGAACTATGTTATCTAAAGGATAAATGATTAAGTATATATACTGAGTGTGATTGTAATATACAGTGATAAATGTAGCTTTTAATAAGAAAGTCAAAACTATTCCATTATTTGATGCTTTAAATACCAAATAAGTGATTTAAACAACAATAATAAAACATGCATAATTGTTGATTGCTTTTTTATCATATCTGTGATGATATTTACAGTATGTACCAGGTCTAAATGATATAAGACAAAAACAAACAAAAGAAATGTAATAAAGTAGCTGCAATTCGAGTTTTAAGCGAGAGAGTAAATTTAAGTCCTTTTTAAGTAAAAGTTTATCTCGCTATACAAAGTATTCAAAGCGAGTAAGCAATAAAAATTCTAAGAGGGTGTAAGAGACTGGAGGCTTGACGAAATAACCATGATGAAGCAAGATCATGAGAGATCTCTGCCATGCTGACTGACAAATTGTTGAGCGTTTTCTTACTAAAATTCTTTTGTCTAAATTCGATTACAGTATTTTACGAATCGGCTACTTTTCTATAGCTTAGATTTCTTAACGTTTTATTTCAATGTTTCGTTATTTAAAAAAAAAACATTTTCTTTTGTGTTGACAATATACAGTAAGTATAAATAACGAAAAATATCGTTAGTATATATAAATATATATATATATATATACATGTTAAAAGGATCATGTGTACTATTTGATAAGTAAATGAATATGAATTTGAATTATCATTGATTTTTTTTGTCATATTACCGCTTTTATTAAACATTTGACGGTCTTTTTTTTATCAGACAAAGCTTAAATGTCTATAACGAGATTTACATTTATTTGTTTGCTCTTATGAATACTATCCGTTTCTAAATCGAATCGAATTTAATTTTTAGATTTTTTATAAAGTTATTTAGAAAAGTGAATTATTTATTCTATGAGGTAATAATCTATTCATGTTCTAATATGAAGATTGTGAATTAGAATTTTGGTTTATGCTTATTTAGGGGATGGGCATGGCAAGCATATAAATAAAATAATTGAATTAATATTAATTAACAATGCACCCGCATATAGAAAAAATATAGTAACAAAATATTTTAAAATTTTAGGTGACATTTTGAACTTCTAATAATTTTGATTTTTATTAAAACATTTACAGATATAGTAAGTACAACTATGATTCTGTAAGATCACTTTTTAAAATGTCTAGAATTAAAATTATTTTAAAATTTGAATTATTTTAAATTACGCTCAACATTTTTTTGATAAGTAAATACAGTAGTATGCTTTGCAAATGAACTTTGTGCTATTAAAACCACAAGCCAAATATTATTACCTTTTTACATAATAATATTCTATATTTTTACCTTATGAATAGTTGTTCTAATTATTGAGTTAGCCAGTTATAATGTAACTATAATGTTAAAATAAAAACAACTTCGGAATAAATTTACTTCTGCCTTACTAAACAAACACGCATCAGTATCGGATATCTCCCTAAACAGTAAGTAATACCAAACGGTATAACTCGAAACAAACTGTGATAAAGGTTCAATTGTATGCAGTAAATAAAATATGACTTGGCCATATTTCCACATTCATTTCTTTTCGTTTTATGTCCTTTTTCCTGGCCTCCCTAGAAAACCGTTCATACAATATACCTTTTCGATATTGCCCAACTTTATTAGCATCGGGCACGTGTTTTTATATCACAAATATCTACCACTTTGGTAGAACATAGAGAGTAAACCAAATAATCAAAATTAATATATATTATATTATATTTTATAATAATAAACCAAAATTTCTATTCTAAATAATTATTTTCCTTTATTATTTATTAATTTCCATTATCATTAAAACATACATAAATTGCAAAATATAATACGGTATCACACTACTTTGATTTGAATCAACAAAATATTATGCAGTGGATTGTAATCCCCCAGAGGTATTAATTCAGTTACAAGTATCAATAATTTCAGCTGCGTAGCCTCAAGTCTTGGATCAAGCTTACGGTGCAAATAAATAGGTTCTTCAAAAGCTATCCTGAAAGCGAATTAGAATAATGCGCTGCGATTTGGCGTTTCAACAAACGAGAACGTAGAATGGCCCTCAGTGGATTATTCGGGTGGGCTCGTCTAAATTTGTGTATAAATGGAGGTGTCGTGACTATGGGCGAGCTTTGCGATTGGACGAGAAACCTTCTTTAAAACGAGGTATACGCCAAAACTCATTGTTTACTTGTAATTTTACAAAGTTGTTTACAAAGTTTTTGTATATTTATTTGATGCCAACTAGGTTTTGAAATTGTTAAATACGGTTATTTTACTAGTATTTTCGATATATTGAAGGTCGCAAAAAACTCATCTCAATGTACCCTTTGATAAAACAGTGTTAATAATGTAAAACGGTTGAAACGAGAAATTCATTATTAATGCTGATGTGCCGGTTTTCATACAAAAAAACAAGTGTGGTCGTGTCTCCCGGATCAAATGTCGCCGACCTGTCCCCTCAATGCTAATGTTGGAGATTAATGGAATTACCTACGCGACCGGAGCCGTGCAAAAGTACACTTTCAAAATTATACTAATAATTAAACCTTTGATGCTCTCCTCTTCTATAAAACCTTACGCTTGTGGTTTTATTTTTGAGCACATTCAAAATATATCTCTGTATCTCAAAGTTTAATTTCTTGGTAAATATATATGCTGTAATTATTATTATAAATCTCAATCACAATATAAATAGTACTAAGAAATAACTCAATAATGACTATAGTAACGCGGATGCTGCTGCGAATATGCGTGTATCATAAACTTTTTTAGCCCGCCCAATTCTATTTTTAAATAATCATGGCAAAATCCGTAGAACTTTTTAACTTAAAAGTACAAAATCCGTCTGTCCATTTGTAAACGTTGTCAGTAACAACTCAGATATCAGTATTCCTTGATATGTTCTGACATACATAATAATGCTTTAAGATATCATGGGTAGGTAATGAGAAAAATATTAAACTTTAATTCAGACAGACGGAGTCCTGGACACGATTGGAGTATGGCTACAATTTTAGTATATGAGAGTATGCGTATATTATTAGGATATTTATCATACTCATCATACTATTATTAACAGTGGTAGAGCTACACTGCAATTCGATTCTAGCTGCAGAAGGAATGGGGGTCAACTCGACCGGGGTAATACCACACCCTCACAGAATACCAGCGTAAAATAGCAGCATAACGCTGCTGTGTTTCGTCTGGTGAGGGCAGGAATCCAGAGACCTTTATTACTGGAGACGAGGCATTACATCTCAGTCCTCAAGGGTAACAACGTATCTGCATTATGATTCATTGTCAAGGATGAATGTAGATGTTATGGGCCGCAGGAATCACTTGCCATCAGGTGAACTGTGTGCTCGTTTGTTACTCTCAATGTAATACAAAAAATATACAAATATATAATATTCGTTCATCATAAACTTCATAACAGCCCTATCCATAATCAAATGCTATGTTCAGCCTCACCATAGATTGCCACGAATCACTACCCTGAGGCACCATTTGCTTAGGTGTGACAGCCAGTCTAAGGTCGCTATTTCCGATATTTACCGATACGACTTAGGGACCTACAATAAAAAGAACCTTTCTTGAGAGGTCTGCACCGCATTGGCGACTCCTCTGGTGTTTTGGAGGTTCATGGAGGTCATGAGATACCGGTTCTAGGAGTTATATGGCCAGGTCGTTGCCATTTCAGCTTCCTGACCTTTTGAGCTATATCCCTCATCCTCACTATACCGCAGATGTCTACGAGGCCTAATCTATCACGTAGAGAAACACTAATCATAGCCCTCTCCATAGCTCGCTGAGTGACTTAACTTTCACATATAGCCACCAGGAGCATGGGCCATGTCATATTATATATATATGAAAAAGCTTAAATTATTATATATTTATTTAAATTCGTAAAGAATCACAAGCAATTTCTATAGTTATAAATAAAGTGAAGTGAATAATCCCATCACGAAGGGAGTTAACTCATTTTTGAGTTATGGGATGCCCGAGAGACCTTATACTGAGCGCAACATGTGTTTTGATATCATCTCATCTCTACTGTATTACGTAATAACCAGTAACGTGTAGGTACCAGATTGAATACGGAGATACTGCACGACGGAGGATTTAATATAGCGAAACGAATGCGGAATAGAAAAGATGCACGTTTGTACACGTACAAAAATATAAAAAGTAGTAGGATCTGAATCGAAATGCAAGCAAATATTTTAACTTAATGTTTTAGGCATTTTTAAGTATAGCTATATTAATTTAAAGATAAATCACTTATGATCCTTTTTTTTTAATAAATATTTTAATATTTTTTTTATGTGAAAAAAAATCCTTATTTTTATTAAACAGTCATCATAGTCAAAACTAATGATAATAAAAATATCCGATTGGAAAATTACCAATTTATAAGAATAAGATAAGAAAAATTAACAATACACTAAGATTAATAATTATATATTATATTTTCCATATTAAATGTTGCAAGGCGTGAGGAAAAACACAATTAAAAAGTTTTTTTCAAATCTCGTAAAGTTACACATCTTTATATTAAGAACTAGGAAACTATTTTGGTTTCTTAAAGGGACTGAGATCCACTATCGTTTATCCCGCTTCAGTTGCTCGCTTAATGATCGTGTACAATTTAGACGCATCTATGTAAGCTATCTACTAGCGTTTTACGTTGTAGTACTCATGGATGTGCGCAATATACCAACTTTTGTCTTGTGAATGGAGACATTGTTTTGTAATGCTAGGTTATTGGGCAATAAACCTATTTATACTAAAATTCCACGAATAAACTATGTAAAGTTTTAATCCTTGATTAACCCTACACTAACACTTATCAATCTAGTCTCAGGTAAAATCTATAATAGTTTGAACCCTTAAATAATAACATTTATTTAACTACTATCCACGCCGATGAAATTAGTTCATAAACTTTGTGAAAAACTCTTTATAATTAACTTATGGTAATAAATGTTAGTCATGGAATCACCTGCATTACTCGGAATGTCGATAGAGTGAACGAGATTGAGTAATGCATTCCAATAAGACCCATGCAGAAGACAGAGAAAGAGAATCCAGTTCGAATTTTAAGGTTTCGATTAATCAGTATTCATTTGAAAATATATATAGTATATATTTTGATCAAAGTACATAATGCGGTTACGACAATAGAATTTTTAATTAGATAAAAAATGCGTGAATAAAAGACTTTAAAGTGATCAAGGTATAAAAAATTTTATTCGTTGTGTAATTACTTAGCTTTAATTTGGTTTTATTTTCAGTACATATTATTGGTCTATATTCAGCAGTGGACTATGTATAGGCTGTGATGATGACCATTATAATGATGAAGTGTTATTATATTTTATTTAAAAAAAGCAGATAAATACAACGGTGATTAAAGTTAAGACAGTCTTAATATTAAATTAGTACTAATACTGTACATGTAATTAACATGTTAAAATTTTCAATAGTTATTATTGAAAAGTTGGACAAAGTAAAATTTATTTTATACAATAGAAATAAAATAATTACTTGGCTTTGTTGCACGAGGGCCGCCGTCGTAAAAACTACGACACTTAGTGCTATCAAAGGCATACTAATAAAAGCAAACAATAACAAAGCGAAATACAATAGTGAGGCTGTAACATTGTTATACCATGCTGTGTTCCCACCGATGGTTTTCTCTCTTTCTTCTTTTATTCATCTGAATGTTTGTTGACATCATTATTTTTGATTTGCGCGTATGTATGCTTTAAATTTCCCGGTGTTATAATTAATCATTCTCTTATTCGAATTTGCAGCGAATCGATTGTAAGTTATAGAGCAACATTGTAATTTACTGTTTTTTTGTATTACATTATGAGTAACAAAAGAGTACACAGTTCACCTGATGGTAAGTGATTCCTGCGGCCCATGACATCTACATTCATCGTTGATCATAATACTGATTCTTTGTCACCCTTGAGGTCTGAGATGGAATGCCTCGATCGTACGTTTTGATAGTTTTAAATACTATTATTGCAATAACATATAAAGAAACGATTTATCGCTCGATTTATGCTTTCATTGGCTTTAATTGTGTATCTATCACTCAAGCACTAATAAAGGTCTCCGGATCCCTACACTCACCAGATGAAACATAGCAGCATTATGCTGCTATTTTACGCTGGTATTCTGTGAGGGCATGGTCCTACCCCGGTCGAGCTGACCCATTCATTCTGCAGCTAGAAACAAACTCCAGTGTAGCTCTACCATGTTTAAACTCTACTCTTCACGATCCTTATTACTCTTGTTGTTTTAAACCAATACCAATGACGAAAACATATATGTAATCCATCGGCTACAAGCTATCGTCTGGATAAACTCATAGGAGTTAAAAGCCAAACTTGTAAAATTTTAATCAAAATATACTATAAATTTCATTAAGTCATAAGCTATACTGAAACGATCTTCTAAGTGAATATTCTATTCTATACAATAAAAGATGCAAAAATTTAAAATATGAAGGTAAACTGTACTCAAGTCGTTATGACATCAATATTTATAAGCCATGGTTATTCCAGACCATACGGCTTCAACAGACATACAAGCAGAGTAAATGGCAGTTCTTAACTCAATGATATTCTAAAAATAGGTGAATAACTCTTGGCAAGAGTCCTTAAAACAAATATTTTATTATACCTCTCTTCCGCATTTGATTTACTTGTCGCGTTGGGTATGCTGGGGTACCATAATCGAAGATAATATTTAATTTTAAGTTGTGGATTTTAATGCAGCTTATCTAACGCAACCATGTGGGCACTAATTACTAACTTAAGCTATAGACTAGAAGGAAGTTCATTTATACAAATACATATGTATATACTTACAGCTCGTTCATTCCCTCAAAAATCTTGCGCATTTTAATGATAAGATAACCTAAAGCATAATTGATTGATTTTGCATCTAAACACTCTAAATTTCTTTCACCAACTCTTAACCTCTCAAAACCAGAAAAGGATAACCCTTTGCCTCATTGTTTGAGCAAATACGATAGCTATTAGCGAGCCTATTCCTTTTATAAAGGCCGGCAACGCATCTGCAGTTTCTCTGGTGTTGCGGTTGTCCATGGGCGTCGATGAGTACCTCGGTGTTCCCACCGTTCGTTTGCTCCCTTTTTTCTATATAAAAAAAGGTATCAAGCAAATCATCATAATATTATTTATAATTTACAATATCATATTAAATATCATAAATAAATGCAAAATATTGTAATAGACTAAAATGATACTTCATACCACATAATTAAATGAAAATCACAGACGGTAAACTCCTCTTCTCAAAATCTTAAACGGTAAAATCTTCGAATACCAGAAAGACAATGTAGTACAACTTTTTACCGGCGCCCTCTGTCAACCGTAATTAGTTTTTTCCTCTGGAGTAATCGCCGTCGGTAGGTTCCAACATGCAACGTTGTAGCTCCTTAATGAAAATGCTTCAAGGTGCTTGTGTTTAATGTTTATTTACTTCCACTTTACTTTTTATCTCCTTACTTCACGATCCTTGTTAATGCAACCGCGACATTTGATGCTAATAACCCGTGAGTTCATTTCTATTTAATTATCATACGAAATTTATTTATAAGCCCCGAAAAGATTTATTATATTTTCCAAACAAAAAATAAACTAAGACACTGTGTAGCAATTTTAGATTTACATATCACTTACAAGACCTAGTTGTATGGCGTGTGAGTTTTATTATGGGTAAAAATTATGTTTAATTTTTTTTTAATTTTAACTTAAATTGTTAAAATGTTAAATATTATTAAAACATTTTTTTATCAAATTCCAACTATTTATTGTATGACAGTATGTGATGATAATATATTCTTACAGTTGGAGGGGCATGGTCTTCCACAGCCTACTCAAATGAAATGTACAATATTTACTTTTTTTCTCCTTATAACTTGTGAAAATAGTGAAGTTACTGTGGGAGGGTTTATAGTTGATATTGTCAGGTACTACGTATAATGCTTAATAAACGCCTCAACATTGTTATGCCATCAAGGGGACATTATCTTCCATGAGACTCCATCACCCTTACGCAGACTCTTAAAGGGTCTTAACGGGTAACTTAAAATAGTAAAATATATTACCATAGATTATATTTAATATATAATCTATGGTAATATAGATTATATTATATGGAATATAGTAATCGTATTCCTATGAACACTAATTAAATTATGTTTAAAAGTTACAAATAAATTCGACTCAAAAACAACGTACTATTACAACACTGGGATTATATATAAAATAGCACGTATTTGTAAAGACGTACAAAATTACCAGAGTTTTGATGTTTACGCAAATGGATATTATCGAAATTTCATACAGTTTTTCATTCATCTCATAAAATATCGCTTTCAAAATTGTTTGTTCATATTAAATTATTTTAAAAATAAATTGAATAAGACACATTCGTATTTTAAGTGATTCTTACGTTTATGAAAAATTATGAGCTAAGTTAATATATTTTTATTTAGCAAATATAGATGTCAGCACCTCTTAGTCAAACTGTCGTCGTCTCTTTGCCTGATGCGGTGAGTGGCAAAAAATGAGAGGCCATTTTAACTTACGCCGCAAAATAAGCAAATTTTTGCCTTCCAGTGCTATAATACCTGAAAGAAGAGGCCTTTTAGCTTTTTAGGTGGGTTATTTTATTACAAAAAATGAATTTTATTCCATCAGATAAGACTTAATGTAAACATGACTGGGGTGGCGTCACAATAGTTTAGAGTTATAAATTTTGTTCTAATATACCAACCATTTATTAATTCTTCAAACTTGATTCTTTTTTGTTTCTATGCTGGTGCAATGTTAAACCGGTAAATAGTCAATTATTTGACATAAATTTTTCAAGTTAGGGGCTTCACCATAAGCGGTATATTCCCCCGTAGTTTCATAGCTCATGTAGCACATTCATCACCTGCAAAACCAATAACTTTATATTGGCACAAGCCCTGGCGTTCAATACGCGTTAATTTATCGGAAATTCTTACGCTTTCTCTTGGGCGTTCTTTTTTATTTCAGCTTAAGAACTTGCGCATTTTCCATCGGCAACTGTGTCTATTCTGCCGCTAGTTTAATGTCGCGAGGCGACGAAATTTATCGCGCCGCTTGTAATATCTCCCCACCACCCAACACGTCACCCACGTCACCCCGTCACCCAACACACTTATAACGTTTTCTAATGAAATTGTCCACAAACTCCTGCTCGCCGCAACCCCCGGGCCGTCGACGCCGCCGGATGAACCGAAAAAAGTACAGCTCGCCTTACTAATGGCTTCATTTATCACAGTCACTAACAGTGATACACCGCAACGACGTTTTATATTTAATTTGGCCCTCTGTGGAATAAATTTCGGCCCTATCGAGCCTATAATAACAAAGGACAAGCAGCAACGCTCTTGAATTATCGTATTGGGTCACTGTACGAGAGGTACGCTTTTCGGATTAATTTGTTAGTGACTAAGTGATAAGTTTGCGGTGTTATAGTCTCGTGGATCGATACTTCTAACCTCTGAACAATTTTTAGTACTTATGTGTCTTGATGATGCGGTGTGTCAAGGGTGAGAGGTCAAAATTGTATTCATAATTATAGGCAAAATTATTTAATTAATAAATTTGTTTCATTAAGCAGCGAATGATATTGACGAAAGTTGGAAATAATTTAATTGAACAATTTAACAAAACATGAGAAAAATAAAAGTAGGTTAAAGGATTATATATTTAAGTTAATCATTAGATAACATATTGGATTCAGTTAACAGGCTATCATTCTTCTAAAATTAATTACTTCCGCATTATTCTTATAAAATATGTTTTCCTATATATTGAATGCACAAAAGCCTTCCTGCTGTAAATACTTTAGTTTTAAATTACGTATTAAAACGTCGTCGGCGAGCAATTAAACCGGATAACACATTATTACCGAACATAATGAATATCGTGAAACTTAACATTCGTAACCTGATGGTTACGAATGTTAAGTTTCACGGTTAGATAGCTACGAGTTCCTATATCTCGGCTCATATAACGTAACCTTTAGATACAGTCAGCCCACACTAACGTTTGAGTACATCGCGCCAGATTAAAGTAAGCCCACATTTAAACAGCGAACCGCGTAATTTGGCAACTGAGCTGTGATTAGATAGTGCTTCAGTCTCGTTAGCGTAATGAGAACGGCTTTGTTAACCTTCGCTTGTGATGCCGACGCTAACGTAATTTCAAATCTTAATTTTTATGATTGGAAAATAATACACAGGAAACTCGACACAGAAATACAGTATCAACCTAATTTGAAAATGGATTTAAAAATAAACGTTAAGTGATCTACTCGTACAAAACATTTTATTCGAGGTTATTTTAGTAAAATTAAGTTACAAATTTAATTTTTTCAAGGTATTGTTATATAATAATATTATCAATATTTTTGTTGGTGTAAGTGTTATCATGTGAGTCACCAAGAAGGTGATTAAAATAGACGTACATATATATACGTATAGAGATAAATATTTATTTATTACTGACTTACTTTATTACTTCCAAATAATAAATACCGATTTACAGTATAAAGAGCAAACTTTGCATTTAATTTAATTTTTTTAATGTTTTAAATGTTTTTAAAAAATCTTGGACATTTACCAAGACATATACGAGCATCAGACGTAGGGAGCAGTTGCTTCCACACTGGCGATTTCGTCTCACTATTTCGGAAGTAATGTAAATCGTCGCGGGCCAAGGCGTACTACCCAAAATATCTCGCCAAGGGACAAGACGTTAATGTATGCGCAATCCTGCATTCTACGTATTGTTGTTTAATGCACTGAGTTTGTCGGCTACGCTATTTGCGCCCTGCAACTTGCTGGTTTGTGAATATTTGAGCTCAGTTTTAGTCAGGCTTGACTTTGTTTGTTATATTTTCAGTGAATAATTTTCCTCTAGATATTTTATTTATTTACATAACTACCCAACAAAAAATATTTAAATTATTATATTATATGTATATATTAATATTTTAATGAATGTGGGAGATTTTATACAAAGATGCAAAACGTAAAATATTTTTTTGACATGTAACACAAACATTATGGTTAATCATAAACTTAGAAAATAACATTCATGTAAATTTGTTATTATTATAAAAATTAGCATTTGATTGTTCCAAAAGAGTTAATACGCAAAACATATAACATTCCTGAATATCGTATTCAACAAATAGTAATACCGAAATCTACTTACCTTGCAATATTTTGAAAATAACACTTCCTAAATGTACGAATATACACAAGCATAAAGAACAATAATATACCTAATCCCTTTGTATCTTCACCTTTGTCTCGGTTCTGTTAAAATACAAGCGCGGTTCCGGAGCCTAACCTTCTACTGTAGCTATTTCTTAGGCCCTTTTCTCTTAGTTAATTTAAATTAATTTATTCTCTGAGCAACCTTTCTAATATATATTTCAATAAGATATTAAGACGTATACATTAGGCATAATTCTGCTATGAAGCGACAAAGACGTCGGTGATCCTGGTCAGTATCGACATTCCAGTTGCAAACAGAAGATCAGTCATCTGGACAGATTTCGCTCATTACAATCTCCTTCGTCTTCGTTTTATCTATTCCAATTATAGTAATGTCAATTCAATAAGATCGCAGGAAAGTTTAGATGTAGTTTCAGGTATATCACACTATCACAATAACCAATCAATAACCAATAATTGGTATCTTACACTACCATTATCATCAATCGACAATCGAACACAATCCCGCGACTCATCAATACCTAGGAATTGAACCGTTTGAATGCAGTTTTAATTGTTGTTAAGAAATAGTTATAGTTCATTTCTCGAGAAAGACTGAGTATAATATTCGTATTTCATTATCAGCGAATGCTTTGTTAAAAAGATGGTACTCAGCGCAAATTCGAGCTACAGCCACCTACACAAACCGCACATCAGCGGTACTCAAGCGAAGATATTTCGCAGTCGTATTTACTCAGGCGTGCCTAAATTGTTTGCTTATATGTTTGACGCGCCGCACGCAACGCTCATTACGACGAACGGGCTTTGTTCAGACTTAGAAAATATATTGTTACACTCGATAGAACAGGATGCTCTTTATATATTTTATTTACCATTTTATATATGTCCCTTCAACGCTTGTTTAATGGTTTCGATTGAGTGAGAATTGTACTTTGAATGTCATTAACGATACAGAGAAATATTTGTTTAAAGCATTCTTTCTTAAAAGCATGTACGTACGTAAGAGTATTGCTCAACAAGTGACAGAAACTAGAATCGTAGCGAGGTGTAAAACTATTTAGAGAACCGTAAGAGTTTAACGATACGAGCATTAGACATAACACTTAGCACCACTAAACATTCATTATGTTTCTTCCCGCATCGGGGCAGGTTGGCACACTTAATTGTTCATACAACAAGCCAGCCGGGAATTGGCTCTAAATGTTCCGTTGTCCGGGACGTGGCTACACCGCAAACGAGCTACGTTGTAATAGTCCGAGGCGTACTCAGTTTTGAGCCAAAATAAACCTCAAGCACTTTCAACTTAAGCTTGATTTTTGAGCGCGAGGAGGCCGGTGATGGAAAGCGCAATTGGCGTCCATTCACACCTGCGATTCTTCTTCATCTTACCCTAAACGGGCGCGCCTTTTTGCCACATAATACCTTTGCGGGGCAAACAAGTGTTGAAAACGACTAATCATTTACTTTAAATTTGCTTACTTAAATAATGTGTTAATTTAATTTTCAAATGTGATGCTATTCAATTTATATTCACGTCAGGGCCAATAATAATAATAATAATAATAAACATTTATTTCAAGTATCATAAGACTCATATATTGTTAGTAATCACACTCTTAAAATCTAGGGTTAGTAATAATTACATATGATTAAAACTAATTTACTGTCATATGCACCCTAGTGCAATGGTTAACTTATGAACAGTCCAGTCTACTAGCTATCATAGCTAGTAGAGTGTTGGAGCTAGCCCGCACCCTGCGCACCAGGGATGCACATCTCTTTCGCACTGTCCCATAAAAACAGTCGACGCGTGCTTCTGTGAACATCCCTGATGCGCTACAGAACCGGGGAAGCCTCTCTACGCGTTATTGTATTGTACTCGTAGGGCGTTATACGATTTTTTCTTATAGACCGCCCACAAGCTGCTCGTGTAAAATGACGTGCAGTACGCTCGGAATAACGTTACTTTTACTTCCCTTGAGCAACGCGCAAATCTGCGTGCAATCATATTTGCCCTAACTGCCAACGCTATTCGTTCTCTTTCCAGTTCAGTGTCATCTTTGAGGTCAGAAGTAATCAAGTGTCCTAAATATTTATATTGATACACCCTATTCAGCGGCGTACCATTCAGTTTTACCTCAGGTATATTGTTGACGATGTTACCGCGTGCCTCAAGTATACTGTAGGCACTCGCTTTAAGATGGCGTCACGCTCCCGATCCTCCTTTCGTAGATATAATTCTTAAAAAAGAAATTGTAATAACATTAAATAAATTGTAAAACTATGGTTTTCCCATAATATCACTTTTCTTCCGGGAAAATGTATGAGTGTTTGGAATGATTAATAACATGAACCGCGTATTTTAATAGATACCGAAATTAGTATTGTTTTGTAAAACGAAACCAAATGTAAATTTCTTCAGACTGGCCTAAATACCTTTACTTAATATAACCTTATCTAAACTTATATTCAACAGTGGAGAGAGTTTTCTATATTCTTTAACGGATTTTTTAATTCTTTGAAAAATAATTGAATTAAAAAACGGTTTTCCTTAAAGTAAAATTGATAAAGTGATTTGTAATATTATAATTCAATTACATGTAACATTAATATTCGTTTTTAATTCGTATACCTAAATTCAGTTAGTTAAATGTATTATCATTTTCTTACCTCATGATCTCACCTAAAAACCTATTAAATTCTAAAACCTATTAACAATATGAAAATAGTCTTCCCCACTAATTCGAACCACAATTCTAACGAGATGCTCTCGTCGAATTCTGGAAATTGTTATTATGCATTCATATTACAAATCTCGTGTCTATTAAGAGATCATTGAAATCCCCCCTTTTCCGACTATTCGTTGTGTCTTAATGGATTATATGGAATATAGTAGGTATCGACGAAACAAAAGGCCGAGAGCCCCAGAAAATCTCTGACCACATAGTTTGTGGGCTAAAACTAAATTTATTGCGTTTGACCTTAGTAATTCTTGCCGGAGCTTTTCTAAACTAAATGTGTATAGGCAGTTTCGGCTTTGAAAGGTACGGATCCCGTTAGTCCGTTGTGGTTTTATACGCAACTAAATATTTTATGAGTTACAAAATAGTTCAAGTCGAACATATTTGAGTTAGGAAAGACTTTAGTTAAATTATATTTATTAAGTGAAAATCGTGAAACAAATACATAAAAAGATAGTTATTATGACGATATTAGATTAATCTTAAATGTCACTGCTACATCGTATAGTAGACATAGTAACAAGAGTAACATAGTGGGGAAGCTTAACCGGTAAAAGTCTAATCAATCAGAGAATCCTATCTTGAAGTGGTATTTTTATAATAGTGTAGTATTATAAAACTATTTATGTATAACTAGAAGCTGTGCTATCTACCGAAGTATATCAACTTTAAACTTAATATATATATATATATATATATATATCCTCTCATACCAGTAATTGGCTTAATTTATGTTTTATAGTTGAATAAGGTACTGTATAATCTAAGTATTGTATTGTATCTATATATATTTATTTATATCTCTAATAAATTCTGTCCTGTTATACCTAAATCAAAACAGAATATTCGTAATGTATTATACAAGTTAAATTTATACCCTATGAATACATACTAATTGTATTAATTTTTCTTTTACTTCCAAAACCATACTTAAACATTATCATCGGTCGCTTCTACTACCTTCTTTATTGTTTGGACTAGTCAAGAGAATATAAGCAATGGATATTTTGTAGGATTTAATTTGCGTAAGGTAAAAAAACGGTGGGCTTTTGAACATATCTTATATAATCCAACGTAAAGTTGTATTACTAATCTGATGAATGCCTATCACATTAAAACTTATTTCTGCACCGATCGCCGCGATTACCTGCTCACAGCTCGGCCGTTTTGCAGTTTATTCATATGCGTTCCACTTTGAACGTGTTCATTTTACGCCCTTTGAAGCTACATATTTGATGGGCTGTTTAGAAACGTTTGATTTCAACTCTTTTGCTGTAATTCAAGTTTAGAAGCGTCGCGCTAGCGTTCTGCCATTGCATTCAAAAATAAATAAAGAGACGTACGAGGAAAAGTTTTTAATTCGCCTAATGCACACCGAGTCTCCCTGTCCTTTCCTTCCTAAAGTGCACTCTTCTATGTGACGTTACCTACAAATAGCGTTCAGAAACATTGACATTAGTGTTGTGAAAAGTTTTTTTTTCTGTCTTGAGGGCATTTCAATTTTCTTTAGAATAATTTTAGTCGTGTTTTTTAAACACCGTCTGCATTATTCAAAACAGAGTCACATTTATTTTTAATATAACTATACATTTTCGTTTAATTCAGAAAAAAATAAAATTAACTCTTAAATGATAATATTACTAAATAAATAACTTCGAATGAATCATTACATTTACTATTCGCAAAACAGTTAATCAGACTTAACGATTGCTTTGATTTTCATCTCTCGCTCGACGTAACGAGAAACTTAATGAAAAGTCAAGAAAACTCGGGCGAATACAAAATTTTAGCATTAGTATGCAAGAGTAAAGTTTATATTCAATATAACTTGCTGAGTTTTATGTTTCATTTGTCTTTTTCGTATTAGTATTACAAGAATTACTGCAACTCCCAATAACGCTAAACACAGCAACAGTGAACTTTATTCATTCTTAATGACTTTGTTTACATGTAGATTACAGCGTTATTCAAATATGGGCGGTATGAAAAATGGGGTTGTAATTTGTCAAGCGACATCACTACTTTAACGTTTGTTTCTCACAAATATTTTCGTGACTTTTATAAACCAACCCATTCTGTCGAAAATAATCTATAGAGATCGACGATAAAAGTAATGGGAAACACTGATTTTGATAGTTGAAATGAGAGAGAATTAACCAAGCGTTTCGGCTATTACCAATATTTGTAAGTTAGTGTTTTGATAATCAATGATTGATCGAATGGTTTTGTATTAGCTAAGTAATGTAAACAGTTCATTACAATGTTAAATATATGTAGTCAATTATTGTAATCAACCATATTACAGCCATATTTTATATGTGACTGTTACGGTACGTTATACATATATAATGTTTTAAAAATACATAAACTTAACTTAGATTACTTTCTTCGGCAATTGCATTTTGCACACATGCAAATGTGGATGTGGCATGTGAATGTGGATTATATTATAAACTTATATAATCCGGATAGGCAGTTCGGATTCTGAACTGACTGTTCAGACGGACAGTTTTACGTTAATACTTGCAATACTATTTATTCTGTGCAGTTGGTATATTTTATAGAGCTCAGTAGAATACTACCTATATAAGTACTTTATAATTTCGCTACCTTTATTTACATACCTTTATGCATTTAAATGCTGAAAAACGAGATCACAAAGATAAGTAAGTCTTTACTATATATATATATATATATATATATATATATATATATATATAGTAAAGAAAGATATAAAATAGGTGCAATGCTAGGTCTATGGTGTATTAATTGAACAGTAATTGGATTTCGATTCTCGATAGCAAGTCTTTAAATAACTTTCAGTATCGAAACCGACCTCGATAAAGTTGGTTATAATACTTACCTACTACCAAATTTTAGTATGAATATGAAATTGTATGTAAATGTCGACCAACGCGCAACTTGACAACTCGACACTGTAAATATACGGGTTGTGTGGCACAAGCTATATATAAACATGCGACTTAATATTATAGGACAAATTGTTTGAACAAATTGTTTAGACTGTCGTCTGTGTTCAGGCAACAATGACATATTTAATGACATAAGTAAATGTGGCTTCTGTTTAAACGTTATATTTTTCTAAGAAATTAATCCCCTATTTGTGCTAGACTACAAGAGAAATATAATCGGACAAACTCTAAAAGTTGGTAAAAGGCCGCTAAGGTTGTAGTTATTTTAAGGTGATATCCCAACAACCTGTAGCGAAAAGTGAATGTAGCTCGCATATTGACCCTGTAATCTTTGTAACATAATCGGTGAAACAGTTTTGTTTTTGGATTTTTATAGACTATGAAGAGATTATAGAGTTTATCATAGAAACAAATAAGCCTTTATAATTGTCGACCTCTGAAAATGGTATCAATGTAGAAGTGTAAAATTTTCACATAAGTAGTAAGTAGTCGGTTAATATAACTCGCAGTAAGTTCACACCACAATATTCTAACGAGTGCAATATCAACTAACTACGTTCGCCAGAACTACCCCTTCAGTTTCAAACTAGAATCCATTTCACGACTACAAGTTCCGCAAATGTACATTACCTCAAGCGAAGCTCCATGCCACAAAGTTAAGTTTTATCACTTGCCATAATTACCTATAAACCATGTTCCTGCCCATGCCACGTCAAATGCGACATTATAATTAAAAGTTAACGTTTGTCATGACACTGGGTAATCGGCGTTATTTAATTTTGTTTCTATTTTAGGTCAACATATGTCAAGCAACTTAAAAAAAAGTAGCTTCTATCGTGAGAATTAAGTGACCTGTCATAGATTAGAAGTGGTTAAAACGATGAAACTTGAAAACGACGGCGTTTTTGGCACAAAAATGTTCTTACGTTTGAACGTGGATTGCGTAATCTTTTGTTTCCGTGTTACGGAGTGAGTTTAAACACATCGTATGCTCAAAAATATTGACAGATATGATCGCTTCACGACTGGAGCACGGCCAACAAACGTCTAGATTTTCGGTACGATTTGTAAGTCAATAGTACTTCAACTTCCGTTTAGAATAGATATGCCATTTTAGAGCGTTGCGTTTTCGTATTAGACTGGCATTTCAAAAATACATAAGCCAGCACGCGGCTAAAACATTGTAATGTATGTTATAATATCATATCCGATTAGCATTTATACCCCTCACGTTATTTACTACAGCAAATGGAAATGAAACTATTTTGTCGGAATTATATTTTTAAAGCATTGATATAAAAGAATAGAGTGGTCAGTTTGTTGCAAATTGTTACACAAGTATGTTGGATGGATGGATGGGTAGAGTAAAACCACTCACGCCGTATGATTCCTTTTATTTATTTTAATCAAATGTGCCTGTTGTTGTTTCGATGCGGTGAGGTTTGCTGTAGCAGCAGTTTTGTGTGCTCTATATTCGTCCATGAATTCCGGTGTATGGACCTACGGCTAGATGAATGTTTTAACATTTATACATATCCGACGAACGAATTCGTTCTCGCTAGTAGATTTTTTTTTATTTTATTCATTTATATGATACGTTTATGTTTGAACTGGACAGCAGTGCGGTATGTTTCGATATATTTTTATAAATTTTTAAGTTATCAGAAATATAAAAAGAAGTAAGTATTCAAGGGTATACAAAAATCTTGGTATAGTTATTTTTATTATATTGAAGATGATATACGAGTTTATTACACTCACCATACGAGACATTATGCTAGCAGTCTACGGACTTCAAACATTACATATTAGCATTAATAATATTCTATTAGCATTGATTTGTCGCAATGAAGAGGAAAAAAGAAAAAATGAAACCCGATAGTATGATGGAAATGACATTGCCGGTAGTTTCTTTTATCTAATTGATTCCACGGGCCATTGTAATAAGAGCACTACGTACCTTGCACTGCGTTGTGGTCCGATTGTGCCGACAGGAGCAATCAATGGTTATGAGTCGAGAGGCGCTTCTGCGCCCTGGGGGTGGTGAGGGGACAGTAATCATTTAAAAATGGCGCGCATTCAGTGTAAAACGCATATCTGCGATTGCCGCTTACGTTCTACAATCAGATCGTCCTCCTCTCTCTGATATTGACTTTTTCCGCTTCGTTTATTGCACTCGGTTTGGGAATAGTTTTTGTTTCTACCGGACTAAGCAACGATTGTACATGGCCGTTACCATGCGGTAAGCCGTGTAAGATTTTGCGTTTTGCATTTCTCAATAAAATACTCGACTAAAAACATGGAATAATATGTATTATATCTATATATACTGTATGTTGTGTATATATATATATATATATATATATGTATATGTACTTATATGTATAAAAACGTTTTAATATTTCATACCAAAGCAGAGATTTTGGTTTCCTAGCTACAATTGTAGCCGTTCTTTGAACAATTTCGTAGGCAACTGCGGCTATGCGGTGCAAATATCGATTTACATGCCACTGTATAATTCAAAGGTTGAATAATGTATTACCTTTCATTAGCACATTGGCCAGTCCCGAAGCGTATTTGCACATAAATTCGCTAACCCACACCCCGAAGGAAACCTCACGTGTGAACGATTATCCTTTGACGCGATCCCATTTCGTTCGTCTTTTGTTCACATTTTCTACATCCCATATAATATAAAGTTAATTAAAAAAATAAGAATTAACTTTCCACCCCAGTACATTAATAAAGATGGAAAATTACTGTGTGTCACCAATTATCTATAGTCAAACTACAATAAAAAGTTACCCATATAGATGGAGCTACTTGTATTATCATGTTTTATTAATAATGATTAACTATGTCTTATTTCATGTGTTTATTATATTAATAAACATTTGATAAGAGTATTTCTGGAAATGGTGTTTGCGTGAATCCGTTAATTTCAACAATTCCATAATTCGTAATCATAGCTTTTTGCAATTTAATATTGTAACGAAAGCACAACTTAAATACATCATACGCGTATGTGTATTTTAAACATGTAATTTGAACGAATGATATTTTAAAATTTACATGTCAGTTACTACGATAAATAAAATACCGTTAAACTCGCTAAGCGAACAATTTAATAAATATATGTACGTAGTTCTGGATATCCAAAATAATCCTTGTTTGGTCGTTATCGTGGGAAAATATATCGCCTCTGTAGCCCCGTAACAGTTACAAGGATAGTCCGAGAAACTTTGGCAATCTACATAACTTAATCCTATATGTTGATAGTAACACAATACGAACGGCGAATTAGTTATACGCACCGCAGCACTTTGAATGGCCAACCCACTTCCAACAGAGGAGGGGATATCCCCAACACTAATTAGGTCCAATAACTGCAAGCTTAACCCATCCGCCGGTTATAGCTTTAGTACCGGATCCACCTTAATCATTTTAACTACTGTTTACTTATGATTCCGTTAATGATAAGTGAGATTCAACTAAAATAAAGGTAATAATATTAATATTATGAAAGTGATAAGGAAAAAGAATACTCGTAACGTCGATTACCTACCAGTAACTTAATGATTGCTATGATAAATCCTTCATCAATCTGCTATGAAGAGAAAGTACGTTGTCAACGCAGAGGACTATAAAGAAATACCATATTCCCATTTATCTTCACATTATACGAAACTTAGCAGCTCTACATTATGCTAATATTCTGTGCGGGTCAAGTAAAGACTCCTCCCTCATCTATTCTTTTTTGACCACATCGAGTGCCTAGCCCATGAGAGATTCTGTTCTTTCCAGTCATTTTATAACGATTTGCATTTAAGAATGTCTACTATCATCATTATTTTCTTGTCCGTTCACTTGCAACCGTGCAACTTCAATATAACTTTAAGACAAAATGGATTATTTTACATCGTACACCATAATGATATTAATAACCAAAAACGGAATACGCTGATTAGTGTATTCGTAGAGTCGTTTTAGTTTTAATTAAGCTACATTCGGTCGTTAAGCTGGATCGTGCAGTAAAATCGACAGCGCAGCGTGTGCGTCGCTTTAATAAGCTCCCGCGAATTGAACTCTGAACGCGAACCATAAATGAGAATTGCCAATAAATCGGACATTATAATAAACATTAACGTTATTGTTTTCCGTTAAACAGCCTCGCTGGCCACGACTCCCCGCCTCAGGTGTACCCACAACAATGCGATAGGAATTTAAACAACTTCAATTATTGAGTGTCTACGAAGCCGAACCCTTTGGCTTCTCAAGGGGCTGGACTGTCCATTTTGCTCACCGATAATGCCGTACGGCACGCCGAAAAGACATTACATAAACCATTATATCTACTTTCATTCTCTATTTTTGGTAAGCGGCATTCAAGGAATTTTATTTTAATATTATTAGAAACGTTAAAACGGGTTTCGAAAGTTTCATTTACTGCAGTTAAGTATATAAAAGATTTGGTTTTAATTTTTATGAATGTAAAGTATTAAACACTAACTAGTGCTAACACTTGATGGTATTTACTTTTTACGATTGACATACCCAAATGCTGAAGCATTGTTATAACTTAGTTTCCGTTTTCTATCATTCACCACCCGGAACATAGATGTGATATCCTGCTATTTTATGGTATTCTATGTTATTATGTTTTTGCTCAGCCTAACTAGAGCAGTTTTTACTTGGAAGAAAAAGTATATGTTAAAAGACCAAAGCCAAGTATATGTGTATCAGAAACATATGCCTCAGATACACTGTTATTGGTAGCGAAGCATTCCATCTCAGAGCTCAAGGGTGACAGACGGCGCACGGCATCTTGAATTCTTGTTAAGGATATATGTAAGTGTAAATCTTACTCAAAAAAGCTCAGTATTTATTAGTCATTCCGTAACAAGGGAACGCCTAATCAAATTCCAGCTTGCATAATTCGCAGATGATAGCCTATCGTATTGCCGTGCTTTAAACTAATAGACACTTAATGGCATTGGAGAGAAAACATTTAAGTTTCGCAGTTGTGGAATTCGCTAGATTATTTTTACCACCGTAAATAACATCCAATCTTTCCATTTTCATAGACGTAGTATATCAAAAATCGGAAAAATGTGTATGAATTAAAGTACTAATGGAACAAAACTAGGACATTATATACACATATCACGTTTTCGCAAATCTCAGCTCTTAGCGCAATCTTTTGCCATTCCAACGAGAAAACAATACAGCCACCTTTCACAGGGAACAAAGAGGAAATAACAAAAGAATAGACCAGACGAATCGGTGCACGGCACATTATCGCCCTCAGGGTTGGAACACATATGCGACTGGCGCTGACTGGATTTAAAAACGAGTACGTAATGAAGAAAAAAACCTGCCATACGATTCAATTGAAGCCGTACAGTATCACGAGGCAATTCAATAGAATATAATATTGCTTTCATGTCGAACTTTTCCATTTTTGGCGGCCGAACACGGGCGCACTTTGTGAAACATCAGTGTCAGTTAGACTTCATGACTGCTAAAAAGTTCACACGTCTAATAACAGTACAACACGAAATAGGGGAGTTAGCCGCTAGGTGTTTACCGACTCTATTTTATTTTTGTTTTATGATTGACAGCACACGAGCTGTGTTCGGTCGCGCGTTCCATGCTCAGTGGCCCGTGATCCACTGCTAAGAGACCTACCTACTCGTGTCCACTGAGCGGTTTGCCTATATTGTCATATCATGCATTATACAGATTGATATGTGTCCAGCTGCATTTCCTTTACAAATTCCAAAAATATTTTAAAGTTTACAATGTGCCTATTATTACAATGAAGTCTTTTGAAGGACAATACATACTTCTTTTTAATCACGAAAATTTAAGTGACCATCGCGTTCGTGTCTACAAGGATAAAAAGCACACGTTCGTTCACTTCAAACAATCCTCTACAAATATAAAATTCAATATATGAATGAAAAAATCTTCCACCTCATTTTTCGCTTTCATTTTGCATCAACAGTGTAGAATCCTAATTATCTTTTCCAGTTAAGCTTAAGTGAATTATTCCACCCACTGTAGCGTACAAACAAAACGGCGCCGAGTTCTCAACCTCACTCGAAAATACTAAAACATTAAAGAGCATTCCCAGCACTTGTACAATATCCGCTAAGCAGTTTGCATACGTGTTTCATAAGTCTAATATCTTGACGATGTTAACGCTTTAGCCGGCTCAAATTTTAATAACGCCTACAAAATCATCTAATTAATCTGATTACGAATGGACCCGCACCCTAACGCAACGCTTACCACTAATGCTTACTTCAGAATACTAATTAAAAAAAAAACTATTATTTCTCGCTTGCACTAGGATGTATTATCCGTGAGGACAATAACTTTGTTTTCTTCGATTTTACTTCTAACATGTTGATGGATTCATAATAGTAGTATATTTATATTTGTCATGTAATTCTAATAAATTAAGCTAATAAAAAAAATAAAAGCTTACAAACGAATTATACTAGAATACATCACAGAAACTGTAAAAGGCGACTATCAGATTTCAGTAGAGTTGTGTGTCCGTCCCCTATAAGTGTAATTACGTAGGCTCAAGATCGCTCCTTTAGCTGACTCCACGCACACGATGAATGAGCTCTGCGACTAATGGAGATCTTATCTTTACTTCGAGATGGAGTAAGGTGGCCGGCTTTAATGGTATAAAGTCAGTTATATATGTATACAACTACTTATCTTGGCCAAATAGGAGCCCAGTCCAGGTCATAAATAAAACCGGCTTTGATTTCTGAAGGTGACCCTGCCTTTATACGTTTCTTGGGTTCAGGCCTTGTAAAGTCCCTTTTAATAGTATCTTAGGAAATCTTGGTTAATTCGTATAATCAACATTTTAACAAAACAATATTTCCATTTCCTAACACCTAATCTTTCTTATGTCTTTTTACTCACAGAACAGAATAAATAGTGGCTTATCTTTGTGGTATTAATTTCTCAAGGATCTTCGCTCATCCGTTTAATTTTAAAATTTATATTTAATGCAGCAATTTGCGGCGCTTCCGTTTTATAATACTCTGTACAAAACAGTAATTTTCGAAATTATGTTATTGGTACGCCTTTGAATCTTGTAATAATTATCTCTACTCTGCTTTAAGCACTTAATTTCAGTAACAAATTAAGCCTTTCTCACTACTAAACTGTACTGGAATTCAGAAAGCGCTTTCTAATTACAAACGAACAATTGTTATTGGATTTAACTTTTTGTATTAAGTTTTGGGAAAGGCCGAAAAAAGAAATTTAAGTGACATTTTACCACTATGAACTAACTATAATTGAATTATGAATAAATTCGCATACAGTATTAAGAATGATGAATGATAAAAAATATTCACTGAGTTTACGTAAATAGGAAATCTGTTGGCAGACGATTGGTAAGGGCCATAATACAGAAGGATGTTGTGATGGGTGGCGTGAGCTAGATAGGCAGCTAGAGCGACGCGAATGCGACATTTCAATTTGAGTATATATTATTCATGGTAATGCGTTAAAAGCGCCGGTGTACAAGTTGTTCAGTGCGAGCGGGAAGCGAGTAATAGCCGCGCACGTGCGGAGCCCAGATACGTATTTTCAATGTTACGGTTTAAAATTGTCGTTACACGCCATTAGCAGTTGCCGCGCCAGGCTCGATGTGCTTGGCTTATAAAGTAACACTACGAAAATGGGCTTCGTTTTTATTTATTGAAATCCACGTATATCCACGAGTGAAGATTAGGCGGACGTGTTTTTATTTACCCAAATGGAATGTTTCACAAAATCAGGGTCGGTAATTTCTCATAATTTGATTTCAAACACATTTCGAGTAAACACCAAACAGTTTGTTCATTGCAAAACAAGATTCATATATTGAATTCCACGCATAAATCTTGCATTGCAGGTTCAGACTGGATTCGATAGTGTCGCAACGTTTGCGGACGTAAATATTCGAATAATACCTATGCTCACATTCCAAAACGGATTCCAAAATGAAATCTGTGCATCTGTTTTGGCTTAGGACATGATTTATTGTATTCAATACTGGCTTTCTTTGCTCTCAACAAGTTAATATAATAAATATCTTTGTTAAACAAAACATAATAATAATTATATCTATAAATAATTTTATTTAAAGCTTTGAATGCAAGCATACATTAATATTTGGTTTTTTTTTTACTCCTAAATGATGTTTACATTAAATAATTGGTAGTAATTAATTAACTTTATTATAAAATTTCAAGAAATATTGCAGTCTGCATTAATAGATCCGTACTTACATTTACGTATTTAAAGATGTATTAGTAACGAAGAGGTCTAACTCAAGTTCGG
The DNA here is from genome assembly GCA_029286865.1 of Teinopalpus imperialis. Lineage (NCBI taxonomy): Eukaryota > Metazoa > Arthropoda > Insecta > Lepidoptera > Papilionidae > Teinopalpus > Teinopalpus imperialis. Next base: position 11,294,778 of record JAGSMU010000016.1, read on the forward strand.
AAAACATCTATTATTCATCGCTGAAGACACGGGAACGAAATTTGTGTAAGTGCGTTGTGATCCAGCCAATCTCGCCATCTTTATTTCATCCGCAATAAATGGATTACACTACTCACAAACCTTGTAGCGTTAGAAGCGGCTTTTATTTGGCTTCGTAAGCGATTTGCTTTCATTTTGTTTTACGGAATGTGTTAAGGAGCTTGTTAAGGGTTTGCACAAATATGAATTGGTTATGATAATTTAAGAATAAGCGTAAGCATCTAAATTCGTTAAATATTCACCGCATATATTTTCTTTTTTATAAAAAGGACAAAACCTGTAAGTAAACATAGACGTTACGTCCTTATATAAATCATTTTGATAAGCCAAAAAATAAAAGATTTTTTAACGGATTATTATTGCGATCATTTTTATTTTTTTTATATCAATGTTTCGAGTGCTTTGGCATTCATGGTCTCGGGGAGAGGAAAGAGGTGTTTGCCGTCCTGATAACAATGAGAGTTAACCTGAACTACTGTCAGCTTTTAATCATTTATAGTAGTATCTGAAGGTCATCAAGTATACCTCTAGGTTTGTAATTTTATTAATGGCAGGTTCCTGAGATGCCAATTAAAAAAGGCCATAAAATTAATAAAACATGATTTTTGATTGAATATACGCAGTGAACACGTAAATGTAAAAAAAAACATATATGAAAATCGTGTTCAAATGCACTTTTTGAATGATAAAGGAAGAAAATAATTGCAAGTTTATGTTTGAATTCAATTACATTCATTGGACTATTAACATAAACAACTCTTACGCATTAAATATTACAGAGGGCGTTTACTAGCAAATAATGTCGAAGTGCAGAGATTTGATGCAGATCCTTCAAATGGGATTCTGTTTGCGTAGTACCCGCGAGACGTGCGTTTGCATGCAGCTTGTTGTCAAGCGTGATATATAGTAGCCGATATACCAGGCGTGAGGATATTAAACGGCCAACGACCCGAATAACATAATCATTTAAGTCTAGATAGTATATTAAGCATAGGTTAATTATTTTTTAATAATTTTGGAGACATCATAAACCCATTGATTAATAATTTTTAACAGCCAGATGAGGTTTCTAGCTAAAAGATTTCTAAGGGTATTATCTACTATAGATACAAATATTATCTACACATTAATGTCCTATAAGTGTCATCGTAAAAATGTATATAAAGGTATATATTTGTCATATTTGAAGCTTTTTGCCATCAACCTTAAATTATGGCGCCCACCTGTGCCCGGGTCCCGGTAAAAACATTTTATCGGTACTGAAAAACATAAATTGTAAGCGGAAGTAATTGTTGAAGCTTTCTGAGGGCCGAGAGAATGGAATGTGTCGAATTACCTGCCATTGGTTTTAACACTTGTAATTTATCAGAATAGACCGTTATTTCGATAGTTTGAAAGTCGCCTACGATCCATCTTGCGTTATTTTAAAGACGGTAAACCTAAGAAATAAAATGTATCTTTATTTACAAGTGTAATAAAGTAGAAAAAAATTTAATTACATTTTTTGGAAAAATCTGTATCTAATTTTGTTTTTGTAAAAATGGATATAAGTTTATGATGGCAATTCATATACAGGGCAATATAAGGGACTGTAATATACTCATAACTCGTCAAACATTTTCTAACTAACGAAATTCTGAAAACAAGGAACATTATTCAAAATATGGGGTTTGTATTATTCGTATATTATGGTTTCTAGCAAAAAAGCCGTGGTTTGATTGACGCTGGCAATCGGCTTAATGTAACCTCGAGGCAAGTTTTACACAAACGACTGGTTAAATTCAGAGGTCTACGTAAAGCGACGCAATCGCTCACACGTCACATAGAAGGAGCATTCCATATAATATATAATTCACTTCTTTTTATACATTTGTCTTAGATGTTGAATCCTTAACGCACGCCACATACGTTGATCAAATCCAAAGAGGTTGTAATACGGTATGACTTTTTATTATTAGTGTTAGAAGAACTATGCCAGGCCTATGGTTTATTTTTGTCGTTGAAGATTACGTGACTAGAAATAGTAAAATCGGATGATGATGTTGATAATGTAGGTCGTAATAGGCTATCGCCAATAAAACCTTATAGGTAAGCGTTGGATTAAAAAAGAACTGGGTCACGGAAAGCCACGGGTATTATGAAAATCACGCCTCTTTAAAAGATAGCTCCTAACAATTGTTTTGGTTATAAGTACTTTTAGCGCCCCAAAATTTTTTGTACAATGCACAATTTTGTATAATTTTATAGTACACTCAAAATTAAACAAAAGAAGATGATATATAGCTATGTTAGGTTTAGTTCGAATATATATAGATAGATATATATTCTAAAAGAAAAGTATGTTTCATGGATTACCGCTTAAGAAGTTATTCTTAATAACCTTCTACGTTAAAAGAACTTTATTACTGAGCAATATCGCCTACTTGTCTTGATCAAATGAATAATTATTGAAATTTAGATTCTTTTCTTCAATCTTATTACGAAGTTCCGTAACGTTCCCGCTTTTTGTATAATTGAAGAGTTTCATCCGTAAGAGTGAAGTTCAAATCTTTTCTCAAAAAATTACAATGGTTCCGTTTATTTGATTTATATTCTAAGTTTTAACACTGGCCTTAGAGAGGAAAATTAGGAGTTAGCACGTTTTTTCATTAGACAATAATTTTATTTCAAATCTATGTATATATACCATTTATTATGCTCAACATATTACATTTAAACGCATAATAATTCGTTACATACACAGTTTAGTATCGCAGTAACTAGAGTGCCCAATTATCCATAAACAGGTTGTTGTTATGTGTTCTGTATGGGTCATTTGCTACCACCATTATGAACAACAGGCGTCGCTCGTACGCACAACAATTTCTTATTTTCATGTGAAAAAAATTTACATTGCATGCAATTACCAACCGTAAAACAACGTCTTACGTATAATACAATACTCTTTATTGTTACTTAATTCTTTCTACAAGTAGTATTAAGCGTAAGAGTTAAAAAATATAATTATTTTCACTATTCCCTTACCCTCTCATTATTTCAGTATTTCCAGATCCCTCTAAAGATAACGTTATAGATCAATATTCTCGACTTTTCGAAACTTTCATCGACAAACTTAGCACCCACCACGACTGACCGAAAGTTTCATGTGGCTGATAATTTGCATAATAGAAGAAGATGGTTGGTCTATCTACTATCGGGGTCATCTAAACTTCTGTGGATTAGGACTTTCACGGGCAGGGTTTATCGGATTTTGAAGGCATTTCGGAATACTTGTGATAGCGAAGTCATTATGGATATCCGATTTATATGCAGATTGGAAGCAAAATAGCCAGCGGTACGCTACGATCTCTTGAAATTATTTGCCTCATAGGTCGTAAGATTTTCCCGTATTGATAAATTTTCAACGATATTTATATGACCACAACTCTAATTTCATATTGTTATAAGATTATACAATTTATTAATCCTTCATCATTTCGAAACCGAAATCCTCGCCCAACTTTTCTGCTCACGACCCGACGAAGACAGTCTCTCTATTGTAAGGATTTAACAATTTCTCCGCCTCGTTGCATTTCACAGAGTAATAATAAAATATCACAATGGATGTCAAGTCTATTCATGATAAGTGCCCAAGATGAAGAGCGTCAGTAACAAATTTCACGAAATCACAAAACGACTGAATTGTTTTATTGTAATGGTGATTTTCGGCCTTTATGAGAAGTTACTTAAACGATTTTACATAACACTGCTATCCGTAGATGTAGTTATGTTTCAAACATTTCACTAAATTTTAAGCTTTGTATGTAATAAGTATTTGGTGCGTTTAAACGTTTTACTCAATGGCTGGTTCTTAGCTAGAAAGTGTTGAAAAGCTGTGATCTTATTATAATTAGAAAACATGTAAAATCGAGTACTATTTACATAATAAGTAATATGAAAAAAAAAGTAATTTATAAGACTTGAAATAAATAACTTGTTATTCATTGCCAACTAGCAATCAGTAAGCAATCCTTAATATCCTTATTGTTTTAACTACTCAGCTGTCAAGCTCATGTTGTTTTTTGTTCAGAATTTCCACCAAAGTTTGATGGAAAAAAGGAATGAAAAACCCAACACATCATTCATCTTTCATCCGCCCTGTCTATTATGAGTTGCAGTTTTAAAAAGTTGGTAATTAACATCAGGGAGCAGTTCAGGCCAGGTCCAAACTTTTAAAGTGTTTACAAAGTTTTGAAATACCCCAATCATTAAAGGCTTACTTTGTTTGATAAGTTTATCTTGATTTACAAGGAGTTTTATTTAAAAAATGTGCAACGTAATTTAAAACAACCGTTGTTATTCATGAATGTTAGGTATTAATTAGGAAAATTTTATTAATTAGATATATTTTTGAACATTTTAAAACTAGGAAGAAGTGTTCCAATTTCGGATTATTATTAAAGAAAATCTTAATAGAAATACTTGTATGTTAAAACGTCAAAGTTAACTCAGCTGTTGATGAATCAAAATAAAGTTAGTAACTTAATATGACTTTGTAATAATTAATATATCTTGCATAACGTAAATCTCTAATCTATATTATTATTTATTCCCCTCACTGTTATTATATTTAATAATAAAAGCACTGTTATGTCTTAGATATTTTCACGCAACTTATCTTTGATGCCCCTAATCTTTTGAAGTTTCTGTAGTATATACACAAATGATCTGTATAGCGAACAATAGATCTAGTTGAAGTGTTTCAGCGGTTAATAGAGCACACAGATTTCCAATCATCTCCTTACCCTTATGATTATTCTATATCCCATATTAAGAAAGTACTCCCAACTGGATCTATTATTCATTTGAGGATTACCCTTGATTTGGAACGTAGTATTAAAGGTAGGTTTCTTTAGAAAATAATTATTTAGGCAATAATATACTCTCAAATCAACACACTTATGCGTTATTGATTTGTTAGTAAGTTATTAGCTTAGTATTAACAGGAATATTTGATATATATATGACACATACTTATAAGTATCTACGCGCTAATAATTATATGAATATACTATAAAATTCCAAAAAATATCTTAGTAAAATAACTGCACATCCAATCAATAAAACATAGATAAAGAAAAACAGAAATTCTTTTTTCCTTATAATTATATGTGTATTTAAGTAATTTTACTACGTTTTTTGTAATATTAAGGGTGACAAATGAGCTCACAGCTCGCCTTATTCTAAGTGGTAACTGCGGCACATGATATTTGAAAGAAGATTCAAGATGCACATTCTTATCACCCTTGAGGATTAAGATAGATTTCCTCGAAATGAAACACACCACAGTTATGCTGTTATTCCCTACTGTTATTATGCAAGGGAATAGTCCTTCTCCGGACAAGCCGACATATTCATGTTTCAGTTAAGTCACTTGATGATAGGTGCTCACTTCCGCCCATAGACATCTGCAACCCCAGAGGTTAAGCTAATACATTGTCGACCTTTGGGATAGGTAGAGTAAAAATAAACGGTCAAAGCTTTTCCCAAACATCACATTATAAAATACTGAAGTTTTGTTAACAACATGTAATATACTTGAAATGTGGGGTCAAATAACTGGAATTAATTCCTCTTTTGCCTTTTCTGTTTGTCTCATACTCAATCGTAGGTTAATAAGTAATGAAGCGGATTCGGTCGAGTTTTGTTTGTTAAAGTGATTATTCAAATACGAAAAACGTTTTCAGGTTTTCCTAAACTTCCCTCATATTTTATTCATCGATTTTTCACGGTTCGAGACATTCGTATTTGTTTATAAGATTTCCGTTAAGAAAACGAACATAAACAACATAACCAATTTAATTAAATACTTAAGAATAAGATGGATTTTTTGATAGTTTAAATCTTCAGTTTCAGAAAAACAACAAGTAATGCTGTTTACGCCTAAACTTAAAATTCTAGTAAATATAAATTAATATTTATTTAACCAATTCTATATCTTATTTGTTCGTAAGTACAGTATTATATAATGTTATTTAAAAACATAATTATGTTACTGGTCTGGTTAAATTATAAAATGAAGGGTGCTGTATTAAAACACTTTTCTAATAATGCACGATGTGGTTAGTATATATGAGTTAAAACTATTACCCGCCACTTCTAAATTGCTATTAAATTTCTAGTACAGAAAACTTGATTAAAATTTATTATGAGAAAATTGATTAATAATTTTTAATATTGTTTTCTGTTTTGCCTTTATCTTTACCGGTTTCCAAAGAAAACTAATCTATCTATCTCGAGATTATTCCGTACGGCTCCCAATCAATTCGCCCATAAAAACAAAAGGATAAAATGCCTCTATCCTTTCCCGAGAGTTCCTCGGAGAATCATTACGTAAATACGGCAAAATTGCAGAAGATTCGGTCCTCGGTAGGGGTGTTGTTTATTGAGGGCACAGGGTGAAGTGTATCTGAGTGGCTCTATTACCTCACCTAATATTTTCTTCTTCGAGTTAATTGTTATGTCGCCTTTAGGACCAGGTGGCTTGTCCCATTAGGCCGCCGCGGGCAAGTTAATGCCGGAACACGAAACTTGAGAGCCACTGTGGGAACTCCGACCCGCGGAAATATTTAAACAAATTAAAACTTTTCTGTATGCTATTTCCCGAAGAATCTCCTTATTCTGGTTCGTTTTTATTGAGTTTTCTTCCAGTTTCAACTGACTTGCCAAAACTGGGAGGTTTTAATTGGATTCCCGCGTAAATTTTTGTAACAAGTTTATTATTTTTGAATTTTTTCCGCTCCAGAAAAGGATTTACGCATATTTAGAATTTATGGCTTCCGCGTATACAAATGTTAAAAACTTACTAATTTGTATAATATAATCCAAATGAAATTATATCAGTCAAAACAATAATAAAAGGAAAACTATAAAGTTATTAAAATATTTTATGGAATTTATTTCAGGATGTGTTTTTGCAAATTATTATTTTTAGAATTAATAGCTATTTATAATAACGAAATATTCCACCCATTAAAATTGTCTAATTTAATTTCATTAAAACAATTCAGTTTCCTAAAGTTTGCACGAACTTAATCTATTTGTAAACCATTTTCGAACACCTTCGTTTTATCTCTGTCTAGAGGATAATGAGAGAAATCCTCTCAATGATTGTCAACTACCATTTATAAATAGGTCAATAATTACATTTAAATATAATATTGCACTTCTAGCTATTTTATATGTATAAAAGACTACATACTGATTTTTTACTATCTATATAGATAGTCAATTTTCATAACACACTTTATTTTTCACAAGAGTAACGGATAAAATTGTCAATCGTCTTCATCATTATCATCACAGTCTGTCCATAGATCCACTGCTAAGCATATGCCTCTCTATAGATTATCCAGCGAGAGAAATAATATTATGTGTATTAAATGAATAATACAAACTTCTAATATAGTTAATCATAACATTACATCAGGCCGATATTAGATCATAGATAATCACGGAATCTTGTATATTTTTTTAATTAGAATATTAAATATGATAAAAATGTATGGTGCAAACATGTGTACACTTGACAACCACTTGGTGTTGCTTTTTTTCATATAGCGAGCTTGACTTCAATGTATGCAAGCCAGCGTCAATTCTGTATAACTAATGTACAAGTAACATTGTTTTAAAGCATTGCTGGTATTTTGATGGACACGGTACTGACCGTTAGGACCGGACAATGGATAGTTTCGCAACTGCTAAGTAACCGTTAGCAACCAGAGTCAGAAAACAATTGCATAGTTCGTAAATTCCTTTCCAGCTGACGGCTCTAATTTGGCAGAATGACTGATTGTTGTCATTAGACGCGTAATTACTACTGTTGTAATTTTAGGAGCTAGGTACAATGGTGAAAATCTCTGGTTTGTTTAGTAACGAAAAGTCACATGAAGTGTAATATTAAGAAGGGTTAGTATAGATGATAGTATTGCCTAGTATTGAGAGTGCTTGAGTATTGTGTCGCGGTTCTGCGATTTACAGCCAAAGTAGATATTTGTACATCTAAAAAATAGATTTCATGTCATTTCATGTTATTGTATAGGTGCTAGGTCAAAGAAATCATCGAAGAATTAACACTAACAGATATTACAGCGATTGTCTGGTTAATAGTTATTTCTTTTCCATCAAATTGTATTACAGTTTCAAAATATTTTTAATTAGGATTGGTTGGTCACTTAATGATTAGTTGAAATTTGTCATAAAATTATAACAGAGTTATCATAGGGCCCATGACATCTACATATATCCTTGAAAAAGAATCATAATGCAGATGCGTTGTCACCCTAGAGGACTGAGATAGAATGACTTATCACCAGTGATACAGGTCTCCGGACCCTTACACTCACCAGACGAAATACAGCACCACTGCTATTAAACGCTGGTATTCTGTGAGGGCATGGTCCTACCCCGGACGAGCCAATCCATTAACTCTGCAGCCAGAAACAAACTGCAGTTTCTGTGCTCTGCAGCTCTACCACTGTGTACATTGTGACAGGTTACTATTACCACAATTATTAAAAAATTATAGTATGGGTATCTACATCTTTCAATATACTATTATATCGACTAGTCATTCCTTGAGATATTAACCCTAGAAGACAATTAAATGCTTTTGATTTGTTGGTATTACTATAAACACACTCAGTATCATATTAAAATTAAGAAAAAATCAGCATATTATAGGAACATAAATATTTCATTTAACTATCAGAATTAATCTCATAAACGGTTACTTAGAAACGAAAAAAAATAGATTTACTTAAACGAGCTAGTAACTGCGACGGGCAAATTAATGCGACAGGTATCTCCGGGGACCTGGCGGTATCTCCCTCTTAAATAAAATACTTAATAATAGAGCTGGCTGTTTAGTAGAACCGCGACGACATTCAAGCGAAATTATAATCTTTGTAAGATGTATAGATTCGTTGATATATATATATATTTATTTATTTTCTTTCAAATACATTTTATATTATATTATATATACTCCGAGTAAGAGCATAACGAAGGAATTATGTTTGTTTAAAATGAACTATAAGTTAAACAATGAATTTCTAAATTATATTCTCGGCATTTTGGAATTCATTTAGTTTTTGATCATATTCTTTGAAAGCGTATGATGACGAAATAGAAAAGAAAGCTATAAAGGATCAGTAACAACTTGTTTTATCTTTACTATGGCTGGGCAAGGCTGTAAAAATTCCGGGCGTCTAGATTAAACATTGTGTCCAATTTCGCTCACTCACCCGAGCTGCGATGAAAATTATTTGAGCAAGAGTGGAATTAGTAAAGTTGTAGGGAATTCCATACGAGGGCACCACACATTGCCCGAATATTAAAAGGCGAATTAGACTGGTCACGACACGATGAGTTCATAAATGTTCTTATTAAGGCTCGACTTGTTAGACGACACTTGAGGTTATGTGACCAAAGTAGCAACTGCAAAATTAGATTTTTACTGACATTGAGGTTTTACTCGCGAATCACATTCAAATGGATCAACAAAAGTGACAAAATATTATTCGAACAGACAGACAGACAGACAAGTTATTTATTTTGAAAATATTGTTGTTTGAGTCATGCTACAAGGACTATAGTAACAGCTAGCATTTCTTGTCGCGGAAATCGAAAATGTTTGGAATTTATTTTTAACTGTATATATAAGAAATAAATAAAAAGGCTCATTCAATATATAATTACGTTTTCTTTTTCTAAATATAATATAGAAACAATTTTCTGTATACGATTTTTTGTTATTTCCGTTGTCTCCGGTAATGTGGCGATGGATAACTTCATCGTTTAGTTTTTTTGAATCTCAAATATCTCGGTTCGTTACTCCAGTACGATGGTGAACTTACACGTTCTCTAAAATAACGGATTACACTAGTTGATTTGAGGTTAATAACAATACTTAAAACTCTAGTATCACGTTGATACATCATATGTTAACAAAAACATGTCATCAGCACTGTCAACAACATGTTTCTTGTTTCAAGGGCAACATTTACCATAAAGGATGTTGTAAATGGATGTGAGAAATCATTAGGATAGACAAGATGAAGAAGAAATACGTAAGAAGAAGTTTGAAAGTTGCATCTGTAATGGACAAGTTATTTAAGTCATAAGTAAACATGAGTAGGATATGTAAGACATGGAAACAAGAAGAATTGATACCCATGTTACTCACTATACACATAGTATATATGACTATACAGGGATCCAATGCTAAAAAAAAAGACTAAGGAAAATATGGATGGATTGTATGTAAAATGTCATGACAGCAGGAGTTGTGTAAATGACAAAATTAAGAGATGAATGGAAAGACATGACATACGGCTCGACAGATAGTAATGGAACTTGGTAAGGTTAACGATGATGAATTATAATAATATTCGCCATTTAATGGTAGTATAAAGAATACATAACCTTTTGCGCTATTGGAGTTTAGCTATACGTAATGCTATAGTACGGATAAGAAAAATATCTAAGAATAATAAATAGCCTAAATTTATGTACTTATATACATATACCACTGCAAAAGTGATAACTTAAAATGATCTAACCTTATTCCGCTGGCATTTGTCCATCAAAAAATTATACTAAGAAAAACCATTTAAAATAACTAATTTAACCCTTGATAATAGTATATATTTACAAAAAGCTAAATAATTACAAAACATATTCCTTTATTTTTTAGGCATAAATAATTTGTGGAACTTCGAATGCCATTAGATACAGTACATAAGTACTCGCCTTCTTTGACTAATAAATCACCGTTTATGTTTATTTTACATAAGCTAGTGTTTTACTATGATCCCACCTGATCTGAAGTAATTTTGTAATCTCAGATCGTAAAGTACACTATAAAACATTATAATTATATAATAGGCAATAACATTGACACAAATAGAAAGAAGGATTTATAATTTATCCTCTAAATAAATATGTACAAATATACCACTTCCTTTCACGCATTTCGCTAATAAAATGCGTAGTATAATGCCATATTTATTCCAATTTAATAGTCATATTTCTATCTGGTATTGGTTTTATAGTGTACAGACTATTTGCGATATAATATTTCATAAATAATCCATATATGAATTGATAAAAAACAAGAAATTTTTCAAAACTATAGCAATTGCAACAAAATTAAATTCGGAATCTGTTTTGGTTTCAGTTTTATAATAATCACAAACATAAATTGTTAAAATTTCCGATAACAAAAGATATTTGTAATTTTCATTTATTTTTAGAGTTTTACTTTATTTTACCATACTTGTCTATATACAACAGTAGATGTTGATATGTTACTATTGATTATGTCTTTTGCTAATGACAAAAAAGCCTTAGCTCAATCCACACCCCCGTTGAGGCTGAGCTTCTAAGATAGACTTTTTCAAAATGAATTTATTTGAATTTGATATAAGAAATAAATAAACGCATTGTCGATAAATGCATTTGCCAGCAATATAACTGAGAATGAAATGACACGGAATCTTGAGGTTACGTAATATAAATACGTTACAAAAACATATAGCTAATTTTAATTAATTGCCTAAATAGTTTAGTAGCTTGGATTTTGCAGCGCAACATGAAATGTTTCGAAACTTTAAAGACTAATATAATGTTATATAATAATTTCATGGGCAGTTATTTTAAATACGTAATACGGTTTGCAGTAGAACTTCTCAGAGAATACACAGTATCCAACAAGCCTTATCTCACAACAGGTTCCCATATGACCAAGGGTTTAAATTTATCTCTATGGTTTTCTTAAATAAGTCACAAATTTTAATCTTCAAAACTTTTTTGATTACTTATTGGCCATTTATTTCTAAAGAATTTCCACAAAGTAACGCTCGATTATATCGACGTAAAGTTAATTTTCTATTTTTGTTCACGAAGTAGTGATGGGAACTATCAGTTGGTGTAAGTGGCAGTAGTTATGGTATAATGTCGGCAGTTTTTTCATGATATCGCAATAATAGAGAACTTTGATACCAAGTCATGCAATATTACTGGAATATTCAATTATCACTTTATGAAACCTTTACACTAGATGGTTTAGACGTTATTTATGAATGTCTAGGTACAAAACCATAAAAAATTAAATGAGCCACTTTTTGTATCAAAATAGATATCTTAACCGCTTGGCATCAATACTATCAGTAGCTACTGGAACCAAATTTTGTGACAACGCAGCTTCCAGAAATTATGAAAAATTTAGAATTTATGCCACCAGTACGTTAAGTGAGGTAACAAAAGCCCTACGAAAGATATCCAACAAGAAATAATAAGACTTCACGGTATCCTAGTAGAAGCTTGAAAATACGAACGAGGTGTCGTTATGCTTACTAGTTTCTTTAACGGTGCTACTGTCTTTCTAAGATCTGAGTGCTCATATATCAGATGTTTGCTCGAAACTCGATTGCCGAAGAGTATGATGCCGAAAACCGACAATTTGCTTTATTGGACATGAAAAAGGTATTTGATTCGGACTTGAGTGAAAACATTCCGATCGCCATTGATAGACAACTTTCCAACCTATGCGATTAATACAAATATCTAGGTTATGTAATGCACAGTTTTGGGAACTTGGAATGTAACACCAAATAGCTATAGCATGGCTAAAATGACAAGCAGTAACTGGTGTTACATGTGTTTCAGGATGCCGGTCAAACTTAAAGATTTGATTTATAAATCTATCATACGACCAGTCCTTATGTATGTCAATGAAACGTAACCCAAAAAAGTTGAAAATACTAAGGTGGATGTGCGGCGTAACCAAATCGATAAAATACGCAACGAGTACTTGCGAGGAAGCCTGGGTGAACGCGACATTGCCAATAAGATGCAGAAAAGTAAACTGTAATGGTATGGTAAAGAGAAAGCCATCTGAATATGTAGGGAACTTGGCCCCTTTAACTATATATCCCTGCCAAAGGCAGGCACAAGATAAGATGGGGAGTATAGAGTCGAGGGAAGTGAAGGAGTACAAGGTTACCGAAGACGATGTCGGGTTATAGAAGGAGGTGAAGGAGTAAAATACAGAAAGGTGACCCCATCACCATGTGGGATCCATAACTAGGAAGAGTTTGGACATATACCGAAAATATTCAAGCAAAGTTCCAACTTTATCAGTACATTAATTTATAACATAAACATTACATATTAAAAAAGAGAATCGTAAAACTCAGGCCACAGGCGACCTGTTCGCGCCTGTCCGTACTAAGGTGTACCAATTCCCACTCAAACAAATCACCTCTAAACAAACGTTTCTACAGGTAAGAATAATTCAACGAAAGGTCACCTGTTACGGGTATCCAACATCGATCATCGGGAGTGTGTTCCGTCGACCTTCCCGCGTAATGTCGCCCTGGGGAGCGCCCAACACCGGCGACTCTGCGCCGAGACAAAAACCCGGAGCCCCCACCTGTCACAAATAACTTGCTACTATACAAAAGCAAATTTTTTACGCCGTTAATTTCAAAACTGCTTCCTCCGTAATTATTTAGTTAATACATTTCATATGACATTTGAAAATTTTATAAAGTTAGGAATTCGTAATTATAATGCGTAAATCTGTGACACGTTGACGGCAATCTGAATATTAACGTGTTATGTATAACTGGTTTAGAGTTGTGAAGTGACTGATAAATTTTATAAACTTTCCGTGGTGACCGAATTTAGGTATACGCCAGGTGACAGCACATCTCTGCTCGCGTGTATTGTTCGCGTCCTAGCCGCCGACTTTCCATTTATTTCTCTATGAATACGTTATTACCTGCTCGCCCCCGCTTATCAAAGTTTATTTGCAGCGTGTGGCTTACTCTGTGCCGGTGCTTATTCGTTATTACAGCGCCGGAGTGTTTTATAGCTAGGACGGGGCTCAAATCAGGCACGACGCCCTTAGTTTTTTTTGCAATTTTCCCTTACGATTTTTCCGGAATTTGAAGTTTATTGTGTTTTCTTTTTGTTGCAGATCGAGGATGCCATGCTAATGTTCGACAAACAAACCAATAGGCACAGAGGTAAGTGACAATGTACTGGCGACATTAAAAAAAAACATTTGTTTCGTGAGAACTTAATACAACGATTTTTAGGTCACTTATGTAATCAAATTACATGTACAGCAAGGTAGTTTTTACTAGATCAAATATATTTAGTTACTTATTAAATTTTAAATATAATATATGCATTATAATTTTCTTAAGAGCTTGTAAAGTTGGACGTGGCATGCATGACCACTTCATTTATTCTAACTTTTTGGGTAGTTAGTTTATAACCAAACAAAAACCATAAAACCTTTGGAGATTTGGATGTCGCATAGGAAAATAATATAATTTTTGTATGCAATCGTCTCGCCTCATTTCACTGATCATATTTGCTACAAAGTCGATACTGGTTAACTAGCAACGGATAAATACATACACTGACCTTCTATAGAATTTTACCAACTAACATAGATCCCTCTGGATTACAGGGCGATACTTTTTATCACTAACCAAAGCCAGAAGCAGGAAAGTCAATGTGGCTCTAGTGAGAATGGAGGTTGTAACGGCTCAGGCGTATCGAAGCGAATCGGCGGTTCGGGTAGCGTTGTCACTAAATAGGTTCACCGTTTTCGGTATTACTACTTGCCATATAACAAATCGACGGACAAATATTATATATGTTTTATTCGTGAACTTTTTGAATATCATTGCCAAGTGAAATTTCATCGTAATTTTTATGAGTATATAAAATAAATATTGAGTGGTCTAGCACGAAAGTTAAATAGGTGTGAATATCCGAGTATTTATATTTGAGCATAACGAGATACAATGGTTTACATTAATATTATTATTAAATACCATAAATTATCAAAAAAAATGGTAATTGAATAGTCCTATAAATATCTTTATTATTATCATTTTAAACAATGACGGCAAATAGATTGTACCCTGAAACACTGCAGTCCTAGCTAGGGTAATCAGTTGCTCTCATTATCCTCACAACGCGTAAGATTTTAATTAAAACCCACGAAAATAGTATCAAGGATGGCTATCTTTTGTTGCCAACGAAGGTTCCCTTAAAACAGTCACAGAAATACAAAGTTGAATTTACTTGGAAAATCCTCATTACACAAAAACAGGTTAACCCGAATACTCGGTCTGTTTGAAATATTGTAGCGTTGTCGTTTATGCAAGATTGCATATACAAGACTTAATCTGACACATATTCTATTTCTTCTTCTTATATTATATTATATAAGAAATATATATGAATAGCCTATTTGTTGTGCTACACCAAGAACATAGACTGCATTTCCTTGCTGAATAGTTATTCTTAACCTTTAAAAACGGCACAAATATGTTAAGTCGAGTCCCGTCTTTAGTTGTCTCAGAGACTCATTTATGCCATCTACTAGTTTTGACTGTCTTTGCCACCCTAGCTCCGACCCCTGAGAGATTTGATATAGCCGATCTATATACGCCTGTAGAGAAAAAGGAATTTGTCTCTTTCCTAATTGACCTTTTTTTATTTTCAATAAATAACGATATTTGACCGTAATTTAATAGTATGTGATTGAAGAACAATTCGTTAAGTAGTTTTACGTTCTGTACTAATTAAATAACCTTTATTTTCATAACAAAATTATAGGTAAATATAAAAATATACTTGATCTTTACAATCCGATAGATAAAAGGAATGATTTAATTAATAATTGTCCACTTCATGTTTTTGTTATTATATCAATTGTATTATTGTTAAATCAATTTCGATGTAAATAACAATATTCAATAAAATAAATGTAAACTAAACATAATACCACTAGTGGGTTATTATCCCGAAACATAATCAGTTGGGTCGGGTTATCCCTGCAAGAAATGTAAAAATATCCCCTGTTTATTTGTATCAGACTCGGGCTAAAGGCAACCCGAAAGCGTATTCAGGCTGAATATGAATGCAAACTGGCCCGGCGAACGGCCGGAATGGCGAAAATAAAATTAGGTATGGCGTGAATACTTCACGGCGACGTCGGGAAAAAAATTGAAATCAAATATTCATTGACTTTCAACCGGATAAGCCGGCCCGCAGCCATTTCAATACATTTTATTATCTATTTTTCGCTGTGGTGTTGTTGGCCCAGCCCGCGACATCGACCGATCCGCTCCTTCGCAACTCATTGATTTCTATCCGATTGAATTAAAAATATCAATAATGTTATTATGCACAATCCATTATGTTTTCTATTTCTTTTAACGTATTATATCCCTCTCGTCTCATTCAAACGAAGACACCTTATGTGGCATTCACTATACAAGCTGATATTTCGTCCATCTAAATTGCGTTAATTGAATGGAGACTTAATTAATAATATTGTTATGCATTAAGAAAAATGATTTTATTATATTTGAGAGACTGCCCGAAGCATGTATTTTTATAAAGTTTCTTGCAATAACAAAATTTCTTGTTAATCTAAAAATGTCTAAATGATAGTTCGTATGGTATTGATCTAAGACGTACTTTTTCTAAAAACGAACTAAGAGACAAATGGTATAAAACAGGAGCCACTAGTATGTAACAAATACAAAACCATAATATACTTGTAAAATAAGCGCTAACTTTCGCAGCCCAATTAGCTTGTTACTATAAGTTTCGTTGATATCAAGAATTGATATTAATTAAGTTTCTGGTAAAGAAAAGCAGACCCATGATAAGGATAATAATAAAAGATTACATATCTTTACGCCGATTATACCTACTATTCAAGTTCTTAAACTTTCTTCAACTCAACACAAGCTACCAAACAGACGTAATTACTCGAATTAGCTTTTATTTTTCTTTACCAAAGCCAATTTGAGAGAAAGATTTAGTTTAGTTTTAAAAAATATTGATATATTTATAAGACCCAAGAAAATGTAATTTTTTTTGAAGCCTTACTTAGAGATTTGTTTCCTGAATGCATAAATTGAAATAATCTAATAAATAATTAGTCACAAAAACAAGCTTTTATCATATAATCTTTTATTTGAACAAATCTTACGCATAAGCAACATATTTAATGTATTAATATATATTTTATTACTAAGCGGAATTCAATTTTTTTATAAATCACGTGTTGAATGGGGTCTTAATTTAATGGGCGATATTAATGCAAAGCTGTTGGAATCTGTGAAAAATAAAAACCTTTTAGCCTTTTCAGTACATTAAATATGCGCGAATAATGCGTTTAATAGCACCCTTTACTTTTATTTACGGCCATTCTCGTTTAAAAAAATAATTAACGACGTACCTTTTCAAAAGTTGCCCATTGTCTTTTTCATAATTATTATATTTTCAGCTAATATTTAATTTCTTTACAAACGGCATTTATCACCAATAATGCTCAAATAATGATGCCCTTTCAAATTTTTACGGAAACACTTATATTGATGTTTTGCTACTACATCAAAAGTAACTTTCACGCAAAAATATGATAAGACAATTATTACAAATGACCTTACTTATTTTTTTTTTATTTCATTATTTTTTCAAAATGCCTTTATATGAAGGTAAAACGCGACACGTGAGACAGCTCATAAATATTAAACAAAAAGAAACTAGTAAAACCAATCTCAGCAGGGTGGATTCTATTCGGCCGCACGAGCTTCCTTGCGCGCCTGCGGGACACATTTCTTAGAGTGCGTGCCTTGCTAACGTGAAAATTTTAGATCTCACGTTTTAGGATCAGTGTTATCTATTTTTCATTCGACGCCGTTCGTGATGTGTAAAGGAGCCTATTGCGTGAATCATAAATGGTGATCGTTTTCGTCAGGCTACATAAAATTTCTTTTAGACATGAAACGTTACAATGTTTTTAAATTTTATTTCTTCACAACAATCGTTCCCTTTTTATTACCCATAAAATAACACACTTCGTATTATACTTTTAACTTGCCGCATTGAATTTTAATTTCAGATAAATTATGTCGTCAAAATTATTGAGCCATAGTAGGTAGGTCAGTGAGTAATCTAGCCCTCGCTTTTAATTCACGGTCCGCAAGCAAACCGAGCTCGATCCCCGATGCCGGCATCAAAGAAATTGTTATTTTTTTTACATTGAGAGTTGCAATCGAGCACACAGTTCACCTGATGTTAAGTGATTCCTGCAGCCCATGACATCTACATTTATCCTTAACAAGGAATCATCTGCAGATGCATTATAATGCAGATGCGTTGTCAGCCTTGATGACTGAGAATGCCCTGTCACCATTAATAAAGTTCTCCGGATTCCTTCAGTCACCGAACGAAACACAGCAGCGTTATGCTGCCATTTCACGACGGTATTCTGTAAGGGCGTGATCCTACCACGGTCGAGCTTACCTATTCGTTAGGTCTACCACTGTAAAAGTGCTGATTTAACTCGGCGCTAAAGAAATATATAAAAAAATATTTCGAAGACGTGAAAGTTTACTAAAGAATAGGGCTATACCGAGCAACAGGATTTATATACTCATATACTGCTGCTTTACAAATAATCTGGTAAGGTGAACCAGGTTATTACTAAACCAGCAGATTATTGGTTAAGTTGTAAAAACGTATATATAAATAAAAACGATCATTTAACAATTTTAATTTTATAGATTTTCATAACCTAACCACGTTTCTAGAAATAAAGGAATCTCGCTTTTATGTCTTGCAGCTTAAGATTGGTTACAAAATCTGGTAAATGTCTAAATATTCGCCAAGAACTAAGTGGTGGCACGTGTTGAATCTCGTGGGAGAGCAGAGAAAATGCTGGACTTAGATGTATCCTTCCGGCAATCGCTTCAACGATATTAAATTTTGAATTTCAAATAATACACGTTATTATTTTAATGCTTTTATGTATTTGGTGTTGCTATCATGTGACGTATTAGATTTTTAACGATACAATTATTGGAAACTTTTTTAGTTCAATCAAGTAAACTATTGGTCGGTAACGCAAGTAAAAATATTTTTAATCTTTTAATTGTACGTTATAGATATCAAAAAGTAGTTCAAGTCTGATCCCAGGGAAGTTTCACTTAGAATATTATCATAAGTGATGAGCTATCAGTAAAATCGCTCCACCTGCAACTGAGAATCGATTATGGCTGTACTTAAAAGAAATAGATGCAAAGTTGGAAAGTATCGATACTCTATCGGGTTCCGATCAACCGACGAGCTCTCGCGGGACGTCATGACTGAGAATGCATCTCAGTGTGATCTCGCTGTGATGCATATAAGATAAAGTATAAAAAAACACTGAGCATCTGATTTTCATATCTATTTTGAGACTTCATTTTAATATCACATCACAGTTGAATATCAGTCACATTTGAATAAATAAACTGCATGCCAATTGCCGGGCCCTCTCGTACACCCAATAACTCGTTTACTCGTTAGCTTGCTAATCTATATCGATTATTTTGGTTGTTTGGCGGATCACTTCGTTACAAATAAGATTTTACTGACGACAATTTTAGGATACCATAAAAAAATACCATTAAGCATAATTCGCCTACCGTAACAATATAATTTCGTACAAAAAATCAAGATTACTTACGAGTAACCAAAAATATACTTACAAATTTCCAAACAATACTTTCCAAATGATTATATTGAACAAACATTAATGATAGATTAGAAACTCACCTATTCAGCTGTTAGCTAGAATATTCAAGCCTATCAAGCTAAATGTGCAAACGGAATGACCGTTAGAAAGACAAGTAACGCGTCCAGTTGATATAAACTCCCAATTCCACTAAAATGCTGCAATCCACAGTATCTGCATTGGCTGTGAGCTGTCATTAATTAGGTTGTGATCACAGTAGATCATGAATTGGTGCAGTGATGCAAACATTTTGGGTAAGATAAGATTGATTGTTTAAAGTAATTGATAAACGGTATGCAGCAAAATAAAACAATTTATAACTTTAGGCATAATTACTGGATATTTTACTTAACAATATCATAGTTCAGTATGCTTCATGATACATATGCGATTCAAAACAATATGTAAAATTTTGTATATTCACATTTTCCGTCTAAATTGAATAACTGAAATTTATGAAAATTACCTTAATTTTGACTATGTAATCTACCAAGATTCTATTTCCACTTAAGTAACTACTTGATTAATAACAGGTCCAAAAATATCCCATTTATTAATTTACCTCATAACCAGTACAGAAATATTAATATGTTGACGGCCCATATATTGCAATAAGTCTATTTTCGCCTTAGTGGGAGATTCAAGTCCCAAAGGGAAGCAGCGGGAAGTGGTATGGAACATAGAAAATATTCGAGAGAATTTTACCACGATTCTCTTCTCAATCATTTTAATATGTATATGAATATACACTAAATTCTTTTTTAGTTGGTGTGGCATAAAAATATGGATTAAAATTTCTTTCAAATAAGTTGAAGAGATAAAAAGCTAATTTAGATACTTCAAATTTTTAATATATGCTATTGACAATACGATTTTGAAATACTTCTGAAGAGATTAAATTCTACCCAGTACTCAATATAGTTCTTTAATTTCATTGTAAACAGCAACAATAGCTTTATAAGAGCGGATGGCAATAAATCGAAGGCATGAATTGATCGTCAATGAAGCATTAAGGAGCCAGCGCTTTCACAATATACATTAGAAGTGTGTTTTATCAAATCACTTCCTGTGGGACTATAGCTACGAAAAGGGATGGTTACAAAAATAGTGAGTGCGGGAAATGACGCAGTGAAAAGACGCTCATTGACTACGACCTTACTAGAAAAAGTAAATAGAGTGCTAGTAATTTAAAAGACATCTATTCTAAGACTAGAGAATTACAACGACTGCAAGCCTCACATTGTCAAGTTTTTCAACAATAAGCGAATGATTGCTGAACAAATAAGTGGTATTACAATTACGGGGGTAGGCTAGTGGTAGCTTTGTGTCGCTTAATGAAAGTTTTATTGTTGTACTTAATGGTTTTATACATAAATTCAAGTAGATGATATATTAGTAATCTATCCATATTAATTAAATCTAATTAATCTTTGTATCAATCATATTTTACTTGTATTACAATCTATAAATTTGAGTTTAAATTTAAATATAAAATTAAATATATTATAAATTAAAATTATTTGGAAGAAAGTAACATTAGTTATGTATCGTAAAGACACACAAATAGTACAAGATATAAATTTGCTACCATTAACATTTAAATAATGAACTCGTACTACGCAAAACATAACACTGTAGCTACAAATCCGATCACAATCGCAACGTGCCGCCTTAAAGCATTAATATTTACAAGACACGTTCGAATATATAATGCAAAACATTTTCTTTCAAGACATAATTAGCTTAATTACCTATATATCTTCGAAACTTAATCTACAAAGTGCAAAGGTGAACGTATCGCCAGAGCGCCTGCGTGAATACGAATTACCAACTAAAACAAAGTAGACAAATACAAACTAAATCTCCGCACGAATCTGACATGGTTGCGTTATTAGATAATGTGGCGTTTGCTAAATGTGCCCCAGTCGTGATACAATTATTTTGACATACGAAAATATTTTATTAATTGCAGTACATTATAGTATCATATTTTTCTTTGCTTTGATATCGTCTTTGTTAGTACAGTTTCTTTTTGGGTTGGTATGGAGTATGTACCATTATGTTGTAAGACTGTAAAGTTAAACATAATTTAAACTATTTCTATTTAAATTATTTTAATTTGTTGTTAGCGATATAATATTTATGTCTCACATAATATCTATTTTTAAATAACTATATTATAAAGCGAAGAACAGGTAATGCAAGAGAACTCTTAAAACTAAAATTATGGATCATCAATTCAATCAGATTGCTATCCAAATATATCATAGAATTAGTCTATTATTTACGTCGTACCTTAAGTGTCGAGTTTTGGTTCAGAGTCTTTATACAAAAAACCCAAGAAATAATTTATCATCTAAATTCTTAATTCTACTATTTGTGTGTGGAATGCAATTAAATATCGAGTTCTATTAAAGCTGTTTTAAATGTAATTACATTCTGCATATATGAATTCGTCTCAAGCTTTTGAATTACAAGAATTCTTAAACATCAGCGCTTATTTTGGTGATATTAAAGGATTCTTGACATTATTATCTCAAAGCAACTTACTACGCGCCCATTTATTAACCATCTTAATTACTAAGGCCAAGTTAATTACACCGGTTAAACTTAGCGCCTAAGAGCGTTATCCCGTTAATTTAGTACAAAGTCGGTTTCGTTAAAATCTCTTTATGTCATCCTTCTGTAGGATATCACCAAAGTTGTTTCGGATGATGCCAATTGGTACTTCTTAATGGAGCCCTTAACTTTTTGGTAATAAAATTATAGAAAAAATCTCCGGCTACTTGGAACAATTACTTTTATTTATGACTTCAATAATTTACTGCCATGGGCAATGCCATTATGTAGGATAAAGACATTGTTATCTTTATTGGATTTTCGCATAATCTGTTGGTGAATTTGAATCACTTAGTCTATAACGACGTAGGGTCTTTTGCGCGTTTGGAATCTTAATTATATTAAAGATATCGTTTTAAAGGCTTATTTTACTTAAAATTACTTCAAAAATATTAGTAACATTTTTAACCTCATTTTTTTTGTCCGAATAACCGACACATCTATTAAATTTTAACTTTCAGTCGCTAAATACATTACTCAAGTATTGTAATATTTTACTTATGAACCGAGTGCTTTTGGAAAGGAAAATATAAAGCGGAAGCTTTTCAGTGCATGATACGAAGGACTCATAAAGAAGAATGAAATAAATCGTATTGGAACCCCTGCTGATATTGCGGTTGTCTGTGGACGACAGTGAGTAAGCTTTATAAAAGTGGGTCTAGTTATTTGCCTTTTTCAATACTTGTAAATAAAATAAAAAGTAATCTATGTACGTAGTACCCACCCTGCAAAAGGGGCAGCAAAATGTAATTTAATTTTTACTCTATGAAGTATGAAAATCGTAAATTGATTTTTGTTTAAAATTTTAACATCATTGTAGCCATACATTAATCACCGTAAATTATTTCTACTCGTAACCAGATTGCGTAAAATAAGCAAAACCTATATGAGGTGTATACGTTTTTACAATTAATCCCATAAAACTTTTGAGCGTTAAATCAATAAATAAATAGTAAAGAAACGTTTGTGTGTTAGAGATTATTATAATAGTAGTGATTGTTTAAATTATTTTAATTTGTTGTTAGCGATATAATATTTATGTCTGATATAATATCTATTTTTAAATAACTATATTATAAAGCGAAGAACAGGTAATGCAAGAGAACTCTTAAAACTAAAATTATGGATCATCAATTCAATCAGATTGCTATCCAAATATATCATAGAATTAGTCTATTATTTACGTCGTACCTTAAGTGTCGAGTTTTGGTTCAGAGTCTTTATACAAAAAACCCAAGAAATCATTTATCATCTAAATTCTTAATTCCACTATTTGTGTGTGGAATGCAATTAAATATCGAGTTCTATTAAAACTGTTTTAAATGTAATTACATTCTGCATATATGAATTCGTCTCAAGCTTTTGAATTACAAGAATTCTTAAACATCAGCGCTTATTTTGGTGATATTAAAGGATTCTTGACATTATTATCTCAAAGCAACTTACTACGCGCCCATTTATTAACCATCTTAATTACTAAGGCCAAGTTAATTACACCGGTTAAACTTAGCGCCTAAGAGCGTTATCCCGTTAATTTAGTACAAAGTCGGTTTCGTTAAAATCTCTTTATGTCATCCTTCTGTAGGATATCACCAAAGTTGTTTCGGATGATGCCAATTGGTACTTCTTAATGGAGCCCTTAACTTTTTGGTAATAAAATTATAGAAAAAATCTCCGGCTACTTGGAACAATTACTTTTATTTATGACTTCAATAATTTACTGCCATGGGCAATGCCATTATGTAGGATAAAGACATTGTTATCTTTATTGGATTTTCGCATAATCTGTTGGTGAATTTGAATCACTTAGTCTATAACGACGTAGGGTCTTTTGCGCGTTTGGAATCTTAATTATATTAAAGATATCGTTTTAAAGGCTTATTTTACTTAAAATTACTTCAAAAATATTAGTAACATTTTTAACCTCATTTTTTTCTCCGAATAACCGACACATCTATTAAATTTTAACTTTCAGTCGCTAAATACATTACTCAAGTATTGTAATATTTTACTTATGAACCGAGTGCTTTTGGAAAGGAAAATATAAAGCGGGAGTTTTTCAGTGCATGATACGAAGGACTCATAAAGAAGAATGAAATAAATCGTATTGGAACCCCTGCTGATATTGCGGTTGTCTGTGGACGACAGTGAGTAAGCTTTATAAAGTGGGTCTAGTTATTTGCCTTTTTTCAATACTTGTAAATAAAATAAAAGTAATCTATGTACGTAGTACCCACCCTGCAAAAAGGGGCAGCAAAAATGTAATTTAATTTTTACTCTATGAAGTATGAAAATCGTAAATTGATTTTTGTTTAAAATTTTAACATCATTGTAGCCATACATTAATCACCGTAAATTATTTCTACTCGTAACCAGATTGCGTAAAATAAGCAAAACCTATATGAGGTGTATACGTTTTTACAATTAATCCCATAAAACTTTTGAGCGTTAAATCAATAAATAAATAGTAAAGAAACGTTTGTGTGTTAGAGATTATTATAATAGTAGTGATTGTTTAAATTATAACACATTTTGTATATAAAAAGATCGAAAATATGGAATAAACTAAAAATGTTTTAATGATAAAAAACGAATTCTTTTTTCCAGTAACCCCTAATATTTAAACAAAACAGTACATGTGCACCATTAAGTTGGTCCTCTTCTTGTACATACTGCAAAAGTCCACAAGCCACCAAGGTTTTAAGCACATTTTAAGCTTTACGCTGACATTCCTTGATTATAAACCAATAGGATAAATAGAAAAATAATATATTATGAGACCTTAGAAGGCTATGAAATGCCCTGTGTCAAGAACATTTTATGTGTACACATGTTACACAATAATACGATTATATTTAACTATACTTATATAACATATATTAACTTGGGAATATATATTAACTTTTTTTTATAAATAAATATATACGTACTAGGCAGAATTGGAGCCCTTCAAGTACGATACGTGTTACGGACCGTGCATGCGATCAGCCCAAGCGCTGTTTAGAGTTTCGTTTCATTTTGTCTACATTCTGGAACAAATTGCAATCAGTCTAATATGTTGAATAGCGGATCCATCTCATTATCATGGGTGACCACAGGTGAATGATGGCAGGGCCCGAGTTCCGGCGGGCGTTTTGTTTGTGGTCGATTTAACGCCGAGGACAAATTGCGTGTTTGCCGCCGCAGTCGGGAGATCATTCCAGAACTGAGCGAAATAAATTGGCAGATTACTTTTGCGCAACACGAAACGTGAATTGAATTAAGAGCTAATTTTAAGTTCAGATAAAGTAATCATATTTTTTAATTATCAGCATCCCAGTATGATCTCAGTTTATTACGTCTACGTGTATACTTGTTATTTTATCATGATGGTCATTTGACGGGAAACAAGCCTAAATTTATAACAGGATAACCTGCTGCATATACACAGCAATCATTAGGTTAGCATACAAGTAATTCAGACAATGGTTTTCTTCATATAAGTACCTTGGTCCTCAAGAATGATACTACAACTCCATCTTTATTCCTTATTAACGAATGCGTTAAAGTGGCTATGGACTGTAGAGATCTCTTATAATCACGTAAAGTATGTGCTAATGCGTTACCTTAAATCTATAAAAAAAATCACGTAACTTAAAAAGGTTTCTCTTGTTGCAAAATGTTTTCTTTTATTGCCTTTACATCTTATAAAGTAAATAAACGAAGAAATTTCGCAATAAAAACACAACATTTATTTAAAAGGAATTAAACATTTTAAGCAACACGCAGCTTCTTTTAAGGAAATAAAAAAAAATAGAACGTTTGAAATGTACGCATTTATTTCTTCGCCGAAAAAGAACTGGCTCTTGTTCTCATCCTCTTAACAAGAAAGTAATCTGTCGACCTCCGTCGCGATAACGGGATTTTTATGTAACAAACTCGACTCGCGCCTACCCTTACCTAGCCCGCGGCTCTCTGAAGAAATCTCGCATTGTATTCTTCTAAAATTCGACATAATATAAATTTTCCCGTAAAGGAATTACAGATGTGTTTCGCTCATGTAACAAAAATTCGGTGTTAAAGCGGCGCTCATGAAAACACTAGTTGGGAATCTATTGTAGCCTTTGTTTAGTTCGCTCCAGTATTCCAATTCACTGAAAGTTTTACTGCCAACCGCTCGAACTATACCATTTCATAAGCAAAACACCGTAAAACCGAAATGCTCACAAATCTGTCAAAAATAATTTATAACATTTTAAAATTATTAGTAGTTAAAATATTTAAAAATCTGGTATTATTTTAAAAGAGTAAAGTAACAGTTTAATCTGTCTAATCTACCTAGAGACAACATTAGACTGCTACACCGCTGAACTGTAGATTGAGAGACTTCACATGTCTTATATTTTTTTTAATTGCTTAAATCTTAGACGTATGTGCCTTCCTAGTGATATCATGGATCGGATGAATCACTTTACATTCGGTGAAGAGCGTACTCGATAATCTAGCTGGTTTGTTCTATCAAAAACATGCTCATGAAAATACCCATGCGTTCATAGAAACAAGTATAAAAATTATAAATTAAAACTAAATGATTTAAAACAGACACTAAATTTCAAACCTTGTTAAGGATACATAATATAAACGGGTACACTTTTTGGGCGAAATTTTGTAATATTGGTTAACCGCTAGAGAATTATACACATGTGTCGCGTATAAGGGGGGTTTGTGCCACGTATAGTACTAAATTTTAGTTAAAGTCTTCGGAGGCAACAGGTGTACGGGATGAGCCCGCTTGAAAGTCGTAATTATCTCGACCCCGGTTCACGTTTGCTTTTAACTGCACAAATAAAAATCAATGTTTAATAGATATGATTTATAGAGGTAACTAATATTGATCTAGTGTTGGCTATTACTACTGTGACCAATTAGTATTTTCATTTGAGCTTTATACAAAAACATTGGTTCAATAACCGCAGAATGTTAATCTTCCAATTACGACGCACGGTTTTCATAAAACAATTTTAATTAAATATTTTCACCCAATGATGGCCAAGAATGAACCGAGTCCTTTAAATTTAAAAAAATGATTATTTAAGATAGCGCATTAAATTAGTTGACGTATGATCGTATTGAATGAAAGTAGACGTAAATACAATGTTTTTATACCGTTTGGTTTGTGTATTTATTTCTTTGTCAGATAAATGTTGAATTCACTCAGGTGCTGGCTGAATCAGTCGGCTAAATGAAATTTGCATAAAAAACACATAGCTTTTCCTCAGCGCAGTTGCGTATTAGGGCTTAGCGTTGATTTAAATTGAAATTTAGCTCTTGAAAATTGTATCTCGAAATTCCAGCTGATACATTGAAACTTTCGTTCAGTATAAAACATATGTAAAAAAAATGTACACATTTTTATTAATTATTTATAAGTATATCTTAACGCTAATAGCGATAATGGTGATTAAAGGTCTTTTTAACGAGTTGAGATTGAATTAGCATTATCTTGGTTTTAACATCCCATTGGTTGTATAAGTAGATTGCAGAAATTAAAAGGATGGACAGGTGCTATATAACAGGTGCCGCTTGATATCATAACTATAGTAATTAGTTATACATACTATATATTTTTTACTATATATTTTGGTAGAGCTTAACTAATCGGTAGAGCTACCCCACAGTTTGTTTCTAGCTACAGAATGCAGGTGACTGTCACTATATACCAAGGTAAAATAGCAACATAACGACGCTCTGTTTCTTTTGGTGAGTGTAAGGATTCGCAGACCCTGTTACTGTAAGCGAGGCGTTCCATCTTAGTCCTTAGGGGTGCACGTGCAAATTGAATTTTTTTTTTGGGTGGATGTAGGTATTAGTGGGTCGCAGTCACCACTTATCATCAAATGCAGTCATTTTTCACCCTTAGGGTTTATAAAATAAAGTAGTTGAATAATTATGGGATCCTTTAATAGAAATTATGAAGAATTATTAGAAGAGAGAGTAACAGAGAGAGAGTTCTTAGATAATCAGAAGGATATTACTAAATATGAAAACTTGGATCCTCTCATAAGAGTACAGTTTATAATAAAATATGAATACAATCAACCAACTAACGCCTGATGCGTTAGTTGGTAGATTGTCAAACTTTGACCCATGTAAAGCCCAAGTTTCTGAAACAGAATCCTCATGGAAGTGCTGGCAAAGAGCTTAGGATCAAAACCTAGAGGTATATAATTCTAGCTGTTGCTTTCCTTTTCAAGTCCAAGATTCATCTGACTAAGTCAATACTTGTTTAAAATGTAAATATGTACTTATAAATATGCGTTGAAAACCACGGCTTGCGAATACACCAAAAGTTTTTTTATTGTCCAGGCGCAAACTAAACTTAATTAATGTGAAACCGGTAGGAAAAATCAATGTCGGAAAAACAACGTAACCTCGGCCCCAGCGTTCGTGTTCGATTATTTAGCAGTGATAGAGCCACACTGCAGTTTGTTACTAGTTGCAGAATTAATGGGTCAGCTCGAATGCGGTAGGATCACGCCACAGAACACCAGCGTAAAATAGCAGCATAATGCTGGTGTGTTTCGTTTGGTGAGTGTAGAGATCCGGAGACCTTTAATACTGGTGACGCAGCATTTCACCGCAGTCCTCAAGTTAACAACGCATCTGCATTATGATTCCTTGTCAAGAATGAATGTAGATGTTATAGGCCGCAGGAATCACTTGCCTTTAGGTGAACTATGTGCTCGTTTGTTACTCAATCTAATAAAAAAATATATATATAAAAGATAAATATATCAATTTTACTTTTCAAATATTACACAGAATCTGTAACATTTGCTTCTTACCGTCAAGTATACTACTTCTTTGCGGCCAGTGTTACAAACTGTTTCTGTTAAAAACATATACTTGAACTTTTATCTTAATTTTACTTACTAGGTGATCTGAAATAAGCTGAACTTTAATTGCAATATCATTATTAAATAAAACTCAAAATTTGCTCTTGATTTATATCATGCAGCAGCTGTTTTATTCTTTGTCTGCTTTTTTACTTAAATTGTACTAAAATAAATTATATAAAAAGCATAACCGAATATATTCAGTGTTATTTAATTATTTGTGTATTAAATTATATATATCTTTCATTCGTTTACGAGCAACTAATCCAAAGGTCGGTATTTACACTAAAGTGAAAGAGATTATAATTGATTTAGAGAAACAAAAACAGAAATGCCTGTTATTTATTAATTAAATACGAATCGCTACTCAAATTAAACCCTAATTCGAAATTGCTTATGTCATTTACATAGATGTTTTATAATCATAACACTGAAGACATGCTTGTTATAAATGAAAAGACAATTTTGTAATCGAATACAATACAAACAATGACACCTACGCGACTTTCAGTGCGGTGCAGGGCCATTACGGAGACAGCCACTTGCCGCCACTATTGACAATAGAACTGTAATGGCTTCTCTTGATGGACTGTTAGCCTATCCCCTATAACATAACAAAACTGTCGGTTACCTACTAACCTAACAGGATAGCCGAGTAGACAAGCAGTGGACATTTATTCCATGATCTTCTTTTTATTTCAGTCTATCATGGTGAGAAATAAAAACTCTATAATAATTGTGTAAATATTTTATATTTGTAATTCGCGCCTTAAATCACGGAAAACATAGCTTATTATAATTTTGTTATATTATTATATAAGAGTGCAAAATAAGCCAGTTTAAACAATCCAGTGCACTAAGTGGATTTATAGGCAGTAGAATGAGAAGTTGTACGTACGTTCGCCATAATGGTTTTGTAAATTAAACCCGTTATGCGACGCGGTTTGACATAACTGTTATAGCGCCGTTGTTGAATGGCAACTTTAATTTAACCGTTTTCCCCTTTTACGTCCATTAATGATGACTCCAGGCTGACGAATGTGTAGCTGCTATTAAAAATTCTATAAAATAAGCGGGGGCGTTTGATCGATGTTCGCCGCCCTAAGGGAGCGGCAGGAAGTTTGTAGTCAGAGTGTAAAGCATAAACTATCATGTTGAGTCACGCCTTGAGGATCTTACCATTGCCTGTCTCGCAATGACAAGCCCAGGCGCCTCTGAGACTTTTCCCTTCACGGCAACTTGTTCTGCGGCTCGGCGGAAAATTAAAAACGTCAATCACTCCTAACACCTTTTATCGATCCGTCATCAGCACTATTATATGCCTTTTAAATTAAATTCTACTGTAAATTGTTATCAAGAACTTGGAAACAAATTATCTAACAATTCATTTATTATTTATTTTGAAAGCTATGAAAAAAGAAAAACAATTTAATACCATCGATGAATGTTTTGAGATAATAATTTCGACCTATTATTTAATGCAAAATTGTTGTTATATATAAAAATATCGTATCGTTATCGTACCCATGTCGTTTAGGTTTAGTTCCGATCTTCAAAATCTTTCTTGACATTCTTAATCGACGCTATAACTATTCTTAGCGTCTTTCTATGCCAAGTCGAGTATCGGAGCTAGTGCTTATTAAGATATTCAAAAAACAATTTTTATTCATCGTTATCATGATTATACCTTAAAATACGTATTTTAAAGGAAAATTAAATAAAATTGTATGTAAAAAATGTCCAATATACTCGCATTCAATAACATATTTACACAAATATAATACAGTGAATAAACGTAAATAGAAAGTGTATGACTTTGATACAATACAATATTCAATATTCAGTGCAATTTCAGTATTTTTACACTGTGCTAGATAAATACATGTATCATAGTATCAACAATTGATTTGATTTCTAATGATGTTTCTAGTAATTATTTGTAAGTTGAAATGTACTAAATTCTATACTTTAATTATATTTTATATATATAGTCCATGCATTATTTCAGTTTCCTTTTTTATTTATATGGCATAAGTTACACCTTATATGCGATACTCTCGTGGCTGCGGACTTACGGTTTATCGATAATGGGTATTGATCCCAGCTGGCTTGTGTTAATGACTTTTCTTTTTTTTCAAGTTCATATATTCATTATGCACTCACCAATATATTATAACTGCATGTTTGGTGAGATAGTATATAGACTCTTTCACGTTTGAAACCGAAAAAAATCAAGATGAAATATAGATAGTACTAACTAGATAAGGCACCTATTTTTCTCTATTCATCGATGAGAATAAAAGACGTTAGCGCTTCTTTATAATTATTTATTGAAATAAAAATATTTATAAGGGTAATAAGTCAGTAAGCATTAATATGAATTAATATTTTTCGCCGTCGAAACTTCCTTTCCTTATAATTTCACCTTATAATATTGCCTTGGGTTATATTAATGGTCGCAAAAGCTTTCGATTAATTTTGCTTTCAGTGAAACAAAATAAATTATTACTCGTAGTGTTTTAATCATATTGACAATGGCATTTCTAAAATAAAAGGAATATAAAATATAATTATAGGATAAATTTTAATATATAAAATTCCTTTCTCAACTTTGCATTGGCGTGAAAACTAAGATTTAATAAGAAAATAACTTTTTAGGCATTAGGCATTTACAATACCGATTATATCACTATCTTGAATTTTGACATCCATTTGTCTTTATTTTTGGATATCGTACGAGACTGAGACTGTACTCAATAACATTTATTTTAAGTGCTCGACAGTTCACGACCTTAAATAGCTATTTCCGTAACAGCTTCTAAAAGTCATCAGTTTAAAATCGGATCGTGAGGTGCGCACGAACGCTCCAAGTGGCTTCTGCCATTAAACATTTACGCGTTGAAGATAACGCCTGCTTTTTGTGTACCACTACACAAGTTTACGGCTCTTTTATTGTTTCCTGATCTGATCAGAAGCATTGGTTCTACTTACCTCGTTCCCTAGCGAACATTGACGATTATGGCTCTTAAAGTAGTTGAAAACTTAGCTCTGTGGTTTTGCAACTTTTTGTTGCATTTTTTCTAAAGTTGCTTTTAACTAAAAGTTAAAAATACAGAGGCAAACTAGAGTACAGATAAAGCCTGGTAATTATTATTTGTACGGACATCAAACATTCACATCACAGAAAAAAAAATTGTATCATATTTTTCATCATAATTTCAAAGGCCGGTACAGTTCAAAGTAATCTTCAGTTCCGTTTTTCCATATTAAGCGACAAAAGCTATCACGGTTCGCGTCCGTTTTGACTTGTTGTGGAACGCTACAAAAAGTAAATGTTTACTTTACCTGACCAAATTCCAGATTAAGCCATTTCAAATTTATATGACAAAAATGCGGTTGTTTGTGTCAATATGGGCGAACTCGACATTGTATTACATATTTCTACATTAGCCATTCTTAGAGCATGAGCGGTTGACGTATTACATACAACACAAAGGCAGAAATAATGAATAGTCCAGAAAAACGGCGCGGCTCTCGTTATGAGCTACATGCATAAATGATACGACGAATCTGACAAATGGCTCGGCAAAATATAACAATGATGGTGGCTTCAAGTGGCCGTTCAATTATGCAAATAGGCTGTGCTATGTTCGTCCTGCAATAACATAACTGTTTAATAACTGACATAAGTTACTCGCTTTTTGTATTCTTGTCAAAGTAATAAAATAAAGCGAACATGCCCGCTATGTGATGACATGTCCATAACGTTTAATTGAATAATACTACGGCATTAGTGTTATTTTTATTTCGGTTAAGGGTCATGTAGTAAAATTCCTCGTATCAATCTGCAAAATTATTGTAGTTTCCATAAAAAAAATAAACTTCCATTTTCCATTTTAATTTAAGGAAAATGTAAATAGTTAAGAATATGGTAAAAATCGATGGCATCAGGCTCATGACCGCGTTTCATTGCAATCGATAGGGCAAGTCATATGTTCAACAGCGCATTTTTTTTCACCTAACATACATACATAGTTTTCGGGAAGTCGATTCATGCTCCACCTGCATGAATTAGGATCGTGCTACGTGGTAACCTGTGAGGGAGGTTTGTCCAGCAGTGGTCAGGGGATGAATTGGATAATAATAATGATTATGAGGCTTTCCCTGGTTTATTTTACTTTTATTGAACACTCTTGCCAGTCATTATCATATTGTTAAACTTTTATGATTAATACGAGTAGCACCATCCATACTATTAAAACATCTAAATTGTTTAAGACATAATTACTCGACAATAAACGGCAGACGCTAATAATGAAAATGAGATTATAAATTAATCAAGAACAATTTTTCGTTCGTAACTCCTCATTAAACTGATCCAACGCTCTGGGTGCTTTATCACTCAGTCAAATTGCGTTTCGCTTAATTTTCTTTCAACGGCAGGTGTGTTCGACAGAGCAATTATTTACTGTCAGTCGTGACGTCATTTTGCCCGCAATCTTATGTATATCTTTATTTCATTTTGCCTAAAAATTATAAATGGTATTAATTAAGTTCTTTACATATTCTCAATTTCCGTTCGTTTTTACCATCTTTCAGCTTTTATATATTTTTGGTAAGCATCGGTAAAATGTAAGAACCAATAAATTCAATACACTCGATAGTATATTATTCCTGTGGCAAATATGGGTGTTGTACAAACAATTCACAAAAACAGTTTTAATACCTCTAAAGACTAACATCAAATGCCTAAACACTAGTGCTTGGATTTCCCTGCTTCTATAATAGTAATCCGATTCTATAATATTGCTTGTGAAGAAAAAATCCATAGCACTCTGGCAAGAAATATAAGATATAAATAAATATTTTGAAACCGAATCAAATTTACTTATGATTTGGCTAATTCAAGGCCAGGATCTTAGCTCACCCTAGCTCATTAAGTCCAAAACCACTGTCCCTGTAGACCAGCCAAAGAAAAAATAAGCTGAAATTTATGTACAATATAAGGTCAATCTTGGTATATGTTCCCGTTATTTCTTGCTTCAAGAGGATTCATCTTCTTGGCGAGGTTATATTAAACAAATCGCGTATAACAAAAAAAAGCTTAAATTTCCAAACTGGAATTAAAATCAATATCCGAACAGTGCAAAAGCCAACCCCACCACCATATGGGATACAAGCTAGGGAGAGAGAGATTGGAAAAACAGTGTAAACTTGGCCCGATCTTTCACGACAGAGAGTAATTGTCATATATCTATAATTTTAATGTTCTTACACAAATCGGCTTGTGTATCACGTATACTAATAACACACTGACTAGGTATGGCCTACAGATCAGAGTTACAGAATATATAAAAACAAGCTTTCGGAGTGGACGGTTATTGCAGGCGATATCGGCTTTCAACTTCTTGTGTTTATATCGGACTAAGGCTATTACCGTTGATTAGTCATAAATATTAGCCAGTAATTTTATGTATGTAAAATTTTACCAAAACTGATAAGTGCAAATCAAGTATAAGTAATGATCAACAGTACAATCATTAGGAGCGGTCTAATATTCTAACCATGAATAAAAGTTAAATATACTTGTAAGGAAACTTTCCTTACAAGTACAGTACATAACGAACGTTATTAATTCAATAAAGTCGTACATAGAAAAAACAATTCACATTTCAGATAAAGCGGGCTTTGGCTTTATATAATTGAAGAACCCTTTTGCTTACTCAACATTAGAACCAAGGTCGTTTAAATACTTGCTAAATGTCAGATCCATTTGTTCCCTTCATGTTTAGAAATGTCACTGCGGCTGATATGCCTATGGTTTAGTGTCTCTAATTTGACAGTGACATATAGGATTAAATTAGAATGTCATGCCGACGCCACAGAAAATAAATTTGCGCTCGGATTGAGTCCCACCCTTTAAGTGTTTTTTCATTTGTTTAAAAACTTATTCTCTAATTGTCATAAATTTAACTATTGTATGCATTATCAATTAAAGTAGATTTTGTATATATCCCTTGAAGTTTAAGTATATGTTTTATGTAACTATATGTAATTGTAATTATTAAAATTTTCCATCATATAATAAATAATATACATTAATATAAAAAGAAAGAATGCAACTTCCAGCACAATATCATAATTCTGCAAGGACATAAAATTTAATACGATTTATTGTTGGAAATACCCTATAGTACGACGATATTGCTATCGTATTCCCTTAGTAGTGCTACTTTATGAAGTGGCATTTACGCAGGTGGGTGACATTTTGTATTGCTGAACAATTGTTGAAGAAATACATACAATGGATAAAACAATATAATATAGGTATAATAAAGCAAAGTAGTTTCCAATAAAGCTTTAAATTACTTTACCAGTAAGTTTGAAACGAACCTGCCAATTCATTTAGTACTGTAAAAAATTCAAATTGTTGAAGCGCCGAGAATAAATGAACATAAGCAATTTTGCATAAATCTAGTACATAAAGCACTTTTAAATATACCAAATAATAAACGAGGCAACTACGTAATAAATATCTTTGCAAACCGACCGCATCGATAACATTCAGAATACACCGGTGCACTTTAAAGCCTGGAATGAAACCGTTTTATAATAAATTCTCCAGCTTCTACCCTGTGGGATTAATCGTCTTACTTTTCTCTCTCAACCGTAATCTCCACAGGGAGTTGTGTGGCTAAGATCCCCTGCTCAAACCGCTACCATCAGCTTCATGTGCGACTCGAACAATATTAAAACAATTGTAGATTCTTCAATTGTTTTAATAAATCCTGACGTTAAGTGATAACTGCCGTCCATGATATCTACATTTATCCTTACAAAGATTAAATATACACATGCACATGTCACATCTCTTGGGGACCAAGATTTATGATAGAAGATGCTTCATTATCTGTAATGGGTCCTCGAATCCTCATACTAACCATATGAAACATAGCAGAAATTAATCGTTATGTCGCCATTTCAGGCTGGTACTGTGTAGTCCTTCCCCGATCCAGACGATGAATTGAAAATGCTATACTTCTAGGGACTAAATTCTCTCCTGCATTCATATTCAATAATAATAATAACAATTAGTAATGACGTGTTTACAATTTTTTTTAATATTTAAATCTTAAGTGTAATAATTATTTGTTTCTTCGAAGTTTCATGGTAGGGGTTTCTTAATATAAGAAGAGATAGTTGTGAAGTGTACTCATAGGATTTTCTGGATCACTAGTTGCACTCTGATAACTATCATCAGCAACAGTTAAACTTATGAAATGGTCTCTTTGTAAAACTTCGTCACTCTCTCTACGTTGACTGAATATGAATAATTGCATCATCCTGCTATAATATACATTTCTATATTTTAATGGAACAGCACAGTTTGTATTCTTAGCTAATGGCTTTAGAAATAGCGTTGTCTGTTTAGTTTAAAAAATGTGTTTGCTTTCTAAAATCGCTGCTTTGTCGTAATTACAAATACATTGACTTGAATATTTAACATTTCAACCGTATTACTGTACATAAATATGAATCGGTTCGGTTAATGTTAATTTTATGTGCACAAAATAAGATTTGGACGGCTCGCACCTGATGGGTTTTACTAGTGCCAGCAGGCTTTAGTTCCTGTCACAATTGGCCGCTACTGCTCTGCAGAATTAACCGCCGCTGCCCGGACCGCTCTAAATGTCACTCTTATTATCATCTGACACTCCGGGATTACCTAGGATAAATTGTTTTAACATTTCGAAAACGGCTATTTCACTGGATGTCGACAGCTGTTATCTTTTAGAATTAAAATTCCACTCGTTGGACCTTACTCCGCTCTTTTACTTTTTTCAAACTCTGCAAAATCAGTTTATCACTTTCATTTGGTCTCTACAAGCTGGGTATGCATCAATTTAGCAAGCGTTTGATTGGTTGCAACAATCATTTACGTACGGCTGTGTCAACTTTGACATACGAGTTTCACGAGTGGACGAGCAGTACGTCTGCTAATGCCATTTTCCGTTTGGCTAATAAGTTTAGCATGCGCTATTACCAATCGGACGTCGAGATTGGCGCCCGCTGAGCGCCACTGCACGGCAATCAATTTGTTTCACGTTTGAAAATTTTGATTCTCGTAAGTCCACCTCCACACGCCACTAACTGGACGTTTATTGCTGCTTTTCTTTTGCAATTTATTTCATTTCACGAATATAACTTCCCTTTCATACTCCTAAGATAAATGTTTATTGAATAAGGTATATATCAATAATTCCCAATTAGTCAATTGTATGATTATAGTTGAAAGGTATTTACACTTTATTGTTCTTGACACAAAAATGATATATCTCAATAGAGACTCATCTTCGGCAGTTAAGCGTTAGGGTGCAACTCCATGTCATTTACCATTCGGGTCACGAGCGCCCTAAACGATGTCCCATCTTAGCTCTCTTGCGCCGATTGCAATAATTTAGCCGTTTTATAAACGATTTAATAGGCAATGTTCAGACTTGATTTTTGCTGCCCTCGTTTTGCTTGGATAATACGTTTATATAATTTTCATGCTATATCACAAAAAGAGTTATTTTTCCTCATAGTCCTTTCACTCTTTTATGTTTATTTTGATAACATTTATCGAATTTATAAACAAACAATTGCTCATGAAGTTAAAAATTAATTTACTTTTAAAACATTGATATGACTGTTATATCACTAACAGTCAGCACTTTGGTGACCAACGAATGGCTAGAATCAGTTAAAATTATCTAAAAAATGCTTCTCACTACAGACAACTTACGTACAATGTCAGTAAAATGGTAATTTATAAAAAACTGCTGAAATTTTCTCAGATAAGCCTAAGTAATGCAGTGAACTTTAGTTTATCAGCATTTTATATTTCGAGAAATTATAGTTTCTAATTTTACTTTATACATTTTATTAGTTTATCAGTTTGCATCATCCACTCGCAATGTATTCTCGGGAGTATTCAAATCAATCTCGGAACATTTTCAATTTATTTCGGAGTCCTTATCTGTGACAGCCTCAGTACTGAATTAATCTGAACGGACTCACCCGCACCCCCCACGCCGTGCCGTTGGCTCTCACCGGAAATTAAACGAATTAACGCCATCCAAATGTACATTTTTCACTTTGGGATTCGCGCATCCTATCGATGAATCTCGAGTCTTTTTCATTGAGAACGGTCGGCTGATCTGTGCATTTATCTATCTTCCATTAGATTGAACAATTGATACGTCAACGTTGTACGTTGAATTGTAAATTGAATTTAAGACATCGATTCGCTCGTTTCATTTCGCGATTTCATTAAGTCCATCAAACTGATTCAATCTCAAAAGTTCGACTTAGAGATATCTCCGGACGATTTAGTTCATATAGCCACGACGATAGCTTTCTAATATTATCAGGACTTGTTATTAGGATATAATATCATACACTTATTGTGTGTTATTTATTTTTATCTAACATATCATATGTGTATTTAAGGAAATCTTAAACTAGGTTTAAACTTAATAACTTGACCGTCCGGGGCTAATCGTTCAACCTCATATTTTTGTACGATACCCGCTAATGAATTCAGTAGTGGTCATTACTACTAATCGGTTTCCTACGATTCTGTAGCGTCGTACTCTAAATCTGTTGCTTATCGAATTGTAGTTGTTGATTCTCGTTTAATGAGGGATTATTTAACTTGATTACACGTAACCTTTTGCCTTTAGCTGTTTTTAAATATATTGTTTTATTAAAAAACTTATACGTTCATTATTCCTTGATTTTTCCACTATATCACTGTTACATTTTTTTCATCATAAGGATTGTTGAGACAAAAGAATCGTCTCAAGTTAAAAAAGAAATGTTTATGAAAGATTGTTCTAGAACTAGCCTAATACAATTTATATCATAGTATCAAATATGACTTCAGTTAAGTGTCAGCTTGTTATCCAAAACAATCAATATCTACACTACCTAGTTTGTATTAAATGAGGCATTAAGATATAAATTACTCTCAGAGCTTTTGCGCTCATCCTCTTAACGAAACCATGCAATTAGATATATTGCTGAAAATTTAGCAGATATTGGTTAATTCATTTAATGAGTTATATATACTTGTTAATAAAAATGAAGAAATAGTTAATATCTCTGATTTTATTTTGAATGTTTTATTTGCACTATATCTTCTATAAAACAAGAAAGTTATCTGGATTGAACTCAAGTTTCGGGCAAGCGCGGCAAGCTGTAGAAGGTAATATTAAACACCTTAAGTGTTATCGCGCGCTGGGAGCAGCTGTACCTCTAACTAACCGTGATTACCTCTACCGGTAACAGTACAGGATACTCTTCAACCGCCGTGTATCATTTTTTCAACCCTCTCTAGAAAACAGGCTCAGCATCGTCTCGAAATTGCGATACTTAGCATTAAATTGTGGGGGCACTTAAACGGCATTATACCAGGATTACGTCGGACGAGGCGTTTTTTTTTATTACGCTTAGCTAGATAGCGAGATTAGTTGCTTTGTAAATACCTTAAAGGTATCGGTGTATATAAACTGGTCCCGCGACCACGTTGACGTTAATGAGCTGGTTCCTTTCGTTATCTCTGAAACGTACGTTTATTACAGTTGAGTTTTTAATAATAAAAAGGCACTTTGAAATAGCCATAAGGCTCTTTTTTCAGTTTCTTTTACGATTTTTTTCCTTTCTTAATTGTATACTTTTATATTCGTCGGTAAAATGACTTCTCATCAAGAAAATTGTGACTTTAATCTTATGTAAGCTCCGTTAAAGTTTTTCCGACTTTACTTCAAAACTTCTCCCTCTCTGGTATTCACCGCTGGGTGATTTATGAAAACTAGAATATTCTAAAGCGTAAAAGCTATTTTTCATTGCAATGGATAACTTTGCCATTACATTTAAAATCCTTTTTAAATTTTGATTCCATAATTTTACATATGCATCAATAATTCTAAAGAGAAGAAAAACAATTGAAAAGTATGAAATTCTATTACATCTATATAATCCACGAAACTACCTTAGTTTAGGTTTCTTAATAAAATATATTATATAATAAATAATTTGGTTATAAGGTTCCAACAGTTCCTCCTAACTTACATCCTAATCCGACAATTTTTTATTTTTTGTATTATAAGAAATACAAGCACTACGATTGAGTATTAATATCGGTCTGTTCATTTCTTGCGAGGCACTTTAGACTTATTTACTCCTCTAATACTGTCTATTGGGGAAGATAAAAGAAGTTAATTTTATAAATGGCCCATTCCCGTATACCTTGGTAATCTTGCGTCGGCTGCGTTATCGGGGTCCAATCGGCCAAAGACAGATAGTGCGGTCGACACGCGAGCGGCGATTGATTAGCTGAGCCCGCAGTGCCTTGACGGGTTAATAAAGCCTCTAGCCTGATGATTGCCTTGTAAGCTACCCATTCTGCTTTCTACCCGAATTCCAAGAACCGATTCAATCATGCATCATATTAGTTAGTTATTTTATCAAAGAGTTTGGGCGGGGCATAACTATGATCTTACTTCTTCAAATAAATTTATTTATTATTATTAATGTTTTTCTTACATCGCCAATAAAAAATTACAATTCTGTTGTAAATTATTAAAACCTATTTATTTCGGGTTAATTTATACTAAAAATGTTCTGGACATTATTCTGTTCTTTCCGAAATATGATTGTGAAATTCTTGGCATAAATTTGAAGTCTACTTTTTCTGTATAAAAAACCAAACGAAACGTTAATGTTTTAATAAGAGTAAGTAATAAGAAGATCTAGCAAGTCACTCGAATAAAGATCAACGTGTTATTAGACAATACTACGTACATACAATCTTTTATTATTTTGTTTAGCGGAATTTATACCTCGTCCAATTATTTACCTATAATTTTTTTTTGTAATTAACTGTAATTTAATTGTAATAAAGCTACGCTATAGTCACAAGTTTGTTTTGTAAGAATAAAACAACATGATGTAACAATTATGAAGCATGATGATGTTTGTCAGATCCGTATCTGCAGTCATTACACACCATAACGTGAACTGTATGCTTGTTTGTGCTCTCAGATTCATAAATTAAATTTTTACTGATATGTTTAAGTCTTTATTTGTATTAAAAATGATACACTGTAACCATAACAGTGATTCAATTTTATCTCAACAAAAGTTTATTTTCACTGTGGTGTAGCTTAATCAAAGTGTTTGTAAAGTGTGTCGCGACTAGAAAACAACCGGACATGGCAGTGGCGTCCAGTACAAGTTTCGGGAGCAATTTTAGCCGCGGATCGGATTAGAGGCGGCCACTCGTGGTCACATAGGGGTCTCATGTACACGGTGCGCATTTCAAAAGTTCTTCCTGCTAGCAGAATTAGAAAGTCAGTCGACCAGCAACAAATCCGGATTTGCCTTGCCACCCAAACACTATTTTGAACTTGTGAAACGGTGCTTAAATTTGCAAAGCTATAAGCATTGTTCAAAGGAATCATGCAATGCCTGGTGTTATAAATTGACAGTACTCGGTGGATGAACTATTTTTAT
Organism: Teinopalpus imperialis; assembly: GCA_029286865.1. Taxonomy (NCBI): domain Eukaryota; kingdom Metazoa; phylum Arthropoda; class Insecta; order Lepidoptera; family Papilionidae; genus Teinopalpus; species Teinopalpus imperialis. The sequence continues at coordinate 11,336,511 of JAGSMU010000016.1, forward strand.
TTTTATGAGGTTAGCCAATGTGAGTTAAGTTTCATCCGTCGAACTGGAGAATTTTCCAGACTTCACAACGACGTGAGTTCGCAGCCTAATTGCTTGACGAAAATAAATGATTCCCAAAATAAAAATAAACGAGTTTCGCATTTCATATATATTATAACGTCATTTTGTTTTTTGTTTCATTAGAGCACACGGTGACAAAATCATGTTTAGACTAATATGACTAATGGTATTATCAGAATTGTGTATAAAACTTAAATCATTTATTGCGTTCAAATACTATTTTAATTTAAACTATACTATTCAATAATTGAACCATTTTAAACTGATATTAGGCATTTTAAATTGATTAAGACAATATTTTTTCCGTGTATTTATAAAAACAGTTAGATTCCATTATTTACAAAATCGTAAAGTTTGATGTTATATTCTCATATCTTATAAAAAGCATTTTTTACTTAATATTTACTTAATATATACTTTTAATATTAAATTACATTATTATAAGATATATTAAAAAAGAAACTGATTTTTTTTTCATTAATTTCTGACATGTTTATTTCACTATGTTAACACAACTTTGAAAGACAAAATAAAAGCAAAAATTAAGGTTAAACACTGTGGTGCAACATTTGTTGCGCAAACAAATTAAATAAAAACGAAATATTAATTTTAACCTTACTGGCATTCGTAATATAGTTTTTTACATTTTATTAAACTTTAAATAAAATATATCTCGGGAGCTTGCTTATGCATATGCTCGCATGGTAATGGAAATCCACTTTACCACTCATTTTACCCTATAGACTGCCATCACAGATGCATAGGGTGTAAAAAAGTTATTCCTACTCCTTCATGATAGATTTCCTTTTATTGACGTTAATGGAAATCCTAAGATACGCTAATGCGACAGAACGTTATAGCTTATAGGTTGTTAAAATTAAAACGTTTTAGACGTTAACGCAATATTTATCCAAGTGGTCGTCTCCATCAAGTTACCATCAACCTTGCATAGTCACGCAAGGTTAATCTGTCTTCATTTCCTATCTATCAGAATAGCGGTCTAGCCCGCGGGTGGAACGAAGTGGTGTAGAGCATTAGCTACTATCAGACGACTCTAGTGAAAAATGATTTTCTACCACCCCCAGCCGTACCTTTTCGCAATCATTCACTGTTTCCCATCTATTTTCAACGTTATCTATTGTTCTATTTAATGGTTTGCGTGCTATGGGTAAGCGAAACATTTGTCCACTTTAATCAAGATTTCATTTCTTTATTTCAGGTATGTATCCAGAAATCTAAGGAAATTGTTGATAATGGAGGTACAGTAATAGAGTAAGCAAAATAAAATAATTACTCACTATGCACAATGCCTGAAGTATTATTATAAATTTTCAAAGTTTCCAATTTAATACTCTAAATCATAGCGGGGAAACAACTCGCCGGCCAACAAACTTTTTCATTTTCCTCTAATTTGTATACGTTACCAGTTTTTAACAAAAAGTACGAAGCGAATTACGCCGTGCGACATGTAAAACAATAGAATAGTTATAACCTCCACTCAACTCTTGAACTACGGTTGCGATGGCGGACGTTGTATATTTTAATTACATTTTTATGATACTAAAGCGTGCATACGTATACATGTGTGTAGGAACCCCAAGCTATTTGAGCCAACGCTTCCGGCAGACGCATACAAAAAACATAACCCTTTCAGACCACACCAAAGGATCATTCAAAGGGTGTGTCTACGGATACAATCTAGTCTGTAGCTAGGCGCATGTTGTTATTTTCGATAAGAATATTTTAGATGAGCTGCTTTAACAACTAGATATTTTTAATAATAGCGCTTTTATTCGTATGTTCGGAGAAAGTCTCTTTAATATATAGCAGAATTTGATAAAGCAACGTTAGAGGGATCGAATATATCGGACCATATTTCACTTAAAGATATGGGATGGCTGTAAAATCCGAGATTCTATGAGAAGAGTGAGGAGAATTTATATATTTATAACGTCCGTTCGATTTTATGTCCAAATGCTTACCCTCACATAAGAAGATGTATTGGGAATGCAAATAAGCGGTATTTTCCAGTAAATCAGCTATGGTTTATGTTAGGGCGGTGGCAAATGGGCATTATCCTTCTTTACATAACGTAAAACAACCACATTTCTTCGTTTCGCATTAGTCTTCCTTCGTACGTGATCTATATCGCCTTGAACGTACGTGGAGTGCCCACGGTGCTTTGCATAAATCACATCACCGGAACTAAATGCGTCGGAAGAGCGAACCCAAAAACAAATGACTGTGTAGGCTCCAGCGATCACGAAAACACCATAAACAGAGAAAAAAAAATTAAACGTTAAAATGAAAACCGACAACAACAATGAAACGTGGCTTTCCATAAATAACTGAGCAGGCTTTCGTTACGGATGTGGGTAGATTTGAGAGTTTTATATTATAGAAGGCGAAGCGTGGCCGGTAAACAACGAGAGAAATTTGAATTATGAGATTTAACACTGAAAGCGCTTCTGTTTTATTGTGAATTGATTCAACATTTGAATTACGCAGACCCTGACGCGCTCCAATACCGATATATTGACCGAGCGGAATTAGTATGCCCGCCACGAGCCTGTTTTTGCTTGGTAATTTTTTTACAAAAAAAGAGACATAATGATATCGTCAAGGGGAGATAAGCCTAAGCGTGGCATTGTTTATCTCTTTCAGATTTTTGTGGATTTTTCACGAGGTTAAAATGATTTTATCTAACCATTGACAATGGCCTAATATTTACAGTGTTATCAATTTAGTTACTTATATGTTGGCATTTTAACACAAGAACATAAAACATGAGTAATATTATAATAATCGTAAAGAACACTTCCTAAACGCTAGGTATTACTCTACGTGAAGATAACAATGGCTTTATGAATTTTTAGTGCGTAATCGGTTTACCTTGAGTTTTGGTAGACAATGAACGCTCATAGTATATGCGTGCGACCGGATGCGACTCACCTAAAGAGGACCGGCCCTTCATACATAGTTGAGTGAAACGCCCTCGCAATGGATTTAAAATTCACCCCGTAATGACGGTGAAATGAAGTTCACTGTTTGAACGTGATCATTGCGAATACTTTAAAAGTGCTTACTGAAAGGACTTCTGCATCAGCATTTATTACTTTCAAGGCGAACCGTATGTATCTTACAAAGATAAATCCCTCCATTACATCTCTTATACGGCTCTTTATATGTCCCCGTTGGGCAGTAATAATCTGCATTGTCGTTTACATGGACAATATTTTTTCATTCCTCGCAAAAACATTGGTATGAATGGCTCGCCGTTGGCGGCATCGTTTGATATAACGCGTTATTATAAATATATTTTTTGAAATACACGATATTTTCAGAGAATTGTTGCAATGCGCTTATACATGTTACATTATCTTATCAGATTTATTGTCCAAAACTGAATAACGCCGTACAGGTTTAAAATTAACCGTCAAATACTAATTACGACAAAAACAATATAAAAATGCTCAAAATCATAACACTAGTGATGATGTGAGAAATTCATTTAAAGTAAAATAAATTTGAATATAAATCAAATAGCAAAAACCTCTTCCTGTTCTGGAACGTGTAGCAATGGACGCAAATGAGATGAAGATATGACGCACTAAAGAAATATCGGTTTGAAAAGTATTTTTTAAATATGTGGTTGACAAACGAACGCTCGGTTCACGTTAGTAACCCTACAGACCAATAGTGATACACATCGGCCACATTCAATAAGGTTCACATTGCTAATGCTTTCTCACTCAGTATTAAGATGGAATGTCTTATCTCCAGTATTAAGATCTCCGGTTGCTACATCTATGATAATCCATCGAAATCCAGACGAAATAATGGTCCCAAGCTAACTTTTAAGATAGTATTTGGTGAAATTGTGTTCCCCGGTCGCCGTAACATATTTGTGCTATAGCTAGTTTATAACTGTCGTGGCTTTTACACGTAAAAATATATTATCCGTCACTAGTTGATCGTCAGAGATTCACCCTTTTAATATGCATGATGTAGAGTGCAGATTATATTGACATTTGAAGAAAATCTTGCTGCGTTTATCCTTAATACAATATGCAATATTGTTCTAATTCCCTCTTCGTAAGTTTTAGTACGAACTCGTCATCAACAACTAATATTTCTATTTACATTAGTCAAAGCAAGTTTAGACACAACACAAATTATATTTTACAATTATTAATCTCCGATGAGATTCGCACCCCATATTGCCACTCGTTACCCAGGAACCTAGGCCACGTTATCATCCCGAATAAAATATATATTATAGACCACATCCAACATTTGTAACTCAATTAATTCTGTTGACTTTTCGTAGCTTAATAAATAAATTTCTAAACTAAATTTTATTCTTAGATACGCTTTATACAACATCAATAATCGTTTTCATTGTCATAAGCCTCGGAATACGGCGGTGATCTGCCGCGATAGCCACTGCGCAATATTACCACTATACCTGCATCCATTCTTATCTTTTGTGTGGCGAGCGCTGCATTTGATCCAATTTGCCAATACAATCGGATCTCGTGTATTGCAATGGCATTATCTTCGACGGTCGTGGGCCCCGAGGTCTCTAATGCGATCTAAGAACTTTTGTTGGCCTCCGTCGACTACTTTCAACTTCTTCGCTCGTAAAACAGAGATTTAATGTGTAAGTAACAAGTTAGTAGGTTCAAATGAACGTATATAAATATTAGATAGAGTAAATCGTTCAGATCTTTAAACTAACCATAGTCGAAGTTTAAAAATTAATTTAATTAATCATATAAGTATAATTGTTACTAATGGTTAGCATTATTGAAGTCCATATTATTAAATAGTTTCATCGTAAAATGAACTTAATGAAAAATTATGACAAATCGAAATTGCAATTTATTTGAATGTGCTCCACAAAGCTTTAATGTAAGACAAAGTATATAAATAGTACTATTGAATTTGCAATAAAACATAACAAATTACTCATAAACTATTTATATATCACAAGGCACAAGGTCCTTGAAAACTTAGCATTTCGAAAGGCTTCATAAAAAGTAATGTAAAGCAGATAAAAAGGATCTTCAATGGCAGGGTACGTGCATAATAATTTGAAATCCAATCGACAGATCTCGCCGCGGCGCTTAGGGAAATCCTTGAAGGTGAGAGGATGCCGGACACTGGAAAATCTTACCCTCCTTCCACCCTGATAAGATTGTCCAGTGCAACTCCCAAAACGCAAAGGGATTGAAAACTTCCACCGAAACGAAACTGAACACACTATCCTGAGGGATCAATATGTTCGGAAATATAATATCCGAATAGTTCCTGTTTCTATTTAAGTTGTAGCTTTTCTTGACATTTCATACTTTGCTATCATTTAATAAGTATTCTCTACTATTTATTTCTGTGGGAACCTTATTCACAAGTTAAACTCGAGTTTCACTGTTTTAGCACTAGTATAAAATAGAGTCCATCTACTGGGCGGCAAATTAATTACTATTATTTTCACCTAAGAGCTGTAGATTTTGTGAAAGAAAAGAAATAATTAAAACATAAAATATTATCTGTATAACATAAGTATCATCCCCGTCGACAATAGTCCACTATTGAACAAAATACTATGAAACCCCGTGAATATAGACGTAACGAAGGATTAGTAATATGAGGTGGTAATGAGCCGGTCAATAGAACTGATAACCGACGGGAAGAAAGGTTCTCGAATGGCAACTTCGGATCTTCGCAGGGAACAACGACCTCCCACTAGATGATATTATGTCTATGGAATGCTGGGAGTCAGTCGATCTGAGCAGGTGGCTTAGGTGGCCAACACAAAAATGTTATTACTTTATGATTGACCATAATTGATTATAATTTTAATTGAAATTTTAAGACATTATTATACCACGTATCATACATTCTTGACAAAATCGGTTGAACGGGTACTTAAATACATTATTGTCAAAAGAGTTGTAAACTTTGCGACGGTGCTCTTGTTAATTATATAACTCATGACATTCTTCGCGTTGTCACAGGATACCTTTGAGACCTAAATAAGTGGGTTTGTGAATTTTTCTTGGTAAACTTGAGTGGTTGTTTACAATGAAAACAGAGTCGTTTACTTTAACAGACCTTGGGGGAATGAAGGAGATCACTTAGTTAATTAGCGTAGTCGCCAGTTTCCAAATACGATCGTGTCATATCTAACTAATCAACTCATTTTACCTATCCATATTTCCAATTTGTTTCATTATATTTAAATGTGTGTTATAATATTATAAACTTATAGTGCTAACAAGAGGTAAGTTTATTTTATGGGGACATTCGATTATGTATTTGAACATTTCTAATTTCCTGGTCCTCAAATGTGGTTAACGCAATTTCCGATGCTGGATGTCGCAGACGCCGTACCCGCTTTTTGCCCATTATCGTGAAATCAAATAAAGAGTCATTTGAAGTTACACAATTCGGATCAATCGTCGATCTAATAATACAAATCAAACTGGAAATCGATTGACAAAGCTCAATTTAAAAAAAAAATGTTCGAATTCATTTTATCCTGTATACTTTTGTCTTTCCTATTATTTTCGTTTAATAAATTTGATTAGGTTTGTCTTTTTCCTTAAAAGAATAGTGCGTTATTTAGTAAAGTTAAGTGTATACACTAATATAGTAATTCATTTATAAAGGTCACAATAAACGGTTTTAATATACTTTGTAAAACCCTTTTAATTATTTCGAATTTGTTTTTCATATACGTTTTTTCAGTAGAAAGAGTTCTTACTCGGGGTCAAAGAGAATTTGGAAATTAAATTAAACGGAAGAAATCTACATAAATTGCACCATTACTGAACAGCTGTCGACATTTGTTATAAACAAAAATTCAATTCTGCTCATTTATATTCAACAACGGACAGAGTAATATAAAAATAAAATATTTCTCTAAAGAAATTAATACCAAAATGGATATAATTTATTTATTTAATTTAAGCTAAGTCATGAAATAACTTGCAACGAAAAGACTCAATATCTACATTCTCGGCTCACAGATATTGACATTGCTAGAGTAAGAGAAAAAAGATAAATATTTGACAGTTCGCAGTTTCCCCACTGAATGATTGACAATGACTGCCGCCCTTTTTCGTCGAGCTCTAAATCTGTTATATAGTAATATTATTTCAGAGTATACGTTATAACACTCTTATATTGTGTTTTGCCTTTTAGGCTCTTTATTTTTAGACTTCGTTCGACTCAACTTGTAGATATACTAGACTCAATCAGCGATCGCACTCCGTGAATTCGCATCATTTATCATTAGCTTCATTTATTTTTGCGTCTCGAGGAGATATGATTTATCACACCAAGACTAGGAGCGTAGGTTTGTTTTTGCTGCGCCCGCGAAGATATTAATCGTTATCGCGCGCGTGCCTCCCATCGTTTGTTTTCGTTACAATGGCAACGCCCATTAATTATCAATGAACGTCCGGCCACGCTATGATGAAGGTAGCGTTATGCCCCAGCTTTTTCAGGTGACAACCCTTTTTAAGCCACCGCATTTAGCGCAAAGTGTCTGATGTCATAAAAGTGTCCGATTTGAATACGTGCTCTGGATGCTAAAGCCGGCGATTAACTCGATCTGTATTTTTGTCTCGTATCAAGAAGATACGTCAGGCTTGTTTACTGAAGAATACTTTAACAAATTACGTCATAATCATACTCTGTCTATTACCGTTTCGTTTCTATCATTATTAGAATTAAAAATAAATTAATTGTTTATAATTTCTACATTTATTTATTACATAGATATTACACATAACTATTTATAACTATTATATATATCACATAACTTTAGCGTAACAAAACAGTTTTATAAATTTTTACATAATCACCTTTTAACGAAATCACACTTGCTGCTTATTCAATTAGTTCAGCAGATTAGATTTAATGGCAATATTTGTAAGAATTTTATTTTTACTATATTTTCCTATTACTGTTACGTTTTTCTTAAGTAAAACAGAAATTTTGTTTGCAACAATTAAAAATTTAAGTAAAGGATTATTATTAATTTATCACAAATCAGTTTAAATTTTGTATCAGTACGTATTTATTATATAACATTTTTCTACTATGAAGGCTCATATTACCCTTGGAAAATGGATTTATAATTTCTTGCGCAGCCAGTACTGCCATCTGGTGTGACGCCGCCATCACTCCCCGTGACATATTGATAGATGGCATTAGTCACATGCCTGATTGATCGCTGACGTCTCCACAAGTCCGTCCATTTCTCGTCATAACGTCCCAATATTGAAAGGCTTTTGAATATTTTAAAAATGTGCCTATGGTGCATAATTTTTTTTTAATCTTCGTTAACACTTTTAAATAGTATAAATCGTTAAACTTAAAAGGTGTTAATTTATTAATTAAGTATACTTAAATTCAAATTACTTAACAATTTTATACTTACTTCATTGACCAATTAATTAATACTAAATACTGAAACTACAAATGTCAAACACACTGTTATGATTTTTATTTCTCGCCCGCACTATCTTGCAACGCTTCATTATTGAGCACTCACTGAAAATTTATGGTTGAAGATAACCTTTTTAGCTTTGACTTTTAAAATTAACTTTTTTGGCACTTCGTTATTTAAAACAATGTTTTGTCAATAAAATTCATGCTAAACAAATTATAATTTTTGCTTTTAAAATGTCTAATAGCTAAGTTGTATAGCTAGCATATTAAGTTAAACTATTTATCTGATGGCCGGTGTTATTGTTTGTCTTTAACAACATATTTTATATTCTACATAGTTTGGTACAAAATATTAATATAGCATATAAAAAAATTATACGTATTTCAAATTATATTATATGTATATATATAATTTGGTTTATAAATTTAAACTCCACATAATTTTGACCGGTCATAATCTCAAATTAACTGGCAAATATTGCGAGAAAAACATGTTGATAGAATTGAAATTGAAAAGTTATTACTAATTGAAGATTCTCAGATAGGATGGTGACGGAGCGAAGGGTCCGCCACGTGAGCGCAATTTCAGCAATTAATGATGCGAACCTAATCCAACTAAGCAGGGAGACGGAAGGCGACATCGTGAAGCTCATCTGGCACACAACTCTTACTATTTTCCAATACATAATAAAATATAGGTTATATTATAAAAAATATATTAGTAATTATTGTTTGAACGTAACATTAACATATGTCTGACCACTCATTTGTTGAGTCTCAATTGACGTTTGCTTTCTTATCTCAACCAATTTATCGACTACAAATTAAGGCTTACTAAAAATTTAAATTTAAGCAATTCCCTAAATGTTATTAAAAAAAATAGTATGTTGAATAAGAATAAGATATATTTTCCAAAGTGTTTATAAATTTATTTCCAAAAAATTTTAGTCAGAGTTTGTCATGAGATTTAACCAAAAATGTAATTTCGAATTATCCTTCCTTTACAAATGAGGTTGTGTATGTTGAATGGCACCGTCATTAAAGAGTTTCAGGTTGTACGATGTTTGGTACGAACAAAGTATAGTTTCCTTCTTCTGCATGAAGCAAATATAGAGGGTAACAGTATCTCGAATGGAAGGACCGATCGAGATATCTTGGTAAAGGCATAGAACTCGCCGGTTCATTAGCCCAACCGTATTATCTCATGCCTTAATGATTTCACGCTTGCTTTCAACGTCGTTCATTTCGGGAACTTTAATGGTAGAGGGAGAGGAATCTTGTAATGATATTGTGAATTACGATTAAACTTTTAGTTTTATCTCTCGTGCTCGCTGATTACTCATAGTTACATCTTACATTCAAGTTACATATTAAATCAATACGCAATATCTTATAACGGATAATTAAATAAACATTGGCACATCCTAAAATATTATGATCATATTTAATTTACTTACAAAGTTATGTAAATTAAAATAAACTTACAGAAATTAAACCTTGTCATACATTAACAAAAGAAATTATTTTAAGGACGATTACGAATGTTCATGGCAGGCAACGTAAATGTTTGCACAAAAATACTCTCACACTACGAGACTAGAAAGACTAAAAAAGACTAGAAAAATAAAAAAAGACTAAAAAAGAATAGAAAAAAGTACATAGAGAGAATGATAGAAATCAGATTTTGGATTCACTTTTCTACCCTTTTAATACTTTCAACATCATCCTGCTATATTTCTCTTAACCGTCATTCGGGTATTATATTATACATTATATATACATATACGTATATTAAGAGAAACGTAATCTCCTTAAGCGATTTCACGGTACCTACAAAGTGTTTGTGTATTTGAATAATAGCACATAAACTATACGAAGATTACACTAAAAGTAGACTAAGAAACCGAAACGGCTGCGTGTAGTAGGAACAAAAGTAAATTAGCGTTTACGGGTTTTATATAGCAAGTGAAAACGTTAAAACGCGTGGGAACGCCACAGTTCCCGTCAGGTGATACGCCCGCCGTATTGCTTTATTTGTTTACTCGTTCTTAGATAGTACAATCCTCATACAGGGAGCAATTTACCGAGCATCTACGCTACACTTAAGTCGAATAAGTCGGCTTTGTTTTATCCATTTATGGCAAATATTATGAATTTTTGTAATGTCTCATTATTTTAAAGTTAATTTCTGAGTTTGCGGAAATATCTTACATATGTGTCAAAATATGAAATTATAAAATATAACAAAGGAATAAAATAAATAAGAATTGATTATAAACAAAAACAGTTTCAGTTTTATCATGATAATCAAAATAATCCTAGTAATGAAATTATAGTCATAGTAGTTCCCTTAAAAAATAGCTTAGTGATAATAATTACAAAAAAAAAATATCTACAAATTGATCTTGAAATCTTGAATAATGATTATAATATTTTTATGCGGCATGTTCCACAAGCCATATATATTTATGTACAATTATTTGGTTGAAATATTTATTTCAAAGAACGCTAGAGTCGTAGGATACGTGAATATCTAGGTGCTACGGAACCGTAGCCGCACAGCGTTGCTTGCACGCGGTCTGATATAAATCTTGCTACCAGATTAAGAGGGTCGCTTACAAGTTCTTGCTGCTTCAGAAGATAATATGTGACCACAAATATTTATCAGTACATAATATTTTGACTAAGATTCTACATTCTACATTCATTAGGAAAACATACTGTCAAATAATTTGTCCTATTGTATACATATGTATGTCGTTATAAATGAATTATAATAAAGGTTAGGAAGTGTAGCGGCGTGATGTATATTAGCCTACTACAAAGTTTGTGTAACATAGAGATCATTGGTTTTCCTGTATGGATGTATTGTAATTACCATGTGTCTCTGAACTATCGCGTAACATGAACTGTAAGGTGAACAGAACAGTGTTGTCTTAATAATTACGGCATTTGGTTATTGGGATTGGAACTTGGGATAAAATTCGTCATTAAAATTATTTATAAATGTTATGTATACATAAAAAGAACAATTAACCCTGTCATCAAAAGGGTGAGACAAAGACGGTACGCGCCTGTTCGCTCGTTAGACATTATTTCGGATACTAGGAAGCACTAGTACTCGTATCACTATTAAAATATAAATGGGCTATGTCTTTGTCGTATTATATACTAGTGTTTATTTTTTTTTTGTTAATAACTACTGCACAAACAAAAATTGGAATATTTTATTGCAATAAATCCTTTAAAATAATTTAATCCGCTGGTTTACTTCTAGGTTAAAAGACACGGTATCTCTATAGCAGTCTTCAAACCACTCAGTTATTATTTACACTCGCCGGCAGCGTCTTTCTTTAACTTTAATGGAGTCTCAGTTACTGTCACAAACATCTTTAACTGTCACCGTCTTAATGAGTATCCTCACCGAATAAATGAAAACAATCCGTGATACTTTATCTAAAGTATTTAAAAATAAACTGAATGAAAAATAAGATGAATGTCTTTTGTAATTTTGTAAAAGTAAATGTTTATGAAATGACGAACTTTTCAAATAATGTTTTTTTTTAAAGTGAGCCAATCATCAGCTTGGATGAGTGTAATCAGTATGAATGGGCCGGCTCGAACGGGTAAGTACCACCGCCTCACTGAATATCGGCGTAAGGTAGATGTATCACTTCCGCGTTTCGCGCACTCTTGCGAAGAGATGTCGCATCTCTATGCATTTTGTACCGAATTTACTATGGGGAGTGTTCTGAAGGGTTGTTCGGAATAATTCCAGATCGTGTTTTATAAACAATTTTAAAAATAAAAAATTTCATACTCATCATCTCGATGGTCGGTAATCCGCCTTTTTGCGCTTTACGCGTAATTTTGCCACGCACAACCACTATGTGGAATCAGGGACCTTCAAGAACATTGCTTACCATCAGGTGAGCTGCTTGCTCGTTGGCCACCTATAATATAAAAAAAACCAATCTGTTATAAAAAAAACGAGCACGAGGTATTTAGAATATTCGCTTGGAATTATCCGATTCAATAAAATAAGTAATTGATACAAAAAATTGCATCAAAGTAATTCCATCAATTCCAAATACAAGAGAAATACAGATACTGTCGTAAATTAATAAGACCGTTATAAAATTATACACACGCCCTAACAGAGAATCGAATCTCCTCGTACGATCAAAGTCAGTTAATCTAACGTACAAAGATAGGAATTCCATTTAGTTTAATATATTATAACGCGGGAAGGGTCAAACGCTACCACCCAGAATAACCTTAGATCTAAATATAATAGTTTGCGTTCAATTACTGATAAACCTCTTTCAGATACGGCCAAACGAACTAAAGGACCATTGAAAACGGTTATTATTATCGTTATTCAGTGGTACGCTACGATCTTAACAGTGTTTATTGGGAGAAATATGCGATTAAACCCCATTTCGATTGTAATTGGATTCGCAAGTACAATGTTAATTAAATTGAGCTCTAAGTTTTGTGTTATTGTTTGTACGAGTATATCTGTTAACTACATAAACTAGAAACAGTGAGGTTATTAAAGTTTCGTGTTCAAGAAAGGTGTATTTTAGTTTAATACAATAGCGTTCACTGGTTTCGAAACTTATTGAATCAAACTGTAATTATTTGGCGATGCTCAGCATATCAATAGTAACCACTTTTAAAGAAGTAAAAAATAAGTACATAAAAACAAAGCCAAGGCGTTCACACATACTAAGAATCACGATAAGCCTCATTTAAATAACAATCAGAAACTTTGTTAAGGAGAACTCCGTTGAACTATGTAGGGGTGGCATTCATTACATTTTCCCATTCACATTAGACGGAAATTTCTACTCGCTCTGATTTATGATCGGCCCTTGGGGAAGGAATATGTAACTGAGTGATTATTTATTTTTGACGCTTGTCTAACACTGACACTGTTGGAGGGCATCAAAAACACCGAGGCGGCGGCCATTGTTTATGCTAAACAATCTGCAACCCAACTTCAAACCCGCACACTCGAAAATAATTTGCATATTTATTAATAGAAAACCGTGACCCCGCATCTAGCCGTCATACAGAAAATCCTAACTAGTTAATTTTGATTCACATATCTCTGTAATAATTTATTTTATGGAAGTAAACGAGCTATGGAGAGATTTTTGTGTTTATCTGCGTGATAGAATTTGTAAGGTGGATCAGCAGTACTACAAAGGTATCTAACATAGCTAATAGGATCTACAACCTGTAGTTGCAATGGGCTGATTACATGGCTCGTGAAACCGATAACCGATGGGAAAGAAAAGTTCACGTGTGTCAACCTCTTATTGGCCATAGCAGTATAGAACCTCCCCCACTAGGTGGAGTGGCAAATAATGCTAGTCTGTGGAAAATCGGTGCATGTACTCAGAATCGTATTATGTAGGGCTCTGTAGCGTAGACTTAAGTTGCGCAGTTGAATAATTATAGGATGACATGATAACGATTAAAGAAAATAATAGAGTGCGCAAAACTGCAGACAATAGCTACATCCAAAATTTTGAGATATTATGCTTAGTTACCAGTAGATCTTCGGATTTTATCCAGCTAATTATTTTAAAACCATGTTCCTTATTAATAACTCAACATAAAGTTAAAGAGTTAGCTACATTCCGACGCGATTGTTACTAAACCGACGGAATTTTAATTCGCCTCGGAGTTTATTAAGTGCGTCAAGTTTTAGTGGGTTTCCACCAAGCACTGTAAATTAAGTGAATTTACTTGTAGGCTGAGGCGAGATCTCTTCGACTTAAAACTTGAGATGTTCTATTTAATAATTAGAGTTTATAAAATTAGCTTTATTTAAAAGTTTTTCATTTTGAATTTCATATTATTTCCAATAGATGCAACACCCTCATTTAACCTATATCTTTAGTGAGAACTATGTTACATTGAAAATAAGGTACTGCATAAAAAAATTGGTAGTAAAACCAAGTGAAATGAGTAAGCCCCGTAAAAGTCTTTTCATAAAATATTCAATCGAATATATTTTATTATACTGAGATTTCCACAATTTCCCGATAAATTTATGCTATATCTCCTGTTTTATATCCTTCTATAGGACAAATTTGTTTCTTTTTCACGTGATTTAGTTATAAATCTAGCGCAGCGCGTACGTTTCTTTGGTTACGAACCTATTTTATGACCGCATACGCCGAAGGTTAACCAATAAAACCTTTTAACAGCCGTAACTATTTCGTTATAAGATCTGAGTACGCAATAAAAACGAGGAAACAGAAATAAATCTAGAGGCACAATGCCCCACCGGGCGGAACAATAGCGGAGACTCGCTCAAGAAATCAATCACGGGAGGGCGAATGCCTTAATAGCTTCAATTTAAGTTTTTCTCTTCACAATATCTAATTGTAAATTCGTCAGTGTTGCTTTTTAATAGAATTTTCCCCCTAGTTTTGTAACATAAGTTCTAGTATAAGTACTACTGTAGTTCTAATCACACAGTAGGTAAATATGGTGGGACGCTTAGCGTTATTCTCGAAGTCTCGCCGTTTTTATATTTAGGCTTGAGTCTCATAATTTTGCAAGTCATCGTTTTATTCGGTTATTCACACGCAGCACTTTATCTTCCCCTGAATTAGAAATAAGCAGCCGTCCGCACGGTTCTGTCAGAGACAAGCTCTATTCTCTAAACTAACCCAAAGATAAATTATTCCAGCACATTTCTCATCACGATTCATTCTTTTCTCCCTCGACAAAGCGTCGTTGAATTCCTGAGCCATAAGAACGTCCTTATCCACAAAATAAAATGAGTTTTGGTGGCACATTCGCTAAGGAACAAAGTCACGCGAAATATGTACGTAACATAGTACGCTGTCATTGTGTATACAACGTAAGTATGAATCAGACCTGATAAGCATAGTGCGCAGATTTGCAGGATTGTGCGACCGCCCGCTAGCTGCCAAGTTTCTTGCGCCCCGCCTACACATTTGCATGTTATGAACGCATCCCGCTCTTATTGTATTTTAATGTATATTCGTGACTTTTTAAGTATTTCATATGTTAAGTGAATTATAAATCACTTTTTTTCCTCATATATGCTTATATTAAAATTAATTTTGTCATATGTGACAGCGCAAACCGGACACTTTGTTATAAAATTAAGTATTCCCTGTTCAATGGAATAAGGTGATAGTATGTATAGCTTTATAAACGATAGTGATTAACTAAAACCCAACAATAAATCAGCGATAGCCGTAAGTGTAAACAACACAGCACTCGCTTCGCGTCTAATCATTACTCAAAATATCGTACTGCAGCAAAAAGCAAACTAATTGCACACTTGAAGGACAAGGGCTACTCCGCCCGCTCTGTCGTACGTACTCAGTTACGTAAAATAGTTTTTCTCCTCTCGAAGACTATTTCTTAATAGCGTCTTTTAACTCTGCAATATTCATTTAATTGCAGACAATTTGCCTTAATTGTGTCGTGCGCCAAGCCAAGACCTTAAGAGCATAGTTAGTCTTTTTTTTTAATTTAAATGATATAGTACATGTGATAATAATAAGTAAGTTGGTGAAGCTCATCTCCCAATAGATAAAGTACTTCAATATTATGTTAGGTAAATTTAAAAAGAAAACTTGATCGAAATAAGATTAAGTTTTCGTCGCCCTCGCTGCTCACACTTAGAAGTTGCCTTTTCAGCAAGTCTATATACTTTGATTTTTAAACTATAAAAAAACTTGCCCCGAATCATTATCGTAATAAAACACCAAACACTAGGTTCGAAACAAAATTCGTTTAAGTGGCAAGTTCACTTTAGTTTTTACATCCCACTCGGTATTACATTAGTTGTGAGATATCCGTAGAAAGTTTACCAGTGCAGATTTTGATTACATACACTCCTTGTGGAAACTTCCTGTCGGATAGGAATATTAAATCTTATTTAAGTTAGACATCTGCAGCAGTTCGCGTTGTTATTTCGAATAAGGTGCTCTATAAACTAAAAATACTGTGCTGTTCTCGTAGCAACATCATTTTAAGCTTCGACGTAATATAGCGTCATTTCTTGTTTAAAAATTTTGTGATTTTAAACTCGCATTGATATGTCTTAAAAAACATATTTATTACTCCGATTTAAATGTGCTTCCTATTTAATTCAACTTGAAATGTAAAATACAATTAGTAAAAGACAGTATTACATTGCCTTTGTCGAAAATTTAATAATCAAGTTTAAGCATATAGTATATACCATTATGTGATTGAAAAGATGTAAAATTATATATTTAAAAAATCCTTACGACGACTTGTTAAAATGTATCACCTGCCTAGAACAATAGTTTCTGTACAATTAAAGGAGCATTTAAATTTAAATTGTGTACTAAAAGTGAGGTCATATAATCATTACGGTTAACAATAAGGCAGTAGAGCCCGGTAAGCGGCGCGTTTTGGCCGCGCTCCTGTCGGCTAGAGTACATTACGCATTTGGCTAATTACAACTCAGTTCGCTACCGTGACAATTCCCAATTACCGAAATAGTTATTTCGATATCATCTACCTGTCGCTGTTCGAATTTAGTCTGCCATATGGCAGACACAGTTTAACTTCACATTTATAGCCTATATAAATAAATTAAAATAAATTTGGTGAATGAAAAAATTAAAGTTATTTTAAATCTCTTACTTATATCTAGTTTTTTTTTAATAAATAAAATAAACAAGACATATTAAAGGAAAAGAAAAGGAAAGGAAAAAATAAGAGAAAGGAATTTATATTAAGAATTGCATAGAAAAAGTTATAAAAGCTGATGAATTTTCAGACATATCTGATATATTTTGTAAAAAGTTTTGTGCCTCCACTATTGCATTTCTCATTCTGATTGACGTAATTCCACGTGACAAGTTAGACCGCCTCTGCTATACTTCGCTAACGTAGAAGGAGAGGCGTACGCTATTTATATCTCTATCAAACTTTAAAATCCATCCAATAAATTAGGGACGCCGCCTATATCTCTATGTCAAAACTTTTATCGATATTAGTAATTGCATGTCAAAAGTTACCAAGAACTAAACTATTTCACTCAAGTTTTAAACCATCTTCGCTTACATTGAAGACTGTAAAGCATTTCATTAAAAAGCCAACTGACATCGTAAATGATTAAAGCGCTACTCACTGTGAGTTCAGAGAAAATTATAATTGAAATACTATTAGAGATCGACTATATACATTCTCAGAGGATTTAATTTTATTAAACATCTCCTAGTGGCCAACATGAAGTAGATTTTTTTGCTGCTAAGTAAGAATTTCGACTCGTATAATAATTTAGATTACGTAGCAAGCAGTGAGCGTTCATTATCGTCCTTTTGTACCTGATTTCGTAGAGATCTCATTCGGATAGAGCGGCAGTCCGCGGCGCCAGCGTTCCCTCGAAATGGAAAGTGCGAAAATGAAATTATAAAGGCCCGCGATAAAAATAAATTAAATCGGATTTCACGTTTTCCAGTAGCCAGGGATGAGGAGCGTTTTTTTTTTGTCTGTAAATTCCTTTCCCTTTTTAAATATTTGTTTTAACGGTTGATTTGTGGTGTAATGAGAAAATTCTCACTTCGTACTTAATTCTCTTGGTGACGATTTTCAATGTTTTTGTTTGTTTTGGTCAACTTCATATACTTAATTTAAGTGATGTACTTTATTTTTTAGGATCTTTACACGTTTTAGGGACATTTTAAAATGACGGCAAATTATATTATCATCAGCATTCTCACCTGGTATAATATAAGTTAGGTAGCGACAAGGCAAAGACGAAAGGTACTATTATAATTTGTTATGCGATCATTGAACTCGATAATACAACTTGTACGTGCCCTACACACGCGCTACAGATTTCTTCCAACGATAAACCTGCGATTGATCCTTACGATATGCTTTTTGCGTAAATACCTCTCTAGCTATTAATTCCTTAGAGGCAGGAGAAATTTGTAACGTGACCGTTTTACAAGCTTGTCTTACATATACTATAACGTATGTTCTACATAACAAGTACATTATTCATGTTAGCCCCTATTATTCCAACTATTATTTTGTAATAGTTAATATTTCTTGGTTAATTACAGATTTATGAAATTTTTGAAGTAATCTTAGAATATGCATGAAATATACAGAATCAAAATATCTTGTATTAATTAAACAACTTCGTTTAAATTTGGTTTATTATCATTTCTTAACTTATTGGTGTTTAACGCATGTAATACTAACAAGCACTGTAAAACAGAAAAAAGAAACTTTAGAAAGATCCAACTGTCTTTTTACTTCTCTTTCTCTGTATACGAAACGAAACAATTTGGTTAATTATATTTTTATTGCTCATTCTATGTCCAGTAAATCGGGTTTGCGATCCCAGGGGCCGCTTCAACTGTTCCGTCCCTACTTAATAGTCTCTTTTAGGCACAAGGGTCAAGTCACGTGACACTACACGCTACTTACTATAACGATATAAATCCCAGGTGTTTTGTTATAATTAAAGTAAATCTATTTTTTAACTCCAAATTGTTGCTCCAAGTTTTTACTATAGTGATCTTATCAAAATATTTAAAAAGGCAAAATATATAGCAAATGATAATATTTGATATATATGACTTCTTAATTATATATGACATTTATTCACTTTGAATTACAAGACACAATAAAACATAAAGAACAATAAAAAAATGATTACAATCTTTATAAAATAACCCGTATTTAAACCACTACGCGGAAAGTATGCCCAATATGGCTGTGGAGGTCACTCCAAAAACATAAACACGAACATATAAGCACGTACTCATTCATATACACATAGATGCACACCCCTAACACTGATATGGGATGCCTTGTTACCGGTAATTGGGTCCCTAGATCACTACACTATACAAAACATAGATTCGTTAATCTACTATTTCACGATCTGATCATAACCATGTCGTACCAACCCATTCAAGCTACAGTTAAAACTAGCCGCATCATAGCCATGCCTCTAAAAAAAGATAACCGTTATATTTACCAGGTAACTAGGACGTTAAAGTATTATTGAAAGAATATATTACAGCTATATAAATTTATCTTTCAAAAACTATTAAAAGAGCACGTCTTCGTTTATAATCTTACTAATAAAACATTCATTAGAAACGTCAATAATGACTGCAATCATTGTTGGCGTTTCTAATGAATGTTTTATTATTTTAACTTACAATGCAACTCGCTGAATGAATCCCCGCTCGGTATCACTCGTGCACGGCTTTCACGTCTTCAACGCACCCAAGGTTGTTAAACAAATGTAAACAGCGTTGCGCAAGAACTCATATCGTTTAACAGAGACTTCACTCCCATCCAAACTGCTGCTTTACTTAAGGTATCCATAACTGACGTGCGGTTACTACAGATAAAAGTGCATTATCAAATTGCTTTCACATAACACTTTTACGTACGACTAGCGAGTAATTTCTCAGAAGTGATGTTGTGCGCAATAATTTTTGTACGAGACACGAGCGAGTGCGGACTGTGATGTCGCTTCATTAAATTTTCTGAACGACTAAGCGATGTCTACTACTATTACTTGCAACTCGCAAAAGATTTTAAAACTTACTCGCACATGATTTATGAGATGGCTGAACTTGAAACATCGCTTAATTGTCTTGTTTTTAACTTTGAAATTGTTTTTATTCACTATTCCAAGGAAAACTTATTTGCATCGCAGGTGCGGTTAACGCACAACACTGCAACATTTTTCTTACAGAAAAATTATTATTCTTCTTTTAACAGCGTAGAGAAAAAATCTATTTAGCTTTACTTTATAATATTTTAACAGATTTTGCATTAAATTTAAAGTTTAGTTTTAATAAAAATATTGAGGAATACGAAAATCAAATAAAAAATAAGACATGCTTATGAAAATCCAAATACTAAAATTTTTCAGCTATTCAGCAACAGCGTAATAGCGAAAACCTTAATTCAAAAATTTGCGCACGAATAATACGGCGACCGTGGCTTGGCTGTGCTAAGAAAGCATGTTCTCTTTAATCTTGTCACAAAAGCCTCACCTGATTCAGCGAGGCCACGAGCACTCTTCGAGGTACAAACGTGGAGGAATGGAGCGGAAGAGTGCCCGGCACTCGGAATTACTTCCTAATGAAAAGAGCCGAGGAGTGGGACAGAGTGGGACGAAAGAGTGGAGTTCGTCACGCGGTCGCTAACGAACGCGGTAGAACCACTTCACTCGCTCAAGTGCCTCGCGTACCTAGTTTTACATACCCACTATATCTGCACTCGGATCTTCCACAGCTTATTAGTGCAGTCGCTTATTCGACCAAACATAACATCAAATATTTGCATCACCGCAATTCATATATTTATTCTAGAGCTACTAAAAGTTTTGTTAGCGTGAGGTAAATAGCTCTTTTGTTTTTATTTATCTGGATTTTACTCATCCTCTTTAATAGTAGAATCGTCGCTATATTTATTTGACTACTTTCAATACACGAAGCAGTAAAAAACAAAATGGCTTTCGTAACGCTAATTAAAGTTATATACACATTAATTTAAGCTGGATACTTGGAAGTAATTTTAATCAGATTTTGTTTATTCTATTAATGCCTACTTAATTTTATTATAATATCAACAGTTAATCTGCGTAAAATTTAACATAATTTTTTTATTATGTTACGCCTTCACTCAAAAACCTTTTATTTCCAATTGCCGATTACGTTTTCATTATTTAATATCGAAACAGCTCTTGAATATTGACACTGTGTTGTTTTTGTGTCAACATACAATGAAAGTGTTAACACGTTTTGTTATTTATTTATTGTGTTTTTTATTTGTGTAGTACTTAATCACACAACTGGGTATTTTGTACTAACTATATATTACTGTTATTGACTTTTAACAGCAAATCTTTTTTTTTGTCTTTCATAAATTTATTGTCGGTCAGACCAAAGATACCAAACAACAAACAATGTCATCAAACAATGAGCAAAACCAGAATATGAAGGATGTTCAGATTTAACAATTATGAATGTCATGTTGAACTACAAAATGTAGGCGCTCAACCGATTGTAATCATTTGAATATCGCTACAATTACATAGCTGTGTTGGATCAAACATTTTTAATTGTTTGCCCACTCAACCTCACGACGGAAACTAATGAAGAGGAGTTTCGATTAAATTAATACTTTTTATTTCCGTTTCTCTTTGTGGGAGATTTTAATGGCACAATCATGTCGTATCCAATGTTTCAAATCATAATTTAAAAAATAAACCGATTATTATTCCTAATGTATTTTCATCATAAATTGTTCTGTACTCGTGATTTAATTTCATTAAATCACGAGTTCAGGCTGAATCAATATGAAATATCTTGAAATTATTATTTGTTTCTTTTATTGTCTCTAAGCTCCAAAATTTATAAAATTGCGAACTGGGATTATTGTGAAATAATGTTAAAATGGCCTTTAAGAGTAATAATGCCCCATTACATAATAAAAGTAAACACAATTAATTTAAAATAATGTAATAAATAAAACTCTCTCATGAATTGACGGCCTAAAAACTTATCACCCTGCTTCGCCGTATAGGTGTCGTGACACTATGATTCGATACGAAATTCACAAACAATCTACAGATAGGTGGTGGAATATTAAATATGCCTGAACTAAAACGGGATAGAATTGTCTAATAAATTCAGTACTAATGGAAAATCCTTTTACCACAGAACCACAATTATAGCCTACTGACATCTGTTGTGAAAGAAGTAAATTGTATAATTTTTTTTAAAATATCAAGTCTCTAGTCTTTGTCGTCTTACTTAAAAATTGATTCGATTTAAATCAAAATCATTTTACGCGAAATAGGTATAGGTGTTAATGGAGCGGAGATGCTCGTAACCCGTACTTATAACTTGAAGGCGAAACGAAGTTTAATAAGCAAGAACCGCACCGGTGCCGCTTTATTCGTGTTAAGATCTGGCTTGAGTTAACGAGGTGTGCTCCGGTATGTTTAATAAGTTAGTGTAATCTTCAAAGTGAAGTTTATTCTGCGCCTATCATTTGGATTGAAGATTTATAACTGTATTTGATGTGTTCTATGCTGTATATATGTTACGGTTATTGCTTTGGTGGAGGTATATAGCGACATATGTTCACATTTTTACTACACACCTAAGTATAAATAAAATGTACGGTAAATTTCCTTTAGGGCATGAGAGGCTTATAAAAATACTTAAAGCACTGGTGAACATTTTTGAAAGTATAGGAATGAATATTCGTAACAGGACGTTAAGGCATCGTATTTGTACACTAAAACTCAATTTTTCCAAATGCTTACTATCATATGTAGTATGTATATCTAGACCAAAAACACGTGTTTATATTCCAGAATAAATCAACAGAATAAATTATATTCTTGATAAGGAAATGGGGAAAGGATGTAGAATTACATTGCCACACTCTTCGCCTAAATGAATTCACCACTATACCTCTCTTCATATATAAACCACTATTTAGGCCACCACCGTACATAGTTTTAATATAACTTACAACATGTTAATTTAATTGTACTAAAAACAACATTTATTATTTTTAATAACGAAATAACTATTATTTTTTAATAATTATTAATTGATTTTCCGCCTAATAATTAATTCCATCATATTTATATACTTAAAAAGTGTCATTTATGAATTGAAATCATTGTTTAATGAAAATTTATAGAATTGTAGAAAGCTATTGCTTTTTACTGAAATTTGCGTTAATAAATCTTATATTTGCCTTAACCTATTAGCAATTTCTTCTCATTTAAACTACAAAGGATATTAGATAATCGATGCTAATGATCCGTCCGTAATGCTTTGATAAATCTCATTACATACAAGTGCGCTCGACCCACTCACTGGGCGTTTTCGATTAAGAATTCGCATTTTCAAATGAATCAATAGCAAAATCATGACGTAGAATTAAAATTCCTACAGGATCTTTTGTTCACTGAAATTTCACGGCGCAGGGCGACAAATCGATCCGATCTGGCGAAACTCTGTGAGAATCGAACAGTCGTTAATGAAAGTTCCCCCGCGCAATTAGGTAACCGTCTTGGTTTTATTAAATTTAATCAAGAACTTGTGTAATATTACACAGATTGGGCCAATCGAGCCTTGGTACAAGTTTCGATAGCGCTGTAGTTGGGAACTAATTTCGGAAATCAGCGCAGTTATCTTGGTTTCTGTGCTATAGTCTTACAAAAAGAAGATCAACACTTCTCACCCAGACAAGTAGGTGAATGATATGTTATGAGAGATATTTGCTTCCTTCTTCAGTAAATCCAAAAAATTGGAGATTTGTTTTTATAGAAACTTTTGAACATATAAATTATATTGGTGATTATTGTGAAATCATTTTAAATACTATGCGAAACCGATTAATACCAATAGTTACAACACAAGTACTACGCAATAGTTTTGTTTAAAACATTGATATATAATTCGTCACAGATTAATTTAATCCTACATTGAAATGCAAAGTAAGTAGGTCAAAGGTTGCAGCCATACAATAATGTTACTCGCAGCTACATGTGTAGCGAGCGCGTTATCATCGTTGATAAGCCGGGCCGGAACCTCGCGCGTCGTCCGCCCAACGTTGCCGACGGCTGTATCTATGTTACATTACACCCGCCTCACTACGAAATCATTTTGCTCACACTCACTGTTTGTGCGCTATTTTGGCCTTATTATAATAAAACATAACTCCTCCTTTCAAAAGACACCATTAGGAACGCGTACAAAACAAGCATATTTAAAGCAAACAAACCGCGAGTCGGTATACGACTTCTTTTTAAAAACACACAAGTCAGTATTTCAAACTATATCCGCCGGCATAACAAAGATTCCAAAACTAACTTCCACTACCATTGTGTAAGGCACCTGAAAACCGCGAGCGCAGTTTCGAAACAAGTATTGCACCATTTTAAACAAAGGTATAGACGGGACAGGGCGGCATTACCATAAACCGCAAGTCAGTAGGAGCGCAAAATTGCTTTTTTGAACTTCCACAATGTTACCACTATTAGGAGTTAAGAAAATGTTGAATAAAGGTGGCGAAGAGACGGTACGCGGCTGTGACGGCGTAATCACATTCCAGGCGCAAGTTGGGTTAGTTGATTCAGAATGGAGTCACCTCTGATCTGTTTACGAAACTTGCGTGCAACATTGCCACTCGAAACGCAAAATAAGAATTTACGTAATTCACTGTGAGTACCGTCAATGTGCTTTTTAGCAATTCTACGACTCCGTAATACTTAAGGAGGTAGATATCTAACCCTCTTGCTTGCTGATTCCAGACCACTTAAATAAAAGTGTGAATCTGGCTCTTTAGTGAATTCTGCCATTGAATGAAATTGTTTCTATAATTATTTATCTGATATATGGAATAGAAAACATGACTAACTTGTAATTAATTAAAATCATAACGTTTTTAAATGAAATTAGCGTGTTATGGATAGAAACATATTTAAACATAAATCTACTTTCATGAATATGGACAATAATTTAAAACTTCGGAAGCCCTGTTACTGCGTTCTTTGTATAGTATATTTAATTATATATTATTAGAATATTGAAGAGCTAAAAACTAAATAAATTCTACATTTTTATACAAAATAATGAACAGCTATAAAACACCGGATCTGACCAGTTCCGTTCTACTTCTATCGGTTGTGGCTGAACATATTTTATCTGTTCCCTATACTTTACTAGGGCCGGCAATTATCAACAGCGTGTTCTACGGTCATAACAAAGACCCTTAGTTCTCACTGTAACGTAAAAGGTGAATAAAACCGCTTACATGAATACAATCACGGTAATTTAAATTTCAACAAATCACCGTGTTAGACATATCGTGTATCTTTAAGTCGTTGACTGTGACTGTATCGGCTGACTGGTCTATATGTTATGTTGTATTTATTGCCTTGTATTTAGAGTAACTGGCTAAAAAAACTTCGGTACCATGCCCGGAGCCCATAAACAAATTAGCAACAGCCACTGTTTTTGTAACAAAAAGAAAATATTATTTTAAAAAAATTATAATAATATTAAAATATAATAATATTTTTTTTCCCTAAATACATTGATATTTATATCCTTCTTAGCATAGAAAACGTGATATATCTATGAACTATTATTTTTTTTGTTTTAATTACGCACTTAAATCCCAAATATTCATCAATTGTTAAGCTATACAGATATTTTCTAAACTCAAATTATAAATGCACACGTTTCTAATATTTAATCAGTTTTTATCATTTATCTAATAATTTTAACAATTTACAACCTTAATTTGAGATTCGAAAAATATCAATTACTTTAATGTTCATTAGTGTTGAAATACAATCTTGGCCTTGCAATTAGGGAAAATAATTATTTACACAATAAATATGAGTATTTGCCAATAACTGTATATAGAATTTGCTGGAAACGTCGTTCGTATTAAGTGGACTATTACGGTAATTGCTTTACGGCACTGGTTGGTAATAATTGAGTCGAGATCGTCATTACGAGTCTATAGGGAGTTAAGACAATGATTTTAAATAATCGTGTACAACCTAACTTATTATTCATGAGTCTTTTGAAACGGTGTAAAACATTTAGAACTTTTTGAGTTTTTAAGAAATCATATTACCCCTATACGGAGATGTGTGAAGGTGTGATATATGAATTAAACTAACATGGTAGAACTACGTCGCTGATGAAAAAGTGCCTAGACTTAAAACCAGTCAATCCGATTGCGAATGGTGTAGTAAAGTTGATATTTCACCATATTTTGACCTTATTATCGATGATGAAGCTTCTATCTTAGACCTCAAGGGTGACAGTGCATCTGCATTATGATTTCATCATACCAAGGATGAATGTGGCAATCGGAATTACTCATCATCCGATGTGCTTATAACTCTTAATATCATACAAATTCTTATTTCTCAGACGTTATAAAGTATTTGCGTCTTGATTCCCTATCGTATATATAGATGGCTGCAGGTGTCATGGGCCGCGGTGTTCACTTACCAGCATCATATTACTTAACTTAATTTCATAGCTTAGTGTATTATGTACGCATTATTTTGTACACAGTATTAGACTAAAATACGTGTTCCATGTCAATCTTTTAGTTGCAGAATAGTAAAATATACCAGAATCTGTTACACGTATAGTATATGCAAGATAAGGATATTTATTCAGTGTGTAAGCGGTGAACAAATTGTTTGCTCTAAAGCTCACTTTACCTGCGGCTCGGAGTTTTCATAACAGTACGTAGCCGCGGGCGTGTCGCCGACAATTTGTAAGGCGCAGCTCACGGCTGAGGATTTGCTGACGTGCTTGTAAACATATTTTTCCTTTATGACGAGGGCGACGCGAGTAACGTCTCACCAGCAAGCTTGTCTTTTAAACTCACTGGAATACCGTATTATTATAATTCTCAGTTCCTTAATGCTTTACGGAATATATAATTTTATATTTTCCAGGATACAACGTATATATGAAACCTAAAAAGTTTTTTAAATTAATAATATATTAATGATAAGCTTAGATATAAGATATATAGGGTAAATTAAGTGTATTAATATGCGAAATTCACCATAAAGTGTGGAACCGCTTCGCTTACTCCATGCCAAATGTCATCTGTAATATCTAAGTTTCACACTAGTACATCCCGAAATTCATGTCAATGACCTCGAGAAGACAAATAATTTTACTCAGCGTATACAATCCTATCATGAACTAAAAATGTTGTTATCATCGGCGTAATGTGGTACTGCAAAAGTAATGCTAGGATCAGAGCATATATAAATTGCAGAGACTCGAAGTTAACGTGTTGTTTAACCTAGGGCTTTGTCAAATGCAAAAGTAGTTTTCTCGGCGTAAACATGTTTCGACATATTGTCACATTTTCCAGGATCTACATCGTTCGAGCATGTTTATTCTAAAATACTAAATAACCGAATAAATGGCTGATTAAGTGCTTGTTGAATATACAAATATAACTACTATACAAGAACGATTTCTCTCCTTGCAGTCATATTTAATTCTTCTTATACGAAAAAAAAATGATTGAATTCTGATTTCCATATAAGTATTTGTATATTTGTTCAAGTTTTTTTTCATATTTCGAATAAACTATTATAAAATGTTTGTAAACTTAACGGAGAGTAATAGATTTTAGAAGTAAAATAAAATTACAGCAATAGTGTAAAATATATAATGTCGATTTAAAGAAAAACCGGAATGCTATTGGGACATCGCTTATTTTCATGGATATTTATCACGGAAAGTATTTCATGTTTTCCCTTCATTAGTTATTTACTCCGTTTAGGGCCACCTTTATTCTCTTGTCGCGCGATCAAGAATGGACTACCCAAATTTACATGTAGACTGAATTCTTCAAACGGGGAAAATGCTTTACTTACCTACAACTTCGCGAATTGTTAGCAATATTCAGAACTTTTTACGATGTTTGCTTCTCGCTCCCCCAGGCGAAGGATCAGTTGAATTTGTCGCATCTGCGTACCGTGTGAGCGGTCATATTTTATCTTTCGAAATATTTTACGCAAAAATATATTTAAGCAAAATGTGCAATGAATTTCCTCGAGTACTTGCTTCAGAATGTCTTGTTTAGGACGCGTACACTTATAAAGGGATGTTATATAGCATGAGTACTTTATTAAAAATTACGATACATTTAAAATATCATTACTACACTTCTTAATTAGAAATTTTCCATCAAAACTTTTGATGGTCACATTAAATAATGCAATTAGTTTGTATATGCTAAAATACAGGTCTGTTTTTTCACTCATGAGTTTTGAATACATATCATATTGAATACACGTACAATTAAATGAAATAAAATTAATATATATAATATATTTTTTATACTTTACGTTATAATTTATAAAATAAAATGTAACGTAAAGTATAAAAAATGAAAAAAAAATTATAATATTTAGTTTTCTACTAGACTTCCGTGGTTGTGGTTTTTTATGTGAATTAAATAATAGTATGAAAATCTTAATTTTTTTTAAACAATAAGTAATAGAAATCTTACTTAATATGATAAATTAACTTATTTTATTTATTTATTACCTTTTTCGATTTATTGTAAATTTGTTTCAACATAATGTGAAAAATATTTAGTTTTTAGTTGGTTAGAGATTTTAAGACTTGTTAATATTTTCCTTTAAATTTTCTTTCAAAAAATCCCTGTATATTTGTAACAAGCGAAAGTTTCTCAAAAAAAATTATTCGAGTTTCCTAGCGAGGTGTTAATTAACTGGGAGGACAACGTTAATGGCTATAATATACCGTAGTTGGTTTCCGTTACGAAACTTCCTTTTCTGTTACAAACATAGCAGGATACATGTTGTAATTATTCATATGTATATTACTGTAGTAGATTTTATAAATATCGTAAAAATGACGACGTATATGTACGATAAATGCTTAGTGAACGCAGACGAAATACGGTATATAAAACATTGTAGCATAAAATTACAAGCCGCCTGCCTTTACATTTTTTCGGCAGACATCTTTCGAGAAGCATCATTAAGGTAGCTGAGGGCAACGCAGTGAGAGGCGCTCGTGGATAGGGTGGTAAGGGTGCATTCATAAAGGCGTAATACGTGTTCTATACACACCGCAAAAAATGTGTTTCGAGTTCCAAGCCTTAGAGACAACGAAAACAAAGGCACGTACAAGCCATTCACTGGTAATTCGACGTTCAACAATACTTATTCAACGTCGCTGTGATATTATAGCTGATTTAAAACGTGCCTATTGATTTACCAAATTATATTTATGTAATGCAGATGTTAATTTAGGTAAGGAAACGTATTCGTAATATATTATAAATGAGACAAATAAAATATAAAGTAAAATAACTAAATAAGCTATATAGTCAGTCTGGAGGTATAAAAGCTTATTAAATCCCTTTTTACGCATACCCGG
Organism: Teinopalpus imperialis; assembly: GCA_029286865.1. NCBI lineage: Eukaryota > Metazoa > Arthropoda > Insecta > Lepidoptera > Papilionidae > Teinopalpus > Teinopalpus imperialis. The sequence continues at coordinate 11,366,045 of JAGSMU010000016.1, forward strand.
CTTTACTTATATGGCTGATTGTTAATCAAAAATATTTTAGTAACTCTACATTTTATTCAAAGCTTTTCTTATCATTGGAATACGTATTCCATTCTAATCTGAGTTGTTAACTGAAGGTTAGTAGAGATACACTGCGGTTTAATTATGGCCGTAGTACGGAAATGTCGACAGCGAAAGAATCACATTTCTCTAGTATACCAAAGCTAAATACTAGCATAGTCTTGTGGTGATTGATAAAAACGGGAATATTTCAGTGATCCTGGCAACATACAAAGACAGAATCGTATCATAATATCGCTCCATGTCACCACACATTCACGAGAATTAAACCGATATCTCGTAGTTGTGTCAAAGGCGTGGTGATAGAGAGCCGGCGACATCAATCCGAGGCGGGACATTATCGTAAATGTTAATGACAACGACAATTACTAACATCGAAGCTTTATCGGGAGCCTGCCTTCGGTATCGAATATTCCCAATCTACAGCCTCCCGTTCGATTAGTTCTACCATATACTCCTTACAGTCCAATGGTTTTAATTAAATCGTTTTGTAAAAAATGAATAACCCATTTAATATCTTTAATATCCAATAGATACGATTTTTATTTCGTGTCACAGGTTCCTTTTCTACTTAGTTAAATATATGAGAATATTTAATTATTCCTAGGCCCAATGTTCCAATGGTCGGTCTGTCTTATTACATTGAACATTGTACATAACTACAAATATGAGTCAGTCTATCGCAGAGAACTTTAGTATCGCACCCTAAGCTTCGGTCTAGACGTGATGAGAGTTTTGTAGTAGGAGGGTTATCAACTTTCTTTTAAGATATTTTATTTTAGTGCGTACATGTCAATTATATCAAATGTATGAGTAAACATATTTTAATAATTTAGTATTATTTTTAACATTTTTCATGAGAATATATTACACGCGAATAAATATATCATCTTAAAAAGGAATTTAGTAAAATTCAGTGATATTAAAAAAGCAATTCTATCCAACGTCCCGAGTAATTTTTAATTATTTTGAAGCTCACAAATAATATCTCGCTATAGCTATGTGACTTTACAGACCGCGTTCCGGCAGTCGCTAAGCGACAAATGAAAAAAGAATGACAATAACTTACCTAGCGTTACATTGTGAGGAGATATTTCATTAAAACGGAGAAGTTCTTATAAAAACTTTAAAATGGATTTTTATTCTGCAATGCTTTAGTTTACTGTATAACGCAGCGGACTGGTTGTAATCTAAAGAGTCCAACAAACAATACATGTAAACTGCTCCCATGTATTTGCTTGAGATTTACATACTACATCTTTTCAACTGATGGCAAAAGCATTCCAATTTCTAATGAATTAATTCCTCGAGCTGCTAATGCTAATAAGTTTCTTTTTTAAATATCCTATTACATAATATATAATATGTTTCTTTCATAAATGTCCTCAACGTGTTTTATACACGTCATATTTATAAAATGTGATGCTCACTTTTAGTTCTGTCAGAAAATAATCTAACCATATTCAAGTGAGATTTACATAAATATGTTTAGATAAATCTTACCTTCAATCATGATCATACCAACAAAGTTGTTGTTCTTTGACATGAGTCATATGCTCCCTTATATACCTGTCTATAAATAGAACATTGGGCGAATATAACAATTTAGAATGTCATTAGATTGTTCTGTAAGGACAAATAAGAAATAATAGGGGCAAGTTAATGGTATTACAGTCGGGCCGATATAATATTAAGGAAACTTTTGAGCAAAGGAAATGAGTAGTTCGTTCCGCGGAGAAGCGACGTATAATATACAAAGAGGCGGCCACTCGAGAGACAATGGACGGGGAGTAACTTTCAATATTAATGATGCGCCGAGAATGCACACAGAGACTGGAGATTTTCAAAAGCCCCCCATTGATACTCATTAACTATTGATTCATAAGTAATACCCTTTTACCGTTACCGGGTCGAGCGGGCCGGACAACTTTTCAAATTTAAATGTGAAGCAGGGAGCGCATTTTTAAAAGGTGGACGGTCTGCATTTTAAAATGATAGTTGCAACTGAAATGGCTTGATTTTTTTTAAAATTATAGTAACTATTACGACTTTTATTTGATTTATAGAGTACGAATTTTATTTGATTTATAGTTTTATAGAGTAAGAGGTTCAGTGAAGCTCCCAGAAGAGTATAATTGTACAATATACAATATGTTTGGTGAGTTATTAGCCGTTGTATTACCAACGTAATAAATGCTAATATCCCTTAAATAAATGTTGTCTCAAATTAGGAGGATTTATTGCAACTATTAACTATTTTTTTTATTAAAACAAACAACCCCCGGTAAGGCAGACGGACTGGCGATGACAGAAATGGACTCCTCACACTTTAGTGTCGACAAGACCGATTGAGTGACAGCAAAGCGACTAATTTAGTTACTATTGAATTTCAACTTCATTTACTTTTAATACGACTGAAATTGGTAAAATTAATTCACACTGGGATTATAAACGCAATATTAATAGTATATTATTTTGTACACCAATTTCAGTCATATACTATAGTGTATTAAATTGAATTTAAATTGCAACTTTGCAGACATTCTGTGTTACCTTTACCTTCGCTGAACTCTAGTCGCGACTGCTTGTCACCGGTGTTATACACATAAGATAATTATTTCGTCACATTTTAGTAGGCAATTGATTTTCCTTAGTCACCTTTTACCGTAATTTACACATGAAAACATTACAAGTATTTATTAACGTCTAGTAAAATCCAAAGACCACTCTTTAATGTATATTATGTATATATATATATATATATATATATATATATATATATATTTATTTTGCTATTAACACAGTAGCACTGTATTAAAATTGGAAAGACTTGTATTTAAGTTTTATATTCAGTTTTGTATTACTTTAAACGTTGCTAAAATATACATATAGTACCCTATTAACTGTCAAAAACTATCAAACTAACACAAAATATTGTTTGATATACATGTATTTAAATAGTAATATGATATTTAAACCAGAGTCAAATCCTAAATCTCAAAAGAATTAACATAGTGTTAATCTTTTAAAGGATTGATTTTACAATATTACTAGACAGTACAATACCCAGGCGTCTCTTTCGGGTTTATTGTTCTAACATCTGTTGGAATATGCAAAGTCGGACTCGTAAAACAACGGTTCGACCCGCGATTACTTTACGCAGTTAACTCCCCCTTACACTCATCTTTATTGTTGACCTACCTGTAAAATTGTAATCAGATGCTGTAATAAAGACTTGATTGTCGTGTATCGAGACTATTTAATTACCTTATAGTTGATTTGGTATATTTTTGATTCCTAATCTATGTATTAATTTTTCGTTTTACGATAGGTAATTAGGAATTAATCGCAGTGATGTAATGTTGTATAACCATTGTTGATCGGTGTTTTTTATAATCACATAATTGTCATGATTAGGGTTTATATATATTATAGATATTTATATATTCATATATAACACACCGTTCACCTGCCGGTAAGTGTAAAACTAAAAGGATTCCATTATTTTCAATAGCATTTGCACGGACAATAAACTCTATCCGAAATGTTTGAATAGCACAGTAAAGCCTAGCTGAAACTATTTCAATATATCTCCTACCTACACTTTACGAACACCGTTCTCCACTGATCAATGATTCTGAAACACCTGCTACCTTGCATGCGTGTTCAGTTAACGGTTACGGTTCCGACACTACCGAACTATTGCCTTCAAAATATCTGTTTCCATTCGAAAACCATTTGTTATAGGCCATTATAAATCTTAACGCTGAATTTATTGAGATTAAAACTATTTGAAGTTAAACCAAAAGTTTTATTCATCGAAAACTATATCCGTATTATACTCGTATTTTATCATATTGGCAACAGTTGAACATTTGCGTAGGCTTAAGGCTAATGCTGCAGTTTTCTTTTTTTTTTATATATTATAATATCTTTTTATATATTATTATACTGCGAGATGACATCTTAGAGCGATCGGTGTATCAATTAGACGACCTTGACGACCTTTATTTTGCCTATTGTCATTGGTCCATCTCACATCAATGTATAAGGCTTTTTCACTAATTCTAAAACCGTGAGTGGGAATTTTCCATACACTAATTTAGCAAACTTAAATGACTTGCTAAATTAGAGAATGGAAAATACCTACTACCCTACTGTATAATAGGGTCATTTATTTAATTCTACCAAAAGCATATGCACCACTAGGCTCCACAAATTTGAAGAAAGTAGCTCACGCCGTGTGTACATTCTTTATTAGATTTCGCATGTATTGTATCTCCAGCTAATGTGGATATTATCATCGTGCTATTTGAAATCTTTAGCTTTGACATCCTGTATCACAAATATGTGTAACGCAACCATTCCGTGTATTTTTACTATCACTTCCAATATGACAGACATATTGGAAATGATAGTTGCACCGACGCAAAGGTCATTCACTAGATATGTCTGGCGTGACCTTTTACGACTGCTATGGGACAATATAAAATAAAAGGATTCTTTGACTGCTTCTACAAGGCAATTAAGATGTAGTAAAAACGAATAACTTGGAAATGCTATATGTTACTGCACTTACTATCATAGCTAAGTTGAAAAAATATCAAAAATAGTTTACCTGCCACTGATTCTCGTAATCGCTCGCATCGTTCAGTGAAACCATGTGACGTCATTTACATTGTTCATCGCCCGATACTCATTCGCCGAGTGACGCGTAATCGCGCTGCGCAAATACATTCTGCACTTATTGTGCGCCACTCGTATCAGGTGGCTCGTGTGTGCCCAAGCCCTTAAGAGCCTGCGAGAACAAAGCATGGTACGCTACACGGTAAAGTATGGTACATTACTGTGTATGGAATCGACTTAAAAAGCCGTCGTAGCTTTTCAATAAAAGCGTTGTCGTTGTTTTGTATAGGCAGTTTTCCAGAACAAAGGTACTCGTAATATCTCAAACGATCAACGAACTCAAACGCACGGCCATTTATAAGTCTGGCTTAATACAATTAATATTTAATACTAATACTCTTTATGTTTTACATTTTATGTGTATAAATATAAAAGTGAAGTTTGAATACTTAATATCAACTTAAATGATTTATAAAAACGTAAACGTTTTTAAAAAGTTCGACAAATAACAGACTACCGAGCGTATGCGGGTCTATAAACAATATCGCCGAAATAATCACGAAAACGTATACGTGTAGTGTTCTACAAACAAGCATACTCTCGCAATAAAGCTCTGGCCCGGCACGGGCTCGGTCACTCGAGAACTACCGAGGACAGCTCGAAATACGATCTCCGCAAACTTTTGTTTTTCGGATGCAATAAGTAGTAAATATTTAGTGTTCTCAATGCGGTCTCCCTAACAAGTGAACCGTGATATACGAGCGTACCTACGTACAAAACTACTAAGCCATAGCGCTATACCGATCCTAGAGCGCTCCTCGTATCACAATCTTACACGCCAGACCCCCGCATCGTTTACTTCTCTCTTACGCATTTCAAACGATATTATCAGAATCATGCACTCTCCTTGGTAATATGAAAAGATTATATTTTTACACAAAATTTTCAATTTTACTATAAAAAGTAATCACATTATCTCTAAAATGCTTAGCAACCACTATTGTAATATACATATATTTAGTTTGAAATATTTTACTAGGAAATAATATAAATATAAACAGTATAGAAATAGACAAACCTAACAGTTATGAAAGCTCTGAATTATTAGTAAATAAAATGGTCAAGTCTTACATAATCGGTTTAGTAACCGAAGAAAAATCCTACCCCAGGACTATAGCACGTCTTCCCAAGAGTATATAGTATATAATTATATTACATGACTCACACAACGATTACACTACAACTAATTTAGATTACATCACGATTACTGAACGCACTCCTTTTTTACATTTTTATTATATTATATAATCCAAAAATAGAATGAATACAGAATATAATGTAGCAATAATTCTCGTTTGGCGTCCTCCTGTTATGGATGCATGTAGTGATTACTTCAAATAAATTATTTATACTTTGATATTTATTTACCTGGCTAATTCACCTAGTCCTGCTGGTGTGGTTAATAACCAAACCAGTCCAATACTATTGCAAATAAAAATATGTATATATTTTTATTTGCAATAGTATTTAATAAATCCCAATTTTTATTCTTTCCTAAAACTTTTAACTTAATATCTTCGATGGAAACTCTCCATTATATTATAAAATCAAAATGAAACATGCTTTGTTACTATTTCATACTAAATAAATATATGATTATTATATATGCCCTTTTTCTGTTAACAAACAATCTAACTTTATATTTGTAAAAAGTGATATTATTAATTTCATGAATTTATCAAACAAATTCTCTATTAAAAAAAAACACTTTACATACCCGATTAAGCCGTTTAATTTACCTTTCCGTTGTAACTTTATTTAATGTTTTCCCTTAATTTATTACAAAAATACAATGGCGTTATTGGTTTTCCCATCAGATACAATAGTGTGATGAATTTCATTGTTATTTTACTGCAAATGCCGACATAAAAAATAATGCGCACACGCTGCTTCGCTGGTACAGACAGCAATAGCGTACTAAATTGTGTCGTAAAATGACGCACTCACAAATAAAAGGAACAATTTCTCATTAAAGTAAACATTTATGGCATCAACCGATCGGACGAGGGTTCTGGCGTCTTTGATAAATTGTTCCTCCATTTGAGGCCTAACGTCCACACTCAAAATTCATATTCCTCATATTTCACTTCATAAATTCTTCTTTTTATAATATTTCATGGCTTGAATCATCTTGAATTAAATAATGATTCAAGCCATATATCTATCCGCTCCTTCAGTATTATGACTAAACAGTGTCTAAGTTCAGTACATCGTCATTAATCTAAGAGTTGGAACGAAGGTAATCGAATGAAATTGAAGCTTGATAATTTGAAAGTTGAATAGGTCGACGCACAAAGTAGCGAGCCAATTGTGTTTCTACTTTATTTACCTGAGAGTAGACAATAAGAGTGTCTCCACACAATCAGCCCGACGAGAAAGTTGATTGTTTGTGTTCCATTCAACTTCACAATAGAGAAAATGAAGAGGAGCCAATTCTTTTTGCAATAGCTTTTATTCGCCATTTCCTTCGCTTGCCGAAAGTTTGCATTTAGATTTTCCTTCTTCGAGAATGCATTAGAAACGCGGCATATATTTACTTGGGATTAAAAATTCATTATAACTTCTTAAGAAAAACAATAGCTGTGTTTGTGGAAGTTTGATACGTGATAAGATAAAATTAGAAATATCTATTTATTTATCAATTTTCTATTTAAGTCTTACATCGATATGACATAATGCACTAATGGTCGATCCTGAATACGGCGATATATTCATTTTGATACTACATTATATCAACTACAAAAGATACATCATAGGTTCGTGCGCATTCGCACAACACGGAGGCACTGACTCACCATCCCCTTTCCTAATCCAATAGATTTAAGAATGGTTCAAATGCAATATCATGTCACACGGGACGTACTACTAAAAAAAACATTTAGACAATTTTTTTGTATAATACTGTTCCTAGGTAGAAATTGAAAAATGTACCCGCAGTTTATAAGCCACTTTCACCATTATGATTGTCTAAACTCGTGATATATGAATTAATAATTAGTATACAAATATATGTAGCTAAATGTGATCTGAGAGATTCCTTTCTGATTTAATGTGACCGCGAAATCTAAAATATATAAAATGTAATTTATGATTCCTGTCTTTCTGATTTTCTTTTTTTTCCTGTTTTTCTTTAAAAAGTGATATTCAGGAATTTTTGTACTACTTACAAGCTAGATATATTTGTAAATAATACGTACGCTTTCATATAACATTATTACTAGCCGAGTCGTCTCAAAGCGATCCAGTTATTATTTTGGTAATAAACATTATGTCACGATGAGAGTCCGAAAATAAAACTTTCTTCTAACTATTATGTCAGATGGGACAATTCCCTAGCATCTCTTAATTATAACACTGCGTATTACAATAATGAACCGAAACAATAACAAAAGTTTGACGTCGGAACGCGGCCAATGGACAACTTCACCACTGCTCAACTGAGTGCTCACTCCTAATGAAAACTTGCTTGTTATCGTGAATATAAAACGTCATTTTATTTCATACAAAATGAAATCAACTGTCCCGAACATGTACTGTATTTAGTAAATTATCTAGTTTTATTTCACTTACACCGTATAAGGTGGATTTTTGGTGAAATTAAAGCTTTTGGATACACATAGAATGATGAATGATGAAATTGCTGACAACATAGAAAAATGTAATGACATTCTCAACGTCACTATGTAGAGGCCTACGGTTGTATAACGTCCGTTATCGACGCCTACAATAAGTCGCGTTTTATACGGTTATTATAGCATCATAAACGCCACCGGCCGGTGTTTCATACAGTGCCGGGGCATATTATACTGCCTGTGGCCCCGATACTAGGGCTGTTGGGGGACAAACGGGGGTCCGACGGCAACGCGGGGGACACCGCCCACTGTCAACGCCACGTGCCACCCGACAGATGTGTCGAGATATCCGATATCGGGAGACACATTCATAATCTTTGTCTGCACCTTTCGCTTCTTATATTAAAATAACGAGTGCCAACATCACAGGTGCGAACTGAATTTAAATGAAATTGGGATAAAGATCCATAATTTTGCTCGTCAGAATATGAAGGAAGGACACAGGCATATATTTATGTTCGCAATATTATAATGGGACCTTTCATTTTGAATTGTTTCGTTTTTATTAATTTGAATAGTCCATAATTTAAAACATTCCCAGTTAGTAGCCTAAACCCATTTTAAAAGTAAACTTAACAATTATTGCTTCAATATTATATATTGTTAAATATTCGATTTCTTTAGCACTTCCTACTTTGATTAAAATATTAATAATAATAATAATATCCTCCTTATTGATTTTGACCATGTCGACCACTTCTGGTTAATACCAGATGGGATTAACTGTGCACCATATAATTGAAGTACCGTAAGCATACGCGCAAACAAAAGCTCACTCATCCCCTTCCCTCTGCACATGCATTATAAATTTTTATAGTTTATAATTGAATTAAACTTATAATTTAGAATTATATGTAAGGTACGGATAGTAAGACGAAAAGGGAAATCTTATTTTTGCTTAAAATGTATTGAAAGTTTTCGGTAATAACTACTGTTTTTATAACTTTGAAATGACAAACGAGCACACAGTTTCCTTGATGGTAGGTGGGCTGAAGATTGAGATTGCATATCTTGTTATTTGTAATTGTTACGCTATGCTACATTTAAACGCTAGATTTCTTAAAGTACGCATGGTCCATCTTCGGTCGAGCCGACCCATTATTTTAGCGGCTAGAAACTAGTTGCAATACAATTATACCTCTGTAAATGCCTATTTGTTAATTTAAAATATTGTGTTTTAAATTAAGGTCCATTAGAAACTTTATTGTTTATAAAATATTGTTTAGAAGAAATGTTTCAATCGCTACAAGACCCTAAAATAAATCTATGTTATTTTCTTTCATTTACTTTATATGGACGATCGTGATCTTTCGAAAATGCACGCACATAAACCCAACTCATGAGAGATTGTCCCTGCCACATTTCCGATTACACACTTAAACTAAGATTTTTCTTCAATCCAAAATTGGTACAAATACGCTAAACTGTTTTAGAAAGATTAGCATCTTTAATCTATCAGCTGTAAGCTCTAAAGGAATAATGACAGAACCTTTTGTGGTATGAATTGTCTGGCACTGAGAATGGGAATTCACCTAACAAACATTGTGATTACGAAAAGATTCCCCATCTTTTAAGAGGCATGCATTATAAACTGTTAGAAAGTTGCAGAAGAGGGAGTCTATACTTAAGAATTTATGCTTAAAAATATTAACACTCTACGTAGATTATTTCAACTATAGGTATAAAAGATATATGATCTCTTACATCTTTATATATATAATTATGTTTACAAAATCTTTTCTTATTCAGAGCTTATTTATCTTATCCATTGTAACTAGAAGTAACGCAGACGAATTCCCCGAAAACGCCCCATTTATTTAGAGTGAACATACAAAGGGAACGTGAAACCCAAAACTTTTTACGTGGTCAGTGACAATAGTATATATCTCGGTTCTCTTAACATTTTGTTTCTAACTACAGTGAGTATTATATTTACACAGTTTTGAATAGACAAAGTGTGTTCTAACAAAATATTGATGAGTGAATCGTGAAAATGGTCGGCTCTGAGTTAGCTAATTTACTCTTGTGCGATGTTCTGATTTTATATTTACTCAGGCATTTGGCCCGCAGGCAACTTTACTATCCATTCTCAATTGTTACTTATTTCTTACTTTATTCGATTCACACAGACCCGTATAAATACGGACGAAGAAGAGTCTTTGGACAATTAAGCGACTTGTTTAAAACCAAGGTTTTACTTCCTTTTTATTAAATACAATAATTTATTAACTTCAGTATTTTATACCTTGTTCATTATTTGTTTTGTTATTAACATTAAAAAATTAACACTTAAGTCCTTGATTTTATGTATCAAACTAAATTTACAATATATAAACAGAAAAGGGTCATCTGAGGAACTTAAGTGAACCCTTATTTGCCTTTTCAGGGTGTTACTATCTCTACCTCAATTGCTACGTAAGGAACGACCGCGCATGAAATACAAAATACGTCCTTATTTTCTCGAATAGATATTTTGTTCAGGTTAGCTTTAACTGTAGAATGTGATTAATTAAATATTAACAATAGTCATTGGTCTGTGCATGAAAATAATCAAAATATTTAATAAGTGTTAGAACTATTGATCAGACATACTACATTTGACGTTAAGACGTCATCATAATCTCGAGCAGTCCCTTCCTCTGTTTACCAAGAGGCTTACTAATGCTATTTGCTATATGATGGACATATCACGTCATGTGTGTCTTAATCATTAGATAGAAATACACCTGCTCATCCTTGAATTGTTTGCCACTTTAAGCAGAAACTTCACGACGTCAGGTGATTACGTGATACAGGGGGAACGCGTCGACATCTTACAAAGTTAAGGGATTTATTTACGTGACAGATTGTAAGCTTAAAAGTTACTACTTGTACGAAATCCAGTAAATATTGAAAACCGATTCGAATGTGGATTCCAAATTTGTTATTCATGAATCAAGAATAACTTAAGAAAAGTGAATTCTATTAACATTTTGACATCTATAACAAAACTGCAAAATCTTTACTGAAATATTTTATTTATAATATATTAGAATTTGTATTACCACCATCACTTTTTCTGTAGTCAAGATTGATTGACTCATTCTCAACTTAACTGACGCAAATTGGCTTTAATTAAAACAAAATAAAGGATAGACATGCTAACGAGGTAACTTTGTGAAGTTACAAATGAAATTTTTGAAATTTTCGTTATAAAGGAAGATTTTAAATAAACGTCAAAAAACTTAGCTAAATAATTTTTTGTTTGGGAAATTTGATCGGGTACTGGTTTCTCTTCCGCAGTGCGGAAAAGTCTGATCATTTTTCTCTATTGTTCATCGTTGTAACGTCACTCCATATAGATCGCTAGAGACTTATTGGTGAAAAATAAAATTCTCATTTACAATAATGCGAAGTAACCCACTATAAAACTATCCCTTAACAAACACTAAATGGAGAGTACATCTTTACTTTCAATTTCAAATTACACGTACTTATTCGAAAAATCAAATTCTAATATGATTTTATTGTTTCAGGTTTCGGCTTTGTCACATTTCAAAGTGAGGATATAGTAGACAAAGTTTGCGAAATACATTTTCACGAGATCAACAACAAAATGGTGAGTTCCTATTTATGTACTTTTATTTATTTTAGTTAGATAATTCATATAAAATAATTTAAATTTACTTGTGTAAGTAAATTATGTTTTACCTACTTGAAAGCTGGAAGCGAAACTTGTAACCGTAACGAAAAATCAGAGTTCAAATTAAAACTAGGTTTAAAACCTAAGTATCACTGAGTCATTTAACTTCACAATTTAGACCTCAGTATTGATTTTTTCGATTTTAGTATACGAAAATTTAGTTTTTCACCTAAATATTTTTCAATAAAAAATTATATTATTAATTTATTTTCGTTTTAAACATTCAAATGCAATAAAAAGAGCGAGTTGTTATCGCTGCTGTAGTTTACAATACAATAAACAGAACCATATCGTAAAAACTTGTAGCTACAATTTGTTTCCAGAAATATTTTAATTAGATTTTGTATTCATACAAAAATATTAATATAACAACCAAAAATCTTATAACTCAATCAAAAAGTATCAGCATCTAAATTGAGTAGAAATAATTCACAAACACATCACAATCTTGATGTCCACATCGTCGGTCAGATATCAATTAGAGGCAAGAGATCAGGGCTGGCTGCGGTCCAAGTAGAGCCAATAAAATGCCACTAAAGTTCACTTTTATTGTGTTTAGATTTTTCCCCACTGTAGGAGGGGGCGGCCGTTAAGAATCATGAGTTTTTAACATGTGACCATTCTATCTAGTACCACTCAAGACAAAATAGAATTTTGGGCTAACAGCAGACATATGGAAACATATCATCAATCTGTAAAACAAACTCAGTTGTGCCTTAACTTTCTGTAATAACAAGGTCAAGGTTATCTTTTATATCTTATCTAAAATTTTATTTAATTAAAAAGTAAGTTACATAGAAAGTAGTAGTAACATATTTTATGTTACGACATAAAAAAAGTAAAAGATATAAAGAAATCAATGTTGGTTAACGAATTTGAAAGGTATATATATATCTATTATGACTACCTTTTTTCCGAGTACTAATACAAAAATTATAGCAACACACTATCTTTAACGCCATATTATAAAACTAAAGATTTTAGGCGAGGGTGAATTTATTGTTACTATCCTCGCAGCGTTTAATAGCACTAATAAAAGTAATTATAGTATAATTACTACAGCAATAAAATCAGAAACACAAAGTTAGTAACTAACTCTTATTAATATTGCAAATGTGGTTAATTAAATTAAAATACAAAGCTTTTTTAATAGTGTTTTATTTAGTTATAGCATAAAATTTGTATTTGTGATTAAGACATAAATCCGTCTTCAAACATAGGCGTGTAGCCCACAATTGTCATCTTTGCTTGATGTTTCCGCCGCCATTATCTTTTAATTTTGCTGAAAAGAACGAGTGCCGGATATCACCCTTCGTTGTCGATGCATATTCCTGATTATTAATGCCCGTTTTTTGTCTCGCTCCATTGTCTCGGTGACGTAATGGCTATACGAATCTCGCTGCATGTGTCGGGTGGAAGAAATCGCGAGGGTGATATTCGCCCTAAGTGGAGCAAACAACGAACAAAGACATCAAACAAATGGGTAGTGTTTTAGAGTAATTACAGTCCGCTTTCGTACGAAACGAGAGGTGTGCATAGAGCGTTCGTTTCCTCTCGTAGCTTGCGACGCGTAATGTATAGCCATACTTACTCTAAAAACACGTCCTCTAATACAACATCTGGCTTGACAACTTTAAATATTGTTTCAGTTTAAAATAGTCGCTTAAAATAACAACAATAATATTCCAAACGTTTAAGAAGAAATATGTGAGATATAACATCATTATTCCGTATAATATATTTATTTTACAAATAGTGACAAACAAGCTTCTATGGTTTTTATTTAAACAATTTTGAAGTTATGTTGTAACAAATAAATTAGAAACGTATGAATTAATAGTCAAATTTGCATACGCAGTATAGTATTCCGTTACAAGTTTACGCCACGCTCGTCAATTTAATATGTCATCTCTTATATTAAAATGATCGTTAAGCTAATAGCTGCTCCGCCTTCTCGCATGAGAGATAGGGTGATACCGTAGCTTACTTTGAATAACAAAAAAACCTTAATTCTCGTTCATGAAAAAGAGAAGACGTGAAATAGCGAGAAAGATTGAAGGCATGAATGATTGATAACCCTAAACCTTTAAGCCTATATAGATCAAGTGTGTGTTTGTTTCGTAAAATAATTTCTTAACAATTAAGTTTAAAAAGCGAATTAAAATAAAATTTTATTATGTAAAGAGCACTTTTGCATACGTAACATCCTTTCAAGTTACATTCCTAATTACTTCCGCTTAACATGAATTTAACAGTAATACCGTGTTTTCCCACAAAATGTGTTAAATATAGTGCAGTTTACGTTTTACCCCCCAACATCAATTTCTATTTTCCGGACTTAAGCTGCCGGGAATTCAGCTAACACCTGCGACTCACTTAACAAAATCACAGCTATGTTAAAGAAACCTGTGACAGAGTGTTCACATAAATTTTAACATTATATGTAAGAACATATTAACTTTTGCGTTTGTTTCTTACACGTTGCGGGAGTTCGATATTTGACTTAAATTCGTTTAGTTTATGACGACTATGCTGTTATATTTTTTTAATTCCTTTCAATATTTTTTCTACTGAATACGAGCGTTCTCTAATATTAAAAAGCAGGAATAGTCCTATGTCTTATCCATTATCAGTTAATGTCGTAACATTTTATGAACATGATCAATCAATGGTAGTTCTTGGAAATTAAATTCAAATATATTTTTCAATTTCGTTATAGACCCCTATTTTCAATCTTATTCGATAACAATGTTACAAAAGCAATAATTCCAAATAAACACTTCAGCGAAAGCATTTGGGTAAAGCGTACATTTTTCTCTCCGATCGTACACGAGGCAAACAAATGGTTTCCGTTTAGGAAATAACACTAAAAGTAGGCACATTTGCAACTGGCACTTAAATCTTCAGATCCCTAATCGCCATCTCTCCTTCTACTAAATAGCCAGTGTACAGTCGCTAACGGATCCTTCTTTTTTACTGGCGTTAAGGATTGATCTCCAAAGATATAAATATTGAACGGTAATGCCGTAAAGAGGGTGTTAGCTGGGGAACGAGTAACGATACCCTATAGCCTAATGGTGAGATATTTACTTTCTGGACGTTACATTCAGCAATACCTAATTCGATTCCAATAGCGAAATATATTTAATAGGTATATATATATATATATATATATATATATATATATTCGTATATCTATTTATATCCAAGTAATGTCTTACATGATATATCTACAATATATTAAATAGTGGCTTGATAATCAAGATCGATGGAATTAAACTTCCTGTTTAACCAAAGCCACAAAATAGCACTGTTGAACTATAAGTATTAAAACAATGAATGCGTAATAGCATAATCAGAAATGCCCCTTTTACGTGAAAGTTGATCTCACGATTCAACTGTCTGTTTGCATTTTTGTACCCATGAATTATTTTTCTTCGAATTTCGGACTTTCTCTGTACGGCGATAATTCATTATTTTAGGATTACTTTTAGGACTTAGTAAACCCCAGATTTAATGTAAATAGAGCTTAAATCTGTCTACTCGATGAGGATCGATCAAAGGCGTGGGTGTTTGTACTTTATTATAGCGTTATATTTTTATAGATCTAAATATTAGTTATGGTAATAATAATATCCTGTTTCAAATAATACCCCATCATTAGTATGTTTGTAAATTACTCCCACGAGGTATATTTTGAATTATCCTTTGATTTCGAAGAGGCAAGGGCGACACCAAACAATCAATCACGCGTTCCTTCGAAACTGTGATTACCATAAACTTCCCGTTTTAGTAAGACCCGACCCGCTTCTTCTACGCACTATCGATTTGTCCGTGGCCATTCTTGCGCCTTCTATATATCAAACGCTTTTTGTGACTCCCCTTTCATTGAAACTTGCAATTGGCGACTTGTAAGAAATTTAGCGAGATTTTCCCCAGTCTTTTCTATAAAGATTTTTTACAGTTCTCCTAACTTTTTATTGAAAAGAACTTTAGACGTTTCTGTAGAATTCCTTTATAAAGAAGTTCGAAGTAATATCAACGTTGATAAGGCGTTAATCAAAACCCTTTCCTTGTTGTAAATCAATGTTTCAAACCTCCTATTTTTATTAAAAACTTTAATTTTATAACACAATTTAACCGTAAGGAAATCTTTCGAAATCTTAGTTCTCAAATGATCCACAAATTTATTAATAAATACTACATTTACAGAAGTGTAGTTATCGCCTTGTACGTTTTTAATCTTTTCAAATCTTAATTTGAAAAAACATTGCAAACACATTATATAAATCATGTTTCTCATATATATGTAGCATACAAAAATTGTTTTCCGAACAAGCTAATTTCCTGTGGATATATACGATATAAATTTAATGGTCTTAAGGCATACGCGGCACGCAACTCCCATATGACGTAACTAACTTAAGGCGAACACAAAGACGTAAATTATGGCTCAACAGGCCTTTCCGGCCGTTAACGATTTCTACTCGAACTTAAATTTGAAGCGTGAAAGAAAATTAATTAATCACATGGGCACAGCTGTACTTACGAATATGTAAACCAACGCCCCCATTTCAGCTGTAATGTCGGAGCTGTAAATAAATAAATAAATATGTTTAAATATATACAACACTTCAGGATCTTTGCCAAGACCTACAATATTATGTTACTCTTCTATAGGATATAAACGTTGTACACCTATTCAATGAAAACGTAAATCAATACTCAATAAATTAATATATTTTGAATAGTCTATATTCGTCATTTATAATAAAATGTGTAACTTGTAGTAAATTCTTCTTGTATTATTTTTTCTTGGCATTACGTTGATCGTTAGATTAAATGATATCATGATATAAATCAAACTAACCATTCTAATTAATAACGTCACTATTTTGAGTTTAATATTTTAAGAAGTCGTTAGTAATTAAAATTGTAACTGCACAGGGAAGTAATAAAGGAGTGAGTGTCGAGGGCGAGAGTCATCAATAATGGCCATACGTTAGGGTAGCCTTGTTCATTATCGCAACGTGCGTGGCGTCTCCATGTAACCATTACTAAGGAGTTAGTAGACGCGAGCGACGATAAATAGTGACCTAGCAGTGTTGCTAAATTTCTTGCATACAATTTCGTTTACATTAGAGGTGCTGAACCGAGTCTCCTCCTGAGAGTCGTATGAAAGTCTCGTACAGATTCATGTGAAGGGAGTTACGAGCGGTGCTACCAAGTGCCGCAGACCTTAATCTAGTCGGCAGTGGTGAGACAAGCCACCGCCGCTGGCGCCCGGCGGCCCTATTTAATTACTACAAATTGCTGTAGCTTATACTAATTAATACGTACATGATAAATTTTCTCTTAAATTCTATTTATGTCGTATCATTTGAAAATTGCTCATTATTTTTTTAATAATACCAATCTTAAATAAAAACCATAGTTTTGGTATATATGTAAATGTGTATGCAAGTAAATTTTATTTTAAAAGTATGTACCTTTCACTATCCATACGTGTGGTAACTGTATGTTAAATTAAATTTAGGTAAAATACAAAATTGTAGGTTTTCAAATTTAATTTACATATAAAACTTTTACTCCAGAACATTAACCACGTAAGATTTCCACATTTTAATTTCCCATTCATTTGTGGGCACTATTTCTACTGGTCATTGCCGAGGTTTTTCTTATTTTCTTTTACACTGAAGTACCCTTTTAAATTGGATAAGAATTAGTTAAGCAACGAGTCTACAATAATCACGTTTACTTACAATTGCAAACGACACAGCTATAAAAGCTAGTCGCCAATACATTTTGTTTGTATTTTTCGCAACTCGCCCTCGTTCTCGTCTTTGGAATTATAAAATTTAAAAAAAACTATTACGTCAATTCCGTATTTAAAATCTTTTTAAATAAACAAAACATATTTTCTTGTGAAAATCGTAATCCTGTATATACTATTTTCCATGAATAAAAAATATTACTGTGATATGTTAGAACCCCTTAATTGCGCAAGAAATTTAAGTCTCTTCGTACTTTCGGTTAACGAACGCGAGGGTTCCATTGACTTCGATCGATTTCCTACAAATAGCCGTGGGCGTCAGACGGGTTTCCGCGACACGATGAATGTTACAAGCAGACGGCTACACGGCAATATTAAGGGACGCAGTGTATGCCGTCCTCAATATTTAATGCCCTAGTAACATTTCTATGACGGCAAATGCGCCAGTGTAATTTGTAATGCATCGCAAATGACATTTGAACATTTTCTATACAAAGGATGTGTATTTTGTTATTTATTACAGTGTTTTACTGTGTTATTACCGATAGGAATATACTGTATTAGAATATGCTTTCATCGTCTTCAATAGTTTTAAATTCAATATAGAGCATAGATTACGAAACTGCTCTTGTGAGTGGTACTTTACGATTTTTATAATATAATATGATTACGCTTAGCCGCAAGCCTAGTCCCCGTAACTATACTATTAGATTTAACACTTTGACTGACACGCCAAATCACACGTTTTGCTCAGGATGCCACGGGAATATTTTATTATTGAAAGCATATAATGGCAAATAATAAAAAAAATATATACACATGATTATATACACATATATACATAATGGGGCGTTTTTCTTACCATTGTTCACGGTTGACCACCGTGGCGCCTTGGTAACGATTGATAACGACGAATTAAAACAGGACTTTGTTTATTTCAATAAGCTATTATGATTCGTTATTTCGTCGTTACCGATACGTTCAGAATAGCTGAAACTTGTAGGAAATATAATTGCTGAAACATATAGAACATAGACATTATTTGCTAGTTTTATATATAATAGTATATAATATACACACATCTAACTTCAATAATATGATTATAAAGCAGCATTTACGATCACTTTTTGACGTGTATTTAAACAGTATTCGTTGATTGACCCCTCCAAGATATGGATGCAAACAATGGATATTTTTCGAGTGTATCTGAGAAGTCTTCATCGGAAGACTCGTGTGAAAAATAAGTATATTATCGGAAGACGAAATACTTCACATATCGCCTACGAAAGGTCATCGCTGAATTGAATGGGATACCGAGGATGAAATAAATATCGAAGATAAAAATGAACATAATATAGAAATATAGATTGGCCAAACAATATGCTACAAATATTTTTTTGAAGAGCAAGCGTACTGGCAAGAAAAATTTGTAGTGTTATGAAAAAAAATAACTAAATGTCCAGATTGCATTGCTAGGCCATATTTATGTTATGGCCATTTTTTATTTAAGTGCTTTCTAATATATCGTGCAGATTCAAAATCCTTAATTTTTTTTTCTTAAAATGAAAATATTTTGACAAAACTCGTGAAATAATTTTGTTTGACTTATTTAATCTATTTATACAGTTATTAAAAAAATAATGTAATATATTAATGTATCCAAAACGTTAACTAAGAAATTGAACTACGTTTTCCACAAATGCAAATAACTTTTTATAGTATTTAATAGTACACACTTATTTTTTTCCTAAATCATAAAATGTATTATCCAAATTGGCAATTTGCTTCCTTACGGTCGTAAAAGGGAGCTTTACATACGTATAGATTTAATCGAAAAAAGTTGCAGGCGGGTCCCGTGCGATTAAGTTTTCGCAAAGTCACAAGCTGCCTAACCGTCTAAAACTAATATTGATTTCACTGCCTCACTATTCATGTCCGTAATATACGCTCTAGGTAAAATACATCGAGGCTTAAAATAAGGCGAACTTCATTCTTTTCGTGATAACAATCGACTCACGATACCATTTTATGATAACGTTCGTCACTCATATGTACGTGAGGGAGAAAATATTGTTAATACGATTTTCTGTGATGGAAAAATATTGTAAGCTTAGTTTTAATTATAAATTTATATTTTCTAATATTTAAAATTATCATATTACGGGATTTAATATCACAATCTTAGATTTTCGAGGACAAAACATCTTGATCATTATTAATTGTGTAAATAAATATAGTTTTGGAGTGCAGTGACCACTTATTAAATAAATTACTTATTAAATGAACTCAATACTCGTCATCCTTGAGTTTCATAAAAATATCACTTAGTTCATAGAAAATAGTATCAGAAAGGTTCAGAAAATTTATATTACCATCACTATATTTCAAAGTACGACGCAGGCATTTTTAGCAAAACAATTTCAGAATTTGCTGTAATATATAAAGTTGCCGCATCTGCAGATTTATAACGGTTCAATTTAAATCGTTCGAAATTCATTCGCAATAAACGGCTGGGGGGCTATCTGCAGAGCGTTGCAGGTAACGTTGCCGCTTATCGGCGACGGCGATGTACGACGAGTCGATCGCATATCTGATTTGAATTTTGCGCATTACCGCCTATACCGCCCCCTCGGCGCCCTCTAAACACTCAAACACTTTAACATACCGGGTAGAAATTTTACTGAAAATGTAGACTTGTGTTTATCTTATTTCTTTGAACAACAGTTACGTCAATATTGAAAAAGCTCCCGGAGTACGGCAGACTATTTCATTATCCGTGACCTGTTGAGCGCAAGATTTGTTTCTCATCACCTCTAAGTAATGTTCAGTACTTGAAAATGAATTTCTCTCATGTGTATCAAATTTTTAAGAAGTCTTTCAATGCGCTTTAACTGATGATATTGTATAATTTTTTATTCTCTTTTACGAGAACAACTTCACAATCGAACACTGTAGTAACTGGGATTTTTTTGACGTTGGGTAAGTTTGCGATACTTTACCTACTCCTTAGATCCCATTCCCCAACTTCCATTTAACGGCAATCAGGGCAAGGCTTGTTGGCAAGGGCGACGCTGTGTCAATACCAAGGCGAGAGGTTTCCTTGATAAACTTATCTCTCCCCTCCCCCTAACCCTTTCTCTCCGCTGTCTGCGTTTATCTCTCACGTACGTACGTATGTAAGTATGTCTGTACGCCACCCGCACAACAATATACTTGTAGAATATTGCTCGCAGCTACTTTCTTGACTTCTTTAAATAATGACAAAAAGGAGGCAAACTTTATGGAAGGATTTTCTGGCTAGTAATTTGTCGCTTTCATTTTTAAGAATGAAAGTTGATGTACTCTTACGTTATTATTAAGAGATTTAGTCTTTTTATGGAGAATATGTAATATATATGATTTATTCGGTTTAAAAAGACTACTATATATTATTCCCTTAAGAACGTTGTCTATTTGGCGCGTTGCCCGCCAGATCGCTATAAGAATATCAAAGCAACAGATATCTCTTCGCGAGAAAACAAACACAAAACGATATAAAACGTGTCTTTTTTTTATTACTAAATCTACGGAAATTACTAAAAACCTAACCAAGTTAATCTAAATTTCAAAGCCTAATATAGTCTATCTACAGATGAATATCATCAAAGGATTTATGCTTATGTAGTTATTTATTATAAAATTTGTTGCGACTTTACTTTCACTTACGTCATAAATCTCAAAGAAAACAATTTGCCCTTTGCTCGACGGTTGTTTTTTTATTGGGTAGCGCGAAAAGATATTACCAAAATATAACTCTGTATGGCAAATAGAATGGAAATGATTTTATACATGTCAATTTTCACTGAAATCCCAAAAAATATTGCTGTTAAAACTCACATGGTGCTTCATTCATAATATTGACATTCACGTACGAATTTGTTTTACCTTAAAAGGTTTTCACTCAAAAATGTTCGAGCGTAAATTTAATGACTGCGTTCAGATTCGTGTTAATTCACCGCCATTTGTGAATATTCGACAAAGGTGTTGAGGCATTAAACGCGAAGTTTTCCAGCGAAACAATTAAATTTTTGATCCGTGGATACCATCCAAAATTAATTAGTGGGGTGAGGTAAGGCATTAACTCGTGAAGTTTATCTTAAGCCCACGTTGTTACACGAAGATCTTCACTTCATTTTCGAATACTGTTTGATTCGAACGGATCAATATATCGCTTCGAGGGTGCGCCTACCTAGCCGGGCTAAATACAATTTACCTTTGTTATTTTTCGTGTCATTAAACTGCGTCGTGATTTCCAACGCTTGATCGGGATTCCGAACTGCGATGCGAATTGTTTGTGAGCCTTTGTTTCCCACTTCGCTCGCCAGCAACGCGACATCAATTAACATCGGACCCCAACTGAATTTTCTTCATGGCAGTCCGTATTATGGTTGGTACTCTAAATGGGAAATAATTCCCGACTTTCTATTTCAAATATACAATTCTTAGTATTGTGACGAAATCTTATCGTATCTTTTTAGATTCAATTGAAAATTATATTATTGTATTACCTTTTAGTTTCATATTATTATTGTTTATAGATTTTCCTATAGTTATTACGTCTTAATTGTAAATTGTTAAATATTGATATTAAACTGTAATAGATATTTTTTTCATCAGACAAACGTATTTTAGTTTACAAATTGTGGTTGAGAAAACATTTTAGAGAGTCTTGAATTGCAATTAACAATTTACACGTCTAAGCAAATATATACATGCCACTAATGATAAAAACATTAAACGACTTTTCCTCTTAAACACGTGTACGTTTTTATTCCCGAAACTTGCTAGGAAGACACTCTGTGCAGTGGGGCTTCACACTCACTTCCCCGCGTTAATGCAAAAGCACGTAGTTCCACGTCGGGGCAGAAAGTTGTGCAAAGTGCACAAAGTACGCGAACACCACGGCAAAGCCTTCATTTGTCGGCCCGTGACATTCGCGTGACAAATGTGAACTCGGCTTTATGTCCCTTTACTTCCCTCTACTGTACGCTCGATGGAACGCTAGTATTTGTGTATAGTACGAATAATGTATTTCTTTTGTATTTAAACATTTGGCATAAATTTAATACCTCCACCTATTTTATGTCTGTAATTCTTAACTAACTGTATCTGAACTTTTGTTTTACAATCACATTGGTTGATGATTTTCTAAAATTATTTCCTAATGATGCCGTTTATTTATTTATTTGTGATTTCTACAAGCCTATTACACTGCCAGTATTTCATTATTTCCGTTACAAGTTTGGAAAAATAAGTTAACAAATTGATCCCTTCGGCTGTCTTAGACATAATTTAAGACGATGTAAAATATCTACTTTTCTCTAACGATTCTACCCGGCTGCGAACATTCTACTGCTAGAGGCTCGGGTTAGCGTAGATTGGGTAATTTATACTTGCCTCCTGCCCTCCGCCCTACAGTGGGGGGTGAAAGATACAAGCACTGAAAAGAGCCAGGCTGTTCGTTAAAATTGCCAAATGAATCAATTAAACGTAGGACCTTTTTTGTATATTTCGTGTTCATAGCCCGGCTCAAGTTACTTCCGTACCGTATTATTTTTTTATAAAAGCCCTTCTTACAATAATTAGTTCTGATTTCTATAAGATAAAACCAAAATGCTTGTGACGAAAACTGCGTCGTTTAATTTTATAAAAATCGTAATTAATCTCATTTTTCAAAAATATTTTTTTTCCATAGTAAATTATGTTTTTGTTCCAGGTGGAATGCAAAAAAGCTCAGCCGAAAGAAGTCATGCTTCCAGCAAACCTGGCGAAGACGAGAGCCGCTGGTCGTGGCGCGTACGGTGAGTTTCTAGGTAGCGCTGTGGCAGCGGGCGCCGGCGGTGTGCGGTACGCCCCCTACCCAGTCCACGCACCAACGCAGCTGCTAGTGACCGGTGCGAGCGTGGGCGCGGGCTCCAGCGGTGCTGTACACGTAGCCCACGCTGCATACCGTCGGGCATTGGCCGCACTACGCCCCGCTCCCCGCCCACCGCGTCCAACGCTCGCTCCCCTCACTATCCCTCCTCTCGCCTACTCCGTTTCTGATCTCCTAGGTGCGCATGCACTAGATATCTCGTCTTTATACTCACCATTGACTCACGCCACGCTCCCTACACCTCTTCCTCTCTGATCCGCGATACTCTTTCAGCAACATCCTCCTCATCCTTTTTAATTTCATTTCTATTTTTATTTTGTTGTATTATTTATTTATTTTTCAACAGTTTTCTACGTAGTCAATTTCCTATTCAATCCTACCGTTCTCATACATTCCCCTCTTTTCATGCTACCAAAAGATTAGATCTAAAAAACGTACCATAAGGAAACTGATAATATCCAAAGTGTCTTATTTTTAGTAATTACCATTAGAAAAAGATAGTTAGAAGATTACAATATGTGTATCAAAATAAATTAGAAAGGCCATAGAATGAGTTTATTACACAAAAAAAAATATACAAAAACTACATTTTATCAAAATGTAGAATGAAAGTCAGGAACAATTTTATGTAGGGTTGATAGAGTGCGATATTTTTCTACCAGGTAGTAGGCGCTTAATTCCATTTGGTTCATAATAGATAGAATTAATAGAAATGAGCCTGGTATTCTTCTGGTTTTTAAAGTAGCTTAAGTTATGGAGTATTAATTAAGAGCCAATGGTTCTGCTGATTCTTGCCAATATTTCTACATTTCCATCCATGTTATATGACTATACCAATTAGTATGTTGAAGACTAGCAGTTTATTATTTGAGGATGATATTGAGCAGTGACTTGATAACTCTATTTTTTATTAAATTTACATATTCTTTTATATTCTTTAGCTTTTACTATGAATAGCTTTTCAAGTTGATGTCGGCTTTTCAAAAATGTTATCAATGGAAGAAAAGAGGTACTTATAACCCGTGGATATTACTTCTGAGTTTGTGAGATAATTAGTTATTTATTTAATTATTTTATACCAAAACTAGCCTAGGTTATTTTTAAATAAATGAGCCTTTTTGTGTACTTTTAGGAATTTTTAGATGAAATTTTTTTCAATCTTAATCTTTACCTATTTATTTACATTATGTTAAATGCTTAATTAAGTATAATCAAACATTATGTTGATATTAGTATTCACATTTAATGAGTGTTACTGTTTCTTAATAGTCAAAATTGATCACGTTGAAATTTGTAAAATAAAATTTGTAGTTTCTCGCTAACTAATAGAATTAATTGTATTAACTTAATAGGTAAAATTTTGGTAGAACTTAGATTAATAAATATCGTTTCATAAACATTTAAAAAAGTCTGTTTGTTTAACATGTTTAGATTTAGACTAACAATGTGTAGTTTAGATTAACGTGATAAGTAAAAATATAATGTTGTAATTTATGGTGATAGAAATATACACTAACATACCCCATTAAACACCATTTAGATTTATTGACAGTAGTAAACGCTTAGAAACTTGAATGTTACAATTTATATAATATAACTATATATTACACTGTACTCAAAATTAAATGTTTGTGCTAGCTAAAAACATCGCCAAGCAAAATAGTGTCTCATGGCACATTTCTTGATACGAATCTGTTGTTATAAATATATTCACAAACAATTAATGTAACGTGTAAGGATCGATCAACTTATGTAAATGTTTTTACATTTCTAGATTTCATGTGGTCATTGGGTGCTCTTCCTGACGGTAAGTTAATTTTTCAATTTTTAAAGTTACTTCCATTTCTGCTATTCCCACGTCCTTTGATCTTTACATTGAAATGGCAACTTTCTTATGCCATACGTCTGCACGTTAATAAACAAGTAGGAGCTAATTTTGGATATGGATCATGGAACGGATCATGGCATCGGCTAATTATATGAATAGTTCACTTTGAAGTATGAGTAGGTGATGGTTTAATTAATGGATCATTGCATTGTATAGTGCAAAATGCAGGTCCATCTGCCTTATGATGGATCACGGAACCTGACAGATACACTATTTTGATTGGCAATAAAGTGATAAATGATCCGGTGTGATAATCGGATCTGTCTCCGTCGACGCTTTGCCCATAATTCCATTTCACATTTTTGCAATGCACTTAAAAACGCAACAGTCCAAAATATAAAAACTAATAGTAGATTTATATGAATAGAAGTAATGTCATGGTAAATTAGTTTAGCTCTTATATTTATAGTCTTAAATTTACCCTGTAGCTAAATACATTTTTCGTTTTTATTTCAAAATTTTTGTTTTTATACTTCTAATAGCTTACACTTAACGATGTTTACGGAACGTCAACGGGACATGGTCGCAAATGACGTAGACCTGAACTTGTACGGTAAATTTTCCGTACAGTTCGCGCCATTGTTCTATTTCGGAATTAGAACACGTTATATTCCAAAGCTAATATCGATCGATAATTACAATCGGCGCTTCAGTAATTACAACATTTGTATTAAAATGGCGTCAAAGGAAAGCATGCAATCTGATAATTAACCATGCTTTTCAACGCTTCCAAGCCGTTTTTCTGCGAATAATGTGTTATTGTTTATTCACAGGTTTTCCCGCAGCGTACGCCGCCTACGCGGCTGGTCGTAGCTATTCGGGCTATCCTAGCTTCGGGCTGCCATACCCTGCAGGTAATCCCCTCGCGAGCTTGCACCACCAACTGTCCGGAAATCACTACCATCATCTGGCGACACTCCTTCCTTACCACCCACTCGAGCTCAGTGGGGTTTACAATGTACACGCCATGCATCTGTGAACTCGCGCCAGCGACAATGCATTCTACTAACCGCTAACGATACGCCAATGGCACTGATTCGCTTACCGACTTACTTTTCAATCCTTTTAAAACTTAACGCCGCATACGCTTTTGTAATTTATAACTATGGTGACGATGTCCTTACTTCCTAGCTCGTGCCGTAGCAACGGCAAAAGTTCGTGTGAACTCTCCTAACAACTTCACTAACAAGTTAACACCTCTAACAATGACTGAGCCATCTAGATAAATCTACCATACTGTCAATTACAAAACGCTTAAGTTTTAAGATATACTATTTATTGTTTATTTCCAGAGTTTTGTTAAGACAATCCGCCCAAAAGTGATGGTCTAACTCCATTTTTACTGACTTTTGTTCTAACAATTCTTAAATACTAGGCGTGTCAAGTCAAATACTTGTGCGCAAATATCGCATTCGTCTTCTTCCTGCCCACCGCCTCATTCTGCCACGACCCCCGTCGCGTCGGCTAGTATCGTGCTATCGCCCACTCCTCATTAACATTAAAAGCTTTTAAAGAGGAGATTTAAACAGATTGAAATAAAAGTACTGAAAAAGTGACGTACTTTTTGTGGTTACTCCTATGAAAACCTTGGGAAGGACGAAAAAGAATTTCCACTAATTAGACGTAGGCACCAGAGGCTTATAGTCAATCTCGTTGAATAAGGCCTGAACGTATTTTTTTTTTGTAACTGTTATTACTCTTTTGGAGTTAGATTGTTGATTTATCTAATGAAAAACTATTGCTGCGGTTCGATTGAGCGCGTCTGTTAGATGTTCCCAATTGGGGAGTGCGGGCCTGGCTACAGCTGCACAAACAGCTTTCCCGTATTTGTTCACACAATGTGTTCGCGTCTTCAACGTACCATAATTGTGGATATAAGGTTTACTCTTAAGAATATTAAGTAATTCTTAATTCAATCACAACCATCGCATTGCGCTATAGCAATAGATAGTGTTTTTTTTAAATAACACATTCCTTTGCCAATATGGCTGACATGGTGGCAGTCGTCAAGAATTGGCTGCAAGCAAATTTATTATAATAGCCGCACAAATAACATAATCATTTTCTAACTCGTATTTAACAACACGCGAGATATACGTTTCGGTTTAGTCATTTACAAAAAAAAAAGAACTAGGCGATAGTTCAATTGTAAATATAATTGAACAATAGGCCGCTTCAGTAATTACGCAGGTGTACGTACGCACAAAGCCTTGAATTTAATGGCGTTATGAAACGCGACTCACCTGTCTACGTAAACTTCTATTGAGGCTTTAATGTTTTACTACGATAAGAGTTGTTTTCATTTCCAATACGAGTAGCAAATCTGAGTGTTAGTAATGCATAAATTAGTAATGAAGCAAATTTCTACAAATTCAAAATTCTTTACAAAAAAAGTACTATTCATATCTTGAGAGAATATCAAATAGACCTAATTTTGATATTAAAATTCTTTTTACATCTGATAATACTTTTATTGACTTTTATAATTTTCTAAAAATTATTCAAATATGAAAATCATTCAATTATGAAAATGTTCAGAAATCAATTTGCAACTCTACTCTTGCTTGATTTGTATTTGCATCGAATTGAACAGTACGAGTATTCTTCGATGTAGCAGATGCAAACAAAATGTTACTGTTTGGCTGGCATTGCAACGGCACTTTGCTATTGCCTCCCTCTCATATTAAAAAAAAATATATGCGTCCCATTTTATTCAAATCAATTTCTTAGTATTTAACTTATCTGTTACTGACTTTAAACTAAACTCAATCATGATAGATATTTGGAATATACGTAAATTGTGTATCGTTACAAAAATATTTACTCGGTATTATTTATTATTTCCAGAAAAACAGCGTTCTCTGTCTAACAACGCATTTAATTATTTAGATGAGAAATAATCTTTAGATTTCTTAGAATAAAACGCGTAGTAATAGGTAGACGTTTTGACTATTTCCAATCGGTATTAGGTATATAATTACTACTAGCGTTTAAAAGTATTAAAATTTACATGCAAGTATATTTAGCATGAGGTAGTGAGTAGTTTGGATAATGATAGGTAAAGATAAGGCTGAACACAACAATAATTTGAAAGTGTTATTACACGTTTGACTACCAAAAACATTATAATTTGACTTAGATACCTTTTAATTTTATTACAATAATTATTTAAAAAAATAAGCCAACTTTCAACTTACTTTAGTAAGTATGAAATAAATGTCACGTGAACAATACTCCATAATTTATGGCAAAATACACGAATACACCTTTCTGAATTACATAAATACTGAAACAGATTTTTCAATATGAATTTCTGATATACTTGTTTTCCTATGAAGCGTTGCTCTGTCGGAAAAGCCGCTGTTTCGCTTTCTATTATTCTTCAACTATTTTTATTGTGTCTTAAAAACTAATCTAATGCCGTGCTAATCTGTTCTTAATAAATTCCAAAGTATTTAATGAAGAACAGCTTTGGTAAAATGAAGGTATGGGAAATAAGATATAGTGTTAGTATTCTTTTCTTAATCTTTTAAATATTATAATAATTTAAAATCAAATTACGGCTTTTTATTTACCCTAGAAATAATAAACACTTTAAATAATCTCATTGTATTGAAGATTTTACGAGTATACCAATTCTAGTAATTATAACATTAAATGCTTGTACATTTTACTTTGCGTCTATCATAAAACAACATATTATATTCAGGGCCGAGGTGAAACTGTTAATCTATTCAAAATAAAGTATACGTCACAAATAACGTGTTTAAATAAGTTAATAATTTGTTCTACTTTAAACGTTTACTTCTCGAGGTAAACGACAACTTTTAGTGGTTAAAATATTTACAGAAACGTTTAAAATTTATTATTACATTTTGAACTTCAGCTAATTTAGCCCTTTGTACTTCAAAAAGTTTTGAAGATTGTCAGAATCTTTAATTTTAAATTCTGAATATTCATTATCGGTAATTGTCAATCGAATGTCGAATCGTGTTGTGTTCGGTCAACTCTTGCTGGTAGGTAACTAGGATAAATCGTTAATAGTTAAGACGAGTAGAATACATAACACTAGTTTTTCTAATTACTAAGTTTAGAGGATGAGTAGGAATTACCAAAGTCATAGATTTTCATTTGCGTAGTTCGTACACCTAGTTATAGTTTAGTTTTGTTAAATAAATATTAAGAACGAGCTTCAAACATGTTATTTTAACACTTATTTGAATATTTGCTATACATAAAAATGTATACTTAAATAGTAATATTTTTAGTTCTAAATTTACTTCTCTATTATATTTTAAATATTTACAATGCTTAAAACAACATATTATATTCAGGGCCGAGGTGAAACTGTTAATCTATTCAAAATAAAGTATACGTCACAAATAACGTGTTTAAATAAGTTAATAATTTGTTCTACTTTAAACGTTTACTTCTCGAGGTAAACGACAACTTTTAGTGGTTAAAATATTTACAGAAACGTTTAAAATTTATTATTACATTTTGAACTTCAGCTAATTTAGCCCTTTGTACTTCAAAAAGTTTTGAAGATTGTCAGAATCTTTAATTTTAAATTCTGAATATTCATTATCGGTAATTGTCAATCGAATGTCGAATCGTGTTGTGTTCGGTCAACTCTTGCTGGTAGGTAACTAGGATAAATCGTTAATAGTTAAGACGAGTAGAATACATAACACTAGTTTTTCTAATTACTAAGTTTAGAGGATGAGTAGGAATTACCAAAGTCATAGATTTTCATTTGCGTAGTTCGTACACCTAGTTATAGTTTAGTTTTGTTAAATAAATATTAAGAACGAGCTTCAAACATGTTATTTTAACACTTATTTGAATATTTGCTATACATAAAAATGTATACTTAAATAGTAATATTTTTAGTTCTAAATTTACTTCTCTATTATATTTTAAATATTTACAATGCTTAAACAATGATATTATTGATATCAATATTTATTGTTATTGTTATGAATTATTTTTGGATACGACTATTTTACGCTACCTTTTTCGTGTTAAATTTATTATAAAGCGGTTCACTAACGCCGCAATAACGCCGAGGTTATATACCTCATTTACGATCTATCGACGGGCTTACCGATGATTAAAGCAATAGGTCGATGCTTTATAACCTAGCCTCGCATTAATTTGTTCATCAAAATTAAGATATTCTATCAAAATTATTATGTAACTAAGTTAAAAGAAATTCAGTCATTAAATCGCTATTTATGCGACCGTCCTTATCGCCATCCTCTAAACTAGTCATACTTTTTAAGCTTTGAATACTATAAGGGATATTTATATCTTTAAAGATACTTTGTGTGGTTATCAATTACATTTTAATAAGGTTTATAATATAATTTTCTTCTCAATTTCTCCGGAAGCATTTTTAATTTATTAAGAGTTTAACCGGTTTTTTGATCCATTGCGTGCTTAAAGATACTAATATTAACTAAGAAATGCTTTATTCTGAAGTTCTGTTATTAGCGAATCAATATGTAAAATAACAACTTATAACCCCCCTTATTCCCTGCATCGTTGGTGTGCGTGTTACAAATAGGGTTTTATTAGTTTAAAAACACAGAGCCCTAACATTCTGTGCGTGCATTCAAATTTTAAGTACATCGAGCGTAGTGATCAGAAAACTACCAATTTAAAGTTTCCCCATAAAGATTTGATAATACAGCAGTGGGGTCGTTTTTGAATATAGTAGTTTTTTTTTCATTTTTATTTTTTTTTGCCGAATACCTGATAGCTATACCATATAGATACGAAACTAAAGAGCTTTGATAAATATTTTTTATGTTTGTTTTCTAAACTCAATGGTGCAATCGATGAAGCCTTCCACGGTTGCACTGCCGGCTTTGTAGCTTTCTTTTTTTATTTTGTTGCCGCAGGTGTAGTGGGAGTTATACCAACGGAAAGTCGACTCTTGGTCGGTGCGGAGTATGTAAACCCGGGCGCGCTCGGGCAGACCTCGTAGACTCGCGGACCTTCGGGTCCCCGAAAACCCGCCGTGCCGGCCGCATCGCACTACCGCCACACAACACCACTAAAATATTCTATTAATCGGAACACCCGTTACGGCCCCCCTATATTTACGAATACTAATAAATATTTTGCTTTAATTGAACATCTCTTTGCTATAACGCCCTTCGTTTCCTCTTCACAAAATAAGGCCACGGAATGCAATGTCGCAGAAATAATGTTTCCCATTTAAGCTATCTTAAGCCCGAATTCGCAGATGTGTGTGCTCACTAACCGCCCGACTAGGTACGCCCTTGTAGCACGGTCTAAGTAATCTGAATGTTTCAGTTTTTACCTACTTAAAATATTAAACGCGGTATGCCTCAGGAAGTAATTCCAATCAATTATGAAATACATTAATTTAGGTACTTATCGAGCGTATTGCACAAGTTTTTTAATAGTGTTTTGTAAACCTTATGTGAATTTTTTAATGTACTAAACCTTTATATATGTAAGTCTAGTATTGTTCTAATTGCTGTTTCGACATATCGTCTTAAATACTCTAATTTTAAGATTTATGATATTGTGAAGCCGCTATATTTTAAAATAAAGAAAGCCGTTGTATAAGCAAAAGTTTTATCGTTATTGACCAACTGATCACTTCTCAAGGGAGGTCGATCGTGACCTGACTTATTTTTCATTCTTTCGCATATCGATTGCGAAAAATATAACTAGAAGAGATAGTGTGTTGTTAGCATGGAGTTGGCTAGCGTGCAGTGAACTTTCGACATTTCTGGTAACAAATAAGTTTTATACCACGTGCACACATGCAATCCAGACATTTTTAGCGGTTGTTTTTAATTTTTCTGACTCATCCAACCCGCAAATTAAGGGTAGTGTACGCGCCCCACTCCTGCACAGCAAGGCGGTAAGCACATACGTGAGCGGTGTACCTTGTGCGCATTGAGGTGCTGGCATTATCATAATGTGTGGTAAAGGAGTTAATTTTGTATGTGTCGTGTGGTTCTGTCCCCGATGGAGGCAGGCACTCACCACCGCGGACCGCCCGCATTTCAGACATTCCTCAAATTCAACACGCTCGCCCTCAGAATGCAGCCCGCGAACTAAACATAACCACACAACCTCTCTGCATAGTTCTCTCTTATTTCTAACCAGCGTTTAGAAATCGCAGACTATACCTACAACTTTGTGGTTGGTAAAACAAGTAAAAATTAGGAAAGTTCGTTAAAGTTCATGAGGAAATAAGAAACTTACACTAAAAAAAATTAATGTGTAACTAAAATTCTTTATGGGACACAAAGCCTTTCGATGTGAATCCAAATAATTACTTTTTGAGGCAATCAATACCTGCGTGCCGCCCATATTGCCAACTCCATTTATAATGTAAGATATGTGACCGTTAAATGTATTAGTAACTGTTATGTTTAGAGTTTGTTTCTTAGGTCGGAGCGCAGTACGATTTTACTACGCACTATGCGACGATTCTTAGTTCCTCTTGTAAATACTAGAACCTAGATTCGCCATAGAATTTGGCTAACGTTTACCGTTTTACGATTTAGAATTAAGGATGCTGTGTTGGGATGGGTCAGAATTTTTTTTAATTTTAGATAGATTTTATATTATGAATGTATTTAGATTTTGAATTTACTTCAATATGCTAGTCTAGCAAGCTCCATTGCTCATAAAATTTTATGTAGAAATTACCGCGGTAAAATGGATCCAGAGGACCATATAATCAGTTCTATTAGCATACTAATCTCTTCTAGATTGTGTTGATTCAAGCACGAATCCTTGGTAAACAATCCAGTATATAATATAGTTAGTCTTTTCTCTCCTTAGCATCAAAGAGATGCATATGTTATCTTTAACACATTTTGCATACCTGGCAAATCTAGTATAAAGCTCTTATTCAGCTCCGGGGACAAAAGACTAAACTACATATATTTTAAACTAGTGCATTTTAGTCACAATACGAATTAAAGTGTTGCCATGAATGCAAGAAGTAACAGCAGTACGGTGAAAGAAGTTTGACGTCAACGGCATCAATAGGGCGAGTAACGTTTATTTTTGAACATATCTGTAATTTATCCGCTCTCTGGCAATTTGACAACTTAGTATAGAGTAGGCAATACAATGGCCTCTAAGGTTATTTATTGTAAAGTTTTTGTAACAAATACAGTGTGGTAGAAATTTAATTGTACGGATAAAGGAAACAATGTATTAGACAATAAATAGACAAATATTTATAGCTACTAGATTAGACGAAGAAATTAGAAAGTCAAAGAAAAATTAGTAAACGCAGTCTGTAGCCTCAATCTGTCCATTATAATTTAACTAGCAGAGTTTATAAATAGTCTAGAATTAGTAATTTTAAAAATGTGCAGGCGATTTTATACATATTGTGCTTAGAAATGCTTAAAACTTTATGGCGACTTCAATGATCAGTTTTGTAGGATAGCGTCTTTATAAAATTTGAATTGAAATAACAACCGCTTTCTAATAATATTTTAGTAGGTAGAAATGTAAGCGACTAGATAGAAAATATGAGGTAAAAATATTGTTATGGGTGGTGCAATCTCGTTTTATAGATGTATTTAAGTAACATAAAACATAGGTTTAAGAAAATTATCTATTATAGTATAGTACAATAAGTAATATTTTGTAATGCCTTAGGCAGTGGGTATTGATTACATGGGTTTTACATGTAAAGTGAATTAGATCTCATTTTAGCCAAATTAAACTTTTAAATAGATTAGTAAAAATACTTTTGTCGTAGTTTATGTAGATTGAAATGGACTTCTACAAGCAATATATGAGTTTTAAGAATTAGTAGAAACTTTATAAAATTTCAAAACTTAGTAATCGTAGAAAAAAGATTTGATCCTAATCTGATATTGTGTTTTCTCAGATGTTTTTATAAATTTACATTGTGCTTGTTAAATGTGCTTTAAGTGTTTACTATGATAATATTTTCTTGTCCATGATTGAACCATCTCGTGAACAGAAGTCATGCCTTTAGCGATATCGACGTTCAAATGTAGGAACGAAACAAAAAAGGATTTTAATTCCAATGAGAATCACGAAGGACACGCGTTCGTTTCTTGAATTCTAATTCATCTACGAAAGGTAACGCGCACGTGGCGGCCGGTAAGTGCCAGCATAGAAATTAGATTAATTTGCAATTGTGATAACACCCGGCAGATAAACGATCGGCAACCCGCAAAAACGTATCATCTTCAGCGCGAGTTATTGATGGCACCTATTAAATACACGTTTTTGGTGCTGCGATCCATATACGGGGCCGGGACTCTCGTAAACGCCGAAATAAAACATTTCAATTCGCCAAGAGGGAAATGAAGTATTGGGATCTCGATGTGAAGGATGTAACCGCTCAACTTTTTCTTTACTGATGTAAAAGAAATCCCACAAAAATTTATTTTACGTAATTTTTTACCCCTACTATTTATTTATTTATTGCTACTATTGATTTATTTTACTTGGTTTTCATATTCAATCATGCAATAATTAACATTAACTTGAAATCTTCGTGACATCATATTAATAGCTTTTATAATGGAGCTACAGTACCGTTCAACAAAAAAACATTTTCCCATTTCTCATTTAACAACTTCCGGTCCATTTAGATGATGCACAATAAATTAAAAAGTTTTTTGGCGAAAAAAGATAAGAGATGAAAGCAACGTGTACTATACTTGTTGGGGTCTTATAGGGTGGGTCTTACACCACTACGCCCCGTGAATATTTCGGACGGCCGTCATCCTACTTCTGAAGAAGAATTATTAAGTTTCTTCGAACTTCGCAATTATGAAAGTTCTAATAGCTCTCTCAAGACGGCAGCTGAATTTATAGATGAATGTATGCTTCCCTTTCGAGGTGAGATCGGACTAACTTAGGGTGCGAATTACATTTGCCCCTATAAAAAGGTCGTAGTCCGTAATAAACAAGCTGATAAAATTCGAAACCTGATCTGTTTTATATATATGTTTCTTACTGGATTTCGTATTTATTGTCTTTATTTTTCGTTCTTGCCTTCGCTTGTACATCATTTAGAAACAGTCATAAAAATAAACGAAATCAAATAGTGAAATTATTAGCATTCTTCAATATTTATTATCATCGGTGACTTTAAAAACAACCATGATATGTTAAACGACAATACAAACTAAATGTTTTCTATACGCAAAGTCAACGTCCGAAACAGATATCACTGGTGTTGATAGCTGCGGAGTTGTTACTCACGCTGTTTGTCTGTTAAGTGAATTGTTTAAGTCGTAAATTATTTGAGGTCAGGAACACGCCTGAAGCGCAAGTTTAGTTGCGTCTGCTTGTGACTTTGTTCGCTGTGTACTGAACTGTGAAGTGAAATTGAAGTCATTAGTGTATAATGTTCTAACATTTACAGTCACACGTTTCCTTCTCTTTATGGAATTAATATACGCTATAGAAGGCGTTAGAAACACTGCGATGTTCATCATAATTATCGTAATTAGTTTTTAGGTATATTGTTCTGTAAATATAATTGAAGTTGTCAATAACAACCGGGTAGGAATGAAGTACGCTACACAGAAGCTTTAACGATTTGTAGACGTGTCTGCACAGTTACTCAAATTCATATTTATTATGGGACGACCCACGAAAAGCCTCTCACGTCGCAACGTAATGTTATTAAAGTGTGTCAGCATTTCAGAACTGGCCGGCGAGCGAGAGCGAGGGCAGGCGTAAGGCGGCTACCCGCCACGCAATCTATCATTCATCCTCCATTACTTATTTTGTATTTTTTTCGCAAAGTCACTCTCAGGCCGGTAATCACCTGGTGCGGCCGCAAACCTTCATTTTTCACACTAAATCATAACTCGCGCATCTGACAAAAATAAAATTTGTCGTACAAGCCAATAGGGTTAATGGTGACACTATGAGTAAGCGAAATGGTACAAATATTAGCCCTTCCCTCTTTAATTTTTTTTCAAGCTTTTCTACTTTGATTTCTTGTTTCAAAGCACTTATCTCATTAAATGGTTGTTCACATTTTCGAACGCTGACTATATATCATTTGAATATTGAATATACATCGAGTGATAAGTAAGAAAATAAAATAAGTTATTAAGATTAATAACTTTTCATTAAGCTCATAAGGTTAGTGAATAGTAGTTGTAGCCTATTGTACTTGAATTTTCAAATCCGATTAAAATCTTTTCTATGTCATCATATAAGCTAGTATTTGTGAAAAGAATTAGTACGAAAATCAGCACTTTCTAAAGGCGACACCAGGATGATGAGCAGGGAGGAATAGAAACAAGCGGAAGGCGTCAAGCTGCTGCGACGTGCAGTGTATGCTAATGGCGTTCCCTATTCAATAAGCAGACCACCGCGTGCCAGTGAGAAACACGTCGGATAATTTACTGGATATTTTGTAAAACTTTTTTCATCCTGTGTGATTTATATCCACGAAACTTCGAGCACTGTTTTTCATTTGAATGCACGTGACATACGTGATCTTTTTTTCTTTCCACGTAATCTGAGTCTCAGCAGTCTTTATTCGTCAACTTTACTGTCTCCGTACACTTAAATTATTCATACATTTACACGGTTCAACTTTATCACCTCCAAATAACTTTACATTTTGTTGGAATTACGTCGATAGTATCATTATTGAGTATTACTTTAGGGAAATATGTGCGATATACGTTATGAGTTTTGATTAGAATTGCGATACTGATGGTTCAGTCATGGATGTTAGTAGGCTGTCACTAACGGATTGCGTGTGACTCGCGTCCACGGAGAGAGTGCGAATCATGTGTATGTTTGCAGTTGACCTGACCAACGGCCAACTCACACCGAACAACAACACACCGCTGCTCGCGCAGGCCCTCTCAGGTGAGGCCTCAACCAATGACACAGTTCACCATTCATTGTATTCGTCCAAGTTACAGTCACATCTATCACACACGGATCATTCAATAGTATATATTTCTTTCTCTACGACACTTTTTAACAGTTTACGTGGCGTATTCCTTTTTTGATGTGCTTAATTATTATCATTTCGAATTAATAGAATTTGAAGGGAGTTTAAATGCTGTGTTTGTTCGGTTTAACTGATGTGTGCAAATCCCAGCAATGGTACACATCTGATATTTAGTCTTGATCGACGATGGTTGCAAGTGTCTATGGCGCAGGCATCAACTTTCGTTTGTCACTTGTTTTATTAAACAAAATGACGTGTGATTATTGCCTCCGCAGTGATGAACAACTATCAAGCCGCGGCGGCTGGCTTTGGTCCACCAGCTTCTCCGCACGGGGCAGGAGGACGCGCCGGTTTCCCCACAGCCAGCTCGCCGGGGCCCGCTCTAGACGTGTATGGATCCGCTGCCGACAGCGTGGGCTATGTGCAAGCCGCCAGCCCTCAGCCCTCCGGATTCCCTGCGATCGCAGTCAGCCGTGCGCCCCTCAATTACACCCCAGTGAGTTTTGCGAACTCTTGCATTTACCGTATAACTTTTATGATTAATGTGTACACTTGTTTTGTTATGACAATTTCTGTGGTATTATTTTATTGCTTTACGTTTGGAATCTTTATCATGATTACTAACTTAAAAAGGTTTAGCACTAGTGGCATTTGGTGGTGGACATCACGAAAATAATATAAGGAAAGTCTCAAGCTAATTTATTTCGTGATGAATGGAATAAAGTTTATTAACTTTCGATTGTAACTTTTTTCATTTATAACGTCATC
Organism: Teinopalpus imperialis; assembly: GCA_029286865.1. NCBI lineage: Eukaryota > Metazoa > Arthropoda > Insecta > Lepidoptera > Papilionidae > Teinopalpus > Teinopalpus imperialis. The sequence continues at coordinate 11,404,428 of JAGSMU010000016.1, forward strand.
TTCAAAAATGCCTATTCAGTGAAATTCAAATGAAGGCAATTCACAAAATTGTCCTTTTTGCAAACTTTCAAATGTCACGGAATTCAAATTAATGTTTGTTTTGTTTTTCTTGAACTTTCGATTTGCAAGACGAAACGATACAATTCATTTTGTTGAAGAAATAAATTGAAAATTATGTTTTTTTGAATGTCAATTACACTTCATGGTATTATTAGTGAAGAGGCATTACAAAGTAGATTTTCGCTTAGAGCGAAATTTCTGAGCTAAGTCAGCCAGGAGAGCGCGATGAGTACCGCAGATGCAATTAGCAGCAGACGACACTCTAAAATTTTAGCGAGACGTTCCAATCTCATTATGGAACGGATCTTCCTTGACGCTCTTAAAGCATAATCACCATAAGTTAGTGTGCAAGTGAAGCGCTAGAGATGCGATTATAAAATATATTCCGAAATATGAGTACGGCAAGCGATGGAGGCAGCAATCTACGCGGTGCACCACCGCGAGTAATGGCTTTTTAAAACTGCGACCGCGCTCCATAACTGCTTACGAGAGACGCCATCAGTCTTCATTGCTTGTCGACACTCGCCATCGCAGCTACCGCTAGCGACTCTTACATTTTTTTAGATATTTTTTCGAATCAGTTTAGTAAGAACTTTATTTTTTTTTGGATTCAATATGATAAATTGCCGCCATGAGTGACAGTACTGAAAAACTTATCCTTCTGCATATTGGAGCATTAACAGACTTTCAATGTTTTACTTTATACCCTTTCAGATGATTTAGATTTTTTATTTTGACTCAATATTTTAATCACTGTCACAAACATATACGTAGTCAATGAGAATTTACGATCTAGCTGTCTAGGCGATCTAAACCAGCCGAACGCATATGGTTCCCTGACATAAAATGGTCTTATTAGGTAACGGGAATTCCCCTGGGCAATAATCGTAAATCAAGGAGAACAAGCGGTGTAATTACCGTTGCCGAGCGGTCGCGCGCAGCTCTAACTCATCCACTCGTTGTTTTTATTTTGTTGGCCACGAAGCTGGCTACCGCTCTATCGACTGCGAACACCAAACTTACTACCTTTAAATCTGCCCCTAGAGAGGTTAATGTTCTAGTGAACGCTTTAAGCTACCGTTCAATTACTTCCTTCTACACTTAATTTTGAATATACTACTCACGTTAAAGCTTTATGTTGCTATTTATTATTCGACACTTTTTTATAAAGACATCGACATAAAAAAGTAAAGTATTTCACCAATTAGCCGTTTATTCTTAATTTTCTTTTTCCAGGGACCCCTGATTCCTGCGGCGTTTACCAATGGTTATCATTGAATGTGTTATAGCACAAATATATAACGTGAGTACTTCACACTCCAATTATTAACACCTTCATTTTAGGTATAATAATTAGTTCCAAATTTAAGTACTGCAGTATTTTTATAATAAAGGATATTAAAAGCCGCTAAGTAATTATATTTTCGACTAAGCGATATGCATAGTTGTAATTTTTATAAAAAAATTACAACTATGCATATCCCTCTTAAGTCATGCAATGCAATGATGTGAATTTTATTTTACACATTTCACAATGCAAACAAAACACATTATATGAAAACAACGTAATTTTTGTTTGTTTAAATATCGATAGGTAAAATAAATATTCTTAACAGGTGGCGAGCGGCACGGCGACGTTTAGCGAGCGTCAACCAATGCAAAGTAGCGCAGTTGTGCTACAAATCTGTATCCATAGTTCATCTGCGCTGCCTTTGCGGCGGTGTTACTTTCTTAAGGCCGCGGCACACCTTGTGGCCAGCTGCAGTCGCCGCGTCAGCCGCCATGCAGTCGCCGCAAAGCCGCTGCACAGTCGCCGCGCAGCCTGCGCGGTCGCACGCTGCATCGGCGACGGTCGTCTAATCCGTCCGGCCACTGCGCGGACCGATCCGTCGACCGCGGCATCTCACTCACACTCTACCCTTTTCCCGATCGTCTCAAATCCTTTCCTTAACCCATTCCCCCATATCCAAGGATGAAATGCCGACTCTGTTGTAAATAACGATATTCTACTTTTTGTCGTGTGAACGAGAAATAGTATATTAATTAAACACGTATTTTTTCAAATTATTCTCGCTTTCGACTGTACCGTAGATGTGTTGTCAGAATAAATATAAACTACAAAAAAAAATACATTTCATAATTAAATGCATCTAGTGGAGTTTATTGCAGGGAGGTAATATATCTTAATAAATATTTTATTATTCATAGTTAAATACAGTGTAAGATGTATCTCGCACGTCCAATCTCTACGTGCGAGTGTTACTTTCGATAGTTGAACAGTTTTCGGTGAGTGATAGACATATTCACCGCCATATTTGGTATTAAGATTTTTAATAGGACGCTTGTATGACACTTTGAAATGTTCAGAATTAATAAGAGGTTTGATCTTATTGGCAATAAGCTTTTATCCCTCCCTCATGTTCCGCGTGTGCAGAGTTGAGTTTGTCGATAGCGGTAGTGGTAGGTAGAGGCCGTGCGACCGTGTGCTGCGACAGCGATGCGACTACGCAGCGGCGACGGTGCGACGACGCAGCGGCGACGATGCGGCTGCGACGCGACGACTGCGCGACGGCGATGCTAGCTGTATCGGAGACAATAACTCGGCTCGCGACCATCGCGCCCGCCGCGTATCTCTTCGCTCGTCCACCACGACATATTTTATTCTATCTATTTTTAATATTAATGTCAAATATTAATTAACATAATTACTATACTATTGCATATTTTACCTATCAATGTCATTACTTTTCGCCTAATTCGAATTGTATAAAATCACTTGTCTAAACAACTGTTGTGTTTCTATAGCAAGACATTTTCAATTCGATTACTTTCGTATAAGATTATATTAGTAACGCGTATACATACTCTCTGATAATATGTATTATGGTATAAATTTTTATCCTAAGGATAATATGATTCATATTAACGATACATAAGGATGTTGGAAAGATAAGTCGGAACATTTCAGAATATCTCTCATCGCGTTAAGATAATTCGTTTCTATCTTGTACCTTTGAAGTAGGTATTGTAATTATAATAAATAACAATTTTGTGCATTACGTAATTAATATTTCATTGTTTCTTACGATTGTATTTACCTAAATGTAAGACCACTGTTGAATAAATTGAGCGGCTCCAATTTTAATCGCGGAGTTACACCATATTTAGTCGTATGTATCTAAAGTTTTAATCATTACATTTATTATAAACCGTAAAGTTTTCTTACAGAGAAGGGAAGTACGTTACCTGAAATAAACATTTCAATAAACTGAACACAGGGATATTATGAAAAATACAGCCAAAAGCGCAGGTTCGAGGTAATAGAATAAATTATAAAGTCAATTCATTAATCATATTCGTTAGGTACTGGAGATATTGCGACGACCACTTTGTCTAGTTTGCAGCAGTTAGGTGGCCGTGCGCCCACGGTCCGCCCGCTACACACGTGCACTCGGTTGCAATCGTTCGTTATTTACTATTATTATTACTCATTACCTACATCAATTAAACATTAATATTATAAATCTAGGTATTAAAATTTAGGTAATAATAATGAACAATCTTTTAAATGCTATTATTATATAAATACGTTATAAATATAAATGTTTCCTGTTACAAAAAAAAAAATATTGAAAATGATACGAAATAAATCAATATTCTTTTTAAAGGTAATTTATTACTTATGAGTACGTAGTTAATTGAATAATGAAGTTAGACGAGACGGAGCGCGTCCGTCGCAGGGTGGTGTGCTCGCTTCGCGTTATTTCTTTGTTTCTTCGTGCCGAGAGATCGTTCGCTAAAATGACGTTACGTGTGCGGCTCGTGCCGTATCAGCGCCGTTGTCGTGTCGTGCCCTCACTATCCGCGCGTCAATCGCGCCGCACTCCCAATGTTGCTAGTGCCGACCATTGGCCTATGGCAGTGAGCTCGCATCCCGCCGCACACACCGTAGGAGACGCGTCCGCAATTATGTTTTTAACGTTAGCTAGGAAATTGATAATGAAATCGTAAGGTGTGTGTCTATTACAAGACGGACGGAAAATCGATATCATACCTAACAAATTAACGTAATTATTTGTTTTATATTTACGGTGTTATAGGTATTTAAGACATTTTTTCTTAGAATATTTAATTATTACGATGAAATGTTATAATTGTTAGGCCCGAGCCGGCGGCGGAACGGTGCGGGCGCACTGCACCGCCGTCGGCTGTCTCATTCAATCTCACATCCTCACTATAATTATATTTTCTTACAGACCTTTTAAAGTAGGAGAAGCGTACACGGCCGCTTACCCCCGTGCGAGTACAAACATACAATCATATAGTGAGAGACGTTCGTTTCACCGCGTTCGTGAGAAGCCATCGGTTCGCCGCGATTGCACCGAGACGAAACATAATGACAATTACTATTGTACATAATAGTTAGCCGCATGTGTAAAAAGACGTTTTAGTCGATACCATCTATTCGATATTATTAGACTCATTCGAGCTGCAATCAGAATTAGCTTGACGGAAATATTAGTTTCATTGTTGTTATTATGATTTATTGATACGGTTTGTGAGGTTGTTTCGTTATCACTCCTTAGGCTCCAAACGCATGGGTCATATTAAATAAGTTTTTTTTCTTTTTATAATCCTTCAGTATTAGTTTTCAAGGTCTCATTAAAAATACCCAAGCTCTTGACTCAAAAAGTAATTGAATTTTTTCATTGCCATTTATTTTTATTAAATAAAATATTAATCATTTACCATTAATTCTTTTCCAAAATTCTCTTTAAAAGGCATTATAAATTAATTCCATTGATATTATTTAATGTATTTTTATTTCAGTATAATTACTTTAGGCCCGTGTGTCAGAGTTAGAACGTAGAAGCGTGAGCGGCGCGCAAAGCGCATGTTCGTATACGCAATAGTTGAGTAATTTCAGTCATCGTTTAGAAATGTGTTCTACATCCAAATAAAGACTACGTAACAGTAAGCGAGATCTCAAATTTATTTTAAAAATTCGTTTAATAATCCTAATATTGCAACGCAACGTATTATATCCATCTAAAATAAAATGAAAAAATGATAATTTATTATATTTTGTATATTGACATTCTACATTAATTTAGACTTGATCGACTTTATATCGTTATTAAAGATAATAATTAATTTTAATCTAATAAAGTGACAGACTAGTAAAGTTCGTAGAGTCGCGATGGCGGCTTTAGATCAAGTAGCTTTGCATACTCGGCGATGGCCAACTAAATGTTTCAAGGACCAAAGGTATACTTATTCGCGTAGAACCGGACGCGCATTGGCTCCACACGAACCGACTTCAACCGATCGGTTGTTATCATTGCAGCATCAGAGCGTGTCTGTGAGAATAGCGTTTGAGAATTCTCGGCGGGCCGCGGCGGCGGCGCTAGCGTGTCGTCATAGCGCCGCCTGCGCCCTCGCATCCCCTATCCGGCATCCCTCCCGCCCCGCGCAACGCCGCCCGCTTGCTTTCGTTCTCGCGGTTACTTCTCGATTACGTGCTTCGCGTGCTGACTGATTTTCTATAGCAATAAAAATCAATTACCTAAGATTTTACATTAAAGTAAATTTGGATTTATATACGTTCGAATTTGGTGTCATATACATTTAAAATATTAGAGAATGAAGATAACGATAGGCGAACGATCCGCGACGACGCGCGTCGCGGTGTCGGCGCATTATTTTCGTCATTTCTTCGTGTATAATATGTTACATGAATCTGTATACAATATGGATAAAATCATAATGATGAATAAATTAGTTTTTACGGCATCTCTTTATTAAAATAATGATAATATCAAACATTTTGTAAAAAAGCGGTGGGTTTGCCCGCTGCCCCGATTCCGTGCACCACTGCACTTTAACTTATTGGAATATTACATTATAATAACTTACATAATACTACGAGATATTTAATCATACAGCCTTTCGAGGCGCGCGTGTATGGCGATGTATGTATACACATTGTGCAATGTACATATACCTAATATAATACAATGATTTAAGACAAGGTTCACATCGTGCCGTGTGTATGTGGTAATAAATATAATATGGACATTGTTCAAACAATAACCAGTTGTTTTATTTACTGCTCCCTTCCCTTATCCCTAAGTTACAACCTATTAGATTACGATAGTATTACTCAAATAAAAGATTGGAAACATAACTCAAAGTATAAACAACTTTCAGTTGTTAATCACATATTTTTTCTCTTAAACAGAGTCAACCAAGGATCCCAGTTTACTGATCAGTGACCTTTCAAGAAAAAAAGTAAAAGAAATTTTAAACTACCTGTATAATACAAATATAAATATTGGACCAAGAAAGACGTCATAAAAATCGACGAAATTATTCTAGTAACAAAATAAATCCATAAGACTCTTAAGGTCCTTATATTTTCACCATAATAAGATTCCTAATAGTCACAGTAATATATACTACATTTTATGATTCTATTACATTCAACAATCGGAATATTTGAAATATGCCAATGAAAAAAAAAGCTCAGATATATTTTGTCCCAATCTGAGACACTGAGACAAAATAAAATATTTGATTTAAGGGTATATATATATATATATATATATATATATATATAAATACATATATATTATTGTAGGGCAAACTGATCATAACAGAACGAAAATTCATAATACAAGTCATTATAGTTCGTACCGTAGTTGCGACCGCTAGACCGCGAGTGCGACATGCGAGTACATCGTAGCCACGAGGCCATGACCGCTTTTAAAAACATTAGAATAGTACATTACTAAAACTTAGTAAAGTATTAAATAAAAAATATTACGCAAATATAAATATTGGAAAGAATTTATGTTACTATTTGTCTACGCATCCACCGTCCACGAAACGACGTCGGACGAAGAAGGGACTGGAGATTGCGCACCGTTAAGTTAATAGTAACTATACATTCAATTTCTAATATACACTTACAGTATATATATTTCCATATAAATGCAATCAATAACACAATTGAATTATACACGACTTGGGGACTTTCAAGAAAACAGGCCACATCTTCCTCAAAAGCCGGCAGCGGATCTGTGAATCCTCCGGTGTTGCGGAAGTCCATGGGAGAGATGTCAGTTCGCATCCCACCTATTCTATAAAGAAAATACATATATCATACAAAAATGTTATTTTCTTGTAGAATTAAGTCTCTTAAAACATACAACTATTATCACGTTATTTATAAACATGTAACATATACATAGGCCTTTAAAGTATCTTGGCTTCTTTTCACGCACTGCCCAACCTACGTCCGTCATTATTTAGGACGTCTCACGTTCCAAAGGAGTGAAAGTCACCTTTACCTTCAACCATCTTATACGAAACGTGACTTTATTGCAAAAGTAAACAGCCTCCGTGTAATAATTTACCTGGTCCCAAATAAAATAGATCTTTAGAAGTATTGTATTCAAAAAAACAGGAAACTGAAATCTTTTTAAACTAAATCTATTAAGTTATGCTTGGGTGAATAAATAGTGTGGATAAAGAGGTAAGGTAAAAATTACTTTATCATATTTACGCTGGAAGTGTGTTGATGATTATAATAATGTTATCCTGGTTGGACACTCATGGTTACTGGTTGTTAACAAATTATGCCAACTTTAGGATATATTAATGACCTATCTCTGATTGATACCTCTGGCAAGTTCCATTTATACTTCTTAAGTATTTATATTTTAATTATGCCTTCACGCCAATTACATTATGAATCAATTGTATTATATTAAAAATTATTGTGATGGTTAATTATGAACAACGGCAGCAGATGAGCGCCTTTAATTTTTGAATACGCAAGAAAACTGAATTTCATTTTCGGTTCTACGATAACCGTTGCTAAACTTTTAGGAGGTTATTAATAACATTTCACACATGAAAATCATAAGAAAACTAAAAAAAGCTACTTTGAAAGACATCTGAATTTCTCTAGATTGCCGCTGTTCACTGCCTCTACCTGATATACTAATATTTAGTTCGAACTTATATAATAGGAGGCTTAAGAAACGATAAAAAATACGGCTAACACAATCAGTTTCACATGAAGCCAATATAACAGAAGGGAATTTCATAATGAATATACATATAATTTTAAAACCATTGCCATTTCAATTTTACCCGCGGAAGCCTCTCGTTAAAAGATCCGATATAAAATTTTATAATCGTCTTTTAACTGCCAGTTTGAGAGCATTTCTTAAATTTTATGTTCCATTCTGAATACCCAATTTAATGTAGTGCTATAGGGTTTTTATGATTAATTAAATTGTTTTCTAGTAACTATCTATTTTATTCAATTTATACAAAAACAATTTTATGTAAATAGTTTATTGTTATTAATTAATAATAAATATATGCATTACACATTCTCGCGAAAATTAAATTTAAATGAATTTAATACCCTCATTTAAACTGATCAAATGTGTCTAATGAAAAATAACTAAGCAGCAGTTATGTTTATGGACATAAATAAATCAAATCACCGTATTTAATGATATTCCAAAACCTGCAAATAAAATAATCAATATCATGACGTGCAAAAATATATATCTACTGTACGTCAACGCAAATAATTTATAATTTTAAATTTAAATTTGTCTGGCCTTTGCTTTATTACTCCGAATAAATATTAAAGGATACAAGGACATAGGTATTCACCTTAGCACCAGTTTCAACTTCATCTTAATTGAAAACTTGTGTCGTCGAACCAATCGCTTTAATTATCGCATGGGCCCAGTGGTGTGCAAAGATTGTCAAACCAGATTTTAACTGCCAAATGCAGATCGCATTTTGCTTAAATAGGGAAGCACTCGCGAGAGTCAGATTACTTAATTGAATGTGAACGGATTATGAATGAAATTTACAATCTACGTCACGAACCATTAAATTCATTTATATTTTAACTTATGATCTGTTTTAAAATGTATATGTTATAAATTCTGCCATGCTTGAACAGAAAAGAAAGGAGTTCAAAGAATTAATCAGCTACTTATCATCATGAACTTTAAAAATCCGAATGGGAAATGTGGGATTTTGGCATAAAAACTTACAGCCAATAATCCCTCGAACCTTTAAGCATTATCAACTGTAGCGTAGCAAAGCGTTTTGTTTTATTAAAGAATTGGCGCTGTGCATCCACATCGCCCTATAAGGACTACAAAAAATCACTCCAAATATCTATTTAATTAAAGCTAAGCTCAACATCATACTGGCATCGTCTGACATTGGATAGAACAAGATTACGTTTATTACATTATTCTTGTATACAAATTACCTAGAACAACAAGTTACCTATAATATTAAAACAACCCTCTGCAATTATTTCTATCCGTTAACTAAAATTTAAGTTTCTAAATACGTAATAACATATATGTATATCCATGATTCCAGTCTATTATTTAAATCATGCATCATATCTGATCGTAATCCAACAACCTTGCCCTGTCTTGGCTACCGATGCCTGAGCTAGCTGATAGAGTTCATCTATCCCTTACAACGTACTTATGATTTCGTCTATGAAGAACGTATTAGTTCCCCACAAAACAATTGTATTGCGTTGTGTGTATGGTATTGCGTAATAGGAGTCGCAAGTTATACAGTATGTTATATTCAGCATTGCACGTATTGTTGCATTGCATTTCTCCAGCGTGGCACGTATGACAAATATTATCTGTGGGGATCTTTTTTTACACGTAGATAAATCGTTAAGAATTCGGAATTACCAACAATCCTAAGCTTTAAGCCTGCTGCCAGCATGGTCAAATAATTCACTTAAATACGATATTTAAAACATATTTAAAATCAATGAGCATAGTTTTGTAATGATACTAAGAAAGAAAACGAATATCCTAAGAGACATCTATTAAGATTGATGTTAAAAAATAAATTTAATATATTATAGTTTCATAAAGTTAAATTCATTACAGGACCACGAAAAACCTCAATCAGGAAAAGTAAACGTGTAACATTTCATTTACAACGTGTACGGTTTATGTTACAGCACCCGCGGAAGCTGGCAAATTTTTGTATCTCATTTAAATTAATTTTATTTCGTATTTAATTTTTAACCATAGCATTAGTACACCTTAAAAAAAACTAGTATATTTATAATAGTATACGTTTATACTAGTTTACATTTGTCGCTATGACAACTTAGATTTTGAAATTGTTAATAAATTAAGGAATCGATGCATTTTTAAAATGATATATTTTTTAAAATTTATTATTCTAAAACTTCGTATTTTCCTTAGTAATTTTCCTGGTATTTTATTTTTAATGCCACCCAAAACTGATAATAATATACAATAACTGAATATAAATAAGCTGTAGACCATTTACTGCCTACGTTAATTATGATGATTACTTTATTTTTTTAGTTGATGAAGATTATTTCATGCTCACCAACTGTAGTAGTAAGAAGTGATGCGTTCTGTGTGAACCATACTTGATTAAAAGACTTCACAGAACGATCGCAGACTGTAGATGATATTATAGTAATTATATATATCTTTTGAATGTTACTAAATTTGGGCAAGTATTTCAACTTCTGCGTTCACTAATTGAAAGTAATATATAAAATAGAAAATTTTAGAAAAAAGCTTAGAAAGTAGTAAGAATATTGAATATCAATTGTTTTCCTCGACGTACCTAAAGCTGTAAGGAGACTTTACTTATTCAGACTGGCTCGCTAGAGCTTGAAGCGTTCAACTGGATTAACGAACTTCCTCGCAATCTTTGTTAAACGAACTTAAAACTCTAACATTAGTCTTTACAATTAAAAACAATATTTACTACGTTGAATTAAGTTAATTTGCTACAGTCAACTAATCTGCTCAAGCAAAATTTGTGGCTAAATAGTGAAATATTATAAATTATATAGCACTTAAACTTTTTTATATATAGCCTATTTCCACACAGTATAAATTTAGTTTTGTATTCTTTAAAGTTAATATGTATATGCTCATAATAAAATAAAGATGAAAAAATATCACTATATCCCTCCCTAATATATATAATATATCTATGACATTAATCATAGGTACATGAGCATTATCATAGTAATAACCAATAAAAATAATCGTAACCTAAAATTGACTCTTCAACCCAAACAAATTAGGTCACCTTTTCACCGCAATGGATTTTTTTATATAATATGGAGGGTGACAATCAGATGACTAGTACTCATAACATCTAAATACATCCATCCTCAAGGATTCTAGTTAACACATACGTTATCACCCCAGAAGACGGACATGTAATGACTCGTTACATGTAATTTGATTCCCCATCCCATCCCATTGGATCCCTACACACACCATACAAAAAGCAGCAGTATTATACATATATTTCACGTTGATATTCTTCAAGGGCGTGGTCTTTATCAGGTCGAGCCGATATATTCGTGTTACAGCTATAAATTTGATGCAGTGAAGCTCTTCTACTCTCAATAATTGATTATTACAAAATTACGAAACCAATAATACGAATTTAGGGGTTCGAATTTCGTCTTGTATTAAGTTTGAGTATCGCTGCAATTTTAGGTTATTTTGTATTTTTTTTAAAGTAAACATTTTTTTATGAAAAATTGGGCGACTAACGAGAACACACTTTATCACAGCGTCCCATAGACGTAGATATCTATCCGTCCTCGATAAGAAACTTATATAAATGCAAATGCGCTTTCACCGCTGAGAACTAGGATGCAATACTTCGCTATTATAATAGTTGTATGGTTTTTGAATTCAATCCCTCACCATGCGAAAAACAGAGTGCTACGCTGTAACAAAATCTGTAATTTTTTCTTAATCAAACCGTTGTGTTCAAATCTAACCAAATAGCTTTTTAACCTTTCCTCTCCTTGCTGAAATGAAGATTATTTACAGGTAAATAACGAAAAAAATATTATTTTCAACTAATATCTGACATTAAATTATAATATTAAAATTAAAATATATGTAGTCTTATCGAATTTTGATATATCCTTTATATAGTGAATACCGAAAAATAAAGTGTTCTAACCTTGCTGAAGTTTAAGGCACGTCGTTAGCAACAAAACACCAGATTGTTGTAAATTATCAAGAACATGAACAGCTACGAATTTACAATATAATATTAAATCAAACCTCATACTTACTTAGAACTATCTGTACTAATATGAAGGAAAACGTTGTAGTTTTGAAAGGCTCGTGCCATACCAACGTACAAATTCAAAGTATTTATTTTTCATGTGGTCAGTGTTTTTCAAAAAAATAGTTGATACATAATATAACGCATGATAAAACTAGGCATAGAAATAATACAAAATAAAAAATTGTAAATTTACGTAAATTACGTAAAAATTACGTTTACGTAATAGCAAATGAGTATGATTTACAATGAATTACAAGAAATTTTTTATATGTTTAATATTAATTATATATTATCAAATAAAGAAAATTTCTTAAATTAAGTTACTCTTACTTTTGTAGAGTAAATTAATAAATGTTTTTTATTCATTTACACTTTGTTTATTTTAAATGGTTTTAGACTAAAATCTTCATATCTTTTGGAATTTTATTACATATTGTTAGGGAGAACAGTCAAAAGAGGAGTCACAGATACATTTTTTTTATTTTCTATCACCTACAGACGTTTTCAGCAGGCTGAAACATGTTCTTAGGTCGTTTCTCAGAGGAAGGCCTAATACATAAGCGTAAATCAGAAATTACTCCAACTGAAAACCGTTTTGTCTTAAAATTTGAAACATTATTAAGGTCGTTTCAGTGTATTAATAATAAAATGGGTTTTCAGGAAATAGTGCCCTATTTCCAATTTTAGCACTTTGTTGTTTGTGTCAGGCCGTTTCTGGCCTAGTTATACCTTTCCTGTCTCCGGAACATTTAAAAAGGTATGTGAGAAGGTAGTGAAAGAGAGAGACGATTGTATTATATGACGCTTGATAAAAAGAGATGGTCATGTTAGACTACGATTTGGAATGTTCCCGATCATGTGAACATGGAACAGTTGTGCGTGTGAAGGAGGTAGACACCTTTATTCGATTGGAACATTCTCGAACTTTCTAGAGTTATTAACCGGGTGTATATAAACGTGTTGGAACGTGGCCACAGGACAATTTCGATTGAGATACCTAGCAATGCACATAGGAGAGAATTTAAATCGATTTCAAAGCAACGAAGCAAAAGAGAGAACCTAAGGATTTTTTAATATATAGTTAATAGAATGGCAACAAGTTTAGTTCAATCAAAATACTATTACGTTAACGGCTATTTTTTGCAAATGAACCCTACAGCTTGTAACATTTTGGTGTCAAAAGTGAGATAGAGATTTCGGTAACACCGAGGGACGAACAAAAAACAAAAAGAGTCTGGAGGAGAAACGCCGTGGATGCAGAAGAAAAAAGCACATGCAAACCTGACGCCACTGATCGTCAAAATTTTTACGCCAACTGCTCTGTGTGAAATGAATCCTTCAATTCTGTTACTGACTATGCATCCCATGTTAGAGGCACAAGTTCGTCGTCAAGAGAAGCAGGTTCGCCATCAAGAGGAGCAGGCTCACCGTCTGCATACTCATGGACTGTTGGAAGATCATGCTTACCGTATCGAGGAACCCTTGAAGGTGATGTGCTAAAAAAAAGAAATTCGATCGATATTAAAAATGTAAGATCATGATGACAGACTTGAAAGAACACAAAACAAATACTGGAAATATAAAATGAGATAAAATTGATTTGAGAAGCGGCATCTTCAAATAGGGGCAGTGGAATTCTTCCTAAAAGTTATTTTATCCAAAGGTGTCTACTATTTTTACATAGTAGTCGTTTTAGCGATCCCACAAGTACCACACGACAGTCGCAAGCAACAAATAGTGAAAAAAGTGGACAACTCTTCAGAATCGGTTCACCTTAGATTGTAACTAACCAAAGCAGTAATCCATAGATGTAAAAAAAAAAAACTTGTCAAAGTTAAAAGTAAGGAAACTGGTACTGCAATTTTCCAACATCTTCATCAGTGAGGTGAAACGACCTAGGGAGAATTGGAGATCTGAGAAGGACTAACATAGTTAACCATTTGCGACTGTAACAGAAACACTAACACCTCTACGACTACGCAGAGTTCCTGTTGCGTATGATAGTGAAATACAGAAAAAGGTCACGGACATGTAATGAAAATGAAAGAAAAAAGAAAAAATATCATTGAGCAATCTGAGGTATTGTGTTGACCACCGCCGTTTTAACGAAGTCACAAAAAAGTAGAGCTACCGTCTGCCAAAATCGATGACACTTTGAACACACGAAGTGGAACAAGTTTTTTACTACGTTAGATTTAAAAAAATTGTTGGAAATAGAGACTAGCCACAAAGATAAGACGGCATTTTCCTCAGGTAAAAACTTTCTCAGCTTAAAATTATGCCATTTGAATGTTGTAATGCGCCTGCCACTTTCGAATGGTTAATAAAAAGATTGATGCTGTCAGAATTATCTCCAATTATATATGCCTACCTAGTGTAGTTGGACGATATGGTCATTATTGGAAGGGATTTTGATGACCATATCAGGAACCTAAAACGAGTTCTTACTATATTTCGTATGGCTAATCTAAAACTAATTACAAACAAGTGTCCGTTCTCCAAAACAGAAGTTAGTTACCTGAGCCACCTTTGGCCACCTTACATGTGAAAATGGAGTTCGAACAGATCTTGAGGTGAAACCAGTACCTAAAGATAAGCATAGATCATCATTAGGTAGCCCCCAGATTGACCAGTTAGTATAACAGAATATTCCCCAGAATTACGGGAAAAATTTCATGAGCTCCACCAATATTATAACATATGTATATACTATAAGACATCATACCATTATATAATATTACCCAATTATACGTTCCTTTTATAATATACAACATTAATGACCAACGAGCCTGACGGTAAGTGATAACCATGGCCCATGATATCTACGTGCACCATGAACAAACGTTAAGGAAAGAACGTGAAGATGCACATACTTTGTCTTTTCACATTGCACATATCTTATCCCTGAAAACTGAGATGGAGTACCGCCTTGTTTTTTATAATATTTTTTTTTATAATTACCATTTTTATAATAATAGGTTTACATATCTATAATCTTTCTATATATCTTATAAATAATCTAGCGTTTGGTTAAGAATTCCAAATTCTAATGTATTTCAAGTTTAGGCTTGTTTCCAATTTAGTGAATGAATCATTTGATTTCGAGCCGTTAGTTTTTTATTTGACATCCGTCTGTTAACAAAATGAAATATTTCAAATATCGCGTTATTTACGAATATGAGTTCCACCGTGGCACTAGCGGTGCAGAAACAGCTCTGAGGATTAATGATGTGTATGGGGAGCTACGGTAGAAGAATGCACATGTTTTTGGTTCAAACGTTCTGGAGATTTTGACCTCCAAAACAAACCCTGCCAACGGCTGAAGACCTAAGTTGACAATGAAGAATTAAAGGTGATTGCAGGAAGCATCGCATACCACGTCAGAGTATAAAAAAAACTTTATCATCGATGTAATAGAATAACATTATTATGAAAAGTTTTTTATTGAAGTAAATCTCAGAAGGAGATTCACAGTTCATTTGTTTTCAATTATTTATAGCTCATTTTAAGATTAACAATATCTCCATGAACTATGTTAGATGCGTTCACCTTATATTTTATAGTTTTATAACCGTTTGTGTCGAAAGCGTACGGTATTTAATCAAATGATAACTAAGAATATTTCCTGTGACTACGTGACGCTAATGTTTATAAAAAAACACATGTAAATGATAAACCACTATTATTTAGATATAAAATAGTATTGTTATGGTTTTTACAATTATAAAATATATAAAAGTGGATTTTAATGGCTTTAGTCACGTGGATTTTACAATTTAAAACAAGTTCTAAAGTTTCTGCAACTTTTCAGCTGGAACCGTGGAACCAGACGGTACTGAGATGGATGCGGTTCGGTAATTGGCTGAAATTTCTTCGATCTACTGCCATTAATTTCTAAATTTTCAACTATACCTTCTTGCTGTGTTGATGTTATAATTTTCATACTCCGGGACTCCAAGTTGATAGTACTTTCTTGGCTGGGTAGTACTTTCCTCCACGTTGAAGTCCTGATGCGTTTGAATCTCAATGGCCTATAATTAATATAATAGAAATAAATTTGAACTCTTCGGTTAAGATTTTAAATGTATCCAACCTTAAAAAATGGCTACGGCTGTCCATAATAAACTAATATACCACCGACTTGGCACTTTAACTTTTGTAATCATCTTGATTTTAGTTCTTGATCAAATATCAATCGTACTATAGCTAGATATATGGTCTTAAATGCTGTATTTTTAACATTTGGAAGGATGATAAAGGTATACAATACACGATACACCTTACATAGATGACAAGTTTACTATACTTCCGAAGGAATCTGTATGTACTCTGTCTACAGTATACGGCCCACTCTCAGCCTGACTATTAAAGATGGTGATCTCTGATAGTCAGGCTGAGAGAGACAGATGAAAACATTAGCACATCAGAAGATCAGTTGAACCCGTGGCCATGCCATTAACCTGCAAATAGAATTAATCCTTTCTTAAGTAAATAGCCGGATTTGGCAGTGTTACTTGCAGACAACCTTTCTTGTCGTATCGTTTTATATACAATACCAATCCAATCCATAAATAGTACACTTACAAATAAGAACTGCACATTTTTGCCGGCCATAATTTCACAGTAGGCTAACTATAGATCTCTGAGGACTAAAATTGATAACAGTCTATTACCATCGTTCTGTGCAAGCTTTTAGTTGATATCAGCCTTATATATATTTATTAAAAGCATAGACCCGCGATTACACCCTTGTGAAATTTGGGCAGGGTTAAATTTTCAAAGAAACCTAAATTTTTTATTTAAATCTAACTAACACATAACCATAAATTGTATGTTAAGTTATATGTAAAATTTGTACATATAACTTAACATACAACACCTTTTAAATTGAAGTAAAATGCATCATACTAATTGTCCTATACTGAAATGGCCACAAAGTTGCAATTCGATAAAATTTATCCCCATCAGTTATCGGTTCTTTGAATTATATGACTATCCCACTTCAGCTTCCTTTGAGGTTTTAATAATATATATAATAGTCGGTTCTTCTCGTGTGGCTATCCAGGTCCCAATCCACAGCACCATCACCACCGCTTCCGCTTCCCCTGTCGTTTTTCTCTCTTTGTGTGCTTTCATACAGACCACCAGATGGTTGCAGTTAATAGTTAAGACCTTTTTTTTTTTTTTTAGCGTGGGGAAATGCCTACGCATACCCGCCCTCGCGGGGGCAAGGGCGAGTTATGTCGGACTCGCACCGACTAAAACCCCACGGTGGTCGCCACCAACGCTCGCGAGGGGTCGCGGGATCTCCGTAAGGAACGCAACCGCAACCCCCTGCGCTTCGCTGGGATAGCCCGTCCCGGGGGCGTGCGAGAACATCACACCCCCAGAACCCTCGCGGAACTATCACGACGACACGGTACCACGTCGTGCCGTCGTTCTCCTCGGGGTCGCTATTACTGGACGGTCGGAGCCCCCACTCCGATCGTCAGCGACCCGGTGATCCCCTACCGTATACGGGGCCCTACCCGTTTACGGTAGGGGATCACCGGGAGGGCCGTGACGAGGCGCGCGAGCGCCGCGTCGGCCCCGTCTCCGAGCAGGATCGGTCCTCTCCCTATCCCGCTCGGCAGCCTCCTTTCGGACCATTACGGTCTCGCAGAAGGAGGCTACGGCCCTCCACGCCGATTCCCCACGCAGCATCGCCGACACGATTTCTGGCAGGGACAGGTTCCGTCCTATGTGACCGACCAAGACCCGCCGCTCGTCTTCCCACGCCGGGCAAGCAGCGAGCGTGTGCGATGCGGAGTCTAGGTCGTTGCCGCCACAGTGGAAGCAAATCGCCGTCGCCTCGCGACCGATCTTACACAGGTAATCACCGAAGCAACCGTGCCCGGTGATCACCTGCGTAAGTCTGTAGGTGAGTGTAGAGGTGTCTGTAGGTGGGTGTAGGTGAGGTCTGTAGGTCTGTAGGTGCGCCACGTCGCGAATGCGATAAGTCGTTCCTGCCGTTTTACCGCCTCGAGCGCCTCTTCTGGCTCGCCACCACCGCTCTGGCGTAGGACGCGAATCCGGTGATACACCCTCGCGTCCATGTCCGCCAGTATATCCAGAGGTGGAAAGCGAGCCAGGATTGTCGCCGCCTCAAACGATACCGTGCGGTATCCTCGTACGACCCGTATGGTCATCCTCCTCTGGACGCAGTAGATTTTAGTCCTACAGCGTCGGATGGCCAGCCTCTTCACCCATACGGGCGCCCCGTACAAGGCTACAGATCGTACGACCCCAGCGTAGAGTCGGCGGACTTCATCACTCGGTCCCCCGAGATTGGGCAGCAGTCTGTGCATAGCACCCGCTACCCTCTCGATCCGGGGGACCAGGCGCTCGAAATGCTCTTCGAAGCCCCAGCGACTGTCCAGAGTGAGGCCTGGGTACTTCATGTACCGCCCCACTCTGACTTCAGACTCACCTACTCGGACGCATGAGTTGGGTGGTTCCCTGCAGCGCGGCAGCTTGTGGAACTCGGCCTCGGTCTTGTGAGGTGCTACCTCCAGTCCCAACTCATGGACTTTGGCGTCGACGATTTCCGCCCCAAGCTCGGCGAGCTCCTTGGTCCTCTCGAAGGAGTCCCCGCTGGCGACCACCAACGTGTCGTCAGCGTAACAGACGACATTAACGCCAGCGGGGAGCTCGACTCGCAGAACAGAGTCGTAGGCGAGATTCCACAGTAACGGGCCTAATACCGACCCTGTGGAACCCCACACTGGATCTCCCTCCGAATCCTCGTACCGTCTCGGTCCATGTACAAGATGTACCTGTCGCGCAAGTAGTCCACGATCACGCCTTGGTAGGGGGGACCACCATGATGTACGAGTCCCCCCCTAATCGCGTCCCAGGGCAGGGAGTTAAAGGCGTTGACGATGTCAATGCTTATCGCCAACGCCACACCGCCCCGGGACACAGCCTGCTCCGACAGGGAGCGGACGCGCAGGACCGCGTCGATAGTGGAACGCTCCCGTCGGAAACCGAACTGGTTTTCGGCGAGATCGCGACCGACACGTGATAGATGCCCGTTGAGACGGGCGGCAAGAATTCTCTGGAATAACTTGCCAGCCTCGTCCAACAGGCATATGGGACGGTAAGCAGAGGGAGAATCTGCGACTCTGTCTGCCTTCTTCAAGAGGACTAATCGGGCCTCTTTCCAGGCCCTAGGGAACGAGGAGTTACGGAGGCAGCTGGTGAATAGCTGCCTCAGCTTGTTCCCGAGGGTAATCAGACTCAACACCCAGACCCTGCCGGGAATTCCGTCGGGTCCCGGCGCGGTGTTCCGGCCTCTCAAGCGGCACACGGCTTGGTCCAGCTCCTGTGCGGTCACCCCCATCTCGTCTCTCCACTCGCACGAAGAATGGGGTTAGACTGAGGGACTTGACCGGCCCTCCGGAAAGAGCGTTCTAATCACTCTTCCCAAGAGGGCCGGATCGAGGGTTTCCGTCACCGGGGGCATCCAGGGACGGAGCTTACCTAGCACCATCCGATACGGACGCCCCCACGGATCCTCGTTGAGTCCCTCTAGGAGCTGTTCCCAGGACCGAGACCTGGCGTTGCAGATGGCTACCTGCAACGCCTTCGTGGCCGCTCGATACGCTTCGTAGAGTCTGGCTATCTCCTCACTCGGAGCTCGCCTTCGCCTCCTTCGGGCTCTGGTGTGCTGGCGGCGGCTCCGCAAGCAGATCGCTCGCAGCTCCGCGATCTCTGCCGACCACCAGTACACCGCCCCGCGCTTGAGGCGACCGGTCCGGGGCATCGACGCGTCACAAATACGCGTCATCGTGTCCCGGAACCAGTTCGCTTCCACATACGGATCGGACGGAACCTCTTCGGCGCTTTCTGGCCATATCGCGACGTTGGCGGCGGCTCCGAGCAAGTCTCGGTCTAGCCGCTTGAGACACCAACGTCGCGCGTGGCTGCCTTCTCGGCGGCTGGATTCGTCGTCGGGGCGGCGGATTGCAAGATCGAACACAATATGGCAGTGGTCGGATAACGTGACCACCTCCTCTGCAACCTGCCAGCCCGAAAGCATGCGCATCGCAGTTGGAGTCGCCCATGTTAGGTCCACGACCGACTCCCCCTGCCACCGCACGCACGTGCTCACAGACCCCCGATTCGCCAGTCGAAGGTCCATTCCAGCCGCCCACTCCATCACCGTCTCTCCCCTCGGACTGTCTCTGGGATTCCCCCACGCCCTGGAATGGGCGTTGAAGTCTCCCAGGACAATCGACGGACGAGGGAGGCACCTGCGAACGCAAAGCGCCACCTCGTCCAGGTACACCTCGTAGTCTGCGAGGGACCTCGCGGGAGAGACGTAGCAGCCGACTATGGCCAGGGTGCCCCATTGCACTGCAACGAAGCCCTGACCCCTTCTCAATAGGGAGCAGGGTGGGACACCCTCACCACCCCCCCAGTAGATCGCCACGGAACCCAGCTCATCACCGAACCAGCGAGGGTGGTCCGGCACGGCATAGGGCTCCGCCACTACTGCCAGAGCAACCCCCCACTCCGCAACTGTCTGCATAAACAAATGCTGAGCATTGCGGCAGTGATTTAAGTTGCTCTGGAGGACCTTGAGGGGTGTGAAGAGGCCTAGGAGACCTCCATTCCCGAACTAGTGCTCGGGGTTGCGATGGGTGCCGCCGGGACCGCTACGCTCGTGGAGGCGGGAAGAGATGGTATTTTCCCGCCCTTCTTTGAGGGTGGGGCGCACTTCTTACCATTAAGGCGGTGGTTAGAGGGACGCCCCAGATCCGAGCACAGCGGGCACTTGAGTGCAGGTGTTTTGCACTCTTTGGTCCTGTGCCCGGTCTCTCCACAAGCGTAGCAGCGTGCGCTCCGGTTCACCTGATTGGGGCACCTGCTGCCAACGTGCCCCTTCTGCAGGCACCGGAAGCAATGCATGGGCCTGGGATCCAATAGCTGCACGCTAACAGATCCGCAGCCCACGCATATGCGCCCAGCGGCCACCAGTTTACGCACCGCCGTAGCGGGGCACCGCACCCAGCACGTGCCCATACGCGTTGGTGTCCGGTGGACCTCCCCGACCTTCACGTTGTCCACCGAACACCCTCCCGCCTCAGCCACCGCCGCCGCGACCTCACTTGGACTGACGGCATCGTCGAGGTCTCTCAGCCGAACGTCTCCCGATTTAATCGGGCGATTTATAACTAAATTCAGGTCTGAGAGGACCTCGCGCATTTTTGCCGCCAATCGGTCCGCCTTTGGGCTACAGTCTGTACCAGAGATCTCCAATAAGAGACCTCCAGTCACTGCCCGTTTTTGGCGGACCGTCTCAATGCCCATGTCCGCAAGGCGAATTTTGGACTTGGCTACCTCCATCACCTTAGCGTAGGTGATGGAAGAGCCAGTCGGCAAGGTTACCGTTATAGCAGCGGTGGATGGAGTGCGTATGACCTTCTCCTTCTTTGCTTTACCCTTGGAGGGTTTAGGAGAGGTCATCGCACCGAGAGTCGCTTGCTGGGCCTTGGCCTTCCTTGGCTTTCTTGCCACCTGTGCCCATGTGCTCGCGGGTAACTCTACTGTCATGAGTGGTATGGGCGCAGCCACCGGAGGCAGCTGCGCCACAGGGGGATGGGATGGCTTCTTGGCCTTCTTTTTAGTCTTCCGTGAGCGGGGCGGTGACGGCTGCACTGACTGTGACAGCGGTTGAGCCTCACTCGCGGAAGGCAGCTCTGGCTGACCTACCAAGGGAGGCCGAGTTGCACTTCCCCGAAGGATTTTCGCCTCAAAGGCAACCAGCCTTGCCTCCACAAGAGCTCCCAAGCGCTCCATGAGCCCTTCCTCCGCGCTACCGGACTTTGGAGCACTAGGAGCCCGCTGAGGAGGAGAAGTGGTTGCCCGAGGCTCTCCTCGTTTCCGGAGAGCGCTGAGTTCCTCCGACAGTCCCCCCACCTTGGTCGAGAGCTCGGCTAACTGCGAGCGAAGCTCCGCGTTCTCGCGCTCGAGCCTCTCGACGTTTGGAGGCTGTGAAACCCTCCGTGCCAGTTCTGTGGTAGCTGCCTCTACCATTCTGGCCGCCAACCTCAGGCTGTGAACGAAAGTGCCTTTGAGGTTGCCGGACTTGTCTGCAACCTTGTCCACCGCCAGTAAAGAGGACCGGATGCAGGCACCCAAGTCCGCAATTGACTTGCCCTCCATATCCCGTTCCAACTCTTCGGATTTTGGAAGGCAAGCCTTCGCCCTAGTAGATGATTGGGCAACTGTCGGGTCCCAGATACCCACATCATCGATGACCTCTACGTCCGAGGCTGCGGCTGGAACTGCCTGAAATTTATCGGCCGCAACGTTCGGTGCCTTAGTCCGCCTCTTCCGCGTCGTCCTTGTGGACACGTCGGATGTGGCCGATGTGAGCGACGCATCCGACCTTACTCCATCGCTCTCACCGCCCTAGCTCGCTGGCGTGCTCGGGCGCACAAAGCGCCCACGCCTATCACGTGCCGGGACCACTGGTCTCTCCGACACGACTCCCCCCTCGTTTTGGTCCCTGGATGTTGTGGGACCGGCGGTTGCAGTTGCATCACCGCGCAGCAGCTGGTTGCCCCCCCAGATACGATGGGGCTGCCCGGGCTAGGCCCGGGGGTGGACTCTCCGGCATTGCCGGTACCACCCTGGGGTAGATTTTTGTTACCTACTGCTTCCATGTTTTCCTTTGAAGGGTATGGTCCCTGTCCTCAGCTAACGGCTGGACTCCCCACCAGCCATTCATCCCATCGGCACTGGAGACCTTAGGATTGGGGTTATTTTTTAGAGAGGCTTTCTTCCTCTTGGCTCCATGGCGCGTACGTCCATAGAGCCCCCGTGCCCTACTGGGCTTACGGGTTGTCCGGTGTCGGCTTTCGCCGAAGTGCGCCCGGCACAGCACCGCACGCGTTGCCTCCCCTGTTCCCTCACACAAGTGAAGGGTACTGGGAGCAACCTCGAGCCACCAAGAGGCCCGCCTCGTCGGGCACAGGGCCGTTTCTCGGTCCCGTAAGGGACTGAGGGTACGCCCCGAACCCAGCCAGTTTTGGTCCGCGCCGGTTTCCCGGTACCGCCCATATAGTTAAGACCTAGAATCTTTTTTTAAATAAGACTGGTAATTCCATTGATTAGGACGTTTAAACGTGTTTGATGTTTTCCATATTTATAATACTAGATTAAATGTCAAATAACGTCAACCATACATTCCATACATATTGTACATTGATAGTGCCACGCTGCTGCTAGTTTGTAGCTACAACACGAATGGGTCGCCTTGGACTAGAAAACAAACGGCCTCGCAGAATACCAGCATGGAATAGCAGATTAACGCCGCTGTGTTTCATTAATCTAAATAAAATCTTGAATCTTTGCCAGGACCCTTATATGAACAGTATACTCGTCTGTCACCCGAATATTATAAAAAAGCAATATAATTTTAATCTAAAGCCATGTTTAGCTTAACACACAAACAAATTTGAACGTCAAATAAAAGTGAAAATGTGAACTTCAGATTCACTAAAAACTTTACCAAATATACATTTCGATAATTACTAAATTTGTTTACCGAAACTAATTCAAAGATAGTACGGGATGTTAAATCAATATAGTTGATTAATTCCTGTAATTTATATCCGTCCGCTTTGATTAAACACTTTTTTTACATTTAACATTGATAAATGTTTCAGCATTTATTTTGCTCTGCAATTTTGTAATTTATTTAATGTTACAATATGTGTTCAAATTTAATAATGTTATTTAGTCTTATTAAGGCCAACAACAAATTTAAATCAGATACCCATTTAAAACTGGTATTTCCGCTCAAATCTAAATATATATTTGCAATGAATCATTTTCTACTGCTTGAAATTTGTCTTGTAAAGGAAGATGCTAATAAATCAATCTTATCACATCTATAAAACCTCTTATATGGATAAAATTTAATTATAGCAAGTAAACACACATTAATAAAACTTCACCACAAATGTCATAACGTACAACATAAGTTCAATCCGTGGTTCAATGCTTATTAAATTCAACTTAACTTAAACTTTTCAAAGAAAACCTAAAATCAACATAAAATTTACTGTAGAAATCTTAAAGAACGGACGACAATGCACATTTACATAACATTTGGTGTAGCAGATGTCTACAGCAGAAGATCACTTACCATCAATTGCAGGTAATATTCTTCTGGAGTAGACATAAAAAAGAAAACAAATTTTAAATTTTAGCCAAATCATATATATTTTGTTCACAAAACTACGGAACGTTATAACGATCACGGCAACAACCTCGCAGGATATCACTGTATGCAAGGATCACATCATGTCTTTTGTTAGATTGTATTTATCCATTGAAATTTAAGCAAAATCATATATATTTTGTTCACAAAACTACGGAACGTTATTACGATCACGGCAACAACCTCGCAGGATATCACTGTATGCAAGGATCACATCATGTCTTTTGTTAGATTGTATTTATCCATTGAAATTTAAGCAAAATCATATATATTTTGTTCACAAAACTACGGAACGTTATTACGATCACGACAACAACCTCGCAGGATATATTATAATATACTGTATGCAAGGATCACGTCGTGTCTTTTGATAGATTGTATGTATCCAGTTGTGTATGTAATGAATGTGGAATAAAGAAGTTCAGATTGAGTGCAGGGCATTGATGGTGAACCGTAACAGCTAACAACTGGTCTGCGGCCACGGTACATCGGTTACATAAGCCTATATTAAATCGAAGATAAAGCTTCAAAGGTACTCTACACTTTCTAAATGTATATTCTAGGCCTTCACATGTCTAATAAATATATATAAATGCAGGTTATTGTCATAATTATCACGTTTGGCAGATAGGACGACAACCGTAGAATTGTTAACCAAAGTAGATACATACTTCATAAAATATCTTAGTTTATTTTTTTCTCTTTGTTGGTCCTTACGTGTGGAAGTGACCTGATATATTCTCGTCATGTTGGCAAACTCAAAAATAATAAACGAAATTTTAATGTAATACCAATTTATATTTAAATTCGTTAAATATTTCATAGACGACACTCGTATTAGTTTACAATCGTTGTACATTTAGCACATTAAAATAAGGGTTGTGTGATTATACTTATGACTATGATTTTGATGGAGGAGATTCCACGATCAAAATCATCCATATAGTGGAAATTTTGGTCCGAACCCTTATAAATTAATCTCAAGCCCAACTATCTAATGATCTGATGGCGACTAATGGTTTTTATCAAATATCAATCCACAGGACACATACAAATATATACTTTTTATGACTGAAGTACTACTTCATAAATCTTTTCAGTAAGATTGGAAAATCAACAGAAAGATTATAAAAAGAACTTCGGACATTGGGCTAGCGATATTGGGTTCGTATAGGTAAATTGTACTAATGAATATTTATTTCGAATTATTTTGATTCTCACTTAATAAGCCACTTATAAAAGTAGATAACGATTGACATTGTTTTTGTCAGCGCAACAGAACAATTACTGTTTTACCTTACTTACGAGCAACAATTTATAAGTATAAACGTAAGGACTTGTCTTAAAACCTACTTAGCTGCAATTTTAATCAAACCGTGATGTTTCATATTTGGAAGCTACGACACCGTTCATTGTTTTAAATGAACGTCGTAAATCGCGCAGGGAATAAGCACTACGGACATTAACATCGGTGTCATGAATTTATTTCAAACATAAGCTAGGGTTTGCCACCGGTCGCCGACGGGTACAGATTTCGTGGCTCTCAGCGGCCAAATTGAGACTTGGCAGGTTAAAACTGATGAGGTTATTATATAACAGAGAAATTGCAAGTGTCACCAGCTACCGGTGCTTTGCATAAAATTTGCATGCTGTCGTCATTTTATATTCTACATGGCCCGCGCATTTTTTTTTATTTGAAATATCTGTATTGTTTAATAGATTCATTAAATTTAGAAATAGATTTTGTAATTATATTCGTACCACCATCTATTGCTCACTAATCTAGGTATGAATGAGTCGACTTGAACCACACTGCTGTATATCTACGTATACTTCCAGCAACGGCATAGTTCATATGTTCAGCAGTAGGTAAATAGAATCAAAAGATGCTGGCAATGGTGGCAATAAATCAGATGGAGATTCTGTATTCTTATTTATAATGGACTAAGTAACATGAAGCACAGATCACTTACCGTTAGATGGGCTATGTTGTGACCCTTATTTCGTATCGGCTATATTCGTATAAGGCTAATTTATGCATACCTTATGCTTTAGTGTAATTAAAATTGATACTAAAGAATTTTTATTTCAAACTAACGCCAAAGTTCAATAAATAATCGGTAAACTGTTCAATTGCATGCAATTTAGCTTAAATGTAACGTTATTTTTCTTAGTCAAATTTTCTTAGATAATATCAAATCACTTAAATATGTACTAAGAGAATATAGTGAAATTTAAATTTATATTAAATACCTGCAGTAGTATGTTCAGTTCGTGCAACTGGAATGACTATAAATATATGAACTACGAGTATAATACAATACTTGTTGCGAGAGTTTGTTTTAACACATCGCTTGTAAAAGTAAATAATAACTACCTTGGTAATGTGCATTTGGTATATTTCAATAATTACAACTACAGATTACGACATTGAAAAGGACATATTTTTGTATATATATTCAAAATATGTGAAGCCAAGACAAACTATTTGTATAGTATTAGTATAAGAATACCTTTTCCACGTTCTTCCCAAGAGATTCGTTAATGGAGTTGATAGTTGTTGAGCCATACTGCAGCTAGTTTTAGCTTCAACATGAATGGGTCAGCTAGACCTGGCTCACGGAACTCCAGCTTGAAATAGAAGTATAAGTACGCTTCAGTGTTTTGTTTGATGAGATATAGAGGTCCGAAGACCCAATTACAGATAACGAGACATCGTCGTCCTCAAGGGTGACAACACATTTTGAATCTTTATTGATAGAATTAGATGTTATGAGGCGCTGTCATCATTTACCAGCAAGTAAGCTGTGTGTCCATTTGTTACCCCTAATATTATGAAAGAAATGTAGTGAGCCACTACACTGCGTGTGAACATGCATTCTGCGTTTATAACCAAATCACCGTTGCCATCACTCTGGAACTCCTCATGAATTACTCAATAGGATCAGTGGTGATAATAAAAAGTTCGTCGCTTTGCTCGTTTCTACAGCTTGTACATTTATTCAGTACTTAATTTGATTTATCATTATTTTATCAAATGTGTCTCTATTCATGTATCTCTAATTATGTATTATAAACATAAATTATATAGGAGATCTAATTAATTATTAAAGAAAAGATATTGACGTGATTGTCACTAAAAAAAATATTATATCGACAGCCGTTGCAATTATTTAATTTGTTTATCGTTACAAATAAGACGGGTTTAACTCTGTCAGAGTTATAATTCTGATATGATACTAGGATTCCCTGTGTCATAAGGACCGGTGTCAAGCCTGGTTTTGTAATACTTAAATAGTTCTAAATAAATAATGATAAAAGAAACTATATAACTAAAGAAGTATTTTTCATTAATTATATTAAAAAACTATGATTATGTAATTAATTTAAAAAAACTCAAATTATATTTTTCAAATCTTTTTAATTACATTTTTAAAACTATATTCACCATAAATTTAATCTACAAAATATATACATTCTAAATTTTAACGAAATCTAATTTTTTTTACACCGAACTGTACTTGATGCTTCTGAATGTAATCACACGAATTTATAAAGTACTACGTAAATTTTTAGTATGACTAAATATTCAGGGATTAAGAACGCTGGCTTTAACGGTCGAAACTGTTGTTCGAATTTTAAGTTTGCCTCAAGGGAAAATATTTAGGAAGTTAGTGTTAATGCGGTAGAACGCTTTCGGTCCCAGACATGAAATCTTTCTGAAACAAGTTACACGTTATCTTGCGGCTTTAAATTATTTGTATAGAAAATGCAAAATTAAACTCAACATTGCAAGTTGTTACACATGTAGTGATTAGAAGATTTATCTAATTTAAATTCATTATATAAAATGTATGAATGTTTATTAACATAGGTATTGTATTATTCATAGGTGTCCATATCCAGAACAAGAATCTATCAATTATTGTTTTACTAATATTGTTCTACTACTAGAAACCCAGGATCCACGACTAGTAAGGAGGCGAAGCCGTAACTTACTCTGATCACTACGCTATCGTGAATATACTCGTATGTTAGTATGATGTTGATGAATGAAGAGTGTGATCTTAATCTATCTTTAAATCCGTAACTAAAAACATGTGTAGAGCTTCTAGCTGCATCATTAATGGGTTATCTAAGGCCGTGGGAAGGCCCACGCCATCACAGAATACCGGCGTAAAATAGCAGTTTAACACTGCTATGTTACGTATAGTGAAAATAGGATGTGTTTATTATCATAGAGGTATT
This sequence comes from Teinopalpus imperialis, assembly GCA_029286865.1. Taxonomy (NCBI): domain Eukaryota; kingdom Metazoa; phylum Arthropoda; class Insecta; order Lepidoptera; family Papilionidae; genus Teinopalpus; species Teinopalpus imperialis. The sequence goes on from JAGSMU010000016.1 coordinate 11,433,178, forward strand.
CAACAAGAATTTTTTATATATTTTACTGAGGTGGTGTAATGGTCTTCTTTCCTCGGCCTAGGAATATATTCTTTGTGTATGACAAACTGTTGATTTTTGGGTACTAATGTGTTCTATAATATATCCTTCTCGTATCTTTGGCACTGCATTTGAACCATCACATTGGACATACGTAGCATTGGACTAGGCTCGGTAGAGGAAAATGAGTGAATGACTCTGGTTGTACATTATTATACATTACGCAGTTGCTGTCTTAATTAACCAGGAGGATATTATCATCTTCATCATCATTATCATGCATCCAGTCTTATATTTAATAGTTATAAAATGTTATAAGATGTAGGTGACCTACCTACTAATCTTAAATTTCGTAGCACCAACAATAGATCTCCAGTCTCGGTTATGTGTACTGAGGTGAACTTAGAGGCCAAATGTGAAAATAGATAGTCGATTCCCCTTTTTCTTCTTATGTGGAAGCAACTTTACTTAAATATATCTTTAATATATGAATGTTTCATCATCATAATTTTACTTATAATAATTATATTATCTGAAACTATCATAAATATACCTTAAGCCTGCATTCACGGTAGCTGGTCTCGGATGAGCATCAATGTTCGTAATTGACAACTTACGTCGACAAAGCGATAGCTTTACGCGTCCATCTCACCTGCTCTAGTGGGAAGATAATTACGGCTGTCAATTTTAAGTAAGCTTGCAGAAAGATGAGTGATATAATATAATAAATACATTTTTATTTCGTTCTTACTTATTTTTACTCTTTCTTTATTTCTTCTTATATTATTATTTTTTAAAAGAATTGAGGTTGGCAAACAAGTACACAGTTTAACTGATAGACTATAGCCCAAGACATCTACATTTATTGTTATAATATCCATAAAGAATCATAATGCAGGACTGGGGTGGAATACCTTTATCACCATTTATAAGGGCTGGTTAGTATGAAAATATCTAAAGCTTTATTCTTAATATTTGATTGTTTGCAGGCTAAAGACGAGTACAGCAACTTAACTTGCATATCATCGCATATGTTACGGAATAAAAAGCTGAAAATTTTCTGTTCTGTATATATAGTATCTCGGAATTTCTGACGGTATTACAACGTATCCCTTAATACTACCTATGCTTTAGCATTACATTGTGCACTATCGGTAATTATCATTGTGATAATAATAATTGTTAAAAAAATGTGTCATGTATTATTTTATTCAGAAAAGATGATTAATTTAGGTGTAAAATTTCTTGAGGCGCGCGCTTGATTGTCCAAAAACGATCTAAGTTTGGTAACTTTAGATCTATAGATCTCAGATTAGGAAGTCACATTCAGTAAAACTTTTTAGGCAGTTTCTAGGCCTAAGCCTGTGGATGATAGTATTTCGTGAGTATATGTGTTTAATACCCATTGACGTGGGGCATACTGAAAGTTTCTGTAACTGTCCACTTACAATAAACAAAATAAAAAAGCAATTACGGATTTCGAAAATGGTCCCCTCTGGGATAATGTTACTTTTTAATTTGCGAGACTGTCATTTCTTTTTTCATTGTGGTGGCTTTAGAATATTGTGTGTCGCTATTACAATAAATTGTGTCATGGAAATTTTAGCTTATTGTTTTTTTTTTATTTTCGCTGTGGCTTGATTCAACTAGACAGTTTCCAGAGACTTCAATTGTCATTTGGTGATGTAACCCTATGTCACAGCTCTGTATTCGTAATTCGTAGATTTAATAAGTAGACGTGATTATCTCTATAACGATGTACATTAAGGTCATCCTGTGACTTCGGATACAAAAAACTATTATTGATACCCTACGACAACTGATTGAAACTACCAGAAAAAAAATGTTAGCAAAATTTTACTGCATTAGGCATTAGAATGAGCCAAGTGTAAATATTTTCACGCGCATCTGAAACATTGCAATGCATCCGATGACGCATTTGCCACACAGCCCGGAATTATCTTCTAAGAAGGATTGAGGATCGTATCGCGAAAGCCAGAGTCCTCTACAGTAGACTAATAAGCGTCAGATCAGCCAATAGTAGTAAATTTCGCATTTCTACAGCCATCCTGCCAAGGTCAAACGGAGGAAAAATGCTACAGTAGACCCTGTCACTCTCGCCGTGGATTTCGAAGGATCGAAGGACTTCATTTCAACCTTAACGCCGTCCACTACCATCTCAAAGCGGTGAAGCCAGCCAACGCAACAGTGTGTGTATTCGTCAGAGATGATATCTGTTGGGGTCACCTCGGCAGTCTTAAAGGTAAAGACCTGTCCATCCTTTGGCTGCGTGTAGACAGCGGTGACCATCCCCAAGTCTATGAGTACCTTTATAGGTTCTATTACGGTATTACTGACACCGACTGACTCATCGACCACGTCCAAATATCTACAGACTCCGTGCAACAACAGATCCCATTCGCAGATATCGTGATACTTGGTGACTTTAACGCTCACCACGCCGAATGGCTTGGATAGCGTACAACCGAACTGTGGGGAGATCTGTTCATGACTTTATTTGGGCTAACATAACGTGTCACTTCGCCTACATGGGTTCCAGATGTGCACGATACACCTTCCCTGTTGGAACTCCTACTGACCTCTCATCCGGTCTAGTCTAGTCTCCGTTGATGCCCATTGAAGTAGACGAGGCTCATTGAAATATTGTTTGATCCGAAGTATGATGCCTCTTACGTCCCGTTACGATTTGCAGCTTATCGCCGTGTGTGACACACACGTCACTGTGGTCACTGGATTAGGTTGAGATGCGGTCTTTTTTTGCATCCATGGGGGCAGATTTGCTTTTCATTGGATGATCCCAACGCTGTTGTCGATTATGATGTTGTGCTTCAGGGACGGAACTCTTCATTCCATCCTTATTAAATGGTGCCCATCGGAGTCAGATCCTAGCCTTGGTTTTGCCGCTCCTGTAAAATAGCGTCACGCTATAAGCAGGAGTGTTACCGGGCCTGGGCAGATGTAGGACGCAAAATTGGATGCAAAATTCGTCTTGTATAAAAAAAAGCGAAGAGATGTTGCATCTCTTTGCATTTTTTACCGAATTTACCAAGGGGACACTCCCCTGAGGAGATTTTCGGATAATTTCCAGCCGTTGAGTTTAAACATCGTGCATCACCACAGAATTCAAAGTTTCATTCTCATCATCTTGACCGTTGCCAATATACCACTGTGCGATTTACGTGAAATTCCCTGCCACGCGCAACTGTTCAGTGGAAAAGGTGGTAATCACTTACCATTGGGTGAGCTGCTAGCTCGTTAGCCACCTATTCTATACAAAAAAATTGCTCAAAAAATTTAATATGTAATATAATGCTTGTATATATAATCAAGAAAAGCAGTGGTGTTTGCGTAAGTTATTACAATCAAAACTAATGAAAGGTATGAGACATTTAAAATATTATGTTGCATTAAAACAAAGAATACATTTGCTTAAGTTAAAACAACTAAATTTTTTAAAATGTTTACCATAAATGTTTTAATTAAGCAGTTACATGGTTACTTTTTTAATTAGATGTCATAAGTGTGCGTGGTTGCGGCTCGTAGTAAAATTAATATAAGGGTCGTAACATGTATTAATTTATTGCATGGGCACGCACCTGCCAGTGGAGTCCGGCGGGGACAGAATATGTGACTCTCAGCGGCTAAAATGTGACAGTTGGTTAAAACTGATGATGTCATATCTCAGAGTGTAGCAATAAAATTTTATCGAATCATGTCAACATGCTCGTGCTCATGCCATTGTTAATTAAATTATCTCGTGTTAGATTATACGCTGAACATAAATGAATTAATGTGTTGATATTTACGAGTTCATATACTGCTGTACACATTCGAATTTTTGTAGAGAAGGCAGAGGCAGTGCAACAAAGATATCTAAAGTTATTTAATATATAATTGACGCCATTGTTGACACTACTATCCAGTTCTACAATCTACTATTATTACTATAACATTTTTCATGCCATGAGTCTTTGAAAAAGATGGTTTGATTGTTTGAAGAATTATATCAAAGTAGTGAGAGTGGATGTACAAAGATTAATAGAAAAAAAGAGTTACATGACGTAACGCACTAACCCCAGTTAGGAATAGAACCTGTCAAGGATAATCACGATAGTAAGATTATACCTTTATAGTTAGTTTTTGATGATTTTGATTCTTTAGTGGAATTCAAATAATATTAATATCAATGTTTAGTTAAGTATGTATTTAAAAAGAACTCACATCTTATTTTATCGGTGTATCCAGGTATAGCAACTGCTTTTAACATTTTGCCTTATGCCTTTTAGCACCCGTACGTGACAGGAAATATTAATGCAACAAACGTAAATTTATCACTAGGTAAATATTTTTTTTATATTAGAGGTAACAAAGGAGCGCTCAGTTCACTTTATAGTAAATGATGTCTAGATTCATCCTCAACAAAGATGCAAGATTCACATACGTTGTCCTGTCACGTTGTATGTATGTTGTCCCTGCATACTGATATTGAATGCCTTGTTACCTAAAATTTGTGTCCCTTGATCCAATTGCCGCCATACGAAGCACAGCAGCGCTATACTAGGCATCTAACGTTTGTATTATATGATAGAAAGACCACTGGTATTTTATGGACACGTGGAACTAAATCAAGTAGACAAAAATCTAATCTGAAAAATGGTCATGAGAAGTGCATTATTCGATGCTTGCGGGAGACCGAGCATTATTAGTGTGGGAAGGAATAAGAGCACTTTTTCTTTGTTTGATATCATTACGGTCTCTTTTACGGTATAGACCATATTCAGGACTGGAGAATGAGCAGGAGTCCGTGAGAGGAGTCCGGGTCCGCCTAGAGAGTCCGTTTTATTCTGGTGTGAGTAACATCGGAGCATTGGCCACTCTCCAGGCTGACGACCTAGCGTGGCGCGACAACTTTTTATCCTACGGCCAAAAATTAAATAGATATAAAAATAATGAGCATAGTTTTCTGCATCCGGTGCCTACAACAACATTATAATTTTTATGCCACCTTATCTTCTTATCGTGCGAAACTTCAGTGGTTATCTATTCGTGAACGTCGCTCCTTGCGAGCACTAACCACTCTCTATTCTTTTCAAGATGCTCCCACTACCCCAGCCTATATATCTCCTCATTTTCAGTATATCTGTGAATTCAGCAACAAAATCTTCGCTCCTCGCATAATCGTCTCCTTCATTGTCCTCTTCACCGTTCTGACTTTATGCATTCTTCATTCTTTATTCAGTTTGTTCTTTTATAGAATGCGCTACCTCTCAAAATTAGGATGGCCAATAGTCGTTTTGTATTCAAAAAGAAAGCTCGCGAATACCTGTTTCAAAAATCAGCAAATCAGCAAATTAAGTTCGCCATTAATATATATGTATATATGTATGTATATATATATATATTTATGTATATATAACTATATATTTATATATTTGATGTGTATATAAATATGTATTTATGTATCGTATGATATTTATATATACTTAGGATAAATGTAGTTCTTATGTATACCTATGCTGTTTTAGTTAAAAATGTATAAATGCACCTACTCAATCTTTCTGTACCACCGAAAGGTTTGACTGGGAAATAATGCCTTAGGCATTAAGTCCGCCTGTGTACACTATTTGTGCAAAAAGTTTTAATAAATAAATAAAACTTAGCTGTCAATATTATAATTTCCAACAAAATACATAATTACAATATGCTCTTAGGTAAAACGTCATGTTGCTCTATATACAAAATTTTGTTTTGCTTTGTCCTATTAGGGATAACAAACAAGTTCATAGTTCACCTGTAAGCGATTCCTATGCACAACTCCCGCAAGTAAAAATTCAATCTATCCAAGGTTTATTCCTTTTACTAGACGAAATGCAGTAGCGCTGAACTATTTCATGTTGATACTTTGGAAAGACCAAGTAAGGTGGTCCCAATCGGGCCAATCATGCTTCATATAGTGATGTTTAATTATAGGAAAAATACAGTCTTGCGCATGAAATTAGCGTATTATATGGTGAAAGTAAAAAACTATTTTTTTAATGAAATTATATATTTACTCAATCGAAGTGCATACTATTATCTTTCTTTGCATTTTCGCCATTTTATAGGTAGTTCAATGGATCCATTGCTGAAAATTTGGGAGTATCAATAAAATCTTTGAAATTGATTTGGGCTGACTCATCATAATTAATTTTTTTCCTTGCATGAAATTTTTCAAAGGCTGAAAAATCGGTTGAAGCTAGGTCCGGTAAGCATGGTGGCTGTCGGATATATTTCCATCGCAGCTCCTCTAATTTAGCGAACGTCTGTCGAGAAGTATGGGCTAGACCCCATTGCCATGAGCAATTGATCAGTCTCAATAGTTTAACGGCTAGCTTTTCCATCATGGTTTGGAATTGTTGCCAATATAGATCTGTCGTAATCGTCTCGGATCATAGTATGCTGTAGTATACGATACCAGCACTTGGCCACCAAATACTCACCCGTACCTATTTCCTAATCAACTTTCGCTTGGGACAGAATTTTGCCGGTTCTCCTAAGTTCAACCATGGTGATGAGAATTTCCGACTTTCTTACACATCCATTTTTCATCACAAGTTACGATACGATTCAAAATTCCCTCGATATTGTAATGGTTGAGTAATGTACCGCAGCACTTAATGCTTGTTTGTTAGTACGCTTCACCCAATTCATGCGGTACCCATTTCTTGAGCTTTTTCCTATTTGTGATTTTCCAAAGCGAATTAAAATTGTTTTGTCGCTAACTGACGTGGTTTGCGATAGTCCGCTTCCACGATCACTTTTAATTCTTCATTATGAACTTAGGTCTCCGGCCGTCCGCGGCGTTTGTTTTGGAGGTCAAAATCTCCTGAACGAAAATGTTGGAACCAAAATCGTACCGTGCTTTCAATAACAGTAGCTTCCCATACGCATCATTAATCGTGGGAACTGTTCCTGCAGCACTGGTGCCACGGTGGACCTCATATTCGTAAATAGTGCAATATTTCAAGTTTTCCATTTTGTTAGCAGAAGAATGTCAAAGAAAAAACAAATGGCGCGACAACAAATATAACTAAATTCGAACCCAAATACACAAGCATAAATTAGAAATACATTTGAATTCCTAACCGAAAGCTAGATTATTTGGATCAAAACGGTCACTTCCACAAAACGACAATTTCATATGTTAGGACCAAATATATTACCTTAATAATTATGTTCGTGTGCCACTCCCTATAAAATCATAACCAAGCATCACCGATCTGAGTATAGTCCCAAAGGTATACTAAATACCTTTAATTCGTTATGTTACAATGTAGGGCTCACAAAACAAAACGTGAACAATAAAACGGACTCACAGAATAACAGCTTAAAAGAACAGGGTTTGGTGAGTGCTGCGAACCAGAAACTAAACTCCATCCAACCTAACACTCTCAATGACCCATTTTCAAAATCTACAATCAATATGCATTTAACTTTGCATTATTTTCCTTTCGAATTTTCGTTTCGGTTCCTCAACAACCTAATGTATCCTTGATCCTTATAAAAGATTCGTTGAACGTATCAAACTAAGAAGTGTTATAATAAAATAGAACAATTACACAAATTTACTTGGTCTTGATGACCGTCAGGATGGTGAGTCCTCTTAAGTATGAAAGATGTGGAATCATTCACCAAGAGAACTCACAATCCCATTGTCTACTACCCTTTCTTGAATTTAGTAAACCCGTTAAAAATGGTTACCCGCAACGTGGTAATGCTGATTTTAATTCAATCATCCCCTATCCGAAATTAAATTTCCGTTTTTACACATGGGTTTTTATTTCATATTTATCTCTAATTGAAGGAATAAGAAGTGTCATTATACTATAATTTTAATTCAAGTGAAATTAATGTATCATCATCATAGAACTCGGAAATCATACATTAATTATAACATAACATTTCGTCCTCAACTATATTAAACTTAATTCCAGTAATCTAATCTGCTTTCGAAGAATTATGATTATATATTAAAAAAGCCGTTCGAATTTTACACGAAAATTCCCACACTTATTTTAGAGAGATATAAGTTTTTTAAGTAAAATATCTACGAGTTTTATAAAACGAAGGATGCACTAAATTATAAAAATATATAAATATTTTCATAGACTTAAAAGTTCTAATAACCGTAGTATAAATTATAATAAATCATTTTCAATGCATATTTATGTTACAAAAAATCTCCTATAATTTAAACAACTAAAGAGCTACTTCGGTAATGACATTAATTAATAACGCACACCAATCGATTCTGAACTAGAATTATAAAAACTATGCCTGTATTAACTTTAATAACAAATTGTGTACGAATCTTTAAATACATAATAACAAAGAATGAAAAGTTAATACATTTTTGTAAATGGCTTAAGTTGCTTTATGAAGATTTTTTTTATAAACTTGTTAATTCGAAGAGAGAGATCTTATTTACTGGACCAAAGTATTTAAATTCAGAATTCTACAAGATTATTTCTTTTGGCCGTGTAGCTTTTTCAATTTATTAAATTAAATGAAAACGTTTTCTTCAAAAATAACTGAACCCTCGACGTTAATAAGGATAATCTACTATTTGCACTGACTCATTTCACATTATTTTCAAGTCTCACCTTAATTGTGGATAAGGAAACGGCTTTATTAAATTATGATTTCTTTCGTAAAATATATAAATGGCCATGAAAATTATTGAAATATACTTTAATCATATCTATTTGAAATTTATTAGTGTTAATCAAAGTTTTATTCCATTTGCGTTGCTGTTTTTTTTATTGCTTGAATATTTGTTTTAAGTTTGTTCACAATTGCTATAAGGATAAGAGAAAGAGACGCCACTATGCTTTATTCTAATGACGTTCTTAAGACAAACCCCGTATTAATTCATGTCTATATTATACATCAGACCTGTTATTCTATGTTGTTGAAGTTAATTCAAGAGACATAAAGACCACACCACAAGTGGAAACAAATATGACATAAACATATGATTAATTTGATAATAATATGATATGTCGTTTATATTTTTTTCTTTAAAAACAAGGTATATAATACTGTTATATTATTAAAATGTGGAATGGATTCTAGGACCATAAGTTTCGCAGACCGACATTAGGCTATTGACTTTTCATTACTCTTAATCGTTTTAGTTATATATAGTAGTTTAATTTTTTTTTTTATTTCATATACAATTACAATTTCAACCATTTATTTCTTCTCTTTAGCAACCGTACTAGGTCCTAGACCTGTGTTACAGCTGCTAAGCCCCTCCTCCGGATGAAGTATAATTTAAATAAAACTTAGAATTACTGTTACATTAAAACTATAAATTAATTAAAGAAAAAAGAAAGAATATCCCAATAAGGGAGGTAGTAGTAAATTATCTTAGCTTAAAATCGTACACACAAAGTATAACTAGTCTAGGGAATTAACAATACTTGTTATATCATAATTGAGTGGTACAAGAGAAGGTTAAGGGCGATTTATAAAAATGTTACAATAATATTTGCTTAACTTAAATTTACAATACAAATATGTTTGTGGTATATAAATAAAGATAAATATAGATATATATTTGTTTGTTTGTAAAAACATTTCATTCAAATCCCGGGTAAAATTTACTTATTTATTTTTAATAAAGTTTCAGTATCCTCATACTTCAACGACATTAAATAACTTGTGAGGACTTGCTTACATTTCTAATGAGTAAGTGTATATATGGTGATGTCATTACTTATTCTTTTATATAGGTAGGGCCCCAAAAAACATATATGTCTATGAGCATAGGAGGAACAAAATTTTTCTGGTAATATGATTCGGTGTTTTCTTCTTAGATTCTGGAAAATATTAAAATCAGGTCTGCAGACTGAATGAGTCCTTAGTACAGAATTCAAAATAAATAGTTGGCGGACCGTGAGTACCTTCACTTCAGAGAAAAGCTGTGATGTTGGAAATGTATAGGGTTTGTGAAGCATAACCTTTAACAATGCTTATGTAGTACAGTAGTTTAATTAATATTTATTTACCCTTTATACGAAAAGCTTACCAAGAACTGAAATTATATTTTAAGTAAACAGTATTTTAAATTGTGTTAAGAATATATAGGTATAATAAACCTATAAACGGCACCCGTCTCTATTTTAAAAATATATGCAACAAATTATTTGTGAGGATAAAATTGAATTTTACTCCCTATTTATTTACCAACCCCTTTTCACAATTTTTCTCTGCATTTGTCTTCTGTTATAGTAAATCAAGGATTTCTGAGTTTAAGATATGGTATTAAATGTTAAACAATTACCTGTTTACTTTAATTTTCATTAAATAACTGTTTGAAATTAAAAGTACAAAATAAACCTAACAATGAAATATTTCATATATAATATATTGTAACTCAGTATTTCATTAATCATTTAATTAAAACTTATACTTATTACATTAGGAACGTGCCGATAGAGCCGTGGTAGTTCAGCAAACAGAGTTTGATTGCCGTTACCGGCATCAACGAAATTGTTAATTGCAATTTTATGTTCCGGTTTAACACGATCTCTGCACGGCGAGGACAAAAAACATCGTGAAGAAACTACAAGGTTTAAGTTGTCTAACAAGGAAATAAAAAGTATTTCTAATACATGTGACGTCCACCGATCCGCAGTGGGGCCGTACAGTGGATTATGCTCTAACACCCTCTCCAGAGAGAACGCCTTTACTCGGCAGTAGAATTAATATACCTAGGTTGTTATTTTACTTTTATATTACATCACGAATAAACTGACGTACTGCGGTTTCATTCACGCAGGTGGAAGATATAGTAATATGTGTATTATATATGTGTTTATTCTAAAGCAATTTTTTTTTGGTAATAAAAGTTATTATTAATTCATTTAAATATCAATTACATGCATATTTTTCTATCTTTATTATTAGTAAAATTTCTCAAATTCCATATATTCCTTTTCATTTTAAATAAATAAAGGACTCTTAAATAGTGTACCGGAATAATCTTCACACGATCGGGACGAGACGGATAGTTAAAGCGATTGGATCGTCGACATAATTCGGCAATTACGAGATGAAAATGCTTCGATGTAGTCGTCAAGCTTAAGGTGTACGGTTAATAGTATGTTAAGCTTTGAGCTCACTGAAATTGCGCTGTAATTCTACTGGATTGAATAAAAATGTTTTATGATTCTAAATATAATATCTAAAATTTATAATAAATATATGTGTCATTATACTCTGGTGGTATATATTAAAACTAATATGAAATAATTGATACCATTGCAAATGCATAAAAAAGGAAATCAACAAAGTTCTAAAGAAGTCTCGCTATTTTTTAAGTTCAACGTGTATGCTTTCTCAATTATGGTGTGATTCGCGGTGTATCCCGCGAACAAGTCACGAAGCTTCTTTTTTAATAAAATAGACGTAAAGAGTTCGACTTAAGTTTATAAAAAGATTGATAATATATGAGATCTTGTATCGTGTAGTAAAGCCTCGAAAAGCTTGAGTATAAAATATTGTTCTCTTTATTTAATTGCATGTAATTTAAAGGATAATACGACGGAGAATCATATATAGTAATTATGAAAATTGTTGTTAATTGACCTTATTAATTTATATTGTCTATCTGGTAGATTTAAACATGATTCAGAATTTTAATTTCGTCTCGCGGGAAATGCTGAGAAAATTCTTCGATTATAATCTCCGGAAATGCTTCCCATAGGAATATGAAATAATAACAAATTTTCTGTATCCATAAAATTTATATTAAGTACTTTTGTCATGAATATAAATTGTTAAAATATTATGTAACAACAAAATCATTTTATATTTATTGTATCATCACCGTTATTTTTGTGTGGTAGTGCTGCCAGCTGGACCAGGTAGTGGCTACAGTGTCCTGGATTTTAAGTTCGATTGTTTGGACAGTATCCTTCCTCGGTCGCCTTGACCCATTCATTTTGCAGTTAGAAACGAACAGCAGCGGGGCACTACCACAATTTAACAGGATATGCTAAAATTCTGGGACTCAGTTCATTTAAATTTCCGTGAGGACTTTTAAATTAAAGTGTAATTAAGCTAATCACGGTTAAGCAAATAATAAATAATTGTTTTATCCAATACACATGACCTAAGCAAATACTTATTTTTACATTTTTTATAACTTCTAAACCCGTTGTCAAAATGAGAATGAGTGGGAGAAAATATAAAAAGGTGCTAATCTGCAATATCTTATGTATGGGTTAAGCTCGACGGAGCGATGTTAAAAGTATTTAAGTGATTACTTTGTCTAATTTTGTTCATGGTTCTAACCAACAGTTTCATATTTTCGTTTCGTTTGTATGCCGAAGTAACAAATTTATACATGTTATGACCCTTATATTAATTTCCCATCGAACCACACTTAACATAAGAATAATACGTAACGACCATAATCAAAACTTTAATATTGTATCGGATATTGCAATATTTAAAAATAAATATATATATTAGATTACATCACAAATCAAGTAAAAGACCTGTATTTTAAATATTGTTAATACAACTTTTAATCACTCAGGGTTCACAGTTAGCCGTGTGTTGTATGTACGTTCAGCAATAACTGATAAAGAAGAAAAGTTCTAGAAATGATGATGAATGACACCTATTACGGGGCGTCATGGTTTAGGATGATGATTAGACGGTGATATGGCGGGGTACAGGACGCTTAATGATCAATATATATATATATATATATATATATATATATATATATATATATATATATATATATTTATATATATATATACCCTGCCGATCAAAAGTTTAGACCGCACATAAACAACATAAGTATCCATCAATTGTAATAAAATCACATAGGATAAATAAAAAAATGCACATCTGCATATTCTAATGTTAGTATCGAATATTTAAAGAAGTCATTCTTTTGTTTACTTTCAAGTTATTGGACAATAAACATCTATTGTTTTCAAACACCGACAAACGCTGCATTAGAGCCAGGTGGTAGAGTCGCAATAATATTTCTCATACTACAATATGTCCTCATTACTAATTACTTTGCTTTCGTTTCGCATTGGTCAATAATTTGGATTATTTAACTCCTGAAAACACGTGTTTCTGAATTATTATTACCGGAGTTTACTTGGGTTTGTTCACAAACAATCTCAATAAGTCTAAACTTGTGGTTTCTACAGTGAAGACGTCATAAAATAGGAAAAGCTCGAGAAATTAGCAGTGAAGTTCATTCTGTCATCGTTGTTTTACATAATGAAGGCAAATCCAGACGTGAGATTGCTTCACAACTGAAGTTATCGAAGACTTGTGTTCAAGTCACAATAACTCGATACAGGGAGACAGGCAGTTTCCAAGATCGTCCACGCTCGGGAAGGCCGAGAGCTACCACGTCTAGTGAAGATAATTTCATTGTTGTTACCAGCAAGCGAATAGACGCTTAACAGCACCGGAAATCCGCGTTGAAGTATATAAAATACTAAATATTTTAAAAAAGTGTTTTGGACTAATGAATCCAGGTTTGAACTATTCGGTTCAAAACGTAGAATGTACGTTCGACGCAGTGGCCAAGAAAAGATGATATCAGATTGTGTAGTCCCAACAATCAAGCATGGTGTTGGCTCAATTATGGTCTGGAGTTGCTTCTCTAGCCAAGGAACTGGTGATTTGATTAAAATTGACGAAATTTTGAAAAAGGAACAGTACAAAAATTTTTGAACAAAATGCCGTTTCTTCCGGGTTGCGATTAATTGGAGATGGATTTATTTTCCACCAAAACATAGCTCAAAATTAGAGGAAAAAAGAGGATATTTATAAGAGAAAGAGGCACAAGGGGTGTTAAAAAACATGGTTTGGCCTAATCAGAACCCGGATCTCAATCCCATTGAACTTTTATGGGAAGAGCTTGATAGGAACGAGTAATCGTGGCCCATCCTCGCGAGAAGAAATGTGGAATGCTTTATGCGAAATTTGGAACAATATATCACAAGACACTATTAACAAATTGAGTGCCCGTATGGCGAGACTTGTGAAAAATGTCATAAAATGTAAAGGATTTTTTGTTGAAAAATCAGTTTAGCCAACTATAGCCTATTTTTGCATTGACTGTTAATATTTCTTTACGCTTTTAAAGTATATTGTTTGTCAATCAATGTTCTATTACATGATTAAACAGATTAATTCAACATTAAATGTTTTAATGGAGTTTTACTTTATTTTCCTGCTTTAATTAATAATTTAATTAAGGTGGTCTTAAACTTTTGGCCTGAAGGTATATATATATATATATATAAATACATATATATATATATATACCTATATATATATATATATATATCATGATTAGCATTAAAAGAGGAAAACCTTAGGCCTTTTAACTAAATAGGAAGGAGATATTACAACAATAACGAAATAATCAGGCAGCGATAGAAAGTTGTTTTTACGAGGACCGACGATAGAATGGCGTAGCTGAAGTGACGCTGCATCGCACGGCAACCGCAGCTATCGCCTCCCCCCCAACAGTCGTGACAAAGATACGGCAGTAACTGTTGCGCTATGATCACGCCTTGTCACATGTCATCGAGTCACACCACTAGGCCTCGCCTTCTCACTGAGTATTTCTACACATAACTAACCTTAAACTTAAAATTAATAGAATATTCTTAGATGTACATAAATATGAATGACACAGGCATTCAATCATTATTTTATAAATTACTTTGTTCATCGCTATGTCAACATACATTAAACAAACGCGCCCTGAATTTGGCAAGCGAAATAATCTTTACGGCAGAGTGGGTGGAATGCATGCGTAAAGCGATCAGTTCGTCGACACAAGTTAGCAATTACGGACGATAATGCTTTGATGTAGTAGGCTTAAGGTGTATCGTTAACAGGTTATATTGTATTTCGTAGATCTAACCTATCTCTATAATTATGACAAGGTAAGGGAAACCTTGTTTCTCTCGTGGAACAAAAACATCAGAAGTCAAGTCAATTGACTAGTAATGTTTTTGGGCATAGTCCTAGAGCGTATCTAGGGATAAAAGAGGATAGAGGGGAAAATAAAATAACCGCAGCATTGACATTAAAAC
The DNA here is from genome assembly GCA_029286865.1 of Teinopalpus imperialis. NCBI lineage: Eukaryota > Metazoa > Arthropoda > Insecta > Lepidoptera > Papilionidae > Teinopalpus > Teinopalpus imperialis. Next base: position 11,448,351 of record JAGSMU010000016.1, read on the forward strand.
GATGCGACAAATTTGACTTGTATAAACTTTTTATAAATTTAAGATTGTCTGTAAGACGATTATAGCTATCTTACATGTTTATTATCATCTCCTACTCATTTTTCTACATTACACACAATATGTTTTCGAAACTATTTCCAGTTATCCCTAAATCCATTTCTACCAATTTTGTATCGTCAGTCCTCTCTTTATGTATATACTTTACTTATTTGATGACCGGATGGAGTATCTGACTGCTACGCCGTGAGTTGTAGCTTTTATTCCCAGCTGAGGAACAAAATTTATACCTAGAATTTTTTTTGATTTTCTGGTCTGGGTTTATTGTGTGTATATGCCGTGCCCTTAATGCTGAATTAGAAGCTTATTCGATTTTATTATCTATAAATTACATTGGGGTAAGGAATGGAATAACGAACGAGAGCTTACGTGTTTGCACGCATGCTTAGGGCAGCGTAATGTATCCTGCGAAATTGAAGTTATCAGGTAATAACCAGAGGATACCACCGTGGTGTGGAACCATAAATGTCTTTAAGTTTATTTACTTTTAACCTTATTGTACTCAAGTTAAATTTTGTATATTATTTATGCAAAATTGTGTATATTATTTGTATAAATTTTGTTCAAAATTAATTGTAAATGTTCATGGCAATAATACAAAATGGTAACACAATGTGTTGCATCATTAATTCTTATTACGTTTACTATTCATACAACGTTCGATTAAAATTAACAATTAAAACTCATATAAAAATACTTATTGAATTGATTTACTAAAAATTTTCACATATTTTAATAAGGTAATTATATAAGCATATTTATCATAAGTCTTATAACTAGTTATTGCTTCCTAATGTTAATTGCTTGTTTATTTTACTTTTAATTTAATTTTCATGGAATATTTGGCAAACTTTACTAAACTCTTTGTATACGTAAGTTCTGCGGAATGGTGACCTGATGTCCTGTGATTTACAGGTTTTTTAATACCTACTGCAGGCATCAGTCAGCCATGACTATGTACTAATGTTTTTTATTTTTTATTAAGAAGAACATGTTTCTATTATGTAAAATTTTTATTCTATGTATTTTAGTTGTGGTGAAAATAAATAAATAAATAAATAAATAAATAAATGTAGTTTTACGCTATAATGCAAATAAGAAAATTATCTACTAAAGTTACATTGGAATAATTTAGTAAAAATGTATTAAAATATTTTAATAAAGATTATTAAATGTTGTTTTACTTATATTTAGTTACATATAGCTTCCCAATTTAGATCATTATAAAGGTCAGATAAAATATTTAAAATAACATTACGAAAGAGACAGGATGCAGTTAAAACTGCCACTGTCTACGGATCGGCTTGACTAGGCATGGACTATGCTCTAATAAAATATTAACGTAGGATAGGATATCACTGTTCTGTTTTGCATAGCAAGTTAAAAAAAATGGAGATATCTTCCCTGATAAAGCCGTTCCATTTTTGCCCTTGGGTTAACGAATACATCTGTAACAAAATTCTTAATCTAAGAATAAATTTTTATGGCCCACATTAATCACCTCCTATCAGTCAAACTGTGTCATCTGTCTCTCATCATTAATATACAGTACTGTTATTTAATCTAGAAGTGATATTATAAATGTCAAGTTATAGCAGTGAGAATTAAATATAATAAAAAAATAAGTCTTACCACAGAGACGAATTCTGATTCCCTGTCGAATTTGCACTGCTAATTACTGCTTGTCCACTTTTTACTATTTTTTGAGATTCATTTGCATCGATAGAAGTTTCTTTAGGAACTAATGATGACAAATCAGCTCAATTTCAAATAATGCTCAAATCCCGGTGGCCCGTGTCGCCTGAATATAATAGTGATATAGTTGCACACGCGTTGTGTCCTGGCTTCATTGTTCTCTAAAAGAGTGATCCTTCATCGGTCGAGCCGACCCATTCATACGATGGCCAGTTTAGTTGCAACCGGACTTTCGTAGTAAGAGGATTATGTAGTTAGCAAGAACTTGAGGCAAGTCTATCTTAAATAGATCATGGATATCTAAATACGTTTCACATTCGAACATACATCAAATTCCATATACATATACTAAACATTGCAAACGTGCATTAAATTCCATTGAAAATTAGCACTAAGCATGAATTGAGTGAAAACAATTGTTTTAATTGGTATTTTTATATTAAGCAAACAATTGCTTATTTTAAGAAATTGTGTCTTCGTTATAATTTTATAGATATTTATACTATTGTGTGAAAGTTTTAAATGTTTTTGAAAGCATTGTAACGCTCACTGCATATCTATGTTAGGACACAGACCTGAAGATGGTAGTCACTGACGGAATCCTATATATAGACATCATCAAAACTAATTTTGTGTTAAAATTTTCTTAAAAACCATTAACTTAAGCATGCTGTTCTTAAGTTTACTTACCCTGTACTTTATGAAGAAATTAAATTTGCAATGAGTTCCGACGCATTTTAAACAGCCAAACTTCCCCGGAACATTCTCGGCTAGTCGGAAAGCTTTATTTAATCGAAAACTATTTTAAACCAAAACTACATCTCTTAGTCGAAAGTAGATGTAATTTAACTTGTTTTTTATAAGTCTTATGAAACGAAAAATAATTACTTTGTGTTTCATAAATAATATATCAATTATTAAAAAAAAAAGTTACAATTTAATAAATAAAAATATATGAATGTATTATGTAATATGATAAAAAATAACTGAATTGACAAGATTAAATTAAATTTCTTCTAGTGTATATTGAAATTTTAATTTTAAACGATTGTGATCATCTTCATATTCTTGGAATAGAATCTATTCTATTGAATTTTTTCCGAATTTATATATACCATGCATTATCTCTTTAAGAGCTTCATCAAATTAAATGAAATTAAGAATTTAAGTTACGAATACACATGTAATACTTTATAATAAATTTACAACAATGCACGACGTGGATATCCTTTGTCTGACTTTGCTGCAAATTAGCGAATCCATCACGAACCGTATCCAACATTTTAATAAGATGACTTTTAATAAGGCACTCTATATCACACAATCATTGGCACTTTATATAAAATGCTATAATATTATTAAAGTTTTCAAATGAACAATTATCATTTTCAATAAAATAACCTCAATCTGTAATTATGTTTTAATGAAAATTACCGCTTATTAAATTAAATAAATAGCTCTTGTGTACTACACCAAAACATATGAATGATATGTAAATTAAAATTGATGTACCTATCCACCGCTATTGTTAGGTCCGCTTTTATAATCAGGAGGTGACGTGGTTTTTTTTTATGGCTAAGAGCACGAGGAATTTTACAGCTTCACCGGGTTCAAAGGTGGCCGCCCGCTTAAGGCACTCAGCCGAGACTTTTATTATGGATAACCAGCACAAGGGTTCCCGAGAGGAAACCTCGGCTTGGACCGTTGCCCTGGGCGCGAAAGCAACTGACTCCATGGTGCCCGAGAGGGCAGAGCCACCGCTCAGTCAGTTACTTCTGACGGATTAAAGTTTCGTGTTAAAATTAAAATATACCGGGAATTGTTGTAGCAATATCTGTATAATTATGTGCCATGTAACAACGTCCATTTGCGACGAAGATTGTGTTACAATTTATCATCTGTGTTAATTATCAATATCTGCCGGCATTCATGTTCATCCGCTTTCATTTCGTTTTTTTATCGATGGGACATTTGATTGACATAATAGGCAAAAGTAAGACACATTTATTATAAGAGAAAGTCACCACACCGTTACTTTTTATTCGTTAAAGGCCATTACTAGAGATCGAAGCATAGTCAACATAACGATAAACTTAACTCTTCTTTTCACAGCCGATAGTTACATAAGTACTTATTTTTAAGGCAGTAGCAGTAATACTCAGTAGTATATAAGTGTCGCCTGTCACTCGGGAGACCGGGGTTCGATTCCAAGTAGGGGAGAATTATTAATATTATTTTTAATAATTATAAGCACCCATTTAATAATCGTTACATTGTAAATACGACTAAGTTCGACTGGTAGGATTAATAATAGTCGTTATTTTTTTACAATAATAGAGATGACAAACAAGCATATAGTTCAACTGATAACTTCAAGATGCACATCCACTATCCTATCACAACAAAGGACTGCGATGCAATGTGCTACTAAATGCATTATGCTACTATTTCTACGCTGGTATTCTGTGGCCGCGAGTCTTTTTCCTGGTCGAGCGTACCTTCCGCGATTCTTTCAAGGACACACACCTTGCACTTACTAACTAGCTGCGCCATGGAACCAGCAAGTGAAACCTGATAAATTTACTGTGCACATAAACGTAAAAACATTTCTATTAGGTTCTATTAAGTATTTAACCTTAAATGCAAAATTATATCTTGGTATACGTTCTTTCAGCAGAATAGTCTAAAAATGTAAGTTCTCTTGAATTATATCATAAAACTGAAACTTTCAACAGAGAGCAAATTTATGTTACATTAGAATATTAATAAGTCATACTTGTCATGTTATAATTAATAATATGCTAATGTTATTGCATCTTTAGAAATTCACTTTGACACAAAAGAGAATAAATAAAAATTTACTCTTCCACTTTTTCAATATTTAAAACTTCGTTTTGTTTTTGTCTTGGAGATCTCGTTAGAGTCGCTCAACAGCGTAGTTGGATAAGAACACTCTACTGATATCGTTAATAATACGTTTTCCTTCAATAGCAAGTATGAGTTGAAGTAGGTACATTCGAATAGTTTTCGTGACATTACTCATGCAAAACATTTTTACACAATATAATCGTTTTATACTGGGTATTAGGAGACCGTTTCCGAAAACGAAGACAGACGATGGTACTAATGACACCTTTGATCAGGGGACGGAAAAAAAATCGATCCTGATTAAAAAAAAATGATATTTTTAAAACGTTTTATTAGCATTATTTACGCTCCGTCGTGTTAGGACAGCTAAAAGAAACGATAGTTTCATAAAAAATACATTACTTTACTAAAAAAAACAACAGCAATGCTATTCTATGCTATTCCCTAGCTATCGAGTGATTCTCCCGAGTGGAGAATCACTCGATAGCTAGAGAACAAAAAAAAAGCGGAGTCCGAGGTTTTGGTGTGTGAACCTAGCCTCTGACGGACGCCACCTGTTTTCTTATCAATCGGAAGCTGCGGGCGGTGTGAACCGCCCTGACACGCGGGTGTAGCGAGTGTGCGCGGTATCGCGAAGATTGCGTCGCGCTCGGAGGCGAGGGCGACGCGACGAGGTGTTTGAGCTGTCTGTGGGTCCGGGGTCGTCGAGGACGTGACGGGGTCGATGGTTCCTAGTTTCCGGGTTCGGTACCGGATCGTAGGTTGCGGCGTTTACCACTAGCGGGTTGGAGTGCAAAAGCGCTTTCTCGAAGAAGCGCTGCGAGATAGATTTGAGATATTCCGGTATGGTGACGAGATGTAAGACACTGTGCAGATCAATGTTACGTTGATATGGTTCTGCTCCGGTTCTGCTTTTTACGACTAGGTACTGGTACCGTGCAGAATGGGTCGGCTGAGCCTCTCCAGAAGAAGACTGCTGCACTTTTATCCGGGTTAATTTCGATTCTCCATAACCGAAACCACTCGGCGAGGTGGTTGGCTGCGGCTTGGAGACGAATGGTGATACGGCCCTTGTGTATGTTTGAATAGTATAGGGCGGTATCGTCTACGAAAAGTGCAAGACTGACCAGCGGATCTTTCGAAAATCACTTATGTAAAGTGAGAATAAGAGGGGGGAGAGAACGGAGCCCTGGGGGACTCCCGCTAGGAGCGGCCGGCTTGAGGAGCGCGTGCCGTCGACTCGATATCGAAAAGTGCGATTCGACAAGAAGGCTCGTATGATGTGCACGAGCCTGTCTGGTATGTTAATTGAATGAAGTTTATAAATTAAACCGTTGTGCCAGACTTTGTCGAATGCCTTTGTGACATCGAAAAATAGTGCACCAGTACCAATGGGGTTTTGCAGGGTTTGTCCTGCAAGAATGTGTTCCGTTAAGCGGAAGGCCTGTTGAACGCAGGAATGCGTATTCCTAAACCCGAACTGTTCGTCGGGCAGTAATCTATTAGCTAGGACGTGTTTTTTTAGTTGCCTAAGAATAATCCTCTCGTATACCTTGCCCACGGAGTTCAGGAGGCTGATTGGGCGATAACTTTTGGGAAGGTTCCGCGGTTTGTGCGGTTTGAGAGAGTCCATTAAATAGACCTTGTTTTCATTTTATTTAATATGTAAAACTATTTTCGAAAATTAATTAGTTTTACAAAAATTTAAGCCACTACTGAAGACGGTTCCTGAAACTTTTTTCCTTTTCGTAATACATATACAGTTAAAAATATACGTAGTAGACATGCTATACTTGTCGAAAAAATATAAAATATATTTATATAACGATTTTGAAACACGCTAAAAACGGTGTTTCGATTGTCTGGTCGGAATTTTTACAATGTTTAAAAATTTAAAAATAGTAACTACATTTTCAAAGATTTTAGATATCTGTTTAATTTAATTGCTCATATTTTATGGTAAGTATTTTATATGTATATTAATTAGCAAATGTGAAACGTGTCTACTAAAAACTCATTACTCTCAAGGCACCAGAACAAATAAAAATATTAGACAAGGGAAACAAAATATTAATATGTACTAAAAACTTTACCCAAAATAATACTTTCAAAGTTTATATTAGGTTGATTAATACGATTAATCATAAAAATAAAAGTTGACCTTAATTAATATAAACATAATCATGTATAAATTCACACTGAATTTCATAATTTCTAAAATTCTTAAATTCATTTTGAATGAAATTTTAAATTTAATTAAAATCATTATTTTACACTTATTTAGCTTGATTGTTGTTCCTCCGTAGTACAGTGGCAGATATCCCTTGTCTTATCTTGTCCCGCAGAAGGCCCGGGTTCGATACCCCGTGGGGAAGAATTTTGCAATTCTATCTACATCTATATTTCCGTTACTATTACATGAATAAATGTTTTTTTCCTTTTATGGAAATAATAATAAAGAAAAATTAAGCTTCGCTATAGTTATTTTTAAGTCACTTTATTTTACATGTTAATTGAATCACTTCAATTTGTATAACTGTCCCTCTTTAAAGTACTTAATGTCTCATACATATAGCACTTTATATCCCATTTTTAATTACGGTAGACGTCGCTGATTTATGTCGTTCAATCGAGAGAATAAACAACGCACCGAACTGTCTTTGTAACCAAGAGCTCCATGTAAAATTTATTGTGTGCATTTAAATTTCTAGAAGGTTTAAATTATGTGAAGTCTTTCTTTTTTGTATATGTATTCTACACACTATTTATTTGATTATATTTGATAGTTTTGTTTACGTTTGAATATTTATAACAGTAAACTCACAACCTTCTAACCCAACAAACTAATCTCCTTTCCTATTGAAACATAATATTAACACATACAACATACAATATTATACAACGTGACATCAAATGTCCAATACACTGATAATGATTAGGAGTCCTTCAGGTCGATGTTGACCACGGCGATATCCTTTGGTTAGTACCAGACGCTATTATCAGTGCAGGATATAATATCGTGTTGAAGGCATTTGCGCAATCACTCCCCCCTTACACACAAGTACACCAACCTCTACGTCGTGGCAATTATAGCAATAATAAAGCTTTAAATTCCATGGTTTATTTATTAAATTTGTTACATAACCTAATAATATTATATATTTTTTAAATAATATATATATATATATATATGTATATATATATTATTTGCTTTTCAATGCTGCTAATGTTAACAAAGGAATTACTAATAATTTTCTATAGTCTATCGACATTCAATATTCATTCCCTGACAATATTGACATCTTTTTTAATTAACATAACTAATATGTTATTAACGGACGTTTTAAAATGTGATGCTGGGTACTACCCACTTTATTTAATAAATTTATTTTCTGTCTACCTGTACAGAGTACAGATCCATCTATAGATGTCTCAGTTTATTTCGTAGTAAGTGATTCTTACGACTCATGGCACCCACATTAATTCTCGATAACGAATCAAAGAAAATGTGTTATGATTTGTCAATGGTGGTGGTAAAGTACTATATGGAATTAAATTTGATTCTATGATAAGCATCCAAAAAACATTGCGTTCACTTGGAATAACTGAGATCATATTTTGTATGCTATAATTTTTTGAATTTGTCTAATAATATGTCATTAAAACAAATAATAAAACTTCTCTTTGTTTTTTGCTATTTAAATAAAGTCAATGGTTTCGGCTGCTTATTCTTGTTTCTACAAGACTCTTTGTTATTGGTTCAAATTTCAAAATATCACAAAGACGATCGGAAGTTTTGCCAGCTAAAGTAATAAGTTTGACTAAAGAAACTCTACGAGACAAATACCGCATAGAGTTTCGGTATCCCAAACATACATCGTGACGACGTTGCAGAGGTGCCAGAGTAAGGGTAACTACTATGTGTTTTCTTAGTGCTGTTCAGAAGCGTTATATAAGATCGCTGACTGCCCATGATCCATCAGTCAACGCAACTTACACCAGATCGCAAGTACAACAACGCAGATTGGAATGGGCAAGACCATGTCAATGTGAAGAAGATGAGGACGGAAAAAATCCGTCTTGGAATGAACTTATACTGTAACCGTAGCAAGCCGGCAAATCAGTGTTATTTTGGAGTGGAATAATGAGTGGAGTTGGCCTTTGATTCCATACTAAGGCTTCATGATTTTTAAATTTCTAAAATCGCCAGAATAGTCAGACGTTTAGAACAAAGTATGGACACCAATTCATGTTTGTCGATGATAATGTGACTGCACATCGAGCTGAACGAGTGAACACTGCTCTCGGAGAGTACAACATCTCACGATTAGATCGGCCGACCGGCTGGCCTCAATTCAACGCGATCGAGCACGCATGCTCTCAAGCGAGCTGTTTGGAATCGCCAGCCAACCTCACAGACTCTGTCAGAGATCAGAAAAACCGCCATGGGATAGGCAAGAGTTACTGGATAATTTCATCTTCTCTATTCCCAGAATGATTTATTTTTGTATTCATTTGTAAAAAAAATAACTTTTAGAAATGAATAAATTGATTTATTTTAGTTAAATCATCCATTTTTATTTTTATCATTGTGTCATAGGATTGTATATATCATTTTATTTAAAAATTCAAAAAAATATAAGTGTGTATAAGAAATAAAATGCCTAGGTGAATAACTTTTATTGAATTGCAAAATTGCTTACGTAATACTTTGTTTCAGCAGAACAGCGATTTTATATTTGAAGATTTAAGCTCTCCGAAGTTATTGTATAAAATTGAAACAACTTCCGAACAAATGTATATTATTGAAAGATAAATTCATACCTATGACTTGATTTGCCCTTAGACGGATACTCAAATATTAAAATACCTATAATAATAAATTCTTATACATATAATATTTACATTCCATAAAATGTGTTTATAACATAAGTATTAACAGGAAGGTAGGTATTTAGTTTGAAAGTTACATTAGTTAGTATATGATACAAATATATAAATTGAAAACCAATCAGCCTTGAACAGCAGAACATCGACGACAAAATCCAGCGAATTTTACACTTACCCGAAGATTCTGTGAAGATCCGTATGTGGGTTACTATTTGACGCTGGTATTATGTGAGAGCATGGACCTTTACCAGCCGAGACGACCCATTAATGTATCAATCGGTAGCGGGATACAGGGTCTTTTACACTATATACACTTCTACCACGGTTATCGCTTAATTCAATAACTCAAATTTTCATCCTCATCATCCTTTTTTGCTCCTAATTTTACGGTTGCCAATCCACTACTGTGCGCTTTACGCGAATGTTCCTGTCATGCACAGCGCCAGCGTTGTTTCCGAACCGATACGACTTTGGGATCTTCAAGAAAAGAGTAATCACTTACCATCAGGTGAACTGCTTGCTTAATAAAAAAATATCTATATAAATCTATATAAAGAAAAACAGAATTACGTCGTTAGTTACTACAATTGAAATTATTACATTTCCAACCTCAATATTCTGAATAAATAAGAAGCTTCAAAAAAAGAAATATTTTTACGATCGTAGTAAATATCAGACCAATGAATATTGTAAGCTAAGTTAATGTTAGACTACTTATTTAACATCTCCAACTTGTTTTTACGACCACAAATCGCTTTATTCGCATGGTTAACTAGAAATCTATTATTATCGAACTAACAGTGACGCAAGATACCAAAGGTCATGTAAACAATCTGAAATAACAATAGTTTCGCAATGCAGCTAGCAATTATTATATAGAGTTATAATACCTACTGAGAAACGTTTGCAAAAATTTAAGAAAATATTATAAACACTTATTTTACGCACTCCATCATACTCGATATTTTGGTTTTTTTATTCAATAAAATACGAAGTTGTAAATTAAGATTTCCGATAATAATTATTACATCATTTGATAGCAATGATATCCTCTTGGTCAACAAATATATCTTATGTTTATTACCGGAAGACTTCATCGACGGAGAATGCATGCTGCCGTAAGCATGTTCAGCAGAGGACTTCTACAATCGTAGAGATTGTCACTCGTCGTCTACGTCTAGTCCGATTTATTACATGTGCAATAAGGTGCGAAGAAGGTTCAGATGTAGGATCAAAGACACGGGATATGCATACAACACACCCAGAGCCTAACAGAGCATATTGTTCCACAGCGGGTAATTGTACCCAAGACCCACGATCCAACAGCCGGGTACTCTAATGACTTCACGTGCCCGTCCACTAAGCGCATCAATACACATATGTCTTCCAAATACAACGCCATGAAGCAGGATCCTAAATCAATTGCATTCACTACTTGCAATCGTGTACAGGTCGTCTCTCCATTTAAGGAGGACTTCCTACACTGGCAGTTAATTTTTGTTACATTAGAAACATTGGCAAAATTCGGTTAATGGTAATTGGTAAATATTATACCAGCTATCTACTTATCCTTCTAACTATTAAAACAGTAACTTAAGGTATTACTTTGCTTGAATTTAGTGGGAAACAGAACTGTTGTTTCTATTTTTGTTTCCCTTTGGTGAAACAATGCTTACCTAAATTGAATAGAATGGTAATTAATTAAATTTTAGTACTTAATAATAATTACAAGACATTAATGCAGTTAAATTGAATTATAATTATGTGATAACTGAGCTGAATTAATTAATAAATTACCATTGGTGGACATAAATAGATCATGGAATCAGTACTATTATAGATAAATTCGAATGTTACGAACAACAATTAATAATTGATTAACATATATTTAGACAAATAATGGAAATTATAGTTTCAGAAACTGTTACATTCAGTTTTTATTTATTTCACATATAGCAGGCATGCAGATAATATTGCGATGTTTTTCTTCAAATATACTACATGATAATTCAGCGATAAAAATTGAAAAATTGATTGATGGCAGCGCCAAGCATTGAACTCTCTTTACTCGCGTATCCGGAATTAAAAACAAGTGCCCAGTTACCGAGCCACCATTTCACTCTTATAAAACGGTATCATAAAATTTTAAATGATTTTCTTATAAACTTGCTAATTTATAGTACCGATAACTTAGAATTACATTGTAACAATTTAACTAATTAAAAATTAATCGTATCTTAACTAGTATTTCGTAAAGCTACGTAAATGATGATGATACCGACAAAAAAGCCTGAAATAATCCAAATAACATATTATTAAACAAACAAAAATTTTTTCTATATCAAATTTTCATTGTGATAGCAAATATGGGCAATATCGACGATTTCTATAAGCGAGAACAATGCGAACAAGCGGACTGTGTGTGTATTGGCTGTTTTCGTTTAAAAATTTTGGAACTAAATTTCGAGAGTGGTAACATTTTGTTTACATGATACATCAATATGTCATTCATTTTAATTATATGAATCATCATAACGGTGGTAGAGTTAATTTCCAACTGCCGGATGAATAGGTCGGTTTGACCGGTATATTAAGGACTTGCTATGTATGAATGCTTCTGCTTCATGACAATATATAATCCAGTTATCGAATCTAGACTGTTGGACTAGGATTTTTTCTCCATGACGAAATACGTCGATTTGTGCGAAGTTATTTTTAGTTTATGAAGTTATTGTTAGCAATGCAATAATTTTCTAAAATATTTACAATCGATACTGACATAACCTCATAATATGGAAGTGATTTAAAAAAAACATTAAAATTTAAACATTGATTTGGTTCGGCTTAACCTGGATTGACTTACGCCCTCTAAATAATATTATAATACTAGGGTGCATATTACCACAGCACAGTAGCATATAGAATAATTCTTCTGTTTCGTATAGTGAGCGTAGAGAATCTGATATAGGGAAAAAAACATCTCCTTACTGATAACGAGACATTCCATCTCACTCCTCAGATATGACAACGCAAGGAGATCTTGATTATTTGTTGCGAATCTAGTAAGGTATTTATGGGCAACAGACATAACTTACCATGTGATGAACTATCTGCTTGCGTCACCCGTGATTACATAAAAAAGTCTTTTGGGCAAAATGGACAGTCTTAAAGACATGAAAGACTGGAAAGCTTGCGGTAAATTATTACTGGGAGAATAAATCGTTATTAAGTGAAAAATAATAAATTTGATACTTTAAACTTTATTAAGGTGAATAATTAATCCGTATTTAACGCAAAATTCACCAGTCTGAGGTTTGTGTTGAAATTATATTAAAGTTTAAATCTTGCTAACACAAACGTAATCTCGTTCGATAATTCGCGGCTCCATTAGTGAGAAACGTGTACATTATTCCCTTTGGTCTCTTTGAATTAGAACCGCGTTTCACGTCCACCTAGGACGTGAAATTTGATTAACGTTGTGTTATTTAAAAACGGTTTTCCTTTACATATTATATGAATCTGTCTTTAATATATAAATATTCTGAAAATTAGTTTAGGGATAATCTCACTTTGTATTTCGTCTGACGAGTGCAGGGATCTGGAGATCTTTATTACTGGTGACGAGGTATTCCATCTCAATCTTCAAGGGTAACAACGCATCTGCATTATGATTCCTTGTCCAGGATGAATGACGATGTCTTGGGCCGCAGTAATCACTTGCCCTCAGCTGAATTGTGTGCTCGTTTGCTACTCTAAAAGTAATAAAAAAAAATCAGAACCCTGTAGATTTTAAATAATTCTCAAAATTAAAAAAAAACGGTTATAATCTTCTTACTACATTATACTTACGATCTCACGGTAGTGGGCTCGGATTATAGGTGCTTTGGTATAACAATGAGTTTTCGTTAAAACAAATCCGTCGATAGAACTCAATTGTTGATGTTCGACGATAGGCTCACTCCCTGACACGTTTTGAACACAATAGGCTCAAGGTGACACGTGGATAACATGCTATCTCTTTCGGCTCTAATTGGAACAAAAACGTGACATGCTTATGGCTTATGATTGTTTTTTAATAAAACAATTAATTCTACCATTCACTATCCAATTGTCGTATTTTATCAGAGCTTAAATTACTAATTTAACTGGGTAATTATATTATATATACTTGAAATTATATACCGCTTTAGATTTTTCGAGAAATCCAAGGTATCCTTGGATACGTTAAAATATGGGATATTAATTTCGATATCTTATATTATTTAGAAACTATCACATATCTAAGTTAATTATTTTGAAACTTACAATTAACGTAATACCCAAGATTACATATTATTTATCATTATATGATAAATATTATTTACTTCATACCATTCTTCATGATTTTTGGTTTACGGGTTTTGTTCAAAACAATAGCTTTTAGCTTATTACCAAGCTCAATAATTATCTTTTGAGATCTCTGACGTAACGCGTCGGGTAATGAATGTGACATGAGTGGGTAGACTCAGAGACTCTCTCATAGAATCGCCATTATCATTATCATTTTAGCCACTAGGCTAGTGTACTACCACTGATGAAAATGACCCTCGCACATAGCGAGCTACCACTGAGCGTAATGCTGTTGTGTCAAGGTGAGTTAAGGAATACCGAGACCCTTATTATAGGTGACTACTTATTCTATCTTAACTCTCAACGGTGACAATGAATCTGCATTATGATTTCTCGTCGAGAATGAATATGGGTGTTTTAGGCCGCACTAATCACTAACCATCAGGTGAACTGGACTAAGAAGGTGTCACCATCACATAATGTCTTCCTCCTTATTAAATATCTTTGAAGAGAATGAATTTAATTATAGAAATAATGCTTCGTAGGCGTAGACTTATATTCTTATCATTTTATCCTTAAATGAGTTTGGATTAAATTAAAATAAAATAAACACAACTTTTCACACTACTTTTGACAGTTATATAATGATAAATTGACAACCTTAATTACGTTTTTAACAGAGACAAAATATGAAATATTTATCGGTAGTTATTTATCGTGTTTGATAAGCGTAAACATTATGATAATTAATTAATGTACATTGCAATAAAAGCACAGTGTATTTCTCTTTATTACAGCCGATTTAAAAGCAGAGCATATGTTTTATTCAGGTGTCCGTTAACGTATATAAATGTTCCGCTGTTAGTGCGTTTTGTAAAGTTTAAATAAAAGCTGCGCCATTTGATTTATATTTTATTTCCAATTTTCGGAAGTAATCACTTAATTTATTTGGATTAGATCTATTTAAATAATTTAAAAATCTAATGGTTATCTTTTCTTCTTATTTTGAATTTTATCATTTAGCAAATATTTTCATTTCGCACGTTATATGGGTGCCATTTTGAATGTGATAAGATTTAAAATCCGACAGAATTTACTATTGCGGCCTACTGTACCAAACACATTAATTCTTGCCGAATCGGAAATGAGTTTTGGTTTAAATGGTTATGATAGTCAAGAATTGGTTTCGGGGATCACAAATATAATGACTTTAATTTGGACCTAGGACGAGAACAAGATTGTCACTTCTGTTTGTTACAACTACAAGTTTTAGTCGACCACTAAAGTCAAAGACAATAAAAATATTTAAAAAAATATTCCCATTTTTAAACTGTCTTGGACAGAAGTTAAGCATTTCTATGCAAGAGAAATAACTGCTATTTCATAGAAAAGTTGCTCATGTTAACCTTGCTGGACACGTGTGTTGGTTAACGGAGTCCCGGTATTTTACCTTGTTAGTGATGTTCCCTGATAGTCAATGATATTACCAAAAAGGTAGACAAATGAAAACTTGCAAACAGTTCACTTGATGTCGAACTGCCCCATTCTTTCTGCAGCTAGAAACAAACTGCACTATAGCTCTACCATTGTTAATATAACATATAAAATGTCATGCATCGTTAACCGTGGAGATCAAAATGGTGGACTCAGTAACAGTAGCGCAATACTGCGATGTCAGTAACTGCCTTCGAATGCCTACTCACCGAATGATAAAAAACAGCATTATCATGCTATTTCATTCTGTTATTGTGCATGGAAGTAGTGCCTCGTGCTGAAACTTTTTTTGTTCTAAAAACAAGCTGCAGCTTAAAGTTCCAGTAGTACCACTGTACCACTAAGCATAATTTAATTTACTTTATTTGAGTATACTCCTTCAAAATATAAGTAATACCTGGTACATCAACTAAGACGAGAAATAGTTTAAGCAAATAAAAAAGGCTATCCTCCAAGCTATATACAAATTGCCTCGACAATAATGAAACCACTATTACATGGTATGATACAAAGTGTGTAATAGGTAAATAATGAATAAACGACCGGGTAGAATGAGTGGATAAAAATGATAAATGTTTTCCGGCATGGATACCGCACTGCAACAATTTTATCATGGTTTTACATTTTCTAACAGGTAATTTGATAATGGGGTTTTTAATTCCTATACTCGTATACGACTACCGAGTGGATTATCATTATTATTTACTTGTTTTATAAAAATCACAATACACTATTACAATTATTATATTATTATTACAAGGTGAAAACATTTGTTGCAAAATCTGGCTTTGCGGTATTTGTATGTTCCTAACATATTTCATATCTTCTTGACTTATTTTAAACGTTTCTCCAAGTAGGTGATTGAGTCTTCTGAGGAACCTAATATTATTGTAATAAGCACTTCTTATAGGCAATTTTGACTAGTATGTTATAATACATAATCAATTTTAAAATAAGATTCTATTTTTTAAAATTACCTTTATTCACTAACTTACTTTATTCAGTAACAGTGTAAAAACCAATATGCGTTTTATTGAATTTTGTTAACGGTCGTATTAGATCACAGCCTTATTATTATGTAAACTATACTTCATTTAAAAATTTCTACAGAACTACCCACAATAAAATATAAAATTGTAAAACTATTCAATGAATACAAAATTTATCTTAGTGTAAGTGTATCCGCGTGAAAGTCAATTTGAGGATATATTCTATAATATATGGAACGCTAATTGCGCAAGTACGACTTGCACTTGGTTGGTTTTTATGATTTCCAAGCCACGGGAATCAGAAAGGCAGAAATTAAGTTGCAACTTACGATACGACCAGCATAATAGTACCATATGCATCGGAAATACCACAATTATACTCTCGTATAAGCCCGCGGGGCTGCATAAATGTGTTTAAACCGTATAATAGACACAATAAAATAAGGTTATATTCCAAATGGGTTATATCCCGTGAAATCTTACAGCGAGAGCGTTGGAATCAATTGTTCGGTTGAGGGTAACGGAGCAAGAACGACGATAAGCAAAACTTACGACTTCTTTTGTACTGGAAATATCTTACTATATCTATGGATTTGATTCTTTTTGTAAAACAGTATATTTGTTGCTAACACCTAACCTATTGCTGTTACATAAGAAAATGATAAAGTAGGGAATATTTAACAGGATTTTTAGGACTATTAAGCAAACAATATATCTATAAATTTCAAGTTTTCACACAATGTTAAAACCAGGCACAAGTTGAAACACTCGTATTAAAGGAGGCTTAAAAAATACATTTGTATATAACAGATTACAAATCCATTTACTTCAATTAAAGGATCATGGAGATTACCTGAAAGCTCGCGTCGTTCACACATTGCATATTCAAATAAAGTCTATATTATAATATTTCTGTGAAATATCTTATTGTTA
The DNA here is from genome assembly GCA_029286865.1 of Teinopalpus imperialis. Classification (NCBI taxonomy): domain Eukaryota; kingdom Metazoa; phylum Arthropoda; class Insecta; order Lepidoptera; family Papilionidae; genus Teinopalpus; species Teinopalpus imperialis. The sequence goes on from JAGSMU010000016.1 coordinate 11,465,606, forward strand.
CTATGCTGTAATCAATAGTAGAGTTTAAGGTAATGGTCGAAGGATACAATAAACTAAACTAACGACTTCTTTTGTACTTAGAGCACTTTAACGTGATGTATGTATGTGATCCTTTTTGTAAATCTGTATATTTATTGCCTCTTCAAACTAAAAACTAAGTTAACATTCTCGAAAGTTGGGGTCCTACGTGCACATTAAGTTATATAGCATATATACTTTCTAGCAAAGTAAAGTAAAAAGTCTTTATATAACGACGGTCTATGCAGCTGGTGCATTTAAATTCTTAGGACTTTTTTTTTTATTTTGATTGAGTTAATGTAATTTTAACATTAGAATATCTATTTTGTAAAAAGTGTTTTAAAATGTGTGTGTAAAAATTTCACAGATAGGCAGTTTTTTAATTGTTATCTCCTTTATTATTATCTCTTACACAAACAGGGTTCCTCATAATCTTTTCTTTCACCGCCGAGTACGTGGCAAATCAGCAATTAAAATTGCAATTAACAATTTCATCGTTGCTGGCACCGATGGGGATGGGGATAGAACTCGGCTTGCTCGCGTAACGTGAATTAAAAGCGAGCACTGAGACCTGAGCGAGACTGACCTACGACGGCTCCATTTTTAAGTGTAATTTCATTTTTCATTCCCATGCGTCACAATCTATTATTACTAAGATAAAGTTATAAATTAGTATTAATATATATAGCAATTTCTATATGCTAAAATATGACTACATATACATTATACTTAAACAATTTATGCGGAACTACTTTACTCAAGTTTAATATTTGTCGAAATTCTAACTTAAATTTCCCAAAACGACCGGTAGATGTAACATGCTCACAGAATGCACTGTATTAGTTAGTATTCATAAGACAGAACTAAGTTTCCTGGGAAGTTTTTGGCTTAGAATTCTAAGTTTACAACGGTTCCCAAAGCAGAATCAGAGTGAAGTCCGTTGACAGCAATTAATTGTTCGAATGTCTTCATCGCAAATGTTGCACATAGTTCAGGAATAGGAATTTGAACAAAGATATTTGAATTCATTTTAATGGCTCTCTCAACCATTCCAATCATATCTCCAAGCATTCAACACACTCTATGGAGTTGCTCTTGTAATTTTACATAAAATAAGAACCGATAAATACATAAACGTAAAACATAAACGTCTCCTTATTCTATTAAACGCATTGAAGACGACAGCTAGACACAAGGTTTCTCCGTTTAAATATGGATTCCATCGAGATTGAACTTCGTTTGCTAGTGTACCATGATATTAAACGCGAAAGCCAGTACACTGAGCTACCATGACTCTTGTTTCTGTTCTCAGAATACGACTATACAATACAATTATTATGCTCAAAACAATTTCAGGGCCCAATTAGATCTTCCAATGAGCCAATGCATCTATTTGTCTTGGCATAATTACATATCTGGACTAAACTCTGTAGTAATATGTGGATATATTCTTAGGCAATGATAATTTTAAATCATATTTTATATACATAAAAGTTAGTTTGCTAGTTATTTACCACTCATATGTTATGTAAATATAGTTATAAAATTTCAATGATTTAACGTTAAGTTATGTACTTTATTTTTATTGTATAGTAATATAAACCTTCAAGAATAATAAAACGTAAGATGCCACTGTGCTGTCTTATTTCATAAGAGCGTACGGATCGGGGAACCGAACTACAGGGCATTTTATCTGTACCCAGGGTTGTCAACGAATGTGCATCTTGGGGACGGATGGATGGATAGATTTCATTAACTGCAGTCATAAATCATGCATGCTCGTTTGTCATCCTTCCAAATTATAAAAAATACAGTGGTATAATTATCTTGTGAGTAAACTCTTATCTTTACGTGAGTTTACGTCTGACTATAGTTAAGAGAAAGATTAGACGGCTGATAAAAATGTAGTGAACCGACTGCTTATGCGCCGTACGCCTTTCTTTAAGAAGTAGCCTCCCGTTGTGCTGGTGAATTGCGTGTTATAAAACCTGCCAGTGCATTGTGCATTCGAGTCTTATGACGTGCCTTGCTCGATATACACCATATGGATCGGACACCAACCGCGAAAAACAGACTTCTGGTACTAAGTACTAAAGGGGAAGCCTACCACCTCAGTACAGGGGTCGTAAAATCCGTACCCTTGTACGGGGCGCCCATCTGGGTGAAGAACCTGGTCATCCGACGCTGTAGGGCTAAGATCTACAGCGTCTAGCGGGGGATGGCCATACTTTTCATACGAGGATACTGTACGGTAACGTTCGAGGTGGTGTGGACTAGCTCCGTTTCCACCTTTGCACATACTGGCGGACAAGGATGCGAGGGTGTATCACCAGATTTGAATGGCGCACAAGGCTCACTGAGGAGCGATATTAAACGCGTCTACAACATCCAGGTAACTAAAAATTCCTGCCTTTCTTTGAAGCCAGAATGCAGCGACGGGGAGAAAGACACCTACAGACTTAGAAAGGTCATCACCGGGCATGGGTATTTAGGTGATTACTGTTGTAAAATCGGTCACGAAGCTGCGACGAACTGCATCCACTGTGGCAACCGGACACAAATTCATCGAATAGCAGTCTTGAACAACGTCACTTCCTTACTGACCCAGCTTTTTAGGAACTCCAAATATCCGTTTCATTGCACCGGGCAATGCACCATACACCACATCCACATCACGCCGCCATCGTGACTAAAACCGCGATTACATCGCGTACACAAGATTCACCCACGTTCTACCCCTTCTGCAACTTCAACAGGTGAAAACCGTCCGCAGTTAGGTCCATAAATCTATCCTTGGAAGGCAAGTAGCAATCACTACTAATCATTTTCCAACCTGGAGACTATTGAGATAGCTCAAATTTTCGGTACCAAGAAAAGGCACAGACATTATATATTTTAGTACTTTCATGTTATTATAACGTTTTAATAGTACATTTTATAGTTTACCTTTTACAGTAATGTAAGAAATCCAATATAACAAGCTTGCGGTAATATCAACACGAATCAAGTGATAAACATAACATACTTTAAAAATATTCTTGATATAACAAGACAATAATACAATCTGGTACATGCATGGTACTCCGCAAAACATACAATATTGAATAGTAATGTTCTAAGTGTCAGTACAAACATACTATATCAACTCTATGTTCTCACCTATCCACCTCGTGGTAACGGTTCCATCCATATTACGATCTGCATTAATAGCATACGCATATTGACAATATAATAATATAGTCTATATTATTGGAATATGAATAATCGGTAATCGTTATCAGTAATTTTTGTTCTGTTATTTTACGAACTGTCTGCTTAATGTGTCACCGTTAATCACTAGTGGTTTTTATTTCTTGCGGTAACAGTCCGCAAATTATAAATATTTTTTTTCTACTTTCCATAAATAATATTTTACAATTTTAAAAAAGTTATAATATAAACAAATAATAATTACATTAAATAAGGCTCAAAATAATTTTTTACTAATTTCCTAAAATTAAATGAGTCGAATGAAATATTTTGAATCTTAAAAATTATATAACAGTTTATTATTCTTTTTTATGACACTTTGTTTGACGATTATTTGACACGTTGTGATAAATAATAGCTTCAACTCATAAACACCTACATAAACATCCTTAACATAGATTCAAGATGCATAGGCGTAGTCACCCCTGCGGACCGAGGTCCAATGTCTCATTTCCAATAACTCGGTCTCCGGATCCCTAAACTCGAACAAAGCGAAACACAGCAACGATATACTGTTATTACACGCTGGCATTCTGACATGATCATTCCTCGGTTGACTTGACCCATTCATGCCGCATCTAGTACCAAGTAGTAGGTTGACCCTGCCACTTTATGATGATTGTAATATCATTGTAATTTAATTACATATAAACAAAAATATGAAGTTGTATTAAACATTCAAATAATTGTTTTGATTCAATATCCAATGATTTAATGAAGCAGTATGCTAATTTACAACTTGATATAATACTTTACCTCGAGGATTTGAAATAATTGGCGTATGAATGGCGCCTGAAACCACTTAACAACCGTATTGCATACGCTAACTGCTACTGAGAATGGCAGACTGAGTCATGATATATTATTGTTATAATTTAGTTAATGTATTAATCTAGCGGTGTGTTGTGTGCTATTATTGTTGTGATCATCTTAGAATAATTTATTGTAGCAGACCAATCACACTTAAATTGCCTGGTTAGCACATAATGCCAACATTTAAAATTGCCACGATATATTTCGAACTCGTGATTTAATTTAGAAATTGACTACAATTACATAATTTTTAAAATTAGGCTTCGTAAATACGTACTCTGATTTCTAAATTTTTACAAAGTATACGAATCGTATTTCAAAAAGCTAATCTTGTATACTTCTCGTACTCTTTCTACAGCATTACTCTTACCCTGGGAGTGAATGTTATGAAAACCTACACATCAAAGACAAAAACAAAACAACTAGGTCTGACTAATAAATCAGATTTTCCTTTACAAAGAATCACAAAGTCTGCTCGCAGAGTTGAACAAAACGCTAGTTTGCTGCAACCCCTTTAAAGCTAATGAAATCATATTATTCAGACGATGTATACATTCATTTACATATATTTCATACGTATATAGTATAGAGATTTCATTGCGTTCTTGGTAGTAATGGAAGCCCAAATATACTCGACTATTTATATATACATCTGTACATACATATATTATATACAAAAATACAAATCTGTCTGAGTATTTGATAATCACTAGATCAAAGTGATATTCTGATAAAACACGATCTTGATCACATGATCAATCGAGTGATACAAACTTGCATATGTCATCGCTTCTTTTAATGGGAGGTCAAGTTCTCCATAACGAGTTTGCTTCATAAAGACCTTTGTAAAAGAAATTATGATTAAGTCAGAGTCACTTAGTGTTACCGAGTTACATTTAAATAAGAAAACTCATTATATTATTATGTGTCATTTAATGGGAGGTTAAGTTCTCCATAAAGAGTTTGCTCCATAAAGACCTTTGTAAAAGAAAATATTATTAGGTCAGAGTCACTTAGTGTTCACGACTAACATATAAATAAGAAAACTCAATATATTATTATGTGTCATTTAATGGGAGGTTAAGTTATCCATAACGAGTTTGCTCCATAAAGACCTTTGTAAAAGAAAATATTATTAGGTCAGAGTCACTTAGTGTTAACGAGTTACATTTAAATAAGAAAACTCATTATATTATTATGTGTCATTTAATCGCCGACTATATTAAAGTAATTAAGTAGCTCTATCTATGCACGTTGGTTGCATTATTTAATTAAAGTAAGTTTGAAACTTCTTGACTTAGAATATAAGTCCTACGTTTGTTCCCAAAGCTAAATTCAACCGCGATCCTTTGATGGCAATTAAATATTTCGATGTTGGAAGAAATTGAACAAGTTTTAAATACTTATTCTGTACAAATAGATATGTTTTAGCACATACTTTTAGAGCAATTAAATGGAAAATAATAATTAATATCACTAACAACACAGCATTAAAATAAGTATCCTACACTGTATGTTATATAAAGAGATCTTGTCCAGGATTACACCAATAGATTGCGTCTCAAGGAAAATCTTTTTGTATATTTGTAATATACGTATAGTTGATATGTCATAAAAAGTGGAAACTCCAAATGTTAAGGCGCGTGGGGTAAGGTAAGTCGACATGGGTAGGATGCAAAAAATTACCGCAACCTGTCCCAATCGTCTGACCAGTAGTGCATGGCGATAGCCTGCAAAACTGTTCACTGTTCTCAGGATCAAAAATACTCTGACAAGCAAAGACGGACAGTTAAAATTTTTCGTATGAGAGGTCAGCTCTTAAAATGGAATACGTTGGGTCCTCTGAAATTCCTTTGAGCATTCCTAACAAAAGACTAAAATGTACGGGTTCCTGAACTCTGGTGAAGTCATTTCTCACAGATTCTGCCAATATACTCTGACTTTACCATGACCATAACTCTTTTCCAGGACCTTAAGGGAATCGGTATTTCCGAATCGAAACGATTTAGGGGCGTTCAAGAAAAGAGTCTACACCTTTCTTAAAGGTCGGGATCGCATCTGCGACTACTCTGGTGTTGCGGATGTCCTTGGGCGGTGGTAATCACTTACCATCTGGTGAACTGCTTGCTCGTTCTCTTTCGCACCTATTCTTTAAATAAAAAACAGTTAACCTAAATGCTATTTAAATGTATATATCACTATTAGCATTATTTCGTACATAAAAACACATGAATAAAAAAATGTGTACACATCTCCCCATATTATTTGAAAGGTAATAGAATAACTGTAGATATTAGCCATATAAACCATTTAATAATGAGAATTATTTTAAAATTCACAAACGTACTTTCTTAAAACAAAACGTTGCGACATATAAAGCATTTTACAGTGGTAGTAATTACGTTATACGGATGACCGTGTGCTTATGGCGCGTAAAACTCGTCGACGAGGCAGCACGAAACGTGTGCTTTATTGTCGTTTGGCTCTACAGGTGACTCAAGTTAGTTGAGTTAATTTAAAGAACATCAATGATTCTTTCTAATTCTATTGGCATAACCGCACTATTAACTCTACTTATACTATTTTTATTGAAACTAATATCAGAATGGATTAGATTTACATTAACAGCTCTACCTATGTTCCAACTATCCTGGAACTGCTTTCTAACTGCAGCAGGAATGGGTTGACTCGGTAGGACTACTCCTTCACTGAATACAAATGTGGAATAGTATGATAACACTACTATTTCAAATTTCATTCAATTCACTCATAGTGAAGAAAAACGATAATAACTACGATGTACGGAAGAACGGTCGATGTATTATACTATAAGGTGGACTGTGTGTGCTCATGTATCATGCTGAGTTTCATATTTATTATTCTGCCATCTGATGGAAGCCATGGAATTATTCCATTAATTTCGTAAGCCCATCAAACTCGCCTCGTATGTTATTAACAGGTATATCACATACGAGACGAGTGTGTGGTAGAAATTACTTTAAAAAAAAATTCTGAATATCTATACATATTATTAGTAACATATCTGTTATTAAATAATGTTTTGTTTTTTATTTTATTAAGATATTTTCGTCGTATATTCGGGTAAACCAGTATACTCAATATTCTACAAGGCTTTCCTTTCATTCACTTCTTAAGGTTAAGGCCCGAGACAAGCCTTTATGTTAGCAAGGGATGAAGAAATAGTGAAAATCTTTGTGCTATGAAAATGCTGGGAAAATCCGTAAACAGTACGTCAACAAAGATCAAGAGGAACTCTGTATACTGATTATGCACATGAGTCAGACAAAAAAGAAATGATGGAATTGAATATACTGCTAACAATTCCATGCTTATTTAAGCACACATTTTTACTGAAAAGCTTTTAACAAAAACATTATCAAGTTTTAAGAGGACTTATTACATGCGGCCTTCGAGTAGCAAAGAAAAGGAAAATCATAACAAATATTTCTTTTTATTTATTATTCCATCATTTTTGTTCACATTTGAATTTTCAATTGATATACTAGAAATTTGTAATCCTAAATTATTCAATAATTTCATTTCATTCATAAAAAACCGTCCGTAAACTTAATCTGATTATATTATTATTTATAAACGTACTTTGTTTTTCATGGAAGGTTTTATTCGTAAGATGTTAAAATATTTTTGTGTAAGAAATGACCGTCTTCTACAATTCTACAACATGTCGCGAGGGAAATACACTTAGACCTGGACGATATACCAGAACATTTATCAAAACCACATATGTATATTATAAAATGCGCGAGATGTGAGAAGCATTATATAAATTGATTTCAAGTCTTTTAATGATAGTCAAAAACACCACTGACACTTACATTCCACATTTTGCGGATAATTGATTCTCAGTGTCAGCGACAGTTAAATTGTGTATTGCAATTTATGAGCCAATTTAGATTTCCTTCCGCGGTAAATTAAACAGAAGGATATCTACGCGTGTAAGAAACATTTTAAAAAAAATCGTTTATACAATTAGGAGCGGCAAACGGGCACAGTTCATCTGACGGTAAGTGACAGCAACGACCCATGAACGACCCCCGACTATGATGATTATTCACTGTCGCTATACTAACCATAACACTGGTATTCTTCTAGAGCGTGTTTCTTCCCAAGTCGAGCTGACCCATTCATATTGCAAATAGAAACTATATGCAGCTTATTTCTAAGACTGTAATCGAAGAGTCACTTTTAATTCTTTATCCAAAGCGTGTGAGCTTTGCCCGGCTCAGTTATATATTACTTCATTTAAAAGTTATATAAACATTCAAGTTTGGTGCTTTATAGATAACTTTGACAATGATTATTTTGACCTTAAATACTAAAAACTTAGTTCGGTATGGCAACTAAAAATAAGTACTGAAACGACGATACGAAAATTTATATCTTGTTACATTTGCAGTATTGTACAAAATACTACGAAACATAGCGATCATATGCAATATTTTACCCATAAACAGAAAACTATATACTAACATGAATATAATTTTATGATGATGTCCTCCTGGCAGTACATATATTGTTCTCCACTGAGAATCGAATCCAGGACCTGCGCGATTGCATCGAGTTAATCTATCACTACGCGGTCGTCATTGTATAGTGAATAAGCATCAGTGTAAAATTAGACTGCAGTACGATGACTATGAAGTAAGAAATTTTTTAAATATAAATATAAATTCATTTCTTTTGCTAATTAAAGCTAAGTTTTCTCCCCTTCCTCTTAGCTTTTTCTCATTAATAGCAACCATGCTCTTCATGAAAACGATGACTCTCTTGATCAACCCCTTGCTAGTTGTGCATACGTGTCGTTTTTGAGTACCCTTAATTTTTGCGACGTAACTTTCCCGACATCGTTTTTTCCTTTTTTTTTGTACATGCATATTAAAATGAAGGTTAGTTAAGTGTTAACAGATACTTTGCTTTAAGTTTAAAAAAAGTAATTTGTTTTACTTATAATGTGTTTTTATAACCGCAGTAAATCAAGGGAAATACAAAGTAAATTTTAATCGAGTATTGTAAGAATATCACTTCGAAGCAAATTTAGATCAAATTTAAATTCATAATATAATTTTATTCCATTAGGCCTTTGCAGACGCTTTCAATTAGTTATGATACCAGTTTCAAATATGTGGACTCTCTTGAGAAGAACCAGTCAAGACAAACAGAGGCACTTTATTAACTTAATTAATGATGTCACAAAAATTATTGGTTCCAGTTCCGGTGTAGTATAGGTCAAACATTCTGTGAAACTCACTTACAAATTAAACAAATTTAGAAGGAAATAAAAATTGCTCTATGCAAAATCTTCTGTGTGAGTGGGTATGGAAATTATGAAAAAATATAAATGGGCTGTACGCAAACAAAGTGTACGGAGAAAGAACAAAAATAACTAATAAAAAATTAATAACCTGGATTGAACATCTCAACCTCTAGCTTTGGAAATTAATTATCAAACAGTGTAGTTGGTATAAATCTTAGCAATCCTAACAATAAGAAGCCAATGGGAACGTTTGGAAACTTGAATAACCATGCATTCCGTTTTACGGTAACATAAACTGTGTCTAGAGATGTCGTAGCTTTTAAATACAGAGTAACTAAACATCGAAACAAATACAATCTTTATATAATACTAGAGCAGTATTACAAAAGATATACACTTTCTCTGTATCCTGAAGAAAAAAAAATCCAAATTCCTAAAAGCAAAAATTTCGTTACTCGTGGCCCATCTGCTCCTGAGTCTGTTTCGGTGAAACTGTAGAGGTCATTAGGGCCAAAATAAGATGCTCGTAGACACCTACATAGCTCATAATGACTTTGTCGACGGCGAACTTTTCGACGTTGGTAAAATTAAAATCTACTCCGGTTTCGTTGATCCAATCAATTTAATGAGACTTTAGTACTAGTGCTGTTTTAGTAAGGGGTTCTTGCTGAACATGTTGATTTGAAATAGAAAGGTCTATGGAACATAATAAAAATATTAGATAAAATATAGAGCACCTTGTTGAATAAGCAGGTTGCATAAAGAACTACAGCGCCATATGATTAGAAAATTAAACTAAATTCAGAGTCATCGAAATGTGAATCTTATTCTATTCTGCGTGGTTATGTGCACTGCGATAAAGTTGGATATTTTTTTTTATTTTAATAATTGTATTTAATATTTAATATTGAGATTAGAGTTTGCTACTTAAATATACTAACTACATACTTTAGTATGGTAAGGTCAAAGATGGTAATCGTCTAGACCACTGTTGGATACTTTTAATATTTTTTGTTGGTGTACTATATGATACATATTCATATAGCAGTACACCAACAAAAATTCAAACAGAAACTGCAATAAAACCTTCTTCAAAACTTATTGTAGATGCATTACATCAGAATAGAAAAATGAGCGAAACCTTCTGGGTAAGCGCGAATGCTAACAACGCTTCTAGTGATATAGAAAATAAAAGTTGCCGCCACGGTCAAAGTCGGCCAGGGGTCATAATCATAATTTTTGATAAACACAACTTCAATTATCTTTGAAGGCGTTTCATAATGTTATGATTTACGCAAAATTTCTTCAAATAATAGTCTAACTTCAAATTTCAATATCGTAAATTTAATTTTGAAAGCTATTAAGTACAGCAACCCGAAATATCGCCCCAATCGCAATCACCGTGAATAGATAGATACATACTCCCCCAAATATTTAAGCATCTTCCAATGAATAACACCCTTTAATTATTAATGTGAAAACTTTCACAAACCTGTACCAATTAGAATCGGTTTTATATATAGGACTCTCGGAGTAGTCCGTATTTACAATTATGGCACGTTGGTAATGAGCACGCAATATTCATATGGAATTTATATTAACCAAACCTGAACTTCGTCAGTTGTAGAAAATCTAAACACCGGGCCCACTTTATCATGAGCGAATAAAACAATTTTGTTTATATAAATGTAATAAAATTAATCACCGATATTTTCTGCCCGGAACTTAGTAAGCCAAAACAATGTTACAATAAAAAGCAAAAACTGTTACAATCCCCAAATAATAAGCGTATCCTCTCGCATTGATGTTGATAGTTTGAGCAATAGTTGGTACGTGGTAATCCGATTAGAGTAGTTGTTGGGCGCTACAAGGGTATTAGAGGCCAGCATCAACGAGTAGCAAATATTACGTGTTAATTTGCCGCTAATACCAGTTCCTTAATATCAGAATTATTAAAGTTTTTTGAAAATAAATACCTAAGTTGGCTAACTTAACATTTGGGGCCAGAAGTAGTATTTAAGTAAAAAAATAAAAACTAATCGGGTTGCACCAATTTATTTTCAAATTACATAAATCTTAACTTTATCAGTAAGAGTTAAATTAAATTTAAACAATTAAATGAATTATACAAAAAAGAAAAAATCTACTAAAATCAAAGTAAAAAAACGCATAGCTGATTGACCAACGAATGAAACTGCACGAGACTGGACAAATGGGACTGCCGTTACGAGAAGGCTACCCTTCAACGCTCAATTCTTTTACAGCAGACTAATGACGTCACAAACCACACAGAAATAATTCAACATCTCCATAATATATAAATAAGAACCCGATTTTATCGCTAATAATGTAAATGTTTTAAATAATTTTTAGCGATAATTCCAAATCCTTCATTTGTGTATATTGAAGACATCTTCAAATCCAATTTAAATATAAAGATTATGTACGTACAGTGAAGGTTACATTCCCTCATCAAATGAAACCAAAAACATAATCAATTTAGGAAACATTCAAAATATTTACAATCCTTCAAACCCTAAAACTAACAAATGATTACCTATGAAGCATGAAGATACTACGTACGTTTTGTACGTGTGTAATAATAATAGCTCAACATAAACTTTGTCTTAAGTACTACATGTATTTCATGAGACGGAGCACGACAATAAAACGGCTCAGGTACGCCCATAGGAGTAAACGTTAAGTCAAAACTGTGTACCACACGCACGATACTTTACTGGAATCGTAATTATAACAGATTACTCATTAATAAGTAGGTATTTCAAGTTAATGGGCACATAAACAGCAGCCTGCAGGGGAAGCATGAACATTTATCAACAAAAAGTGGTAATTTCGTTTAATGTATTTCTCGCTATGTCAGTTACGACGACCGTAATGCCTGAGTTGCTTAAAAACTTCCGTCGAAAATGGGAGCACTGTTTAGTGACTCTCTTCTTTGAGTATGGTAATTATGTTAATTGCATTCAATGCATATTTTGCAAATTAAATTTTTTTCATTACATTAGTATTATATAAATATATATAGTCTGAAAGATTACTCTCTTTTATTTTTATTATTGTGTTAGAATTTTATAGGATGTGTACATTATTGGGGCTTTATTACTAGGCAATGATTGGCGATCGCATTTCCATATTTCTCCTATATTGAAAGCTTACCCGTCACCGTGTAAAGTGTATATACTCATAAAGGACGACTTGAGCCCAATCTATCCAAGTTGTCGAGATTTTTTTAACAGTTTCCTTAATAGGCAACCCTTAAATATCTTTATTCCGCCAATCTACCACAAATCTTAGATATACGTTTAATATTGTACTGTAATATTTATTTTATAAATTACTAAACACTTATGTTACTTACACTCCATTCCCTCTAGAAAAAGGTACTAATATAAATAATTTAACAATTTAAATTGATTTAAAAATATACTAAAAGCTTACGAAAATGGTACGGATAAAAATAAATAAGCATATATGTAATACTCCATATGAATATAACAAAAAAATATAATCTCTCTTTCCTGCTTCTAAAATTAACTACACAACTACAAATGAATTTTCGTCAAAACACGAATTGTTGAATCTGAATATTCCCTCATACCATTTCAAATGTTGATGCAATTCAATATATCACCTCCCACACAAATATGACAAAAAATCAATAACTAGTCAGCAATACAAGTTCAGCGGGAGACGATGAGAGACAATGCACATATTAATCAGACAATCTCAATGGCTGTGCTAATTACGTCTGACAGTGACAGAGCTGAGCGAACCGTGTTTGCATCGTGACGCAAACCGCGCTCATTGTCTCCTCTTATTGTGTCGCCCGCTTTGTCATCATACGACGCCCTGTTTGTTACTATTGAATGTTCAGCGACTGTTTTAAATGTAATTGTAATGTTAGGGAACATTTTTTGCGTCGCGCATAAAAAGGTTTTGAAAAAGACGCTGAAAATCTTTGTACATTTCCGTAGGCTGGGAATGAATGGAACGAGACATGGGAATTATGTAGTCTCTTTGAGTGTATTCTCATTATAAAAATCGCGTTTAACAAAACAAATAATTAAATTGATCACAATCACGTATTTAGGTAAAATTAATATATGTTTACGGGATTTGGTATATTCCATGATAATAATTTTAAACGATATAACAAACTGAAGTGCTATTTTAAATACTTTCAAAATCAATTTCATTTCAATCAATGTATTTCCAGTACGACTAGTACAGAGTAAAGCGCTAAAATGTTTTGTCCCTTCCAACATTGAGCAGTCGTATCTAGGCTATAACGTTCGCCGCTTACTGCAACTCTGTACTTGTCAGGCCTAATTAGATTTAGCCATTGAAATAGCTGATTAATATGCGTAGTCTATGTGCCGATGTTCCATTGTGGAAACGGCGTGTAAATTATGCATATCAAGTGGAATTATGTGATTATGTACAATATTGTCATAAAAGATGATAATTGATACTGATGTGAAAAAAATTCACGGATCTTAGTAGTGTGTCTTGTTTTGTTTGTAACTTATTAATTTGACTTTTCCACATAATTCTGGCCAAAAGAATTTTTCCCATTTCCTTAATGTTTAGTACGCATACTAGTAAGTACCGTCTTGAAAAAAATTATTATTAAGAACTAAAGTTATCTTAATATATGTACATTCTTATGACAATTAACTTATACATAGGTTATAACAAAATTACATTTACAACAGTTGTATATAATAACCCCAAAATAGATAACGAATAGCAGCGAAACGCATTTAATCGTGCAAATTCCATTACCTTATCCCATAACATGAACAATGGGATTTCCATCCAGGGATCCATCTGTCATCCGAACGTATAAACACAGAGTGCGGGACAATGGTTGTATAACACAAACATGCCACTGTCTATTACACCGGCTCAGTAGTAAGCATTCAGATTGGTTTTAGTAATGCTTTGTTTCAATGGAATAAACGTTAGATAAAATTAAAATTTTATAAGTGATACAGCCACGCTTTAGCTGAAAACTAGTTATAAAATGGATAGGTTGACTAACGTGAAGCAAAATATTATGTAAAATAAATAAATAAAGTAAATTACTTTTGTAAAAAAGTTTAAAACTTTTTTTACTTTTTAAGTTACTTAATTTGGATTATCTACAGTGCAGTTCATACATGAAAACAATCTTAATCCATAAATACATGAAGTCAAATCTGATGCATGCACCAATTAAAGATGAACACTTCATTTGTTATAATTAACGGTTATATTTTAAAATTAAATTAAATTAAGTCACAATCAAATTCATATTAAGTGGGAATTAAATTAAATGTCAACAACAACCTTATATAATATAGGTATTAAATATGAGATAGATAGATTAAACAATTGAATAGAGATTAAAATCTAAAGGAAAGACAACCACACGATATAATAAAATTAAAATTTTAAAATTGAGACTTTAATTAAATGAAATGCTCAATACTTTATTTATGAATTTCGATAGTTTTGAAACAGTATGGTACATTTATAGTTAGATCCTAAAGTTATTCCGTCGTCACAAAGTCAACGTATTCATGCAATCTGCGATTCAAATCAAGTTTATCATTTGAGAAGGCAACAAAGCGAGTGTAGTAGTAGTCTTGCAAGTTTTCCAGACCCGTGCCACACCTGCCGCTTTCCCACAAATTGTAACCGGTCTCAACTCGCAAGTTACCCTTTCCTGACGCGAACTTAGCCCACTCTCTTCATAATTAATTCTTTATTCGAAACAATTCAGACTTGGAATGAGACGGGAAGCGATAGCTTAAATGGTCCCAACCGTGTCGGAAATTCGCCCATTTTTAATAACTACAAAGAGGACTCTTTAATATTTGATAGGTCTATTTGAGA
The DNA here is from genome assembly GCA_029286865.1 of Teinopalpus imperialis. Classification (NCBI taxonomy): domain Eukaryota; kingdom Metazoa; phylum Arthropoda; class Insecta; order Lepidoptera; family Papilionidae; genus Teinopalpus; species Teinopalpus imperialis. The sequence continues at coordinate 11,480,883 of JAGSMU010000016.1, forward strand.
CTTTGCGAATTTAAATAAGATTTTAAATACTGTATTAAACAGTACTTCAGGAAAATTCTTATCGTAATAAATTAAATTCGCATTTTATTTGGAGTATTTACAGAATTAGTGAAAAATTAAAAAAACGTACGAATAAGTCTATGTTCCGATGTTGGTGATACCACCAACTGAAGGTAAAATAATATCGGCCTTGTCATTTCTATATGAAGAACAGTGCTAACAGGGTTAAACTTCAGTCAAAACAACATGAAAGTCGTAGACCACGCTGGGTTCTTTTTTTTTCAAATCTTTTATGTATTTGTTGTGTGACGTCTTCATTTTGTAATTTTAGAGCCAACAAAAATGTTCACAGGTCACCTGATGGTAAGTGATAATTATAGCTCTTGACATCATTCCTATCCTCAATAACGAATTTATATGCATATGCATTCTCTCACCTGAGAATTGAAATGGAATTCCTCATCACATGTGGTTGGGTCCCCGGAACTCTACACTCACGTCACATGAAACACAGCAGCATTATGCTGCTATTCCACGCTGATATTCTGTTAGAGCGTGATTTTTTCCCTGTTGATCAGACCTATTCAAGTGACATCTAGAAATTAGCTGCTGCGTGGCTGTTCCACTATTATATCAATGGCTTTAAAAACAAAATAAGCTACCTCAGAAGTGCTCTACCGAATCAAATTACTTATTGGCCAATGTGAAATAAGTCTGTTTCACTTTAATTGTGTAAAATACCTTTATTTTCCAAATAATAAACCGAAGTGTGAATTATTAACTTGATATATTTTATTATTTAAAAACTTTCCCTATTAAAGAGGCAAGTTCAACCGCCTGATCCTTGTTGTATTGTTTTATAATTAAATGAGCGCGTACAACCAAGTTTTCCAACGGCAAGTTCTACAACTTATTATTATTTCAATGCGTAAGTTAAATTAGAAATTTAAGCTTAACTTGGGCATCCCAGCAATAGAATCGAATAGAGGGAATTGCATTTAAATCGTTTATTACTTTTGAATTAGCCGAAACTCCACCCGTAATAGAAAAAATAACAAGTAAATACATACTAATATATCTATATACAAATATAGCTGTAGCATGAGTAAATTGGTACGACCGAATCGGAGAGACCGAAAACAAAAATAAAATAAAAGACTGAAATAGCTAAATGTCAGTGAATCGGTTCCTAAAGAGTTAATAGAACCCAATCATTATTACTAATACTGAAACATTTTATCTTGGATTCAAAAGAAACAACGCATTAGATTAAAACTAATCACAATGATTACTTTTAAGGTTTGGTGTAAATCTTTGGTCTGCAGGTTTAAATGATGAAGTATCCCTGTGGCCCGTAGACGATAGATGACCAGAATAACTACCAACAGGTATACCAAATAAAACCGGTAAACAAATATGAGTAATACTTAATAAACTTTTAATGATGTATCCATATTTGCTTGATCTTGATCCTTTTTCGGCAACGATGATGGTGTCTTATGCCCCGCAGAATCACTAACCATCAGGAACTGTATTTTACGGAAGGCTGCGAAACACCCTAATCCAGTAAAAATAAATATACTACTTTTTGCTATAAAATATAGAATTGATAACAAATATAAAAAAAAATAATGCACGTTTTTCTACAATTGTAAACAGATTGAACAAAAATAACGTTATCGCTTGCGAGTGGACCTCCTGTGGTATAATCATAGTTGTTTATAAGTTGTTACGCTAATGGTAATTGAAGCCGACAACTGCTATTACTCAAGCTGGTTAGGAATGGTTCTATACAGAAGCTTTTTTATTAATTGTGTATTGAATGCCCGTATATTTTTTGATTTTGACTTAACTGAAATATTTTTTGGTAACCCATCCTAGCCTCAAGTCATATCATCATTATCAGTTTTACATTTTTACGCACGTTTGTTTCCACTCTATTTCTTGTTTTGTTGTTTGATGTATTTTTCGATACCGACTGAATATAGTTAGATACTCATGAACACTTTCCCTGTGGTATACTGGAGTTAGTTCAAAGAAACACTATTGCTCATCATCTTGTTGTCAATTATATAAACATTTTTCAATCATCACACTTTCCGTCATCTTAATAAAGATCTAGATAAATAAGATCTGACGTCCTCACACCCTCCAAATCAAGTGTATATATGAGCATTCATTAAAATCGTTTTAAATCATAACGTATCACATCTTTAACAATTTCTATCGTCTACGTTAAAAGAAAATTACAATACAACAGCAGTTGCCGTCCTCAAAGCTGCGCTGACATGCTGAGGATTTCCTTCCAATATCAACGCCGCTGCATCTTTTCCTGATGCAGACGCAGATGGGATGTTAGTTAACAGCGACGTCCTTACCCTACTCTGGGTACTCTAGTAGAGAACCATTTTCATCTCCCTCACTTTGGAAACCGAACTTTTCTACAATTTGGGTGTTTTTATGGATTAAAGTTTGGGGGTGTTTTTCCGGATGTGGAGTTGGACCCGTACGGAAGATTGAAGGTACAATGGATCAATGGTAATACAAAAATATCTTAGAGCACACAATGATTCCCTACTCGGACGATCATTTGCCTATAACCTGGATCTTTCAGCATGACAATGTCCCTAAACACACGGCCAATAGCGTCAAATGATTCCTTACCGAAGAGCGTATATCCGTTTTAGACTGGCCGGCAAATATTTCTAAATTAAACCCGATAGAAAATCTCTGGTATATTATTTAAAAAGAAAGTCTCAAACAAATGTAACACCAGTCAAACGAACTATATAAAGCATTTGTTGAAGCATGGAATTCAATCCCCCTAGAAAAATATATGAAATTGATTGAATCAATGCTTCTTCGTTGCAGTGCTGTTATTGAAAATAAGAGATACGCCACTAAATATTAATTATAATTATTGGTAGGCTGTGGATAGTAGCTATTTCGTTAATAACAATACTTAAAAAAAATGGTTTTTATACTTTTTCATTGTTGTTTCTAATTAGTTGACCATTATTGTTCATACCTTAAAACTGATTTAAATGTTTGTCCGTTATGTAATATTGAAACTGCACTTGTGTAATGGGATTTATATTGTTGTTCCTTTAAATGATAAATAGTTGAACATATTGTTGTCCTATTTATTGCTTTATTTCAAAAAAAAAACGATTGTGGTGAAGTATCTTACATAATGTCAAGGACCGTTGGTAGTGTATATGATTATCCACTTGCTACTTAATCTGTGTGCTCTTTTGTCACTCATAATATTATAATAAAACACGATTTCAGCCACAGTCACGATATTATTATTATTATTGTAATTGGAATGATTAAATTGGAAGCATCCACAATTGCAAAAATAAAAGATTATGTAGAACTGAGTCGACCATTACAAATGTTAGATCAAGATACAAACGAAATCACGAGGTTAGTAACGAACGTATTCAGTACAAAGCATTTTGGTTTCCTAACAAAACTGGACACAATCACACAAATAAGACTAAGCTGAGTGCACTAAGCTGAATGCTTGCTCTCAGTTGAAAGTTAAATTAATGTTGCTATTTTCTAGAAACTAAAACTGAATAAAGTCTAACTGTTATTAGCTTTTTAATCGGATATATTTTAACCTTGGTCATTCTTTTTGATACAACATAATTTAATTTATAAAATGTGAATGCTTTCTTAATACCAAACAATAAAAAGAATACTTTGGTAATAAGGAGTATGGCTAGAAAGAATATTGTTATAATAAATATTCGAAAATGTGATGGTTAACATTTTTTTGTTTTGTCTTTATTTTTAAATTTGACACAATCTGCAATTTATATGGTCAATTCTATAATTCTCTGAATTTTCATTGTAATAAACTATTTTTAACTTTCTAACACAAATATTCCGTAACTACATGCTACGGTTAACTTATCATTCCTTTTTATATTGAGAAATATCTTGAATATTTTTTATGGTATTAGTATTATTAATATTGGATTCGATTTAATTAGGTTAACCTGAACGCCCATTCTGAACCATCTTGTCGTGCAATTGTAACAATCAAATTAACTAGTTAAAATAAAAGTAAAGAGATTTAGAAAAAAAAACTTCTTATTATCACATTTTAGTATAAATTAAAAATTTTTTTATTCTAAGTGGTCTAACTTTCCGGTATCACTTCTTATCTTTAGATTATCTTAGTAGATTAATGGACAAGTAAAATTATGTAAAGAAATCAGGAATGATGAAACAAATATTATCGCGTGACAATGCATCTGCATTTTAATTTTTTACCGAGTATAGATGTGTGGTGTGGAAGTGAACAAGGCTCGAGACTCGCCTGTCTTGATATTATTTAAAAATCCCAAAAAGGACGATACCAAATTAAATATATAATATACATTAACTTTTGTTTTGAATGACAGAGGATTTGATACAAATATTGCTTTTATCTCTGTAATCCATTTAACAACATACGTTGCTGTTACTAGAGAAATAATTTCACAGCGTTTACAAATACAAAAGGTATATTGTAACCCTTATAATCCCCTTCTTTATCTAACAATTTCACCCATTCTTTGCTTCGCTATTTTGATATTTATTATGAAGTTAAATATACGTATGTATCGTACCTCATTAGTATATTCATAAATATATTTAACAATGCAAAAGAGTGATAATAAAATCTTTGCTTTTTGGGGACAGTCCCATATTTCAGTGACATCAAGACTCGGGTGTTATTAACGCAAAATGTTAACTCTCTATAAAGGTAGTAATTACACAAACACTTGTAAATTTAAATACAAATTCATCAGCAGAAACTGTCGAAACACTTGACCGAAGTTCCTATACCGCTCAAAGTCCGTTCAAGCGATGCCTGCAATTAATTGAATTAATTGCCTGTCATCTGTTGATTGTGGTGCTCTCGCACAAATCATTAGTCAAAACGAACCGTCCGTTTACGATCATGCCTACACGTTTAGGTAATTTAATTATGTACTAATAAGTCAAATCCATAATCTTGGACGTGATTAACGTGTCGCGTGACAGTTGCGATTAAAGTAATTGCCCATTAATTATAATGTTGTGTACATTATACGCTGCAATATAATGCCATTGCATACAAATTTTCCATAATGCTGGTCATAGAAATATTTAAATTATTGTTTTATTCTAGTTAACTCGTAATTTCTAAGCCATCATTTTCATTCGAAACGAGAAGTTCACCCGCCACGTTCACTCTCATTAAGGAATCAAAATGCAGATGCACTATGATTCCTTGATTGATGCCTTTCATGACTAAGTAGAAGTAGTGCCTCGTCCCCAGTAATATGGTATACATCACTCACCCGATAAACGCAGCAGCGCATAAGTAATATTTTACTCTGGTATCCTGAAAAAGTGTGGTCTTTTCCCGTCGACCTGACCTATTTGAGCTACGGTGTGAATTAACTATGTAAAGGTGGCTTGGTTCTACCACCTGACACACTGTCTTATAGTCGCAGGTTCGAATCGTTCGTTTGTTATCAATTTATCAACTCTTACAAAAATTACACGGGAACTTTTGTCTACGGTAATAAATAAGCTCCATGTCTAATATGAGGCTAATAAGGAACGAGAGAAATATGGAAAGCATTTAATTTTTCTATCTTTCCCGATTTGGATTAAAAATGTAAAAGCACGGTGTTTTATATTTTCATACTGCCCTAGTTCTTGACTATATTTTTGCAAATATTTATAATGTAACGAATCAAAATAATCATTACATCAAAACGATTATCAAACCGCTATTGATCAGTCAGTACTTATTCTTAAAAGGCCTCAAAGCAGAATCTCAATACTAGATTTGCCTTTAACGCATTTAAATTAAAGGTTAAACGGCCATAGACGTATATATATATATATATATATATATATATATATATTTATATTGTAAGAGATATTATTTTATACATATTATATGTATTATATCCTATGATGCAAATTGCAGTTGCTGACCGAGATGACTCAGCAGTTGCCCTATTTTACGGTTTGGTTTTGTTGTACAAAAAGATCGTACTACCTGAGTCACTACCAGGTCTAATTCTAAGTATTCGTTCCATTGTACAGACAAATATGTTCATATTCGAATTTATTATAACACATAAATTTATTTTGAGCTTCGAAAAATACCAATAATATGAATGTAGCGTAATCCGCACATATTCGTGAGGGAGATAGATAGTACAGGAGAAGGACATAAGATTACGCCTGACAAGGCAATTAATAAGGGCAGATGGCGATTGAGCACGAGTCACCCGCCTGACCGGTATTAATCATAGGCGCTTTCTTCTATTACGTGTCAAGTTATCTCTTAATTTCCTTAGGTATTTATGTGATACAATAATGTAAAAAGTTTATATTGGTTACTATAACAGGTGAATATTAAAATATTAAATGAGAATGAACAATTACTGAAAATTATAACTTAATATATATATTCTTCCTAGTACATGTGTGGTGCTATATATGAATAGTGTGTATATATATATATATATATATATATATATATATACACAGAATAATGCATACACAGATACAGCTTTTTCTAATCCTCATTATGTTGTCCTCATAACCATATCTATAAGAGTTTAACTTTGTGTTATACAAAACGATGGATAGATACTATACTAATGAGTGATAGAATAACAAAAAAAAAACCTCTTATAGCCATGGACATAGCATTATTTCGATTTACTTATTGATGTATACGTAATATTAGCCACACATATCGGTCTCCTTAATGACATTTTACTTGCGTGATTGTTGCTGTCACGATGTCAAAGCAGAGGGGGAGGTGGTTAATTAAAACTTGTGGAACAGGACCACACGTCTTCATATTTGCTTGAGATAGAGACGGGTCAAACATTTGCATAGTATTCTCATACGTTCAAACCTAGTGTACGACCCAGCAAACCAACTGTAACTATACTTAACTCATATACACTGTACATTTCAAAATAATAAAACATGGAGATGAATGCAATTTATTATTTTTAAAGTAACTAATTATAATTATTTATAATAAAATAATTTTAAATAAAATTATTTATAATAATTATATTATTAGGTTTAGTGGGGCGTGTCTTATCAAGAAGTCACAAAACTACATTTTTGTGAAAAAGGATTGAAAACTTCAGCCAAAGTGTATCAAGATACAGTCTTAGATCATGTTGTAAGACCTCTCAGCAATACACTTTTTAAAAATATACGTGGACTTTCCAGCAGGACTCTGCACCTGGTCACAAGGCACGAACTACCCAAGCCCGGCTTTAACCAAGTTTCCGGACTTTATAAGAGCAGAAGACTGGCCCTCATCTAGCCCAGACCCTCATCAACCCTTCAGACTTCAAATTATGGTCAGTTTTGGACATGGCCTGCTCTAAACGACATGGCGACATTGAGTCTCTTAAAAATCTTTGGAGCAAGCGGTGGCGAAATTTCCTAAATAAAATCCATAGATGGCCAAACAGATTAAAGGCCTGTATAAAAGCCAAAGGTGGCCATTTCGACTGACTGACTAATATATATATATATTCTTCCTAGTACATGTCTGGTGCTATATATGAATAGTGTGTATATATATATATATATATATATATATATATACACTGAATAATGCATACACAGATACAGCTTTTCTAATCCTCATTATGTTGTTCTCATAACCATATCTATAAGAGTTTAACTTTGTGTTATACAAAACGATGGATAGATACTATACTAATGAGTGATAGAATAACAAAAAAAAAACCTCTTATAGCCATGGACATAGCATTATTTCGATTTACTTATTGATGTATACGTAATATTAGCCACACATATCGGTCTCCTTAATGACATTTTACTTGCGTGATTGTTGCTGTCACGATGTCAAAGCAGAGGGGAGGTGGTTAATTAAAACTTGTGGAACAGGACCACACGTCTTCATATTTGCTTGAGATAGAGACGGGTCAAACATTTGCATAGTATTCTCATACGTTCAAACCTAGTGTACGACCCAGCAAACCAACTGTAACTATACTTAACTCATATACACTGTACCTTTCAAAATAATAAAACATGGAGATGAATGCAATTTATTATTTTTAAAGTAACTAATTATAATTATTGATAATAAAATAATTTTAAATAAAATTATTTATAATAATTATATTATTAGGTTTGGTGGGGCGTGTCTTATCAAGAAGTCACAAAACTACATTTTTGTGAAAAAGGATTGAAAACTTCAGCCAAAGTGTATCAAGATACAGTCTTAGATCATGTTGTAAGACCTCTCAGCAATACACTTTTTAAAAATATACGTGGACTTTCCAGCAGGACTCTGCACCTGGTCACAAGGCACGAACTACCCAAGCCCGGCTTTAACCAAGTTTCCGGACTTTATAAGAGCAGAAGACTGGCCCTCATCTAGCCCAGACCCTCATCAACCCTTCAGACTTCAAATTATGGTCAGTTTTGGACATGGCCTGCTCTAAACGACATGGCGACATTGAGTCTCTTAAAAAATCTTTGGAGCAAGCGGTGGCGAAATTTCCCTAAATAAAATCCATAGATGGCCAAACAGATTAAAGGCCTGTATAAAAGCCAAAGGTGGCCATTTCGACTGACTGACTAATATATATATATATATATATATAAATATATATATATATATATATATATATTTATATATATATATATTTATATATATATATATATATATATATATATATATATATATATATATATATAAATATATATATATATATATATTTATATATATATATATATATATATATATATATATATATATATTTATTAAATACTCGTAACAAACGAACACACAGTTCACCTGATGGTATAAATGATTCATCCAGCCCATATCATCCACATTCATCCTTGACAAGGAATCATAATGTAGATGCGCTACCCTTGAGGACTGAGATGGAATGCCGCATCACCGGTAATAAGGGTCTACGGAAAAAGAAATGTTTATTAATTACTTTTAATTAGGTATTTATTTCTTTTATAATTTTAATTATATTGATTCGTTTGTTGGTACGCAATTTGTTACTTTCAAATGCGTCAGAGACTATATTAAAACATAAGGATATTTTGATATTTTGATATTTTTATATTTACATTTTAGATTTATTAAAAGTTAAAGTATCATCGAAGTTGAATCCAGTGAAGTTTTGATTGCCACTTCACTTTATTTAGTACTTCATGTGCGTCATGCGGTTGGTTAAGCAGAGGAATTAGCGATTCCAGATTATAAAAGTTTTTAAAAAATAAAGCACGAGATTTTAATGAATAAATTAATTTCCTTATGTAATGATTACCATATTTTCATTATCGTAAAGCATGCTTTAATTTATACAATAAATCAATGTATGTATAATAGAAATAAACCTGCAATTAGCTCATATGTTCGGAATAAAATCCCTCAACGAAAGTAACGAAAATAACTTCGATTCTCATCACTCCAATAAACCACTCGAACGATACTGAAATTACGCAGTAGCGTTCTTCTGCCGGTGAATGGATAGGATGGACCTACGCCAGTGAAGCGGACTTTATGTTCCTCAATTCTGTATAATTATAATTATTGAGGGCTGTGGCACCTCGATGTGCGGACGCAAGCTTTTAATCTCACGGTACTTCAATAATTCGAGTTTTATCCCCGTACAAACACAAATGAAATAGTTAATAATAAGCATAGATAACAAATCGTTATATCAAGTTTCAAAGTACAATTGATATAAAATGTTTTTTTTTCAAAGAATGCTAGGAGTGCTATAATTACTAATATTCCAGTTAACCACTCCAACTAAGCTTAAATGCTTGTGCTAGGAGATAGTTCACGACAATAGTCTATAGGCGGATTCAAACCTACGACCCTAAGTTTGGCAGATCGTACCCAAAACCGTTTCGACTAATGACGAATTAGAGGCTAACTATAAAAAAAACGCACGTGGTTACTTTATACACCTAAAAATATTGGACCTTGCATGAACATTAAGCCCACAACCCGCAACTTAGCAGCCGCAGGTACTCTAAACATTGCGCCACACGGCCATCATAAGTACCAGTACTCCCCTCTAGACAGAGCGACGACCTTACCATGTTGTCAGGAAATCAATGAGTGGAGTATGGCTCATAATCTATGGGAATAGCGTATCTACAGCTATTTGCTTATATATATTATATTTTTATCATTTTATCAACACCATATATGGTCGGTTTCGATCTCGATGACTTTATTTAGTTTTAATTAGTTTACGAAATTAGTTAAATTGCTATGGATACATCATACTATCGTATGTTTGTGTAAATCCAGCACTCACTCGATAACGAATAGCCACGATGCAATACGATCGGAGAAAAGTTCGCATACAATGTTAGTGATATCACGCCACATCTTCGACATAGTACGCCCTGACCCGACATAAAATAATGTAAATTTAAATGTTAACCCGTGACCGATCGTTAATTATGGGTGGATACGTAAATTTTTAATTTAAATAATAATATATATATTATGGATTGGTGAAGATAAATGTAATTTATTTAAATGTTATCATGCAAGCTGCGACCCAGAAGGTAATTCCATCAAGTACTGAATGGGTGAGAGTTCTCGGAGCTTATCGGGCACCTGTGGACTACACTGAACAAAGCTATCCATTTAAGAAATTGTACAGTGTAATATAGTTAAAAGAAGATGTAAATAAATTGCATCGAATGTCATTACGATGTAAATTATAGCTTTAACTTGATATAAATTTACGTATACTATATACTACACAGGACCCAGTTCCATATAATCGGAAGACATAATAAAGCCAATTTGACGTAGTAATTTTCAGGAGAATTTAAAATTACAAGTGCTTTTTTCCTTGCTAGGTTTTTCTTTGTCTTTTGTTACAAAGAAAATATTTTAGAATAGTATTTATATACATTTACTTATTTAGTATTAGCTACAAATCGTGATGAACCGAAAGCGTAATAGACTAGAAATTCTCGAAATTCAATATTATATATATATATATATATTGGAGGAGTAGTTGTATATGTTGTATATATTATAAGTTGCATCTGAAGGCAGTAAATACTGTTACAGGTATTTACCTATAGCATGTTTCCCTTATACTACTTAGAATTAAATAGTCCTATTTCATAAATATAAGAAAATATTTTGAAGGTTCCTAATAATTTAACATCTACATCCCTAATCCTAACACAAAAGGAATGAATGAGTGATTAAAATATAATGTAATTAAGGATACCACAACGATAACAGAATTACGTGTCCATCTTACGAAGCGAGCTCTAACTCGACGTGGCTAAAGAGAATAACTTATACGGTATTTCCCTTAATAAATTCTGAATCCAATAAAGAAGATTATATTCGTATAAGCAGCTTATTTATTATATATACTTATAGGATTACCTATTTCATTTCGAACGAGACTCATTGCTAAAGTGGAAAATTTTACTTATTATTAGAAATTGAATAGGAAATTAATAATTATTTTTAAATTAACCTATATTATAACATGATTCCTTTAGTTTTATAGCATTTATTAAAAGTTAACCTAACCTGGTTATTAATATAACATAGTCTAGCTGTCGGCCCGAACTCGTGCGATGTTTATACTTAACACTTTTTTATATCAACAACCCCGTGGTGGTCATTTGATTCATTTGACTCTCTTAACATGTCAGTAAATTGATACACACAATACTTGTATAAGTTATACAAACAAACCTTCCTCGAGAATCAGTCTAACAGATTCACAGAGGAGTGCTCTAAATACCCCATTTGTCTCTCTGGATAGTCTCCCCAGTTGATAGGGGAGCATGGTTTACGGAAATCGATTTTGAGGTCATTGAATACACGCCTCACCCGAGTCGGCCGAAGCAAGGATAATATATCCAGATGGCGATTACGGACGGAATGGACCTAGGGCCTATCTAATGTTCTGATCGCCAGTGACCTGCCGGGTTCCAGAAGATCAAGAAAAATATGAGTTACTATCGATTCAAAAGAAGAAGAAATCTAACCATAGGTGATTTCTCAGTCAACAAATAACGTTAAAGAAAGTTTCAACAATTAAAATGAGAAAGTGGTATACCCACAACAATGAAAAAGCCATTAAGCGTATCCATGTAAACCAGCGACGTCATTGTCCTTCATTATTCGTGGTTTGACTTCGAGTCTCATACTCAGGCCTCTCATACTGAAACTAATACTCTTGTGTATCAAAATACCGTTCATACAAACGTCGTGGAACGTTTTCTCACACAATGTTCGAAAATTGACACTAAGTCATCCAACAAGATTCAGCGCCGGCTCAGCGGGCAGCTAGCACACAAAACTGGCTGTTCGCGCATGTAATCGACTTCATGAGGCACGACGAAGCCTCCAACCCAGACTTTAGCCCGTTGGCCTTAAAAATATGCCATCATTTGGATACCATCCATACCATTCCTGATTAAAACAATGGCTGATATAAAGATGAAAATTGCACTGCGAGCGACGACTGGTGTCAAAAGTTGTCCTGTCATCTACGTCGTCTCTACCGTCACTATATTACGGAAATTTTGAATAACTTTAGTAAAATTTTAATTGAAATTGAACCTTTATTATCTTATTGCACATAAACATCAAAAGTCGTACAATTTAATAAATGAAGTAATACGGGTAATAAGTTCTGTCTCAAAACAGAACTTATTACCCGTATTATATAGGGGCCATCGGATTACGCTAAGCGGTACAATGGTGAACTCCAAAAGCGGAAGAAACAAACAAATCGAAAGTAAAGGGCATTACTTTCGATTTGTTTTTTATTTAATTGAGAATAACAAACGAGTACATAGTTCATCTCATGGTAAGTGATCCCTGCGGCCGATGATATCAACATTCATCCTTGACAAGGAATCATAATGCAGATGCGTTATCCCCTTAAAGACTGTGAGACTAATAAAGGTCTCCGCATCCCTACACTCACCAGACGAAACACAGCTGCATTATGCTGTTATTTCACGCTGATATTCTATGAGGGCGTGGTCCTTCCCCCGTCGAGCTATCCCATTCATTCCGCAGCTAGAAACATACTGCAGCGTAGGTTTACAACTGTTAAAATTAATTTACAAAGGATACAGATGTTCTCTGTTGGTCTCTATGTAACGTCAGAACGTTTATGACACTGCAAAAGTGGACTCCGGACTTCATCCTTGGTTAAGTCCAGATAGTGGAGTTTCTGTAGATTGTAGAATCTTGTAACTCACACCTATAATTAAGCTTTTCAAAACATCTGATTTTAAACAATTAGCTTATCATTTTTTTGATTATCATATGAAATAAAATACTCGTATATTAGTATTTTGAATACTAATACAGTATTATCTTTAAGAATTAAAAATGTGTTTTAAATATTAAGAAAGTTTATTTATCAGTATAATTTTTATTGAGTCCTTTTCGGAACGTCATAATTTACCATGTATGCCCCGGTTTCAATGAAAATCCTAAGGATCCCAGTTCATCATACGGGTACTGCGTCCTGACACTCGGCTTTGCGATATGATAAAGTACCTATTCAAGTATTTTATCGTTAAAATATATTATTACACAAAGCATGGCGTCGGGTTAATATATAACATTTCACAGTGGGAGGTGTAGGAAATTGTGGTTAAATATAATTAATTAATTCAGCTATTGCGCAGATGGCATCTTTTTAGCTTTTGTGTAACTGTATTAACCAATGTACTTTATACACATAAGTTAAATGCATTTTTAAAAAATCTAAACAAAACTTCAGGGTTGCCAATAACTGTGAAAATCAATCAAAAATTGGCTTGTGATCAAAATAAGTATTCTTGCAAAAGTAACATCATAAAAGCTTTTAAAAAGATGAAGATATTGCAACGTTAAATAAAAAATAGATGCAGAATCGTCGGTAATTTAATATATAATTTAATTTTAACAAGAATTAAGCGTGACAACGAAGTAACGAGCTCATCTGACGATAAGAGTTTGCGACAGATAAACACAAATCCATCCATCTTCAACAAAGATTCAAGATTCACATGCGTTGTAACCCGCGTGGACTGATATGGAATGCCAAATTTAATCCAAATAATATTTTCAGTATAAGAAAACACTTCAAATAATACCTTATCTGTACCAGTACAACCTCTATAGTATTGTAAATGCCAATGGATGTAGGTAAAGATTCACTATTACTAACCATCAAAAACCAACGCGCCTGTACGTTCAGCGCTTAAAAACGAGACTCTTTGATTATCACTAAATAAAATTTTGATTTCAATGTAAAAAATTACAATAAGTGACAATCTGAGTGAAATTGAGACAAACTCAGTACAAATTGTAACATACAGTTAGTTTTACGTCGTAAAACTATACTGCATTTAAGATATTATTAAAAGTATTCGTAACCACCACGTAATCAGGAGTGAAAAGAAACCTCAAAGCGTCAATAGCCTAATAATTTAAGGTACGGTCTGCGAAACCTAAGATCGTAGGTTCGAATCCATATTCGACTATTGTCTTGAACCATCACCTTACACCAGCATTTTCAGCTTAGTTGGAGTGGTTAACTGGAATATTAGTAATGACAATGGCATTGCTTTTAAAAAAAAAATGTCTAAGAAAAATATGTGTGGGGATATCTCAAATACACTATTTTATTTACATTTCCTTAAATGATAAGAAAAATACTGTACTTAAATAAATGTTTATTTATATGGACAATGTGTCCAATGCATATAGTACTACACTTATTACACAAATAAGCTTCTAAATTTATAAATACAAAAGCAATTTACTATACAATATCCAAAATGACCGACATCGGTTGGATTTGCGAAATAAAAGCTACATCATTCAAATTGAAATATTATTTTTATTTGATACACTTTCAATGCAGAGCAATAATAATGTATCCACACGAAGAATATTTTTACGTTGATATAAACATTTAGTTTATTTGTTATACGAGTTTCATGACAAAAGATATTAGATTCTCCTAACTCATTTGTTTTAAATTGGCAAGTTATACACAATCTTCAAGACTGATTGATTTGAAATTTGACACTAATTAAATATATTTTGTACATGCTTTTCATGATACCGAATCTGGAGGGAATGTGCTCGCAAAAATGAAACTCACTCGACGTGATTTTCGCATTATAATTAATTGTCAATATTAAAAGAATTTAAAGGCACAAGAATGAAATTTGAACTCTTAGCCACTACTTTTGGTGAGTCTGCTTATTTAGAAAGAAGTTTTTAATTGGTAAGCTGAATTTAAGAGGACAGAGAGGCTTAGACCCGAGAGAATGATCAAGTTCGAAAAATTTATACGTGAAAACCGAAACACTCATATATACTCAATACATTCACCATACGAACCACAGCAGCGTTATGCTGCAATTTCACGCTGGCGTAAGAACGTGGTCCTCCCCGGTCAAGCTGACCTATTTACATTGAAACTAGAAATTAGCTGCGGCGTGACTCAACGTTAAAAACATAGTTATTTTTGGAACATAATTTCAATGAATACACAATAAATTTCTTTTTAAAAATAATTATTTTATATCATCCACTGCTTAACTATATCATTTTTTATTTTTATTAAAATATTTAGTGTCTCTAAATAAGTGATAAAGTAGTAGTAAGAAGGGCTAACAACACGTATATAATCTTCGTTGAGGATGGATGGAGTAGTTTATGAGTCACAGACATCAGATACCATGTGAAGTAGGTATGTACATGCTCATGTCTCACTCTTAGATTTGAGAAACTTTGTTCGTGATAATTTCAGAACGTTACACGCTAAAGAAGTATACACACTATAAAACAAAGTCTATTTGTACGCATCAATTTCCAAAACTACCGTTTAGTATACTTTTCATTTATAGTTTAACTAATCCTTTTATATAGAGATATAAGATGATTGAATAGATTCCTTAAGAGACACAAAGTTTTTATTTAATGTGAACTGAAACTGCAGGTGAAGCCGAGCCAGGCTGCTTGTACAGGCAGCAGATCAACCCATGACAATCCTGTTGATTAGCATTGTTGATTATTTTCGAATTGCATTTATGAAAACACGTCTGTTTATTAGATCACAGACAAGTTTGTGTGTGATCTAATAAACAGACGCGTTTTCACACAACACACAAGAGAACTATACTAGCTAAACAAAATTTAACAACACGAATAATTAGCTCGTGATAAAAACAAGCTGTCTAATTATGCTTTATAATTTAGAATTAGTTAGTATTTATACTTAATGACACAAAAATATGAATACACGCTATTGACCAGTTTTCTTACAAAATATAATATTACATCTCGATATTGAGGGCGTTTTAACATTATTTTCTATGACTAGTTTATTAACACAGATAATCTAACGATCACGACAAATGATAATATGATGTGTTTGAAAGAAGTCAGTACATGTTATAAGAAATTTTGAGATTCTTTCTATAATAATCAAAAAGTAATCACAAAATAACAACTGATTGATGTTCTAAAACACATGATAATACGGCAACCTGTGTGTCCCACTCTAAGGGTGTGCATTTAATACTGAGCTCTAATGTCCTCTATATTGAAGCATGAAGTTCTCTATAATGTATTATCATTTAAGTATTTCACTACCTTTGAAATAAGTTTCTTATTATTTCTAATCTTAATGTTACCTTATGATTCCACTAAAATAATTTATTAATTTAAAATACCCTCTTATGGTCTATGCAGACCAATGGAGTGGCAGCGAAGTGACTAATTTAGTAACAATTGAAATCCAACTTAATTTACTTTTGCATTTTCAGCCATATGCTTTTATTTATTTATTTTAAACCTCATGTACAAAGTAAATTACATAGGTGGACTTAATGCTAAAAGCATTTTCTATCAGTCGATCTGAGGGTGGTATTGAGAAGCTAGGGTAGGTGCACAAATAATATAAAAATGGGAAAAATAACAGTTCCACTGCAAAATAAAATATATATTTTCTAATAATATACTTAATATACCTAAAAATATATATATATATATATATGAATACAATAAATATATAGGATACCTAAATTAATATACTTTATCATATATAATACATACTTTATAACATGATGGTGTTATCAATCTGCTGACAGTTTATTCAAGACATACTCACGCGCCTTCCTTTTAAACTAAAAACGATTCTCAGGCATTCTGAGTCCAAGAGGCTACCTCTTGGAGTCCACAGAATTATAGTACTATATATATATCATTCCACAGAAGAATAGATTGGACAAAGAAGAGTGCATAAACTCTGAAAGATAAAGAGGACATAGAAGAAGACAATTATGCGATGAGCGAAGGTTCTTATTGTTGACAGTATTAAGGTACTGGAAGTGTGGAGACAAATAAATTAGAGAAGGAGACTCCAAGAAGGAGAAAAGAGTGGTCAATGCTCTTAAAGAGCGTCGCTGGCGAATAGTTAACCACTTTAATTGAGACTAGTAGAACGAAACATGGTCGTACTTACGGAGATTGAAAACGAATCGATTGCGGTTATTTAGAAGTCGGTCGAGTTTGTTGAGTTGATCTGCATTCAGGTCAAAGTAGTACACGTCACCATAGCCGATCAGGGCGAAAATCATGGCCTGCACCTGCGTTACTTTAGTTTTTGCCTGTAGAAAGTTTTTGAGTCTATAGAGATACCTAAGAACACTAGTTACCCATTGACTGACTCTAGCAACCTGGTCTCTCCAGCTCAATGTACCGTCAATAATTAAACCTTGATTTGATTTCCCTATACCAATTCCAGCCATGTTTGTTCCGTCTAGATCAATATTTCTGGGATATAACTAATCAATATTCGGCGTCCTTTAGAAATTATGTGTCGTTATTGCAATGAAATTTAACCAGTGAAATTTATTTTTTAAGAAAAACGCATAGTGGTGGATTGCCTACCATCAAGATGATGAGAATTAAATTTTGTGTCGTTCTGTACGATGCGCGTGTCTGTCGTGGTGTGTAACATCGTACATGTTTAAACTCAGTGGCTGAAATTAATCCGAACAACTCCTCAGAACACACCCCATGGTAAATTCGGTAAAAAATGCAAAGAGATGCAACACTATAAATTTTGGCATGGCCAGTGTATGCGTATCCCCTGAGCTGCCATCCACATAGCAATGAATGTTAATAATTTGCAACATGTTATTGATCTGCAGAAGAAACAAGGTAGGAGACAGCACACAGCCTTGTAGAACACCGGTATTCCCTGGTTTGGAGTCACAGATGCACACAGACACACAATGCTACAGTTTGAGTGAAATCTGGTGATACACTTGCATAATTTCTCGAGAGGCCCATAGGAAAGAAGCTTGGAAAGAAGTACTTTGTGTTAAACCAGATCGAAGGCCTTCACTACTTCTAGACTGACCGCCAGGGCCTCTCCCTTGGACCCAACCGTCTTCGCCCATCGATGAGTCGAGTAGATCAAAAGGTTACCAGCTGAACGATTCCGACGGAAACCGTACTGGTGGTGACTAATCAGCTCGTGTCCTTCTTGGTAACTCATGAGTTAAAAAGGGAGCCTGAGAAATCTTTCTCCTTTGCATCATGGGCCGGGTGTCTCTTTGTTCATTGTGTCGTCTTTGTTGTGCAGATATGGAAGAGATTGCTGGCAAAAGTTCCCTTAAACAGCTTTAGCGAGAAACCAAAATGTACGGGTTGCCGACGGGAGACATCTGCCCAGGACCGGTAACAGTCCTGCTTAATAGCGAGATGCTATTTTACAGGAGCGTTCAAACCAAGGCTAGGATCTGCCCCCGATTGGGACTATTGAGAATGGAATGAAGAGTTCCATCCCCTGAAGTACCACATCAGAGACAGAATCGGCAAAAGCGTTGGGATCATCAAGTTAGAAGCAAATCCGCCCCCATGGGTAGAATGCAAAAAAAGACCGCATTCAGTCCCAATCCGCTGACCTGTAAGAAAACGGCGATAACCGGCAAATCGCAACGTGCATGTGAGAGGCTCCGTTGAACATGTTGAGATGAACATTTATGCTGGTTTTTACGTTGGTACTCTGTGAGTGGTGTGAGTGCCCGGTAACACTCCCGTGAAATTTTCTGTGTAACTAAGATCGCCAGATCTTCTGAAGAAAAGACTTTTCTTAAAGGCCGGCAGGGCACCTGCGACTCCTCTTGAATTACGAATCTGGCATGGGCAGTGGTGATCACTTACCATCAAGTGAGTTGTTCGCTCGTTTGCCATCTATATGAAACAACCTTGATTAGGGTAAAATATTAAACAGATAATAATCATTATAACACACCATAGTACTGAAAAATAAGGATTGAAAGTAATATTTCTTTTTTTAATGTAAACGACTTGCGTTATTCTGTTCAGTTGGCACCATTCCTCACAATTTAACTAAAACAAACTAAAAAAGTTATTCGAAAGCGAGAACACGAGCCAGGTATGTTTGAAGAGATGTTGAGATGAGTACTGCAGATAAAAACTGTTTTGATAATTAATACAGGTTCATTAAAATCTTTGTGAACTCTTATAAATGACCTAAACAAATTATAATGAACGTGAAATATTTTGTGCTACAAATTTATTTTTTACTTTGATAAAAGAGTTCTGTACTGGGATTGATACTTTACAGTTATCTTATTATTAATAATAATAATAAAATTTATTAACACTAAGACTATTTGTACTTTCAGAACTATAATAATATGATTGTACCTATAATCTACTATTATAGTTACAACCATATTATTAAAGTTATGAATTTGTTATATATGTATATAAATGTATATATAACATGAAAATGCCGTTCAGTATTGGCCATTTCAAAACAAAAAAAAGTTGTGGTTGCCTGTGAATTCTAAATTCAAATTAATTTTGTTTTGAAAACATGACATTCTTTTTATAAAATCAGTCTTTTGTTTATTGATTTGCTTTGTATTTTCATTACGTTTGAAGATTTTTCGTCATAATGGATATTTTAAAAATTCGTGTAATTATGGAATATGAGTTCCGTCGTGGCATAAATGTGGCATAAACAGCACGTAACATCAACAACGTTTACGGAGAGAACTTTACATATGAATGCACAACCCGTTATTGGTTTGCCCGGTTCCGGTCTGGAAATTTTGATTTGAAAAATGAACCTCGTGGTCGTCTGGACACTTTGGGCAACAATGATGAATTAAAGACGATTGTGGAAGCTGATGATACTCAAACTACAGCCGAGCTAGCAGCAGCTTTTGATGTTAACATCAAAACAATATTAGTTCATTTGCAACAAATTGGCAAGGTAAAAAAGCTTGATCGATGGGTGCCCCACGAACTTAACGATCGCCAGCGCAATGTACGCATTGAGACCTGCCTCACGCTGCTCAACAGGCACAGAAATGAAAGAATTTCGAACCGAATTGTAACGTGCGTTGAAAAGTGGACTCTGTTCGACAATCGAAAGCGCTCAGCAAGTAAGTTAGATCCTGGTTCAGCATTAAAGAAATGTCCTAAACGAAAAATGACCTCTAGAAAATTGATGGTCACTCTTTGGTGGTCTAGTGCCGATGTGATTCATCACAGTATTTTACCAAACGGCATGAACATTACATCATGCAGATGTGTACTATGAAGAACTGAAGACAATAATAGAGAAGCTCGCACATCTGCAACCAGCTTTGGTCAATCGGTCGTCCCTGTTGCTCCTACACGATTACGCGCGACCCCATAGTGCACAACAGATAGTCTCTAAGCTGCAAGAGTTTGGGTTGGAAGCTCTCCCTCATCCGCCGTACTCACCAGACCTTGCACCCACCGACTATTAATTTTTCCAAAATTTGGATAACTTTTTAGCGGGAAAAAAAAATCTATTCCCGAGAGGTAGTACAAAATGCCTTTGAAGAGTTTGTTGCCTCCCGTCCAGCTGATTTTTACAAGAAGAGCATCAATAAATTACCACTGCGTTGGCAAAGATACATCGATTACATGGGTGAGTACTTTGAATAACACAAATAAAAAAGTTTCAAATAAATACTTCTATTTCATACAAAACGGCAATTTCATAGGTAAAGACCTATTATATATATACACACACACACACATACATATAATGATATACATATTGCTTAGATATAACGTATAATATATAATTATATAACAATTGCTAAAAACAATATTATCCGTTATCTGTAAAACACAAAACTGTAATATCGATAAAAGAATACGAAGTGATTGGGCTAATACATCTCACAAAACATTTTTACTTTACAATTTCCCAAAAAGTCGTTTTTATTCTAAATATGCAATTTATAATTAAATAAAAATGTCAAAACAAAATTTGCAAATTGCAAAAAGCTTAAGATGCCGAAATAGCATTGCATATTTGTCTGCGAGTGGTTATTGAAAATTCCCGCTCCTGCAAATCTCTAATCACAACAGTGGATAATTCATAGTGATAAAAATGATTTCAATTTCAATCCAATTTGAAAAATAAATTTGATATTTCTCCAACCTTTCATTATTAATAATGACATGTAAATTTAAAGTATTAATTAATATAACTACAAACCGAGCGGTAAGCGTAAATCGCAGGCACTCGTGGAGGTGTTATAGCGGCACGTGTTCTCCACACCAAAACTTTGAACTACAAATTTAGTTCACTTAAGATTAACTTGAGCTACTGCTTAACGGAAAATAATTTTAACAAATCACTTTATAAGTAATGTTATTATTAAAATTTAAAATGTGTTTATAATTTTAAACTTCAAATTTCATTAACCTCCTGTCTACTACAGGAGGTTAATAACGAAATCAACGTTAACGACCGCGTGGTGTTGTTAGAGTTGGTAGCAGCAACCAACTCTAACCGTATCATAAATTATTAGTTATCGGGTCTGAGTGTACTGTATAGACCCCGTGTCTTTAACACTGCATCTGAACCCTTCTCCGATCTTACATACATTGCAATAGGACTTGGTGCTCTGTCATACTGGGCATCCTAGTATAGACATCAGTCTCTCACAAATACTTTTCAATCACTGTGAAATCTGTACTGTACCATATTTACTAATCTTTATTTGTGAGAGAATACATACACATTATTATTATTATTATAACATCGGAATAGGGAAGGGGGTGACGAGTGTTATTCTGTGCAGTTGATGTTATCTTGTAATAACTAGAAAATATCGCCGCGATCGAAACCGTCCTGGAGGATATCATCATCAACGAAACGATATAATGAAAGTAACATGTTTTCAATGTACAATGTACAAGGTCTATGTCAATATCCATAACGAAGATGCAAAAACCTCTTCCTTATATAAAAATAATAAATTATTAAATCTAATATTAATATATATATTCCATAATATTAATTTACAAATATTGTTTCGTATATTTTATATGGTGATAGTGTGTAATGAATGGTCTCGACTATGACATGCATATTTAATTTATTATTTAATTTATTAAATTAACTCACATCTGAAATTCAAAACTAACAATAATATTTCAGTTACTTCAAAAAATGTAAATTACTTCAAACAATAAAATATTAGTTTCTTATTAAGAAAAGATTGCGCTTACTAAAAATCACCAGTTCAGTCATTAAAATCAATGGTAAACTTTTACCGCTCTCATAGATTACCACGAAGAATGAATGTAAAGTATCTTATACACATAATACACTTCACAGTTCACTTTCAATGCCAGTAACAACAATAAGACTTAATTTCAAGCTATCTTTAATAGATCTATCTTAATAGATATCAGCTGTTTTGTCAACAGTCAACAGAAAAGTATTATTATTAATTAAACACCATTGGCCAAGTTTTATTAATTATTATTTTGATATCATATTAAAAGGTCTTTCACACGTACATTCTTTTTTATCCCGTTTAAGATCAATCATTAACATTAGTAACGGAAACATTATCATCGATTAATTTATTTACTCATCATTATTAATACGTATATTCCTGTCAAATTTCAATACCATAAACTGTTATTATTCCACGGGAAACTTCGCAATATTGATATTTCTGTAATAAGTACTATAAAATATGCCATTCAATTATTGTAATTTAATTTTGAATGCAGTAATTTGAGCATTGTAATTACATTAAAGGATATAAATGATAATCCCTGAAGTAATAAATTCGTCTATTTTCCTAAATTATAAATGCAAATAATGTTTTGGGTATTTCTATAAATTTATACAAATCACACTATTTGTACGTTACACTTTATTCTACTATTTAGTATTCGGTCTACTGAATAATGTGGGACCTTTAATTAAATTATTAATAATTAATTAAAAATCTAAGTGATCGTTATCCCTGATTAGTTAGTATCCTGTTAGTACTGATCACAAGAAAGTGTTATAATCATAATAATTTAATAAATAATTTTCGCAGACAAAAAATAAAAAAGGTAAGAAATGGCTTAAGTTGAAATACTTTATTTTTATACCTTGTGTTTCAGAAATTCAAGCACACAAAATAAGAATTTAGCGCTAATAATTCATTTTTATAATACAAATCCACTCCCTCCGTTGTGCTAGTTTCTTTGTTTGTACAAGATGTAAATTAAATATACCTTAGCCTAATTTGATTTTATATTGTTAAAAAATAGTTAGAGGAATACTAAAACATTTGATTTTTACACTCACTACAAAACCAGTCATTGTACACCACGGGTGCTGGATTCAATTCTTAGCCTAGGCCATCATTTGACTAATATTAAATTATTGATTAGTTTTAGACGTATTATGGTAACTGTTGACACCACATTTTTGATGTAGATTTCTAGCAATACTTCCGACATTACTAACCCACCAACTTCCTTCTAACCTTTAACTACTTCAACTAAGATTTATTGTGTGATCTGCGAAGCTTGACGACGTGGGTTCAAGTCTGCCATTAGAACTATTGAGTTTTGTGAACCATCTCCTAACCACGTGGGTTAAAAGATTGTTGGATTTAAGCTTAAGATAGAATAGTTAACGGAAAGATTAGTAAGTAAACAGCATTGAAAGCATAAAAATGCTTGTTGTAGGAGATGGTCCCCGACAAAGGTCAAGTCAGAGTCGAGACAGATTCGAACCTAAGAAATAAAGTTTTGTAAACCATTCCCTTTGCCCTTAAGCTTTTGAAGCTTTGAGCATACAATGTCAACTATCAATATATTCAAATTCGCTATCTACGAACAGGCAACGGAAGTCACCACAGCATCAAATTAATTCATAATCGCCCAACTCTAAGTGGCATCCAGACGTTAATGACTGACAGGTAAAGTGAGGATACAATCCCTCATTAAAGATGTATCTTATTAAGTAGACTAATACCTTAATCAGATATGGAAGCTGAAATCAAAAGATATTATATATATATATATATATATATATATATATATATATATATATATATATTTATATATATATATATATATATATATATATATATATATATTATATATATATATATATTTATATATATATATGCCTTTAAGTGTAGGCTCTTTTCTTAAAGGTCCCTAAGACGTATCGGCCCGGAAACACTGCTGGCGACAGCTGATTCCACAGAGTAGTTGCGCTGGGCAAGAAATTTCGCGTGAAACGCAGTGGTGGATTGCCAACCGAGATGAAGAGGATAACGATGTACAATATTTAAACTAAGCGGATGGAATTAATCCGAACAACTTAAATCAAATACTCGAATAATATTGTTGTTCAAGCTTATTAACACTATTGACTGATAGAAAAGATGGTGTAATAAGTAATCAAATAGATATTTGACCTTGCCCTATGCTTAATACATGTTTTATTTGTATTAACTGAATTGTGCAATTTCGAGAAACAACAACATTACTTAATGCCGTTTCCAATTTTTAAATAAACTATCAATTTACTTATCTATAAATCCAAACTATAAATAAATGTAGAAAAGGTGTTTAACAAATACATTAAACGACTCAAAGACTAATAAACTGAATGAATATACCACTTTTCGTACACAACTTCTGCAATATTTTCAAAAGAGATTAAGTTTCATTTATTTTACCCAAAAGTCATGTGGTACTCAAAGATAAAAATTTTGGGCGTTGGACCTCGGTGTTACAAACTGAGACCACACTTGACCTACTCTCGTAAATTTGTAGTTGAGGCATGCAGGAATGCTAAGTACTTTTTATTCATTCTGTCATCACGAACATTATTAGAGATCACCATATTCATCATTACTTTCGAATATTTTTATGGTATTACGCGTGACAAAAGAGTACACAGTTTACTTTATTTTTTTACTATCGAATATTTTTATGGTATAATGCGTGGAAAAGAGTACACAGTTTACTTTACTTTACAACTTTCGAATATTTTCATGGTATTACGCGTGACAAAAGAATACACAGTTTACTTTACTTTACTACCTTCGAATATTTTCATGGTATTACGCGTGACAAAAGAGTACACAGTTTACTTTACTATTGATGGTAAATAATTCCTATCGGTACATTGACCCACAATTAGGAATCAAAATACAGATGCACTATACATATATAAAGTATAGACTGACGTAAGTAATATATCGATTAATAAAATAAAATGTAACTTTTTACTACACTACCGGCCGCTAGTATCTTCAAGCAAATGAACATCTACTACACAAGAGGAGCTAAAGTTGCCTTGCCGACACTTAAGCAAGAAGTTGGTCCTTTTCTTAATGTGAATCCGACACTTTCTTTAACAAAGTCTTATCCAGTTCAGCATGTGAACAATAAAAATAAAATCAAGTTTATAATACTCATGGTGCATATGAGAATAACAAAAAGCCACAATTAAGGAAGTAATCATTTTTTTACCTGTGCTTTACTAGAACTGTACTGCAATTTACCCATTAGGTATAAATAAAGCGCGGTATAAAGAACGGTGTCCACATCGGGGAACATTTGTCATTTTTATTACTCTTATTCGTCTCAACCGTTTATTCATTGCCTACCTATTGTGAACACTATGTATGAGTTGCCGCCAATTGCTCAACGAAATTTTGAGTTTAGTTTTTGATAGTTACTTTTTAATAAAATAATGAAAATTATGACATGCACAAACAAAATATGAAAAATCATTATTTTCAAACAATGACGGGAACGACTTCGTGTGTTCTAGTCTTATGATTTTAGTTTTTATATAAATAATGAATAATTTTATTTCTATATTATTATAAAACTGTTAAAATTTGGAAACAGAAAAAAACTAAGCGAGAGCGTTTGTTTAGTTGTTATTGTTCTATTATTATTTATTACTTTTACTAATCTTAGTAAAAGTGTTTTAGAGCAATACATAAAACAAAAAAACTTCCGGAACGTTAAATGTAAGATGTAAGTAATGGGGTGATAAAAAGACAGAATATAACAAAACCAATAAAATAACTGAGATCTGTCTATTTTTGGAAATTGCCTCTATACCGTATTGATTAATTACTTATCTATATTCATACAAAGATAGAAACTGATACAACACAAATTACCTTAATTGAAGAGCCACGCCACAGCTGTATAATAGTTGCTACACCATAAGTCGAGTCGCTCTAGTAAAAACCTTTAAGTCACAAAATAGCAGCATATAAAAATAGATTAGCTTTGCTGCGTTTTTCGAGATCTTATTAGTGGTCATAAATTTTCAATCTTAGACCTTAGGTTACTTACTTTACACATTGTAAATTGGGTGCTATTTTATCACCCTATTATTTTACATTTTATACCTATGTGCAAACTGTCATATAATTTATTTATTTATTAAAATTTATTTCATTTAAATTTTTAATTCAATTCATTTATTATCGGATAACAGTGATCCATTAATACATTCATACATTTAAATAAATTACAATTAATATACAATAAACATAGACAAAAACATTAAATAAACAAAGAAAATAAATCAAACAAAGAATAATAATAAATAATAAGTCCAGTCCACTAAGGTTATAAAATTATTAAATGTCAAATATAGTTAAATTGTCTACTTAAAGCATTAATTACGACTTCTATCATTATTTTTATTTACATATGAGGTTATTATTATTAAATATTTATTTATTTATTAGTCAGTGAACCATAGTACAATGGTTCAAGTACTGACAGTCATAACGGTCTGCTAATACCCTCAGGATGCTGTTGGGGCTGACCCGGACCCGACGATACAGGAATGTGCACCGTTTCCGCATGGTCGTATAGAAACAATCGACTCGTGCCTCGGCGAACATCCCCGACGCGCTACAGAACCGAGGCAGCCCCAACAACGCCCTGAACGCATTGTTTTATTGGACGCGTAAGGCGCTGTACTGCTTATGAGTATAGAACAGCTACAGGCCGCTCGTGTAGAAGGACGTACAAAACGCTCTAAATAGAGTAATTTTGACATCCCGTAAACATTGAGCAAACCTGCGGGCAATCATATTAGCTCTTACAGATAGCGCCCACCGCTCCCGCTCTATGTCCGTATCGTCCCTCAGGTCAGAGGTTACAAAGTGTCCTAGATATTTAAACTTGTCTACTCTGCGAAGTGGCGTATCATTCAGCTTGACGGAGGGAATGTTACCTAGAAACCTACCCCTGTTCCGAAATACCATACACTCACTCTTCTTTATATTATATACCAGACCGTGATTTAGTGCATAGCTTTCGCACATGCCAAGCAGCTTAGACAGCCCACAGGCCGTCGCACTCAACAGCAACAATGTCATCAGCATAACTAATATTATTGAGAGATGCTCCATCAATATGGCAGCCGACATGCGTACTGCTGAGCTCCTCGATTAGTGCATTCACATACAGGCTGAACAGCTATATATATATATATATATATATACATATTTATTGAGAATAACAGTTAATATAAATTAAAATTAGAAACAATTTAAAATTGGAATATTTTGGAGTACGCGATGTATTGCTTTAATAATTCAGCTTTATTGTACGTATCACACGCCCTTTGCTATATTTATGGCTTACCTTCGTTGTTTCTACCACATCTGCTTGACATATATCACAATGGAGAGTGTTATAAACAACACCCCTGTACATCAGTATAAACAGAGTGACATTGTATAGAACAGATGGTAGAATTTAGAGCAATATTTTATTATATTAATTATTACAACTATTGTCTTATATCAAGTTTTATTTTCAAAGAAAAATATAGAAAAGTAACAGATCATTATCTTTTAATAAAAAAAATCAGTGATAACCTGTCAAAATTTTCGAATTCAAAATTTCTATATATGATTTAATTCATTTTCTTCAAATTTAAATTCCAAGTGTGGGTTTCGATCCGAAATTAACGATATTATAATTAAAACATCAAGTACTTGTAAGGAATTATTCGTACTCACTCATGATTCCCATTATATAATAATAGTCCGGATGTAGAAACAAAATAATGAACCAATATAATAATCCTCCACAGCAGAAAAACTATAAATCTTATATTTATTTATTTTTTATACATCAGGTCACGCCTAAGGTGTAATGACGTCATCATTAGATCATTACTATTATCGAACCACCTTCAGACAACAATTGACATTCCATCTCAACTTTAAGATCCTCAGGGGTAATAACGAATGGACCTTGAATCATCCGAGTGAATATAGGCAATTATTAAATCGTTTGTCAACCTTAGTTAAAAATAACCCCAGTTACGTACATACATATAGTTTTTCTGATATATATACTTATTTCCATTAAAAATAATACCATGTCAGATAAATACGGTAATAGAACATGACGTCATTTTAATAAGTATATAAAATAAAATATGCTTATGAAAATGGGTAATATGTACTTTCTACTTCCTTTTCTATGCATAAAGCTTAAATTAAATAAATTACTTGAAATAAATGATAGTATTACTAATAGAAAAAAATTAAAAGAAATCAGAACAACCTCCATATGCTAATTCCAAACAGCAAAGCAGATTAAATTTGATTATACACGCTTCTGTGGCCGAATTTAATAATTTGTTACATTGCCGCAGATTGCATGAATCCCTTTAATTTTTGCGGCTACATTGGCGTAAACATTTCATAGTTTATTACACATAAATTTTAAGTCGTACATTTCGATTTTTTGAATTGACAACATATACCCTAATTCTCTACACTGGATAATATTAATCAAGGTGGCTTAGGTAGGCTCCGGCTACTTCCGGCTATCATCATATCTCAACAGAAGCCCAAATCGTCGTCCAGCAACTCGCTAAAGACGAGGAGTCACAGTCTCTCGAGGTCATTCTCAATCTCATTAAATATACTAAAGGGAACCGTTATGACACTAACAAAATAATGAGATATTTCTGGAAAATAGTTATTCATTTAAAATTAAATGACATTATCGTTTCTGTGCAATTGGGAGAGAGATGAGAGCACCCAACATAAGTTGATTCCATTAAGTCAATTCCATAAATACCTATACTTAAAACGAGAGCTTAAGGAGGAATCTACATAAAGGAGGGTTTTTTTTCATTTTTCATTTCATACATACATTTTTACTCATAATTCAGTCTCTGATTTCTAGTAACCACCAGACGAAACAAAAAAGCAGGACGATCATGTTTATATCTGGTGATAATTCTATGAACATTATATTTCCTCAGCATATAATACGATTCATGATGAAAGGAAATGTGCAGCTTACATTTCCTCCACCACATTTTCACGAAATTACTTATTACCTGTTTTTATTGCGGCTAAACCATATTTTAAATGATAGAGGATCCAGACTCTTTCGAGATAAACATTAATCTCAAGCATTTTATAAGTGGAAAAGTGCTGTTCTATCCTTTTTCATTTTTCAGAACAATATAAATTAATTTTCACTGTTAGAGCACAATGCACAAAGCAAAACATTACAAATTGCCCACTACTTCAAAATTTAAAACTTATGTGCTCGTTACAGCTACGTGCAGTACAATTTTTATTAAACACCCTTAATTTTAAATAAATATGCATTTAATTAAAAAAAGTAAAATAAAATAAAAAGCGATTAATCGTGCAGCAAATTCACAAACAACCTTTAGTGTGAATCCCACAAAATTTTCATAAGCGAACAAAAACACGCAAGTCTTCATACGAAATTGTGTGCAATAGGTAAGCAATAAATAAACGGTTGGTTCAAGTGCGAGCGATAAAAATGATATATGTGCCCCTATGTGGACACGGTACTACAACTTTATCTGTACACGAACGTAATGTTAAGTTTTCGAAAAATTCTTTCTTATTTGTGTTGTCTTTTAGAGGTCATAGATATGACTATATAATAATAAAATACAACAATAAAGTGACAATCCCAAATATAATCTATACAAATACAACCAAATATGATCTGACGCGAAGCAACCGCTTAATGTATATATCATCTTTTTATATAATATATACAATTGAGATTTGGAACGAAACTTTAATAACACAAAAAATATGAAAGTAATACACGTCCACTTGTTTACATTCACGTACATTAAGGCAAAGAAATATTACAAAAATAAACTATATGAGCTACAAAATGTCATAATGGTCGTTATTGATTTTTTTGTCTAAATATAGTAACATTTTGCGTCGGTAGTGTCTCTCTGTCTCCACGAAAATAAAACAGGCGTGAAGATTAAAATGAACCCAAGTAAATTATTATAGCCAAAGAATTTAAACAAGGCTTATTAAAATTTTAGTTTACTATGCCCTGAAATTAGCTATTTAGCAAGTACTTAAACATCGAAAAAAATTAATGTTAATTGAAAATTTACATTTACATAAAGTAAGTGATTTTGGACAAACATACAAAAGATTAGGTTCATAGACCAATTAATATGAAGTATCGCACCTTCGTTATCGTTTGTTGTTAGATATTTGCATTTTTACGAAAGTAATCTAAGTGCAAATTTTCTTCACATTCAAATCAGTCTCAAGACAAAATATGGAAATTTTAGATAATCGTTTGATTTTAATTTCAAGTTTTCGTTGTCAATTCTAACAACGATTTAAATTTTGCCTAGCGTTGGGTATATTTATAAATAACTAAACAACTCTACCTTAATACAGTCATTAGAATATTATCATATATAAAACTATATATATTTGTATTTTTAATCAAAAATCTTAAGAGGACTAATAGCGAAATCTGTTACTTAAAAGTTACGCTTTTATAAGGTTATAAATATCGTAAGAAAATTTAATATCAAAATGATTGACGAATTTATTCGTTTAGCAAATATTTTAATGACATGTTAAACAATAATAGATGCTTAATAGAGCGAGACACTATTTCATGTGGGCCCACTGTTTGCAACTTTACAAATCGCTAGTTCGACCTGGCATAAAATACTATTCTCATCTCATCAGAGATGAGAACAGCACACACAACGCACCCCAGTACCAGCTTCTGCCATTTGACCACATTCAATGGAGAGCGGCTCGAATCGTTGATGACCAGGTTCTTTACAATCGACTTGATCCACTGGCGTTGTGAAGAGATGTTGCATCTCTTTACATCTTTTACCGAATTTACCATATTGATTGTTTTCAGCAGTTGTTCGGCTAAATTCTGTCCGCTGAGTTTAAACATCGTACATCACGACAGAATTCAAAATTTCTTCCTCATCATCTCGATAGTTGGCAATCCACCACTGTGCGCTTTATGCGAAATTTCCTGCCACGCACAACTCCACTGTGGAATCAGCTGTCACCAGTGGTGTTATGAACCGATACGACTTAGGGACCTTCAAGAAAAGAGCCTACATCTTTCTTATAGGTCGTCAAAGCATTAGTGACTATTCTAGTGTTGCGAATGTTCATGGGCAGCGGTAATTACTTACCGTCAGGTGAACTGCTTGTACATTTGCCAACTATTCTATAAATAATGAATAAAAAAATATTGCGATAATAATTGGATATACTTTAATAAAAAGAGTCTATTTAATCTTTCTTTGAGTATTAGGTATTAATGATTTAGTAGCTGATGATATTTTAATTCGACAGTATTGTGCACATTTTATCGCAATACTCTCACCCCTTCTTATTATAAAAATATACGCAAAATACCTATACGTATAGAAATTAATCCGTAACGTTGTGGATTGCAATCTGTTCATGCCTTTAAATAAAGTTATTTAATGTCGATATTCAGTTTCATCGAAGTACTAACATCCAGTAGTTACATCGATACTTATGAATACTACGTATTGGCATAGGAAAGCCGTATCATCCCTACCCGGTATCTTAAAATTAGTATTTTTGTTTTTACATTGAGAGTAATAAACGTGCACACAGCACCACATCACATGTTGGTGATTCCGGCGGCCCATGACATTTACATTCATCCTTGACAAGGAATCATAATGCAGATGCATTGTTGCCGTTGAGGGCTGAGATGGAATGCCTCGTCACCAATAATAAATGTCTTCGGATCCCTGCACTCACCAGACGCAACACAGCAACATTATGGTACTATTTTACGCTAGTATTGTGTGAGGGCGTGGTCATACCCCGGTTGAGCTGGCCCACGTGTGTTTATGGTATTACAATATATTCTGCATAATTAATGCCATCTGGTAATAACCAACAGATATCGCTGTGCATGAATTCGAGCATCATACTACATCATTCTCAGAAATACAATCTTTTCATTGAGATGTTTTCCTACACAGTTAAATAAATCCCACACATTTTAAATTGCATTTCCATTTTAGCAATTTACAATTTCATCGGTTCCGTCCACGGTTAACCAATTTCCCTGAATAGCTTGCATTCTTAAAGCGTGTACCTGTATACTAAGCTACCGAGGTTCTTGAGGAGTACGTGTGTAAGCTGATAAATAAAAATAGTAAATATAATCCAAAAGCAATCATAGTCTACATGACTGTCAAAAGTAGAGATATTCTACTTCAGATTTTATCTTCTGAAATATGGAATAGGTAATGAAATGATAAAAATATACTGTATACTTGAAATACAAACTTTATTACTTAATTATATACAGACACTATTTAATACTCTTAAAAAGCACTAACTTAAAAGTTACATTGTCTCTAGTCATAATACTGTAAAATTAATTTTAAACGACTAATTCACAATAATGTAACCTTACTATCAGTTGATATCATGTCCAGTAATGTTGAGTCAGTTCAATCAACATTGCTGGTAAAGTATTTCTTCCTCTTCTTCGTGATGGCGAGTCTATTACCAATATCATTTTGACCACCGTCATAACTTATTTTTAGAAATAAATACTTTTCAGTAAAGATCTTTTGAGCTTTATAAAGCATTATAAAGTATAAGCCAGCTTATTAATAGGAATATTTGCGTTTAATATGTATTAATAGAAAATTTAATAGAATAATACATAAAAAAAAATATAGTAAGTCGATTTATGTTGTTGGTTCAGTATCGTAATTAGTGGCAGTTTTCGTTTCTTTTTTTTCGAGCTGATGGCTGTTGTTAGATTGACTTGTTTGATTGGCTTTTACACTTTCACCAGGTTGAGAGGTGACCGAGCGCTTATGGCACTCAGTCGAGACCTCTATTGATGGACTTGAGCCGTTACTCTGTTTCACGAGAGCGTTTGACTCGAGGGTGTCCGAGCGGGCTGAACCTCGGCTCGGTCAGTTGCTTCTGACTAAGGATTATCTAAATTAATATGGCTATAATTATTAGCTATGAGTACCACCACTTCGGAATGCGTATGCGCTGGAGAAGAAGTGGCGTAAGAAACTCCAGCGACGCTTTTATCTGTATGGACTGGTGAGAGCCGGCCTGTTACATGGCGGTATCGCGAATCACCTTGTTTGCGACGTTCTCGCCGTTGGCGGAGGAGGTATGAGGGTGTAATGTACGTGTGTAGTGTTTTATGAAGGGCTTGGGCCCTGGTGGTCACGTCGTCGGAATCGTCGTGCCTCGGTCTCCTTCGAATGATTTGTGATTCGCGATGGGATTGTAAGTGGCGGCACTTACAATCAAGGGGTTAGAGTGTGTGATAATAGAGTCGAAATATGGGCCTGAAGCCTGCTTCAGGTAATGAGCCATGATCGGCAGCTGAAGATCTATGTATAGATTTCGTTACCTGAAATCAGTGAATGTGACGCGGGGAGGCATGCGCAAAGACAGGGCGGGCTTGCGTATGTCATTATGGGTTGAATGCACGCTTTGTATAGTGTGTTATTTAATTACGCATGGACATTTTGCTATTTTTATTGAGTAACGGGTGCAAACTACCTAAGGGGAACGCTGCTCGATTCCGTACTTGGTTGATATGCGCACCGAAGGTATTGGAAGCAGATTAGAGGCGTTTACAAATAGCATCTGGTTTAAATCCAGACACGTAGAGGCCGGTGTCATCGGCGAAGAGGTCTAGCTTTCCAACGGGAGTGTGCGGCCCGTCGTTGGTGTAGAGTGTGTATAAAACTGGACCTAGGACGGAGCCTTGTGGTACTCTAGCACGAATGGGGTGAACCTCTGAACACGTTCCTTCGACGTGGTAATGAAAGGTTCGATTTCGGAGAAAGTCTCGTTTGATAAGTACGAGTCGTTCCGGCATACCGAGCTCATATAGTTTGTATATGACCCCGTTGTGCCAGACCTTGTAGAACGCTTTCGCAAAGTCGAGGAAGAGTGCCGCTGTTTGGTAGCCCCGAAGGAATTTACTGAGTATGTGCTCCGTGGTGGCGGTGCATTTGATGTGTGTATGAGTGTTGGGTGCGAAATCCGAACTGCTTATTGATTGGCCCTCGGGACAGCATAAAGCCCTTTAGGGGGGTGAGGATGAGCCTTTCATATACCTTACCCAAGACTTTGAATAGGCTTTTGGGCCGATAGGCCGATGGATCTATCGGGTGTTTCGTCGGCTTCTAACGTCGGCTTCTTTCCAGGTGCTCGGGAAGGTGCCTTTGGATATAGCCGCGTTGTAGATTATCACCAATAGGTGTAAAATGGACATGGGTAGGAATTTTATAACCATAACCTTTGTTTTATAACCAAGTCGTTCCTAAGTCGGTACCAGTCTACTATGACTTTGGTGAAAGGTGAAGTTGTGGCTGAGGGTCCTAACTGAAGAAGATGGGAGCGATGATCGGAAACGGCGTGGAAGTTTAAAGGGGAACTGACAGGGGGTTGAACAGTGGGCTAGCAATGGACTGAGGTGATAATGAATATTACTTAAACTGAAATTCACTGTTAGAAACGAGCTGACATTCACACCCTGACTACTAGATCATAAGTATTATAGCCACTTGACTATTATTGACGAAACGTATTTATTTGAAAAAAATATTATATCTACTATATCATATAACTATTTGGTCTTAAATTATTTGCAATGAAAAGTAATGGCATAAACTTCTACTGGGTAGAATTATTTTCACCTTTTGCAATGTATTCATATGATATATTTAACCCTTATTGTAATTAAACAACCAGTTTTGTGTTATAAAACAAATGTCACTAAGTACAATGGGTAGGCAATAAATAAAACGATTGCGCTTAGTGTTAGCGACAAAATGATAAATGTGCTGCGATGTGGCCACTGCCCCGCAACTTAATTTGTACATGAAATATATGGGATTTTAAAGGTTATTACTTTAGGTTTATGGGTTCGCACTTATTTTTATACCCTTTCCAGTATCGTTATCGCTCTGAAATTAATCAAGTTTTATATATATCTTTTCTATTTTGTCAAAATTCCACTTTCATAAAATTCAAATATTTTTTCTATTCTTATTTTCATACTTAGTATACTAATAAAATCATAAGCAAACATTCCCTAAAATTTGCTTATATCCTAGGTTCGACGTCTATTAAGTTTGCAACTTAAAAACTTGAATCAAAATTATGGATGACTTGTTACTGCTGTCTGCCTCAATTAAAACAAAGGAAGTGAGAACTTGGGTTTTCGCCAAATCCATTATTGTAAAAATGTAATGTTTATCAAATCATAATGCTACAACAATGTAAAGGCCGATCGTCACAAGAACTTTTTCATTAGCCGTAAATATAACACGAAATTTTTCGAGTGAAAAACATGTTATTAGAACTCGTTTGGGAATATCCGATTTATTGACGTGGGCGGGGAAAATCGTTTAGTGACCAATAAATTTTATACACGGCTGCGAGTGTTGTTACTCGTTTACGATTCCACCCCGACCGCAGTTGTGATACTGCGTGTGTAAATTGGAAATGGCCTACATATTGTATAGGAGGTATGCTGGACATGATATAACGAATGGTTTTGGAATTGTCGTTAATTGATTAAATAAAATATAATAAATATTGCTAAGACTAACATAAACTTCAATTTTGTATTTTTACTGTCATTCTTTCACGGCATAATGGAGAAAAGGTTCGACATAGTTTTTGCACGCAGGTAGTTAAAGGTTTTAAAAGTTCAGCAGGCTACATAATTTCAGATTATTGGGAATTGTAATAAGTTTTAATTAGAATTACAATACAACGCCACAATGGATGGATGAGATACTTTCTACTCTTTGAAAATATTATATTCTCTGGAGAAAATTGTTATTAAAATAAAAAAGCTCACAAAACAGAACATTGACGGAAGCTGAAGTGGCAAGGACCGGTCACATTTGAAATGACAATGATTGGACTAGGCGTGCATCTATCCTAGAGTGCAGACTGCATTCAGTTAAATAAGGGTAATGTTGGATGACCCTAGCCCGATGGAACCAGCAGCATCTGTTTGGTACAGTACACCTTGTGTTTAGTACAGTGAGTATGCGGGTTCCGGGGGTTATAATACAGGTAATGGGAAATTCCATCTCAGCCCTCAGGGGTAAGAACGCATATGCCGCAGTCATCACTTATCAACAAGTAAACTGTTTGCTCGTTTGTCAACTCTGATATTATTATTATTTCATTTTTATTACATAGAAAGTAACAAACGATAACATAGTTCACCTGATGGTAAGTGATTCCTGACATCACATGACATCTACATTCATTCTTGACTAGGAATCATATATGCCTCATCACCAGTATTAAAGGTCTCCGGATCCCTATACTCACCAGACGAAACAGCATGCTGCTATTTTATGCTGGTATTCTGTGAGGGCGTTTTCCCACCGCGATCACGCTGACCCATTCATTCTGCAGCAAGAAACAATGTGCAGCGTAGCTCTACCACGTGGAAATAAAACTCTCCATAGAGCATCTAAGATGTATACGCTCTATGGTCAGTTTTTTTTACCTTAATTGAATATCTTCTAAAATTTGTGTTGTTCATTTAGAGTAACATTCAAAAACGTAATGATGGGTAGACATACTAAGAGATGGATGAACATACTGATAGTACGACTAGAATTAAGCTATGCCCACAACAAAATACTAGCTACTTATTATAATAACAAAAACGATTTTACTAGTTTATCTTTATACTTGGTGATTTAATTATTTTAATAGCACTCAAATACGACAATTTATTAATCCATTTTGTGTGAATATTTCAACATTTGTATTTTATAATTTGATTCGTCAGCTCTCTAGCAGCTTTTCTGGTACGTACTCACGTACAAGTAAATCGTAGCTCGTGACGTGAGTTCCAATCGTTGCTCACGATCTGTCGACACTTTTCAAACGAACTTTGGTCCAATTCTTAATCATGTCGGTACCAATCTCCGTGAGGCAATTTAATTAGAAATTACTCCACATTACATTAGAAGATACTCAATGATCCAGCGAAGAAAGGTATCACAAACCGGCTTCCGATTTTTGTTTTTATAAAATAATCTTATAAATTTGACTACTTCATTTATGAATTGCGAATGAGGGATTGATTTAAACTAAAGATTAATAAATTATTAAAATTAAAAACTGCGCTTTTCGTCCGCAAGATATTGACGTTCTTTCAAGCGTCATTCCCGAAAATACTTGGTGTAATCAGCAGCGCCATGGGTCACCGTTTTTTGTTTTAAGGGGATTTCTTCGAAGGATACCCTGCCTCTTGGGAAAAGACAGAGTTATGTGGAACTTTTAATCAAGCCCCTCGGTGAAAGCCGCAGTGAATTGAAAGGAGCTCCGGGATCTCTAGCGGAATAACACTTAGCGGGTCAAATACCCAACAGCTTCTGCAGGATGTCTGGAGCGCCTTTCTACCTCGGCCACGGTCTATATGGCCGCGGTCTATAAAATTCGCGTTGAGGGCCATTGGCTCCTTCTGTGACACCGGAATAGTCCGAAAGGAGGCTGGTAAGCGGAATCGAGAGAGAACTGATCTGATAAAAACCTTCCCTTGACCAACAACCTTCTACTTCTGTGTCCTTCTCATAACTCTGACTTTATCCACTTTTCCTTCTCTGTTCAATCCTTTCTTCTCTGGAATGAGTCCTGAAGTCAGGGCGTATTTGTATATATATCATATATAAGTATGTATATTTGTATTTCTTATATACTATGTCTAGTTATATATACATATTTTATAATTTCGCATATATGGTTTATTTATATTATATAATTAATATAATACTCGTAGTATTAGACAAAATTTTAAAGTATATACCTACCTCATTTCATCTCTGCATTACCATAAGGTTGACTGGTAGATAATATACATACTGTACATAAAGTAACATACTATATAAAGCTTAAATAAATTAACAATGTACCTGTCGCGCAATTAATCCGCGATCCGGCGATATGGCACAACGTACGAGCCCCCCTAAATCGCGTCCCAGGGCAAACTGTTAAAGGCGTTGACTACCCACACAGCCTGCTCTGACAGGGAGTGGATGCACATAACAGCGTCGATGGTGGAAGATTCCCTTCAGAATCCAAACTGGTCATCGCCGAGATCGGTTGAGCGGTAATAATTGTTTCGAATAACTTGCTGGCCTCGTCCAACTGGCATTTTGGCCGTCCCAAACAGGGACAGAATTTGAGATTCTGTCCACCTTCTTCAAGAGAACTATTGGTGCCTCTTTCCATATCCTAGGGACGTAGAGTTATAGAATCAACTGGTCAACAACTACATTTTGGGGAAACAATAGGTTATGTTGGACACGCACCGACTAAAACCCCATGATTTTTCACTTTCGCTGCGTATGCAGGGCCACACGAATGCTTTCGCACGCTTCAGTGACCCTGCCTGCGTCAGCCACTCTTCAGAATCTCCGCCTCGGGAGTATATCCCCTCTGCGCCCTCCAGGCAAGGCACGCTGGAATACGAGGTCATCTTCCTTCTCGGTCTCTCGAAGGTGGGAAGTGGACCTCCACTCCCTAGTCCTCCCCTCAAAGGCTATGGGGACTTAGGAAAACAAAAGCAATCCTAGCCCCCTGCAGCAGAACAAGGCGAGAAACGTTCGGGTGGGGGAGCTGGTGAACAACTACCTCAACTTGTCTTCTAGGGTAGCCACCCAGACTCGACTGATAATTTCATCGGATCCTGGCGCGGTGATCCGGCCTATCAAGTGGCCGACGGCTCGGTCCGGCTCCCGTATGGTCACTCACATCTCATTACTCCACTCCAATGATGAAGTCTGGGGTTGGATTGAGTAACTGTGCTAAGTTGGACTGGCTGGGTTCGGGGCGTACCCTCAGGCCCGTACGGGACCAAGAACCAGCCAAGGGCTCTGTGCCTGAAGAGGTGGCCTCTTGTAGGCTCGAGGTTGCTCCCCGTACCCTTCACTTGTGTGAGGGGACAGGGGAAGCAATGCGTGTGGTGCTGTGCCAGGCACACTTCAGTGACAGCCGACACCGGACAAAACGTAAGCTCAGTAGGGTTGGGGCTCTATGGACGTACGCGCCATGGAGTCGCGATGAAGAAAGCCTCTCTAAAAATAACCCCAATCCCGAGGTCTCCAGTGCCGATGGGATGATGGCTGGTGGAGAGTCTAATCGTTAGCTGAGTATAGGGTGAGGACCCTTCAAACATGAGTGCAGTCGGAAATAAAAATCTACCCCAGGGTGGTACCGGCAATGCCTACCCTAGTCCGGGCAGCCCCGTCCTCACCCATACTCACTAAGTCGAGCAGCCTGTGTTGACACTACATGCCATAGCCCGTGAGGTTTGGGACAGCATATTCAATTATATCATTTACTTTAGTCACACTTAGTTTCTTAAAAAAAAATATTTCTTATTTTATGTGATATATGTGATCCACATCGCATGTTGCTATGCTTTATAACGACATGTTTGTCCATTGTCGACAGTTATTTGATAATAATAATAAAGAAATATTTTCATATTACTTCATCAGTATCACAGCCACTTCACTTACCATCAGGTGAACTGCTTGCTCGATTGCCTTTCTGAAAAGAAATTCACTGCCCACCAAAATATTACTATTTCATTTTATTTACACTCTTTCTCTTATTATTTTTTAATTAAACATGACCTATGTCATGTCCATCGTAATTTTAAAACCTAGTCGTAAGAGGACAATGTTAAGGCTATTGAGTATAATGTACACATCGTCCAAAGGTTCTTGTTAAATTAATCATTGTTTCACCATGGATATAATCCCGTACTTCTGTTCTGCCGTTCTTCTAATACTACTATTTCGGCTAATACCTACCTATGTATTACTATATCACATTGTTAGCTGAATAACTATACAACAAGAAGTTAAAAACTTATAAATTAAAAAAGTGAAGTTGCACAACAGTTGAATTTATCCAAAATTCAGATTTGTCATTCTCTAGAGTAAAAACAAAAGGCAGAGAATGTTTTTATGATATTATTGACCTATTTTACTTCATATCTTTGTTTCCGACCAGCGGCCGCGATGAATAGCGAATGAACAAAAACTACATTCCTTTCATGTATAAATTTTGAGATTTAACTACCTTTTTTATAAATATGCTCATAAATATTCGCTCATTAATATTTAATAATTATTTGAAAAAAAATTAAATATTGTAAGATAATTGAAAAAGCTCAATAGAGTACAAGGTACGTTGCCAAATTTGTTTGCAATTTATAATATGGTATGTATGGAGCAAAGCATCTGTATTGAAGCATTTCAGAGAAAGTGACTATACAATATTTACTTTAATTTACTACTACTTTAAAAACGAATTTACCAAACATTCTTTCTTGTTCAATTTTCCGTGGAGGAAAACTGCCGCAAATTAATATTGGTACGAATCCTATAACCAGATTAGAATACCAAACAATAATTTCGCCTTTTGTCCTTGACTACAAGATGTATCTGGTATATTCCGTCACCTATTTTAATGACCTCAGCGCTTTCCTTCTCTCTACTACACTCTTATCCCCAACTCAATAAAATCAATATCTATCTCTTTTAATTCAATATCTTTAAAAATCAAGTTTCGAAAAAAAAAACAAAAGAATTACTCGTACATCTTACTTTTTTCTGGAACTGAAGTATTGTCCATGACCTGTGGCCGAGTAATAAAACAATCTGCAATAAGTGTTGGGTAAATAGATGATTCTTAGCAACTGAATCGCAAGATAGAAAATAACCAAACCAATGAAACTTATTATATGTCTGTTTCTGTGATCTACAATCCGCATGTCAAGCTGTCGGTTAAAACAAATCGTTGGATCTATGAAGAGATTATATCCAGCTGCGAATATTAATAGATAAAAGCAGAAGAAATAAGATAAGAATTCGGGATTTATAAAAAAAGATTAAACTAGACGCCTTTCTTAGGTTAAAAATCTGGCGTAATACATTTATTGCTTTTATCAAAGAGAATTAAAAAAAAATTGTAGGTAAAAGCTACATCAAAGTTACATTTATACCTGTTTATCCGCATGCGAACCAACAAATGTAGACTAAAAGGTCGTTAAAATTACACCTAATATTAATGTCGTTCAAATGTGAGCCTTATTTTCTAGTAGTAAAAGTTTATATTTGAAGAGAAATCCAGAGAGCTTTTATACCATTTAGGATTCCGTACCTAGTAATAGGACTAGTATTTGTAGACTGTGATAACGGCACACGAGCCGGTAGTAGAACCTGTTGATGATAAGCTAGTTAGCTAGCGAAAATAGATTATGCTTTGAATTTGGCACCGTTGCCGTATGCAGCACGGCCATGTGAGATATGTGGAACGTTATTCGGGAAGCGGTTCACGTTATAATGTATTTTTGACTTTTAGCTGAAAGCAGGCACGTTAAAACTGCCTTTATATAAAATGTAACTATTGTATATACTTTTGTTTTGACCATATTTAATAACAGGTAACGCAATAAATTATATCTAATAATAATATAACTGTAATGACGTCAGTGATTAATAATAGTGTTACTCGTAAACAAGTTTTCTTTGCCAACCTGTCTGTTCTGTTCCGACGCCTGATTTAGGTTCACAAAATAGATTGCTGCCCGACACCTCTCTGGATATTTTATATTTGGCATAGTTACAAGGTGTAATTCAATTGCTGTTAGCCCAAATGTTTCTTCTCTTTTTTCCCTCATCTTGATTTACGACACAATGGACAAGCACTGCTCCCGTGGTCCTTAGACACTACCATCGCATGGCCAATAAACAGAAAACACACAAAAATATAATCGTTATCATTACCACCATTACTTATAGTGTGGTCTGCGAAATATAAGCACGCTCGAAACCGCC
Source organism: Teinopalpus imperialis (assembly GCA_029286865.1). Lineage (NCBI taxonomy): Eukaryota > Metazoa > Arthropoda > Insecta > Lepidoptera > Papilionidae > Teinopalpus > Teinopalpus imperialis. The sequence goes on from JAGSMU010000016.1 coordinate 11,523,545, forward strand.
ATTGGAATATTATCATGAACCAACACCAAATTCAAGCATTTAAGCTTAGCTGGGGTGGTTAACGGGAACATCCGTAGCGTTTATATTATTGCTAGCATTCTGTAAAATAGCAATAACTGCGTGTCGTCTCTCGTACGATAATTGGAAGAAACCGAAAACGCAATTACTAACAATACAACTGCATCTTGATTTCCTACCGTGAATAGTTCTTGATGTTTATGGATAAGGATCGATAGCGGTCTGGTAAATTTTTTCTCCTTCGTCAACGTATCTACATACAATAGCAGATCAAAGAATAACCAACGTGCCAGTACCCAAAAACAGAATAAATATTGACTTTGGATGAGAATCAAATCGCGTCCCTAATCTATTTCATTGATATGTAAGCAACACGGTGAGTATAAAAACCTTAATAACTAATTAGAAGTATCAAAATAAATGTAAATAATATTTTTTATATTCTAACTCCTACACGACCCAGAGGAACATTTACCTTACGGAAAAAAGAAATTTCAGATATGACTCCGCGCATAAAAATATGATAAAAGGAAATGGGTAGTGCACCCCATAAGCCTTTTATGAAATCGTTAATGACCGTGTTGATGGCACCCGGGCTTTCAAGTGTTTCGTATGAAATTCTACATGGCTTTTATGTGTTTTAAAATGTCTGTTATTACAGTTACCTTTTTACGATTGTTCGTTATAAAAACCTTGCTACGTGCTGGCTGTTAAATTGTAGTTCTTAGTGTAGTAAAACATCGTACATTAAGACAGAATTCAAAATTACATCGTCATCATCTCGATGGTTGGTAGTCCACCGCCGTGCGCTTTACGCGAAGTTTTCTGCCACGTACAACTGATCTGTGGAATCAGCTTTCGCCAGCAGTAATTTCGAACCGATACGAAATAGAGACCTTTGAGAAAAGAGCCTATACCTTTCATAAAGGCTGGCAACGTATTTGCGTCTCCTCTGGTGTTGTGAATGTTCATAAGTAATGTACTTAAGATGGGCTGCTTGATGGTCTGCCACCTATTCTATTATAATAAAACATCATAGCTGTGATGAATGAAAATTTACTATAAATAGAATCGAAATAAATGTAATTAATACATACTTTTTTTTATTACATTGAGATTTGCAAACGAGCACACAGTTCACCTGATGTTAAGTGATTCCTGCGGCCCATGACATCTACATTCATCCTTGACAAGGAATCATAATGCAGATGCGTTGTCACCCTTGAGGACTGAGATGGAATGCCTCGTCATCACTAATAAAGGTCTCCGGATTCCTTCACTCACCAGACGAAACACAGTAGAGTTATGATGCTATTTCACGCAGGTATTCTGTGAGGGCGTGGTTCTACCCCGGCCGTTACTATTCATTCTGCAGTTAGAAACAAACTGCAGTGTATCTCGAGCACTGTTAAAATTGTTTATTTAACACATATGAGCTGTGGTAGCTCAGTGTCAAAGCGCTCGCTTTTAATTCACGGTACGCGAGCAAACCGAGTTCGATACCCGCTGCCTGGTACCAATAAAATTTTTAGTTGGAACTTTAAGTGCTGGAACTAAACTAATGAACTAAGAAACCTGTAGGTATAAATAAATATTACGACATATGAAGGCCGTCACTCTGCAGTGGAACCGCGTTGTAGACTGTGCTCTTACACCCTAATTATGTTTTAATACATAAAATATACCTTTAATAAATACCGACTAAACAGTAAAAATAATGTATTACAGATAAGCAATGTCTCTCAAATTTTGAAACTAAAAATACTTATACGATATTACATCAACTTGCCGTCCACTAGGGACTTAATCGCAACAATGCGAAACAAAGTTAATAAAGTAGACTATAAAAATATTAAACGGCCGTTATCTAATAAAAACAAGTCCAAATCTCGGTGTATAATGCTACATTGCCGCCGAAACGCGCAAAAACACGTCCGAGGTGGATTTATTTGTCCGTGTAGAATAAAAAAAAAATCACGCTCGGTCTCGGTAGGTCGGCACTTGACATTAGCAAGTTTTAATTGCCGCACTCCGTGCCACTCTCGTGGTCGTAGTGGGCGCAAGCCCTCACTACCGCGACAGCTAAGCTCTTGCAAAAACTATCTACAGAGACACATTTAGCGTTAGTAAATACACAGTATGCTACGTGAAAACATAGCCCTGTGTAGTTACCCTAATGAAGGTTCTCGCTTATAATGACCACTTCAACGTTCAAGATTTCCACCGCAGTAATCAACTGAATAACAATGAACTTTTTTTTTTCTATTCGCCACCAACAGCGCTACCTGCGATTTACTGACTTTTCATCTGAAGTACTAGGAATTTAACTGTGTGCATTGTCAGATAGAAAGAGTAGAATGTTATTAATATAAAAAATATTTATCAATTTTATCGTACTTTATAAATTTGATGATCTTATAATGACGCTAAGCATATTTCAAAATTTAATAATTTTGATTTTAATTATATAACGTTCTCATTTGGATGTTAATGGACAATATAGTACAGCCGTGATAGATTAGTGTCTAGCAATAAAATATAGAATATACATAAAAAAAAGGTTAATCCCAACCTATCAAAATACCGCGCAAGTCGTAGATCTTTATGTAGGCGGATAGAAAAGGAATATTACTAAATAATATATTCTCTATAGATATTTCCTAGCACCACCAACGTAATGTCCAATTACATAAGAATAATTTTAATTTTACCATGCTCGATTATCATATAGTATTTTGATAAAGGTAAACTATTAAGATACTCCATGATTATTAACATAAATAACCATAATTATATAGTATATGCATAAAACTTACCTGAATTTTAAAAATGGATAGTGATGGATTTTGATCCGACTTTTACTAAGTGTGAGAAACGAGCACACAGTTAACTAATACTTTTATTGAGAAAGGTACAGTCATCACTATGACTGTATCCATAAATATCTAAATTCATTGTCATCAAAAATTAAAAATACATATCTTTGTTCTCTCGTTGTCATATCTGATAACTAAGGCCTCTCTAACAGTAGCAATATTGCCTCGCTATCAGTATCAAGGTATACAAGTAATCAAATCACCGGTTTCTTTCACCTACCAGATGAAACAGCAGCATTTAGTTCAACCTTGTACTCTGTAAAAACGTAGTCATAATCCGATTGAGCTTAACCGCTCATGCAACAGCTAGGTAATACCTAAAGTAGAATACTCATAATACCACTTCTATTTAAATAACGCCAGCATTAACAGAACAAAAGAGACGCCCGCAATTTCTTGTATTTAATGAAAGTGCTTATACGGTAAGGCCATTGGAATGGTTACATCTTTTATAAAATTAGGAGTAACAAACCAGCAAACAGTTCTCCTGATGACAAGTGATTCCTGCGACCCATGACATCTAAATTCATTGTCATCAAAAATTAAAAATACATGCAGTGTCTGTGTCAATAAACAATTATAGCACAAGACCACAGTGATGATTGCCGAATTATATAAATAATTACGTGAGATCGGAATGAAATGTACTGTAAATGTAATCCACGCCTCTGCGACAGTTGTAATACGGTTGGACTATACGGTCGTATAATATCTAAATAATAGAACAAATTCTCATTTTTAGATTTACAATGTAAATTAAAATGTAATATGACTATCACTAAAAAGTGAACTACATTCACTTACTAGTACACACATTCCGTTTCATGGGAAATATACTGCATGTAAGAAATAAAAGTTACTTCAAAGCGTCGATATTATACACAACTGCAATGTCCGTGCTACGCATTTAAAAAAAAAATTGCTCGGCTTATGTTCCAAAGCGGGAGAGCGGAAAGCAACCGGAAGAGGCGCTACGGTACGGGGGCTGGGGGGAAGGGGGGGGGGTCGTAGTTTATGGACCGAACTGATACCGGGGACCCAGGGAAGTGCTCCAGCTTACGTTTAGGATTTGTGTGTGCAAGGTATTTACATGGAATTTTCTCTTAAAATAAAAGGTGAAAATTTATCACCCCGACGGAATATAAATGTCAGAATAATTCTTCCGAATAATGTTTGGTACAACTTACATCTTAGAATTTTTTTGTTATGACTATAACATGTTGAATGATTATACTCACATTACATTATATAATATATACAATATATCATAATTGTAAAAGAATTTCACTATTCATTATTTTTCTTTACTTACTGATAGGTTGTTATGTGTATATCAATCGATCCCTAATTCCTGTAACACGATTTAGCTATTGCCCGTTAAATTGATCATTGATCACACTTAGCGATTTTCGTTGTTAGTCGTGTAATGCTGGGGTACTGCGGGATGGGGAGTAAGGGCGGGTCAGCCGAGTCCTGCGGCAGACATGACTTATTACAACCACCAGGATACAACCCTATTTCGGTCCTAATGACGACGCTTCGTATAGGGGCCTTAATTTCGACGCCCCACGATTTTTATTTACGCCTTCAAGTAGCGTGCAATTTGGGGCCGACAAGTTTATTGTGGGTAGGTATCGTTGGCGATTAATTTGTAGTTTTTACCCTTTCCTCCGCTCTGATTAATATAATACTAACGAGGACACAGGATTATTTATACGTTCTGACATCCTTGACTATTTCATACCCTTTCTAGGTTGATCGCAGTTATTTTTTTCATGAAATTTATATATATATATATATATATATATATATATATATATATATATATATATATATATATATATATATATATATATATATATATATATATATATATATATATATATATATATATATATATATATATATATATATATATATATATATATATATATATATATATATATATATATATATATATATATATATATATATATATATATATATATATATATATATATATATATATATATATATATATATATATATATATATATATATATATATATATATATATATATATATATATATATATATATATATATATATATATATATATATATATATATATATATATATATATATATATATATATATATATATATATATATATATATATATATATATATATATATATATATATATATATATATATATATATATATATATATATATATATATATATATATATATATATATATATATATATATATATATATATATATATATATATATATATATATATATATATATATATATATATATATATATATATATATATATATATATATATATATATATATATATATATATATATATATATATATATATATATATATATATATATATATATATATATATATATATATATATATATATATATATATATATATATATATATATATATATATATATATATATATATATATATATATATATATATATATATATATATATATATATATATATATATATATATATATATATATATATATATATATATATATATATATATATATATATATATATATATATATATATATATATATATATATATATATATATATATATATATATATATATATATATATATATATATATATATATATATATATATATATATATATATATATATATATATATATATATATATATATATATATATATATATATATATATATATATATATATATATATATATATATATATATATATATATATATATATATATATATATATATATATATATATATATATATATATATATATATATATATATATATATATATATATATATATATATATATATATATATATATATATATATATATATATATATATATATATATATATATATATATATATATATATATATATATATATATATATATATATATATATATATATATATATATATATATATATATATATATATATATATATATATATATATATATATATATATATATATATATATATATATATATATATATATATATATATATATATATATATATATATATATATATATATATATATATATATATATATATATATATATATATATATATATATATATATATATATATATATATATATATATATATATATATATATATATATATATATATATATATATATATATATATATATATATATATATATATATATATATATATATATATATATATATATATATATATATATATATATATATATATATATATATATATATATATATATATATATATATATATATATATATATATATATATATATATATATATATATATATATATATATATATATATATATATATATATATATATATATATATAGTTTGTAAATGTAATCCACGCCTCTGCGGCAGTTGTAATACGGTTGGACTATACGGTCGTATAATATCTAAATAATAGAACAAATTCTCATTTTTAGATTTACAATGTAAATTAAAATGTAATATGACTATCACTAAAAAGTGAACTACATTCACTTACTAGTACACACATTCCGTTTCATGGGAAATATACTGCATGTAAGAAATAAAAGTTACTTCAAAGCGTCGATATTACACACAACTGCAATGTCCGTGCTACGCATTTAAAAAAAAAATTGCTCGGCTTATGTTCCAAAGCGGGAGAGCGGAAAGCAACCGGAAGAGGCGCTACGGTACGGGGGCTGGGGGGAAGGGGGGGGGGTCGTAGTTTATGGACCGAACTGATACCGGGGACCCAGGGAAGTGCTCCAGCTTACGTTTAGGATTTGTGTTTGCAAGGTATTTACATGGAATTTTCTCTTAAAATAAAAGGTGAAAATTTATCACCCCGACGGAATATAAATGTCAGAATAATTCTTCCGAATAATGTTTGGTACAACTTACATCTTAGAATTTTTTGTTATGACTATAACATGTTGAATGATTATACTCACATTACATTATATAATATATACAATATATCATAATTGTAAAAGAATTTCACTATTCATTATTTTTCTTTACTTACTGATAGGTTGTTATGTGTATATCAATCGATCCCTAATTCCTGTAACACGATTTAGCTATTGCCCGTTAAATTGATCATTGATCACACTTAGCGATTTTCGTTGTTAGTCATGTAATGCTGGGGTACTGCGGGATGGGGAGTAAGGGCGGGTCAGCCGAGTCCTGCGGCAGACATGACTTATTACAACCACCAGGATACAACCCTATTTCGGTCCTAATGACGACGCTTCGTATAGGGGCCTTAATTTCGACGCCCCACGATTTTTATTTACGCCTTCAAGTAGCGTGCAATTTGGGGCCGACAAGTTTATTGTGGGTAGGTATCGTTGGCGATTAATTTGTAGTTTTTGCCCTTTCCTCCGCTCTGATTAATATAATACTAACGAGGACACATGATTATTTATACGTTCTGACATCCTTGACTATTTCATACCCTTTCTAGGTTGATCGCAGTTATTTTTTTCATGAAATTTATATATATATATAGTTTGCTTAAATGTAAATTTCTACTTTGTACGTAAAAGTATGTCAAATAATTAATCTATACTATGAAACATATATTAAGAGATGCAAGTGGTTTAAAATTATTAATTAAGTAATGATTTCGTCAATTGAATGTTTCGAGCACATAAAATTACTCTAAACTAATATGTACATACAGTACATATAGTACAGATACCGAAAGTAAAATTCTAGCCATAAAATAATAATTTCATTGCACGGAAACGTAACAGAAATTGTATCCTAAATCCTTACATTTCTTTTGTTTTTACATCTACTCTTAATATTTATAATATATAGTATAGATACTAATAGTATAATGGCTAGATAGAGCGAAAGAAAAATCTAGTCATAAAATAATAATTTCAATGCTGAGTAACTTACAGAAATTGTGACCTAAATCCTTACATTTCTTTTGTTTTCACATCTACTTTCAAAACACCTTCACGTAATTCCGCTAACAAAGAATACGTAAGCCATGAAAAGAAGGTCAGTAAAATGTTACGCGAATTATGGGCCATTTCAGAATATTGCTCTATGCATTGTAAGTCTGTAGGAAAAGGGCAAAATGCGGGTAAATCAAACCTGCCATATAAATACGTTTCATCGTTTCATATTTTTATTTTTACTATAAATTATTTATAATTACCCGCTAATCAAGAAAAGTTAATCAAAGGTAAGAATAATAACTGAAGAGCTTCTTATTCAACTTTTCGTCGCAAATAATTATAAATAACCCGTGATTCGCGATCATTTTTTATTTACCTTTAACGTCAATATCAAGTGAATTTACATTCACAATCCGAAAGACTTAAAATGTCAATTTCTACTTTGTACGTAAAAGTATGTCAAATAATTAATCTATACTATGAAACATATATTAAGAGATGCAAGTGGTTTAAAATTATTAATTAAGTAATGATTTCGTCAATTGAATGTTTCGAGCACATAAAATTACTCTAAACTAATATGTACATACAGTACATATAGTACAGATACCGAAAGTAAAATTCTAGCCATAAAATAATAATTTCATTGCACGGAAACGTAACAGAAATTGTATCCTAAATCCTTACATTTCTTTTGTTTTTACATCTACTCTTAATATTTATAATATATAGTATAGATACTAATAGTATAATGGCTAGATATAGCGAAAGAAAAATCTAGCCATAAAATAATAATTTCAATGCTGAGTAACTTACAGAAATTGTGACCTAAATCCTTACATTTCTTTTGTTTTCACATCTACTTTCAAAACACCTTCACGTAATTCCGCTAACAAAGAATACGTAAGCCATGAAAAGAAGGTCAGTTAAATGTTACGCGAATTATGGGCCATTTCAGAATATTGCTCTATGCATTGTAAGTCTGTAGGAAAAGGGCAAAAAGCGGGTAAATCAAACCTGCCATATAAATACGTTTCGTCGTTTCATATTTTTATTTTTACTATAAATTATTTATAATTACCCGCTAATCAAGAAAAGTTAATCAAAGGTAAGAATAATAACTGAAGAGCTTCTTATTCAACTTTTCGTCGCAAATAATTATAAATAACCCGTGATTCGCCATCATTTTTTATTTACCTTTAACGTCAATATCAAGTGAATTTACATTCACAATCCGAAAGACTTAAAATGTCAATTGTCCGAACCTTTCAACGTAGAATAAATCGACAGAGAAAATTAATAAAATACCTTGATACATAATTTGCGCTTATCATTAATGTCAAAATAACAAACAAATTTACGATCTTCTTCGATCTTTTCGGTCTTATTTATTTAATAAACTGTCGTGCTCATTTAAACTGAATACGACAGATTCTGAACTTAACATCAATTCATTGTTTTATTTCATCTCCATCATCTCATTCTGTTGTTAATACCTTGTTAAACGTCTCTTTTTCACAAAGTAATGCATTTACACTTAAACAGTGTTAGAGCTACACTGCAGTTTGTTTCTAGCTGCAGAATAAATGGGTCAGATCGACCGGGGTAGGACCAAACCCTCACAGAATGCTAGCGTAAAATAGTAGCATAATGCTGCTGTGTTTCGTCTGGTGAGTGCAGGGATTCGGAAGCCTTTATTACTGGTGACGAGGCATTCCATCTCAATCCTCAAGGGTGACAATGCATCTGCATTATGATTCCTTGACAAGGAATGTAGATGTCATGGGCCACAGGAATCGCTTGCCATCAGGTGAACTGTGTGCTCGTTTCTTTCTCTAAATTAAATAAAGAAAGAAAATTAAAGCACTAAAAAAACCCCACTTGCATCCACCGTTATCCTACACAATCGTATCATCACACAAACAGACACACACAAATAGACATGTGCTATTAAAATGGCTTTCATAATAGAAGCTTATTTTCTAGCACTGACTGAAGATCGTTACAAACATTATACAAAATTGACTTTTGAAATAAAGGCACTGTAGTTGTACACTTTTCTACAGTTGCAGTTATTTATGGATGTCGTTAATCAAGTCGTCTTGTCTCTGATAAAAAATATTAAAGATAAAATACCTATTAGGTGATTGCGTATAAGCAAACAAATAATATGTTAATAATTTTAAGTTTATGATTAAAAATCTGTCGGTGTGAATATAATTTACAAAGTACTAAAGTTATTGGCTTGAAATTTGCATTGATTATATATGTAGCGCAATCGCGCTCTAGTAGTCTAGTAGTAATCTTTGAAGAAATATCACAATCTGTATTTACATGTTTATAAAAGTCCGAGGAAATAATGCGGGTTGATTTAAAAATAAACATTAGATATTTCAGGATTTACTCATTTATCTTTAGTAAATAATAAAATCTATTCATTTAGGTATGACATAAAAGATTTTTAATTAAAGCTTATCATGATGAGATTTAGCTATTTGATAAATGTCATATCAATAACAGGATGATAAGTATAAATTTTAATAGAAATAATATGAGAGGAAGTGCAACTAAAAGATTGGTCGAATGTATGACAGGTAATATGAAACTCGCAGGAGTACGATAAAAGATGCAAGACAATGTGTTACACATTGTGGTATTTGAACCTTTATAGTTCTAGCAGCACGGGGCTGTCCCGATCTTTTCTGGTCTTCGACAGAGGAAGTATTGTTGTATCTGTTGATAGTACTATATACGAACATACGGCTTACCAGCATACCATGCTTTTGAAGTGTGGAATATGACCGACGGCTCGCGACGCGAAGAAATATGTGAAATGGCGCAAAATCGAAAGAAAAAAGTTTTTAAAATAATATACGTGTTACAAATTCAAAATAATTAAAATGTTGAAAAAAAGAAAAGTTTTTTGTAACAGTATTTATGGCCAGACTGGTTAATAAATAAGCAATAATTTTATTTATCGAATGTAAAATTTACTTTATGTAAAAGGAATAATATTTTTAAATTTCAAAAGAAAATAGCGCACATAATAATACAACCAGGTATGCTTACTGCGGTTTTAATAATTTTAATGATATCAAAAACCACTACTTACTAGAGAAAACTTATTTTGTAAAAAACAAATAGAGAAAATCCCTTGCCTGCTTAAAGCCACAACCGCTTCAAAAGATACTGTATGCTTTGCGGACAGCCATATTTCTTTCTATTTACTCGGGTTTATATTTGTAAAGCATATTTCATATAGTATTATTTGATACCTATAATTCTCTTAAGCTATTGACATTGTACATTCATATTTGTAAACGGAATGGGACTATTTAGCGCCTATGAACCTAAATTCCCGTTTTACAAATTTTGATCTTTTTCTTTGTAATTGTTATATACAACTTTTGAATCTATATTAAAAATAGTGTAGTATTAAAAATTCGGTAGGTATCATCTCAATGTATAAAACACCAAGTGTTTGCTTTATTCTTACGAGAAAAGAGTATCGTAACTGAGATATATAGGTGCATAACAAACACACCGTAGATAAAGCTCTACCAGCTTATATAGCTGGTAAGATTTTAAATGTTCCTAGTAATATTCAGAGCACGATATCATCGAGATTAGAGTTCTTGAAGCAGATAACCAACCTCTAGATTATTTGCTAATGAAACGGGTTTTACCGTAGGGGAATGTTTCCCCCTGATCCAATGAATGCCTAGCTTGATGAGGTCAATGCGGCATCGATAAACTTCTATGAAGCATATGTCTAATCATTTATGATTAAACCGGACTAAAAGTTATTCGTTACGTGCACATTCGATAGAAACTCAGTCAAAAAGATGACAATTTTTTATATTACGACTAGAACAATCTAAGGATGTCAAAACTTAGATTATGATGAATTACAAAAATATTCACTTCTATATAAGCAATTTTCAAGTTTTATGTAACCGTTTTACATTGTGATTCTCGCACTTTACTCATTAGAAACTTTTTTCATAACTATTGTGTATACTTGAAAGTATATTGGATATAATATCTTCAAATGTCTCAAATAAAATTATAAGCATATTATATTCATGGGACTTTCATATTTGTGGATGATACTGATTTTACCTCTTTAAAATTTATGATTTATATAGTAACGTGATTGTTTATCCAGTTTTCTCTTATATGGTATACTAGGTATATAGTAACTGCCACATGCACCTTACTGTTTTATTTTACCAATTACTAAGCCATTTAACAAATGTTTCACCAAATGTTAAGTAGCAGTTTAGTCGATACACATACCTATAAAAAGCCTGTTCACTCGTAACTTGAAGTCTCTGGGGTCATAACTTCGGCATGCATAGGCAGAAAACACTAAGGCGAGGAGTTCCACTGCTTAGAGATGCGCATGGTGAATGTAGCCCCGATACCACTCGTGCACAAAAGTGGAATGTTTACCATATAATGTTGACGCTTCGCCATATATCTGGTTGAACTATAAAATGGGGTTTGTGCAGTTCCGATGGCTACTCACTTAAATGTACCCGTTAAAAAACCGATAAGTTGACAACTTCACGTCGGTACTCGAGATCCTGAAGGTTGGTTTCGAACAGCGAGTCGTTCTAAATGATCTTCTATCAATTGACTCAAAAGCCCCAAGCTGGCTTAACCTCATCAAAAATGAAAAAAAGTACTTATACATGACCGGACTTGTGCTTGGTTAAGTCCCGCTTTCCCGCAAATTGTTAAATGCTTGTGGATGCTTGATGGGTTTTTTTTTTTGAAATTCTAAGTACGACCACCATCATTACAGCCCATCCATAGTCAACCGCTGAACATATGTCTCCGCCATAAATTGCCACAAAGCATGATCCAGAGCCATCTGCATAACTTCACTTCCCGAAAACTTGTGTAGCTCGTAGCTCTATCTAATGGGGGTTGTCCTACACTGCGATTGCACTATGATTATCTGTTATCTGATTTTTTTTATTGATCCTTACGATTGATCTATATGACCCATCCATTGCCGCTTAAGCTTGCTTATCTTATCTTATATTCAACAATTAATAATTAAAAAAAAACTGAAACTATAATTGTTGTAAACTCTTATAGTTAATATTCATCATTTATTTTAAAAATAAAACATTCAAAATGACTTCCTTTCTCTAGTTTAATAAATTTCTTAAGTGAATAACGTATATTATAATATACTTAATAATCGTTACACACACAGATATATAGAAATTACTCGGGCAAATGCATTTTCACATAATAAGTGTACACATAAACAAAGTTTACAATGCAAATTTATTCTGGTTACCGGATTAACGCTTCATCATCAAAGCCCTTGCAGTATTAGTTAATTATGTTAGTCCGGATTACGGATGCTCTAGCGAATATACGGTAGATATTTCCATGCCATAATTACAAAATTCAATATTAAATTTTATCGTCATAAATACTGCCTGAAATCAGGCGCTACGCAAGTCAACTTTAAAATAAAAGATAATATCTCGATTATTATTATTTTTCGATTTGTTCAGTAATCTTTTCTATTGCTTTATTTCTTTTGTTAAATTTAAAATATCGTGAGAACTTTTTATTTATTTTTTTCAGTAACCAAATATTATAACTTTCAGATTGTTTGCACAAAAACTAGCTAAAAGCTTAATCTGTGTTGCATCTATGCAAATATACTATCAATATGTTAAGGGCATAATTAAATACACAAGTTAAAGGGAATGGCGTTATATAATTATTACGAAAAGGAATCCTCATTTCTGTAATCATTATATCGCGCGACTCGGTGCACTCAGATGTAGAGTGACATTTTCACATGCACAGCCTACACACAGACTCCGCTATTGGCTCACAGACCTCCTGTCTAGACTGAGTATTTGAGTACAGTTCTCTATAATGCACTGCACTATTTCGAACTTCACATGTATTCAAAATATTTTTTTTTCAATATAAAATAATATATTGAAAGAAAAATATTTTAATTACTTTATTCTACCTATACGGTATCCATATTATTGTGAATCATACATAGGATTTTGTATCAAATACCGACTTCAAATCCGACCCCCGGTGATAGGATGCAGCATCACTACACCGACATTACCTGCCGGTAATGTCGCTTGCTAATCAATTCATCCGAGAAGTTCTAATCTTGCTGGAAATTTGTAATAAAGTATTATGCCATGTAGTAAACTCAAAAAAGGGCTATGACAATAATGATGTGCTGATAGAATTGATTAAACCAATAATTAATAAAATGAATATAATGTGAAGCGGCTTTTCAACAGTTTCAACCACCAAAAAAGTCTTGACAGAGAATTTAATTAAAATAAAATGGGGAATTTAGACAAATAAAAATCCGACATATATACAGTAGAACAAGTTAACGGTATAGCACACAAAATCCGAAGGGGAGCTTTAATAAATATAAAAGTATTCTGTGTATTGGTACTGTTTCCATGACAACGACACGAAGAAGCTGTCAACTGGTGACTCTGTCATGAACACCGTCTTTAAGCTGCAAGTATAATCCCTGGTTAATATATTTATTTATTTTATCAGTGGCAGAGCTACACTGCAGTTTGTTTCTAACAGCAGAATTTGGGTCAGCTCGACCAGGGTAGGACCACGCCATCACTGTATGGCAGCGTGAAAAGCAGCATAATGCACCTGTGTTTCGTCTGGTGAGTGTAGGAGTTTGTAACTCTCAATGTAATAAAAAAATATATATATAAAAATAAAAAAAAGTTTTCTTATAAATGTTTTCTATTAAATATTTAAAACTAATTTATTACAATAACGTGGAGGAAGTCTGTGGTCAGCACGGGACTAATGAAGGACTGAAAAGATAATGGTGATAATATTAAAAGTATATTTATATGAACTATATACAACAATATTTTTAAAGCAAAATATTGCCATGGTTAAGACTATCTAGAAAGACTGGATCAGGCAGCATCTATCGCCTATTATTGATCGCATTTTTCTGAAGCCTTCATACATTATTTCACATTGTTCTTTGCTACCCTATAATTGAATTAAAACTAGCCTCATTACACGTTTAAATCATGCCAACCTATGACTTCTCAACTCCGTCACAAGTGTAAGTTTCAAACTACCTTTTATGTATTCATTCGTCACCTTGTTCATTCTAGTAACTAAACACATCTATCTCAATATTCTCATTTCAGCCGAGTGGAAGCATTTCGGTATATATATAACAATACCTTTACTGTCCGGTATTCTGCTCCGTACAGTATTATCGGTTGAATTTCGCTATTATAAGTGTTGCCTTGAATTTCGTCGACATACCAAGGTAGCAATTAGTGCCATTGACCTGCCTCAACTTCACTGCGTTGCTCTGTTGTTTCACAGCACTATCAATTTCACCTTCCTACTCGAATAACGAACCGATATAGTTAAGGATCGAGCAAAGTAAAGTGATGAAGTTATTGATACGTTTCGACATAGCACTAATAACTACGTCGAAAACGCATGTATTAGAATTTTGTTTAAATACCTGGCTTTTATTGGCGGGCCTTGGGATGGATTTCCAACCAGCATTCTTCATTTTTATGCAATACAAATAATTTATTTTTTAAGTTTGTCGTCACACACAGTAATTTTCTGTTTTTTAATTCATACCCAATATCTTCCTTTGATCATATCATCCTAGATAGCGCAGTTTTTATGATATTGTTATAACCAGAAGTTATAGCTGTGTATGAATTTGGCCAGGAAGGCATCACCTAATGTAGTTTACATGTTTTTATCAACTTAACTGTAAGTCAATAACCATGAAGACTAACAACTAAATCTCAGAGAAGTTTAAAATATAACGCAAATTATCAATGTGTGAATTTGTGGTAGTAGAACGAATGGCAATAATTCTTAGAATCTTAACAGGGGTCTTGTTTAATTTAATTTAAACACAAAATGGGGTTTCGGAGCAAGGGCAGAAGATTTTATAGCTATGCTAAAATTAAACTACGCTTTATTAAGTTTGTCTTGACATTCTAATATTCGCTAACATAATTTTCGTGAAAACACGAAGTCTTGTAGACGATGTTGTATTTTATGACTACATAGGTATATATACAATAATTCATGGATACTAAAGCAGAGCAAGATAAATTAGTATTCTTTATCAGGAAAGTTTTGTAGAGACAGCGATGTTAGACACCTCGCTCCCCATGCCCTGACCGTAACCAACCGGACTTGGACTATAAAAAAATATTATTCTATAATTTCTAATACTACCTGAGTAACCTTAAATGGTCATAAACGCCATTTACGACACCTACGGAACATGGTGATGCATATAACCCTAACAACTTCAGAGGTAGCAAGCACTAACCAGTTTTCGCATACAATTTTAACACAACATAATAAAAAATGTCATAAGCCCCAATTGTTACAAAAGGTGCGAGTATCATTTCCACCGGATGCAAATGCTAAACAGTAATAACTATATTTATATTATATATAATTAATAATCTAAAATTTGCAACGTAATAATCTTGAAATTCAGTATAATTTGAATCTACGACCGCTTAGACGCGAGTCCGACGTCCGAGACCAGGACATTCAAACTTCAGAGGTAGCAAGCGCTAACCAATTTCACATACAATTTTAACACAACATAATAAAAAATGTCATAAGCCCCAAATGTTGAAAAACGCGAGTCCGACGTTATTTTTATGATTTTATACATATAATTATAATTGTGCAATAAAAGTTAGGATAAGTTAAAATTATAATGTATTGGTAATATAATAACATTTAAATATATTTTATATATGAAAATTATGTATCGTTGTTAGTGTGTAACCAGAAACCTATTTACATCTCTTTCTTTAACACTAGCCGAATCTCACGACAGAGATGATCAAATAGTAGTTTTATCTAGATCAGAGTTGCTTGGCGGACCTATTTTATTTATCAGGAATGTTTCCCTCAAGATGTTTTTTATTCACCATCGACCACAGAATCAATCAGCTCTTAAAAATACATATATAGAACGAAACTGAGGTTACTTCAGAATAATCAAATCATACGACATGGTTGCTAATTACACTGTGAAATCTGTAGCAAATCGGTGTATCATATATTTACCAAAGCAGCCATAATCCGGATTTACGTAATCACTGCAAGTGCTTCGATGATGAAGCGTTAATCCGCTAACCAGAACAAATTTGCATGCAAGTTTCATTATTATGCATTATCGTGCAATGCATTAAGTAAACGCAATTTCCTTTCAAGATTTTACGTCAACCAATTTAAATGTTTTACTGTGTGAGACATAATGGACGTTTAACCGATACTGACATTATTTATGACTAGTTATAAAACGAAAAGCCAATTTCCGTAATTGTTAAATTCTCTCCCATATCATACCCATTAAAATGTACATTTTACACAGTAAAATCATTTAAAGATTTATTAAATTTAAAAATTTATGAATAGACACTGTAGCAATAGGGAGATATAAACTCACGTACACAGAATATAGTAAGAACAAAGCGCGGACTCATTACTTGAAGTGATTTCTTCCAACCAAGTTTTGGGTAATTAAAGAGTGCATTATAATTTTCAAAACGTAGGCATGATTATAATGTGCTAATGAGCAAAAATATAATATTTATATAATGCATTATATGAATTTTATATACACATATAGATAAATAAAATACTAGAACATATATTTATTGTTAAAATATTAGTAACCTGAGCATTAGTTACGTTACGATTACGAAGCACTACCATCATAGATTATTTTTAAATATCGCCAGTGATAGCCTCATACAAATCTCAGTGGGTGAAATTATCCAGAGACGTATTTGTGTGAATTGTGTCTGGGTATACTGAGTAGGCAAATATATCTGCAGCGTAGTTGAACTTTATTTATTTTATATTACCTTATCTGTAATTTAATCAAATTATTAAAATATAATTAAGAATTATTAAGAAAAAAAAGTATGAGTATTCTTGTTAATAAAATTGGTAGCCACTTTAAATGACCAAATTTACACTCTTAATCACACTTCCGCAAAAGCGAATATAACGGGATTACATAGGTTTTGGACGTGTTCGAATTTGCTCAACGCCGTCTCAGTTGAGTCAAAATAGCTTACGTCTACGTTATCAAAAATGGAAAGTTATGAAGACAGGGCCGGTATTATTTTAGTGCGTACATACGTATAAAATAGGGAAATAGAAACATACTTTGAAGTAATTCGTAAGCATTTCTAACAGAATTTATCTTTATATAGTACGTAAGAATAAAACGACAAGTAGTATGTATTTTCGTAATGTAGTTTCGATAACTTTTAAATAGATATGCTTGTACTTGCCCAACTAAGATACATCCTCTGTTTCTGGTATATTGTCCCACTGGTCAATATAAGACAAAACATAATGTAAAAATGCATAAGTCACCTTCATAGTTATAGTACTTCATACTTTTGCGATATAAAATACATTAAACACAATTACAATGACTGCAATTAGCTTGAGCCAAGACTTTGTCTCTTTTAAATCTTTAAATATTCTACAGATATTGACGTCTTCCAAGGGATGGAGTTAGGATTCGCCGTAATGATGAATATCAATCTAGACACTCGCGTAGCACGATGGAGCAATAAGGTATTTCTCCGCACATTGCGTAATCCAACCTAATATATGAAAATTATGACAACCTAATACATGATTTTAGATTCCTTTAAATTATTCATGACGTTAACAAAATTCATATCAAAAACACCGATTGTATGTTCACTAAAATTGATTTCTTTTATGGTATTAAAAACCACTAACACTGCAAAATTTCCCACGTAGTAGGTAAAACAGAAAACCCACATTATCTATTTTACTAGGGATAATGTAAACATAAGGCTCAACCACATCAAACGTTAAGTTCAAGTTTCGAAGTCAGTATTATGTTCTTAACATATATATATATATATATATATATATCTATATATCCATTCAATTTTTTTAATGCAGCTAAATAATTTCTTTTTTGTATAAAAGTTACAATACGTTTCAATTTGCTATTTACTTAATTTAAGAAAGTTATTTGATATAATTACTTTATATTTATCGTTATGTCTTTTCTATTAATAATTAAATAAATAATATGAGACAAGATATAAACTATAACTGGTTTTGTCATGTCCTAACATTTGTAAAGGTTGGTATAGAAAAGCCATAACAAAACGATTATGTAGACTTTACAAAGCACTACCCATTCCCTTCTGCCTTGGACTTTTGCTCCCTGCGATCTCTACGAGCGTCATGTACTCTTCACATGTGGTAGTAATATAATAATGTATACTCAGCTCTGATTAATAAAATAAAAAGAGAATTTTAGTGCTCCGTATTATTGACAGACGTAGCACGCTACGACGTAGACGAAGTACGTAGAACGACAAATTTAAAGGAACTCATTGGATCTAGTATTCATACAGTATTCATGTCTATTCATGACAATATCTAAAGAAAGTGTCATTATCATATTACTAATTACAGTAGTGAACCTTTTATTGGTAATATGATAATTCTATGTATACGTATATAGGATAGCATAATGTCATCAGTAGTTAGTTTAGCAAGAGATAAACTAAACTGGCTTCCATTTACTGGATGTCAATCTATCTTTATCGTTATCGATATTCTTCAATATGTCAAAATACTAATGTCCTTTTATTAACAGTTGACTAATAACCATAATATGCCTGAGAAGAGAAGCAGTACTCACTTTAAATGTTTTTCTGTCACATCCTATATATGCAAGAAGGATCGGAGGAAAAGAAGGATCAAGAAAGGATAAGATTTATAGCCAAGAGTGCACTTAGCTAATTAAACAATGATTTTAAAAAGTAAATAATAAAAAAATATTGTATTAAGTACCATTCCATTTTAATACGTTCCATTACTTTGGCCATCCTCATAAGTCTTAATTTAACAACTAAGCAGAAATCAGCTGTCCTTAGGTAAGCCATTCTAATCAAACCATAAATTCATTGCGTATATAAAAGGATATATTTCTGTGCGTACGTGTTATAAATTACGCAACAAAACAAACGATCGGGGCCTCTACTACTCTTGCCAAATCGTGAGGTACGGCCGGCCACATGAAATATTATACTAGAATGATAGCATGACGCACACATGCGTTCGGTTGTAAATAGATTCAAATGTTTAGGATAAAATGTTTATTTTCGTACTCCGCATTTTAAGTTAGATATAGGTATTTTAACTAATCAAACTATAATAAGAATAATAATTTCCTCAGTAAAATATAAAATTTGAAAATAGTGAATAAGTCAGTTTTAATAGCGCTGCAAGTGAATCTGGAAATCAGAAAATCGGAGAGATTGGCTCATAAGTATTCCTGGGAAAATAAACAAGACGATATCAAAGTACGGATGACTGCAACTTCTATAGACTTCAGTTTATCGACTTTTCTTTATTGATTACTCTTGGCAATAAAAAGTGTAATTATATAAAAACCTGTTCCTAAATAAAAAAGGTGGCTTCCATTATTCGAATTATACTATTAATGCTTGATAATTGAAAAGTTTTCATAAAAATTCCTTCCGTCTAAAAATACATAAAGTTAGTAAATTAATAAGTGAGACGAAACGATCGCTTGGTTTAGCATTAGCTGCTAACAAATATCTGGATTCTAATCATAGTCATGATCATGATTTGTCCAAACCACACATGATTAGTCGTTGGGTCTGAATGTCATCTAACCGTTTAATCGTGCATGGAAAAGTAGGTGAAGATATATTTTACTCTA
This sequence comes from Teinopalpus imperialis, assembly GCA_029286865.1. NCBI lineage: Eukaryota > Metazoa > Arthropoda > Insecta > Lepidoptera > Papilionidae > Teinopalpus > Teinopalpus imperialis. Next base: position 11,544,194 of record JAGSMU010000016.1, read on the forward strand.
TTTGCGAGATTAACAGCAGTACAAGAATGACATACATAATGTCATCTGATAACTATGATGATGTGATCACTAACTGTTGCAAAACTTTCTAATTTTTCTTGAATTTTTAATCACATTATTGATTTCTATTGGACTTCATAGAAAAGTATTGAATTTGATATGATTAAACTGTGGTTAAATACTATAACATTGTTTATTATTGGCATGATTGAGTAAACACACAACAAAGCAGCCATAGTTGTAATAACGCATGGTCAATGAGAAAATTGAAAAACCCAATAACTAAAGGTGATATTACTTTTTAATCAGGGATTAACATGAATATTTATTACGAACAAATGACCTACCACTCCAACCAGACCTTACAATTTAACTCTAAGACTAAAAGGCCCTTAAGAAGCTTGCCGTGTACGTTTATTTATTAAATCGTTTATTTCTCTGTAAATAGAAATAGCTTATACAAATATCACCATTAATTAGCCAAGAATTGTGTATGCTCTCCTTTACGGTACTACTGCAGCACCGACCTCTTTAAGTTTCTCACAAGACCCTGCAGTTATTTACTTAATTGACCATACTCGCGTAATGTACACTGCGTTGGGAACTAAAGTGCTTTTTTCACAACGGTGCACGTGTTAATTAGGGCAATAGGAATTAACAAATAAAATTGAAAATCGTTATAATATAAAACAAAGTTAATATGAAAGATTTACTTCAAGTGCCTAGAGAACTATCAATGTGTCAATAATATTTTTAACAATATTCTTTATATTATTTTTATAACACATCATCGGGAATAGAAATTTGGATACTCCCTACTACTTCAACTACTAAGTTTACACACATATTGAACCCATGTTATTGGATTTAAAATATAAATTATATAACCTATATCAACGACACTGCTTTTGAAATTTCATTGAATCCTATGTTATTGTTGCTTCCGAGAAGGTTGTTTTGCGCTTTTATCATCATCATTTTAGAATATATGTCTTAGGTTTTTTTTTAAAAAATATAAGCAAGAATTAAAAAAAAATTAAGCCGCTTTTTTCTAATAATAATTAGTCTTTATTGCATACCACGTTATCAATCATGGATGGAATTTGAAATGATGACAAGGTATACATGTGACGCCCTGCAAGGGCATAGCAATATCAGTGGTCTAGTAATTATTTAACTTGGTAACAAACATGGTAACTTTACAATTCATTTGCTGACATTTCAAAATATTCATTTAAAGTATAAAAACATTTGTTGATTAAAACATTTTGAACTGTTTGTTAAACAATCGTGTGTTGTCCAGATTTTTTTGTAGAATTAGGAAGACGATTATAAATTTTAATGGTCATATAGTGGGGGCTAGATGTGACGAGTTTTAATTTTGAAAAAGGCATTTTAAGTCGATTTTGATTACGTTTGTACAAATACAATTATACGATTAAAACATTTAAATAACAAAAATACATATGTATATATAATTTAGGACGTGATAAGCAAATACACAGTCCCATCGGTGATAATGAATTCTGGCGGCCTATGACAAATTAACCTATAAGGTGTCATAATGGATATCACCCATAGGTACAAAGACGGAATACTACGTACTAGATGAAAAACAATTAGTCGTCAGTTTCTTTAACTCACAAGACTAACACTGTTCGCGACTTCATTAAACGTAATCAGTGTTATATTTGTAATAACATCTAAAAAAACATAACAAAATGCAATATTACAAAATGTACATGTATGTCTGCATACGTATACATGTCCATTCGTATTTACTCCCATAATTACGCTTTATCTATTGTTAATTGGAACAACCGGCAGTGTAACGTTGAAATTCCGATACCTCGCCAAACTAAGTGGTAGTAAACCACAAATCTCCATTAAGAGAAGCGCAAAGAAAGGCGTGCGTCGCGTGGCAATGCTTTAATTGCGCGAGTTTATCGCCCCTATTACTCTTTGGGCTCGCCTTGAATAGCATCCATATGTCACCGACAGCATGTAATTATTTTCCTAGTCGAGCACTCGAAAAACAGTAAATGTAGAATATTCAAAGCGACCTTCCTTTACAACGGGTGTTTTAAAATTTGTTTAGTGTCGCATCTAGTAGCTGATGAAATATGTTTAGTGTATATTTTATGATATGTAAGTACCTACATACATACATAACATAAAAGAGATTATATTTATCTGTATTTATCTTTACAAGACGTATTAAATCAAGAAGTATTATGTAATATTATCAACGTATAAGCATCTTGTGATAAATAGAAGGGTCATTGTTAGTTTTTTTACTAAATGTATGTTCTATGGGCCTTACGCAATCACTTTAAAATAGTGAAAACTTATGATTAAGTTCTAACTAGTACATAACTGACTTATGTACATTGGCCATTACACTTGAGAACTCTTTACTTCTTAACAGTCGATACTCGTTGGCTTTATTGCGAAACTTTTGCAAGCATTCCTCTTTTATTACTTCAATTTTGTACGACTAAGCCTACCCGGCAGAGGGGCTCACTCGCGATCTTTATTATTTAGATTTCGTTCGGTTATAGCGGAACACGGGGAAATATTTTATAGGATATTACCTATGCCTTAGAAAATTCTTTGAGTTAAGATTACTTCTACATCGTTTATAAAATAAAAAGAAATATGACAAACAAAGCTTGTACTTCATTTATAAATATATATAAAGAATCCCATCAACATATCTAGTTTTGTGTGACTAAATTACAAATAAATTGTGGTCATAAATTCTAACTTGTTCTTCAAATCACATCACACTTGCACGCTATGCATCCTACTAGCTAAGCAACGACTGCTCCTGAAAATCTATCCGTATATGCCGAATCCAATTATCTGTATTGAAGTATTGCGTTATCACTTGTAAGAGAATAGCTACTGCGCCCTTACCTTACCAACGCCCTTGTTCTATACGGTGAGGATAGATCATTGTTCCAAGAAATGCTAATAACTATTTTATGGGCCCGTAGGTAGCACTTACCTCTATCTGAATATGGCGAATCCAATTATCTGTATTGAAGTATTGCGTTATCACTTGTAAGAGAATAGCCACTGCACCCTTACCTTACCAAGGCCCTTGTTCTATACGGTGAGGATAGATCAAAGTTCCAATAAATGCTAATAACTATTTTATGGGCCCGTAGGTAGCACGTACCGTGAACTATGAGCTCATTTGTCATACTTACTCATTTTAAAGAAGATTGCTGGCGCTTTGTTGTAAAGAGATGGGCAGTGTACTTAAACAAGCTTAAAGGGTCCACATTATCGTTAAAGCTAATATCATCTAGTTCACTATGTTCATAATAACCCAAGAACAGTTCACAAGAACGACTTTCCAATTTAAACAAAATAAAAATCATACGGCGACGTGGAGTCATTTGTGATATGTCAGAACAAATAAGTGATATAAAATGCAAATCACTAAAATCGTTCTGTTGACGGAACTCGTAACAATCTTCTTGGAAAACCATTATCCAGTGACATACATTACATTTCAACATAACATTTAGGGACGTTACGTCCCGATAAGGTTCTAGTTTAAATTCAGTTAATTTAAATTCTAAAATAGAATTGCTCGTGAAACATGTTGAAACCCGCATAGGGGTGTTTAGTCTGTGTCGTAGTAGGCCTGTGCTAACCATTATTGATGTAATATAGAGGGATACGGCACGGCTCTCGTCTCTTCGGGTTGAAGATTGTAGTTCGTATTAAGTAACTATAATTCGCACAGGCTTTCAGAAAAGAGACATTCGTATATTCAATTTAGGATTTCGTGTGATTTTTTTAGATACACGTGCTATTTGTACCTACATTAAAAATTAATGAAATATAGGTAAAAAAACAAATAAAAACTAGTTTAAAATACATATAAAAAAAACTTTTTTCAATGCAATTACTGTAATGTCATATACAAGATTACCAATAACTATGTAAAGAAAATTAAGAATAAATAAATATTTTTGTTTTCATTTACCTCATTCTATAATTTTTTACCGAGTACATTTAATTTACTTTTTCAATTAGTAAAAGTAAATTAAGTTTTGAATGAATTTGTTAATGGCAATCTCGTCTTGATTTATCACGTGCTCAGCGACACAGGAAGACCGCATGGAAACCGGCATGTTTAAAAAATAATAAAAAAATATATACATTTTCGAAGGCATGGACTATGCTCTAACATCCACTAGATGCCTATGCCCAGCAGTGGGATTTATATATAGGCTGTTACTTTACTTTTTTTTAATTAGTAGGAGTTCATTTCATGTGCTTTTCTTAATTACAATAATTCACATTATACGCAGGTAATATGGTTACGTTAATATAATATATTAAGATATTATGTTAATGTAGAACTCACTCCCGAACGGTAAAAGAACCTTATCTCCTTAATTTTGGTAAGTATATACAAACAACCCATTAGCGTCCGCAAATGTAAGGATTTACGGTACAAATGTGTAAATAAATGATTTGAAGCTTTCATCTGCCTTATATTTTTTTCATAGAAATGTTTTCAGCAAATAATATGACTGCGATATGTTTGAAGTAAATAATTAACAATAAAAAAAAATATAAGAAAATAAACTTAATATAATAAATTATTAATTGCTTATGACGTGTTTTGTAGAAGTCTTATTACTAAAAAGTCAGTAACATGACTATTGAAAACCTTTTTTAGACATCCCGAAATAGTGTCTCAATCTACAAAATATGATGAAAATATAGAATACAGAAATATGTGTTCATATAAAAAAAACAATTCATCACCAAAATAGTAAGTACTCATATATAACGCATATACTTTTTTTTTAGGTGACAAACAAGTACATAGTTCACCTAATCGTAAATGATAAATGTGGTGTTCAATATCTACATCCATCCACAACAAAGATATTAAAAAAAAACGAAAAGAAGTTGCCACCTCTGAGGACAGAGATGGAGTGCCGGTAATTGGGTCCCCGGATCTCTACACTCAAGAAACAGCATGCTTTACAGCCGCTTTATACTGATATTTCATGCTGGTATTCCTTCAGGGCATGGTCTTTCGCGGGTTGAGACAGTCCATTCATATTCAGTTAGAAACTAGCTTCAGCATGACATTATTCTATACAGCATAAACCAAAATCCTCTGGCCCATCTCTCTACCTATGCACGCAAATCTTAGAAACTTGGATTTTGATATTGAGTCACGCTAAACCATAAATGTAAATAATTGACGAAAAAGTCCACTCGGCGAACGAATAATTTCTAAGTTAAAATTATAACGATTATAATAGTTCCTGGTTTTCGTCTACTGTGTGACCCTGATAATTTGGACCCAAATATAATAACTAGGTATTCCGTCTTAATTCTCAGGGTGACAACGGATCTTCTTATTGATTCCCTATCGAGACAGATATGTACATACATATGCCACTGGGCCACCGTAGTAATCATTCACCATTATTTGAATTGTGTGATTGTTACTCAGCCTAATTTCACACTACTTAACAGACTTTCATCAATGTATAAATATTAAGATTCTCGAAGAAAATTTGTTTGTATAATTTATAAATGTGTTGTATATTATATGAAAAATAAGAAGTGAACACGACTAGTACAATAGAATAGTAATTAGGCAAAATGTAAAGAACAAATTCCTATCAGATAACATTTTCTTTTGAATAATATTTAATAAAATTTGAAAATTAAATATTTTTCTGAATCTAAGAAGAATATATTCATATTAGAGTATAATAATTAATGGCACATTATTCGTATTATTGATCGTAATAAATATGATTATAGTACCTATAAATGGTACTAATAAATATTTAGGAAATTATAGAAAAAGCTTCTATTCAATTAAATAAAGGTTATTAGGCAATTATAGCTCTTATATATTATTTTGAATTAAAAATAAACAAAAATGCAATAAATAGCAGTAATAAAAATCAAGCCATATTTTCTGATACAAAACCATATATCATTCAATAGAAATCATAGGAGACACAGTTGTGTCCACAAATCGTCTAGAAGGTCTGTCCGAAGGTACAAGACGTCACCTCGACAGAAATCGCGTAGACAGTGACACGGGTTGGTGCCATGTACCTCCACCCACCACCCTTGATTATGATAAACGACTTATGAAATTAAAACGGTCGTCCAACAAGTTCCCATTCAAATGAATGAGCCCTTTGTTGAAATTCATTCCCTTGACAAATCGCTTCTGTGCACTCCGCGTATATACGAGTATTGTCCGTTAAATTAAATCGAGGACCTATTGAAATCGTTTCTTACACGGCGTATTTTGAGACAGCAGTATAATCTATCGCTACCACGATTTATTATAATTATATATATATATAAATATATATATATATATATATATATATATATATATATATATATATATATATATATATATAAATATATATATATATATATATATATATATATATATATATATATATATATATTATATATAAATATAATAAATCGTGGTTGACTAGTATGTCATTGTGTGGTGAACTGAAATGGGTTTGAATATACGATAGCTTAGTTATTTATGCCCATTGGCATTGATCGGGTTTTAAATAGTCTACAGGATAGTTTATAGGTTATTATAGGTTACTCAAAAGCCTATAACAAGAATGAAATTAATGTAATGAAAACAGGCAATTCATTAAATGTCCTATATTTTTTATTGAATTTGTCTTAAGCGTAGCGTTAATATAACGTTATATTTACTTTTTATTCAAACGGTTCTGTGGAAAACACGTGGTTTCTAGTAGCAAGTAACCATTAAATACCTCACTGTTTTGCTAGTTTTTATGAAATTAAGGGTGACAATCAGCGCATAGTTTACCTGATATTAATGTGAACTGGCCGATGTGTTTGGGCCTTAATGGGGAACACATAACATATTGTTATGTGGTCCCCATTAAGAGCAACATGTTTCAGTAATTTAATTGAAACATTCAGCAGACAGAACCGTTTAAGCATTTCGTTAATAACAAAAATTTTACAATGAGCATTTGTCATATCTTTGCAGACATGATATCATACGAAGGCTACATGAATGATTCTGTAATGTTGACAATTAGCCACAACCAATTGGAAATCGAAAAATACAAAGTATTCGAAATGGGAAAATCTTTTCGTTTTCTTGTATAATATTTGCAATTTAAACTGCGAATGATATTAAGATTAAACAAAATTCAGTTTAATTTCTTAATATATAATGTATCGTAACTTGGAAAATTATATTGGCAACAGTTGCTGAGAGCAACGAAAGAGTGCAAAGGTAGATAGATATCCGCTACGAGCGATCTCTGACATCGTTCCAATAACTTTGACATTCGCGCTATCTCTCCTCCCCTCCCCTCGCCCTCCCCCTAGCTTGTCCCGTTCGTCCTCACAAATTTTCGGCCGAAGCGGACGGTAGTTTGTTTTCTTTGTGTCATTTCCTTATCGCGCTGCCAAAATACGTTTCACGACTGTTACGTCACTCTAAACATTCTTCAGGTAAAATTATAGCGGGTTTTTGTAGTTTTGATTATATGATAAAACAATCCATAAATAACATTATAAAATGTGTAGTTTAAAATATATATACATATGTTTATATATTTACATATACGGTAATTTAAAATATAAATGTAATAAATAGCCGTAATTATATATGTGTTGATATAGGACTGCTTGTTGTAGGTAAGCGCAATTTTACCAGAAGCATTTTATGTCGTTATATATCGGTTGCACTTCTCTTACACATTTTACATATTCTGTTTCGTGGCGGGAAAGTGTATTTTTGATCTCAAATTAAATAAATTCTGCGAGCTACGTTTTAATTGCAACATATAACATAAAAACTTTATTTTAATATAAAGTGACTACTCACAAAATATGGTCAAACGTTTAATCATAGTAAATTTCCTGTTTGGTTTAACAAACCATTACCAAAAAAAATGTAAGGAATCAAACCCCTCTCCGAAATATTGAAGAAATATAGACCAAATTTCAGCTTAATTGCCAGGCAACGTGTACAAGTATGAATCACACTCAATTCGAAGCAGACGGTATTGTAAATGAATCAAGCAATTGTAAAGAAAAATTTGCATAGTTGAGCTATGCAAATTTAGATTAACTCGAAAATATTCTGGCTGAATGGTATTGACTTTTATAACGACCGTAGAACAAGATAAAAAACTAATTCTGAATTTAATACTTTATTGTAATGTCTTTTGAACATTATTTCCGGGCCAAGTCTCAAGATGTTGACACCGTTTGTCATCAAATGCATACGTTGTGTGCGATAGAGTCGCTGGAGCGAAACAACATCTATTTGATTCTTATCTCGCTACCTACCGAACCGCTATTACCTTATTCAAAGACATAAATAACCAAGTCGCATACTTAGTTTTAAAATTTCTTTAACATATTACATAACATTGGCTATGTTTGGAAAAATATTAATGTGGTTGTATTTTATACTTTAGTTTTCCAATGATTTTGTGTAAGCAAAAAATATTTTTTTAAGAAAAAAGTTATTTTTATCTTCATTTATTTTATTATTAACTGTAACAAGAAGTATTGAAGATTTTCATAAAAATAAAAAGTAAAATTCTCACTTTGCGTAGGAAATTGTAGTCAATAACTGCAAGAATTTCAAATTGGGCAAGTAAATTGGAAAATTTCATAAAAATGTCCTACGTAAAATGCCCAGAAAATCATAGAGCGCAATAAAAGTTTTATTTGCTCGCAATTGTGTCTGAGGAGGGCATGGGTGAAAGGCGAGGGGCGCGGCATCGGATGCAGCTCGCCCCCGTCACGAAGTTGGCCATACTCTTCACTGGTCAGAGAAAAGTTGTAATTTACAAGGACAGACATCTATCTATACCTACTGAACAGTACGGTTACAAAGACGAACTTTCTAAAATCGCTTTAAGCCGATTTCAATGTCTGAAGAAACTGGATTGAATTCATTATTCTAAGAAAAAGAAACCCAACATAAGCCAGCTTGAATAAAGTGTCGTAGTTTGAAATTGTTACGATAGAACGAGTGGAACGTCGAGAAAATTTCATCGATTTCTATATTATCTCTTAACAAGTGAGTTTAGATGTCGCACAAAGTACGCTAAAAAGCATCGAATTCAAATTCATGGAACAAAAATAGTAGTATAGAACTGTTAAAAGTTCTACCATACAATTAAACCGCACTTTAGTGCTACAATCTCTTTAAATAAAAGAACTGTAAAAGTGTCTTCTTTTTGTTCCAGCTCCTTTATTTCTTATAGCGCACTCGTTTTACTGACAATAATGTAGGCGCTGCAATACCTGATACCTATACAACTTCTCACAAATACGTCTGTAGCTTGCTCAAAAATGTCTGCAGCTTTTAAACGTAAAACGCAACTTTCAAATCTACGCTTGTATCATTTTATTATACGGCTATATCATATTATATATACGGATTAAATTATTTAAATCCATACTCGTTAGAGAATTAAAATTGCTCGATAAAGGTATTTAATAAAAAGAAATGATTAACTAGGTGATGGTTCAATAGTGTGTGCATGAGTCTTTCACAGGAAACAAGGAAACAAAAAAAGACAAGGAAATGGTGATGAAAAATTCATTTACAAACATAAGCAACAACATACACTTTTTTTCTAAAAATCTGTGCACATTGAAAGCACGTAAAGTTATGAGTATTAATATTTATTTGATAATTGTATAATATGTCTCAGGTGCGTCGACCCAAGGAGTTACTTATCACTAACTTGTTCAATCATCTGTAATCATAGACGTAATTAAATGAAGTGTAGTTGCAAATTACAATTAGTTCCTTGAAAAAGTTTACTTTGGTTAAACTCTGAACCCATGACCTATACCTACGTACGTACCTATACTTTTATAGCTAGGTCAAACAGTCTTTGAATAAATAAATGTATTTTTTTTGGTTATTAAGAGAAGGATCATTACGAACGGGATAAGGAATAAGAATCTAGTCAACTCAAGGACACGAGAGCAATCAAAACATGTCGACAATAGTTTTACTATAAATTGCAATTTAAATAGAAACTATAATAAAATAATAATGGAACTCTTTATTTTGGTAAAAGATTCAACTTCTATTAAATTTAATGTTACAAAATATCATATTATGCATACAATTATTAAAAAAACTTTCTAACTTGTTTACTATATATGGTAAGTTCTAGTGAAATGTTCGAAGCTTTTAAATTATATATATAAAATATCTATTAGTATATTTAGTAATTATAAACTAATTTTTTGACTTTTATACGACAAGATGATTTTTTGTTTAAAACATAAAAACTATTTAGTATGTATTATATAATATTACAAAACTCCTCTTTAATTTAACCGAAAATATTTTTACATTTTAAATTTTATCGCTGCCAAGTTACTTTGCTTAACAAAAATTTTATCTACGAATAAAGAAACATTGTTACGAGGCAGGAAAACAGCCAAAGTGGTGGAGGGTGATTAACGGTAGGTACGTACCGTGACACCCACAGCTCTGTGGCTACCCCTCTACGACAAATGCCACCCCAGTCAGCTTTGTTACTAGTTTAGTTTTACTTCGTTGAAACTAAGCGACGAACATATAATGATTTATAAAGTTGTTATTGATATGTGACACGCGAAAGAAAAACATTTAATCATTTTATGATGTCATAACTTGGCGAGTATTCGTCTAGTAAATCGCGTCAATAATGATTAGTATAATGTAATGCATAAACCCTTTTCCTAGACAATAAAAAACGCGTAAGTACCGTATCTGTACAGTATGTAAAATATCCTTTTAAAACGGTGACCATGATGTGAGTCGGCAAAAATTATCATAGTATAAATAATTTAAAAATATCATGAAGTAATACAATGTCTATTAAAACTTTTATTAAAAGTAAAAAAAAGTTACATTCAAGATTATTACAGATATTTTACGATAATATTGCATTACAGCTATAGACGGTCAGACCGAAGTAATTGATATTTCCCATGGAACTCTCAGAAACCAACTGTATCATACGTTAGTTAATGTAAAGTAAATATGAAAAAGTTCCTTTTAGATAAAATAATAATACTCAGTAAGTATATAATAAGTCAGATAAATTTATCATCCACATATGAAATTCATTCATACACAATACATATATATACACTATTGTGTATTTATATATGTACTATTATTTGCTTGTATTAGTTTTTTTTTTTGTTCTTTTATTAATTAGTTTATTGCTACACCTATCATACGCACCTCGGGTTGACTGGTAGAGAATGCCTTTGGCATTAAGTCCGCCCTTTGTGTACTTTGAACTTTGTTCAGGTTAATGCCATAAAGAGTATATAAATAAATAAATAAAGAAATAGAAAATACTTGAAGATTCATAACTAAAACTTTAGGATGAAATTACTGTTTGTACCAAACGCGTACTACAATCACAGGTGAAATACGAAATGGCCACATTGGTCTTATTTTTATTTTAAACTGTCACTGCCAATGTCTATTAAAACTTTTATTAAAAGTAAAAAAAGTTACATTCAAGATTATTACAGATATTTTACGATAATATTGCATTACAGCTATAGACGGTCAGACCGAAGTAATTGATATTTCCCATGGAACTCTCAGAAACCAACTGTATCATACGTTAGTTAATGTAAAGTAAATATGAAAAAGTTCCTTTTAAATAAAATAATAATACTCAGTAAGTATATAATAAGTCAGATAAATTTATCATCCACATATGAAATTCATTCATACACAATACATATATATACACTATTGTGTATTTATATATGTACTATTATTTGCTTGTATTAGTTTTTTTTTTTGTTCTTTTATTAATTAGTTTATTGCTACACCTATCATACGCACCTCGGGTTGACTGGTAGAGAATGCCTTTGGCATTAAGTCCGCCCTTTGTGTACTTTGAACTTTGTTCAGGTTAATGCCATAAAGAGTATATAAATAAATAAATAAAGAAATAGAAAATACTTGAAGATTCATAACTAAAACTTTAGGATGAAATTACTGTTTGTACCAAACGCGTACTACAATCACAGGTGAAATACGAAATGGCCACATTGGTCTTATTTTTATTTTAAACTGTCACTGCCAATGTCTATTGAATTGGTGATAATGCACGCAATTTGGCTCGGGTTAAATAAATATAAGGTGGGCGATGCCAAAACATTATTCTAATTCTGAAATGTCACAACCGCTCATGAACCTCCCTATTTTGGGGCATATTTACGAGTGCATCACGCATAAATATCAAATAAAACGTGCCCCGGTTATACACGGCGGAACCCAAAATTCGAAACGCTGGAACATGGCTTGCATCTGATACAAGTGCGCTCAAGTGAGCCCTTGGCATAGGAGGCATTGTTGGCAGTTGAACAAAGCAAAGGGCTCTTCGCGGCCGGCGTGACCTAGCCCCGTCTTTTCCCCCTCTATTACAAACTCTTTATGACAGCGTATTTTTAGAGCGGTAGGTGTAGAATGAATTGACTTTATTGGTAACAAGTAGACTCTTGTTACGTTCATTTATCAGTAGCAAGCGCTCGATATATATAATATTATATTCAAAAAAATATCGTCCCCATTTTTTTTCTATTATTCAATATTTTAATTCTTGCTTATACGCAAAATGGAATCAAACGGATGGTAAGAAGATATTTTTGATCATCTCTTCAATTGACAAGTGAATAATTCTATGGTCAGCGTAACTGTTTGCAAAGAAAAGAAACAAGTGTACAAGATAACTCATGCTTTTTTAATACTATAAAATTATTACTATAATACTAGGTAAACAAAATTATAAGGCTTGTTTTACGGAAATATAGGTGACAAATAAGCACACACTTTTTCGATTCATTTGAAGTGACAAACGAGCAAGTTGGTGGTATATAAGTAATAATCTAATCGGTCCCCAAATCCCTACACACACCACGCAGCGTTATGCTGCTATTTCACACTTGTATCATGCAGAATCCCGAATGATGCATAATGCATGAAGCATGAATGTCATGAGAATTAAATGGAAACATTGGAATGAAGTCATTGATCGACACTCCATCTACGGGGTTACCTTATACTCATATAATTACGAATAATTGATATCTTATCTACATAGGAAGGCATTGAAAAATAGGCAGTTAAATGACAACACTCATCTAACAAAACATCACCAATTTAAAAATATATTATTAAAACCTATTTTAGTAATAATTACATTCAATGTAACTGACACAAACTATGCTACTGAACAATACTTTAAAACTCCAAATATGTCACGTCGTAACAAAATCATCGTCTATTCTCGACCAATGAACATTGTAAATGTCCAATAAGTAAATTTATACGAGAGTGGAAGTAATCTATTGTCCGCAACAAATACAATGGTTGTATTTGTTTCGTTGTGTCGATCAGGAGGTGGCTTGTTTTGGAATCATTCAGTAGGTCAAGTGAAGATCTTGAGTCAATTAGAATGTTTGATTTGTTCTGGATTCGGACAACTGAACAGCCCTCAGGAGCACGTACAGCTCCGTCTAAAAAAACGTCCAGCAAGTATCCAGACTAAATATGTCGTAGCTGGATTCCATGCCTCCCGTCCACCAGGTTATGGCAGCTCCTACCCTCTCTGAGATGTTGCTGACATCCGTGTATACCTGACAGCCAGTTAGCTGGTAAGAGTTTAGGGTTTCGGGATCTCGGGTGTAGTTTTATAATAGTTCCATAGAAAACGAAAGTTCTATCGAAAAGAAAACTGAAATCCATAAAACAAACTAAATTGTTATTTGAATGTAGTAATTACAAATGTAGTTGTAGTAATTATGAATGTTTATTGTTACCAAATAGTGGTAGAAAAACATGTTCACTTGTGCACAATGTACATTAAAAAGTCAAATATAAACTTTTAAAATTGAATTCCACGTGAAATTCCCGCAAAAATTATTAGATTTTTTATTCATTTACCCTATCGCCATCCTCGTGGAAATCAACACGTCGCTCCTTACCAACGCCTCTCGAGTCAGCGTTTCTAGACCCTCTCAAGACAACCACTACAAAAATGTAGGTGACTTTGTAGTTTATTGCGGGCACCCTGAGACTAAAATATTCATAATATATATTTGTTAATTAAGAATATAATGTATACTTTGTGTTTATTTTTATTATAAAGTCAGAGTAATTTTAACCACAAGTAAATTTAAACAATATTATTTATATATGATATAAAAATTCTATATATGTAAAGCATAACTGGATGAGAACAAAATTATTCTTATGTAAAAATGATTTCCTCCATATCGTTTAAATCCGCTTTTTTTACTAAAATTGCACAGAGAATAAGAGCATCTCAAAATTCACACTTCATTATGTTATTTATTGACCCAACCAACACATGTACAATATAAATCATAAAAAATATTCAAAAAATATTGAAAAGCCCGCTAAATTACACACGGCTTAAAATCCCAAGTTAATAATAAAAATTGAGAACTCCACTAAAATTACAAAATATGAAAACAAAGATGGTTTTAACTGAATTACAAACAGCATTGTAAAGCAAATAATTGTCTCAGTTGCTCTCAAAATAAGAATGCAGAAATACACTATACAGCAAAGTTAAACTGCCGTCTGTCAGGACAAAGAATCTTAATTATTTTAAGCTGAACAAGGTCCCGTAATTTGTAGTTGAGTCCTGGAGTACTATTTATTTTATTGTATCGTCAGCTACGGACTGACTTTACAAGTGCTGGGGTATTATATTACGGATTTTCACGGACGTCTGCACATCTGAAGAACGTTGGAACAACCACGGTTGTCTCTAAATCCCGTTATAAGTTTGCTTTAATAGAATTATATTTTCAGTTCTTTAAGTTTAGCTCCAATATATTTTTAATTTATGAGACAAACGAGCACAAATTCCACTTCATAGTAAATTATCACAAATTAATTGATAAGAAATTATATTACAAATGCATTGTCATCCCTTCATATTAATCATGAAATGCCATGTTAAAACTAATTGAATTATTGTCTTTTATTTCGTTTGGCAAACAAATTAAATTAACATAAATAAAAATATAAATTCTGTACTTCTTGATCATATGCCCTTTTTAAAATAATTGTTGTTTAAAAAAATCTTACTAAGTTTTAACATTTTACTATAAAACTGGTCAAAATTTCATTAACTACAATTTTATTTGTATCACTCATATTATGTATTTTTTTAAACAAAATAAAAAATATAGCATGACAATGTACAACAAGGCTTTTCATAATTAATTCTTACGAGTATTTTTATTTAAGATAAATTTAAAAAAAAAGATAAAAAAGAATGTACTTAACACAAATCTTTTTTGTGCATTCTTATTTTCTATTTGTAAACCAGACGAGACTGTCTGGCTATAAACTACAAAACAATATTTTTCCTCCTAACCTAAAAATACAAACCTAAAATAGGAACAATATATATCGCTATTATTAAGCTGCTCAGTCTTTCATAACAAGATAAAATCCTTTAAGAAATTTTCTATAAATGGCTTTCAAGCTAATCCCTTTGTTCTCATAGCAATTGCCATTGTAAGCCACTTTGAAGTGGTTCTCTTCAGACAGATAATCGACTCATTGGAATTTTATGTAATTGAAAATTGTTTTGAAGTAAGAAATATAGCAGCTAAAACAATGGAGTTAATGGTCCCGTGTGGGTAAAAACACAATTAAAGACGATAATTATCGATGATTTACTGGCCGATTTCGACTACGACCACATATTTTCACTATTATCTCAAATTTCTCAATATTTTAATTGAATAAATACTCACTCCACTCCGCTATCCTATGCTATATATGTATATATTTCTCTACAAATAGATTTCTTGACGTAAACATCCACAGTACAACGAGGGTGACCTATACATCTGAAAGGAAGTAACAATGGGCCTAGCATATAGCTCGTAGAACCGATAACCGATGGGAAAGAAGAGTTTTGGAGTTGCAGAACGACCCTCTACTAGGTAGACCGACAGATAGAAAGACCGTACCGTAGTGTAGATCGTACCTTATTGCAATCTAAGGGGGAGGGCTGGGAGCCGTGAACTATTTACAAAGTGTGGTATATATAATATTATATATATAGGTATATATATATAATATGTATATATATATATATATATATACATTATATATACATATATAATATGTATATATAATAATTTGTTTAATTTATTGTAATAATAAGTAATAATTTAAATATAATATATAAATAAACAAACTTTTCCGGCTATTATTTAATATACAATAATTGTATTATTCATAGCACAACTAACGCAGAGAGCTAACATAGGCAAACGAATCGGAATTTCTACCTGAATTGCACTCAATACTCGATGGCTCGAATTCTCCGTGAGCAGTAACAAGACGTTTACCTCATAGACACTGAAATTGCTACCCGCTACTTGATTATAATTAACGGTAATAACTAACGGTATAGACAGCCAGTTAAGGATCACCTTGTGCATTTACAGCGTTTAAGTAAAGACAGAGGATACTTGACTCTGTTAAGCCAGATTGTACGTTATGAGGAGTAGTTTCAAACGTTAATTTATGATAATAATTCTTCAGAATAAAATAAAAAATATCTTGATTGTGTTGATGTTGATGGTGTTAGCCTATGCGGCTCTTACAGCTTCATCGGACACATGGCTCACGGAACTGAGGGGTCCGTGAGCTGGTAATAAAAAATACACCGTTCAAGACTTCTTTTATACAGTTGTTAGTGGCACAAAGTGTTCACTAAAAATCAACAGTTACAGTGGTATTTATAGTCGTTAGGCTTGGTTCACACGCTACAAAGCACGGACACGCAAATTTGGTGTAGAAACTGCCCTCTCAGCCTTAGGCGAAGATTACAATTACATACCAGAATACAGTCGAGGTTGTCTCAATAGCACTGGAAACGCGTTGTTAAATTAAACCTGTTGAGCGATCTAAAATGTTTGAGTACAGCTTGCTCACAGAATGGGTATAAAAAAACATTTAATATAAAATAAGGCTTTAAACAACCTCCTTCCGGCGCCGAGCAAACCTGCGAACAACTATATTCGCTCACGGACAGCCCTCGTTCACATTCAATATCGTCATCTTTGATGTCGGTCATTACCCAGATTTATAAATTTACAAACTCTACCTTGCATCAGGACCTAACCCAATAGTATTTAATGGTATTGATTGCACAAATATAGGCTACAAACTACGATTTGAATCCCGACGTTGTTCGCAGTAACAAGTGATGAATGAGCCACGTCATCTTGATACACCAGAATAAAAATATGTAATTTACATTTGTAATAACATTGTAATACATTTGTAATAACAAGTATATAATAACATTTGACATAGGTAAATAAATTTTATGCAACTGGTTATTTTTCAGATTGGATTTTTATATTTTATTTAACAAGGTAACAAATGATCGAATAATTTTAACATATAACTTAACCTCAGTATGCTAATTCAACTCTACGTCAGGTGAGATTTGATTATATACGCTTCTGTGGCGGAATCTAATCAGATGCAATATTGGCGCACATTGTGTGATTCCCTTTAATGTTTGTGGCTACAGCGGCGTGAGAATGCTTATTAAACATTTCACATAAACATCATTTCACGCACTACAGAGTAACGTTTACGTCAAGCGTAATATCGTCATTGTCATAAATCAGGTAGTATTCATTACATTTTATTTTATTGTACAATATAAATAAATATGTAATTATTTTAGTGGTAGAGCTAAATTACAGCAAGATACTGACATTAACACGCGGCAACATATTACGTAATCGTATACTGTAATCTCTTATCTGTAAAGTGATTACACCAGCATCCGTAATTGCCTATGGCTAGTAAGAATCGCTTATGGGTTACGCTTTTGTAAAAATAATATAGTAAGTTTTATAAAATTAGTAAGCAGACAATGATTAGTTATTACTATTGAATTTTAAGCTTTTATATATATCAATTATTGTGAAGAGAAAACATTTGCTCTGTACTATATAGATTATGTAAAATACTTTTTACATTACGATGTTTCGTACGAGTTTTCGGATATACAGTACTTTAGGATTCATTGTTGATACCTTAAGAGTGGACGGAGGTATAGTCGTGGTGAAAGACTACTTTGGCTGCAAGGAAGCATGCAAAAATACTAATGTGTGCTTAGGTAACCAATTTTAAATGTAACAATCTGCTATTACTTAGATTTTCCAGCGAGTGAACCTAGAGGAAAGGTCAATATGGAAAGGCCCCCTGTTGATTTATATTTTACCACTATTTTTTTAAATTTTACACAATCATTTCGAACTTCTGTCACCTGGAAAGTTCCATTCCGAATGAGGTAACAGAACATGTAGTTACATGCAATTATTTTTGCACTGGGCTTACGTTGATGCTTAACGTTCTGATATTATAATGTATATATTTTTGAAAGAACTGTCGTATGGCCGGTGTAACTCTGCATGAACAATGTGCCTTCTTTACTGCTGGTCATACGAGGATGCACAGACTCGGCGAGGTATGCTCGGTATTCTCTTCATGATCAAATAAAAAACATGACTATCCGCAGTAGAACTAAGGCAACCGACATCGCTCAAAGGATCAGTTAGGTGGAGACAATAATTAGGCCATATAGCACGTAGAGCAGATAACCGATGGGGAAAGATTCTCGAGTGTCAACCACGTATTGGCGATCGCAGTGTAGGATGACTCCTTACTAAAAGGAGTGACGACCTAGGTCACCGGGAAGGCACAGGATCGTGCTTTGTTCTGTTCAGAAGTGGAGTAGTGATGGACTTAGATGATGATGACGTCTTACAGCATTTAAACTATATTTAGTTCCCGTTGTCATTCGTCTGCCCTCATATGAAACTCATTATTTTTTTAATTACATTGCATAAAAAGTCGTCGAAGTTACATAGGTAATATAAGTTAAAATAATGTAAATTCTTCAATAAAATAATCTTTACTACATAGAGCGCTATAATATTAAATATCCATTCTAAACTAATAACTACGTAGTAACACAGAGAACGTCCACGTTTAATACCATAGAATTATAACAATCGTAGAAGATTTAATTCAAACAGAAGGTAGTTTCAATTCGCGACGTAATGGAGTTAGTAAAATTCATTTACTCTAATTGCACGTCAGTCGTTTGAAAAACAAAGGTGATTTAATTAGGTAAAGTTATAATAGAATTGTCGACGGAATTTGCGCACAACGATGATATCAACTAAAAGTCTGCACCAAAGGTGACAGGAAGCAGTGTGCAGCCGAGCGTAGCAAGCGGAGCTGACTCAGTACACCGGAGGACTATACCATTGAAACACGATACTAAGTTGACTTGTTTTAAAGATATATTATTTAAAATTTTAAAGCCTAGCGGGTTGTAACAGCATAAAATAATCTGTCATGATATCCACGATACATCATCGATACCCATGAATAAGTAAAAACTTTCGAAATACCTGAACCTGTGACTAGCAACGGCGTGTAACGTTCGAAGCGTTAATTAGCTTTTTATCGTGACGTCTAAAGCAAAACCCCTATAGCATTCTTTATCAAGCTGTCCTTTTTGTCCTTTTCAAGCTGATGCGGCGATATCGGACTGATACACGAAAACGCTCCCCTTGCTACTTCAGCTAGTACCGGAATACATGGCGTTGACATATCGAGAGATATTCAGTTCCTTGGGCACTTGGAGGATAAAACCAAATTGGCATCTAAAAAACTGGGAGTGCTAAATAGATCAAGACGGTTTTTCGACTGTCGACATACTGTGCAACTTTACAAAGCGCAAGTTCGACCTCACATGGAATACTGTTCTCATCTCTGGGCCACAGCACCCCAGTACCAGCACCTTCCATTTGTAAGCATTCAATGAAAGGCAGTTTGTATCGTTGATAATCAGGTTTATTATTATAAAAAACTCACTTCCGATCGGCTTAATTCACTGGCATCGACAAGAGATGTGGCAACTCTTCGCATTTTTTACTAAGTTTACTATGGGGAGTATTCTGAGTAGTTGTTCGAATTAATTCCAGCCGCTGAGTTTAAATATCACGATAGATTTTAAAATTACATCCGCATCATCTCGGTGGTTGACAATCTGCCACTATGCGCTTTACGTGAAATTACTTAACCTTAAGCGTGGTAAGATAAGGATTACCACGCTTAACCGCTATATGGAATCAGCTGACACCAGCGGTATTTCCGAACCGATACGACTTAGTAACTTTCTAGAAAAGAACCTACACCTTACTTAAAGGACGGCAGTGCATCATCTGCAACTCCTCTAGTATTGCGGATGTTAATGGCGATAACTTACCACCCTGTGAACTGCTTGCTCGTTTGCCGCCTATACTATAAAAAAATCTATAGGCCTATCACCAATCATAGCCATCTTGCACGCGTTGCGTCGATATTTTCGAGTTGTACGATTTAGAGCGATACTCATTGTAAACCTCTTGTAGTAGATTAGGGTGCAGCCCTTGCAGTCAGTCTTTCTTTAATCTTTCTTTACAGGTGACATTGTATTTTGCAATTTTTGGATTGTGATTACCACCAACACCCGTTTTATTCTCGCATATATACAAAGGTCGTTACTCAATCTAGATCCTCCCTTTAGATAACGATCCATGTCGAGGTTTCGTACCTCCTTATGACGGACCCACAGTTTTGTCCACAGTGGTCGGAGTGTAGCGGTGGTGCAGCCGCAGTCTCTGCACCAGCTACGCATTATCGTCGTTGTCTCCCTACTCAGCGGCCCTCCCGCTCGCGAGTCTAATTAGATAAAGCTTTAAAGATCTCTGGACCAACAGCAATAAAAAACAAAAAAAACTTCATCTAGCGGGGCCTTATTTCACACTGCGATCCTCAGTACAAGGTTGCTCATCTAGAAATTAAAGTAATAAATATATTTAAAATAATTCCACTCGATAAGCACCATAAATCATAACTAAACTGATAATTGAACATTTTACCATTTTACAACAAATACACAATATAATCTTAATTTATATTCTATTTATAAAAAAATAATAATTATAATTATTTAATATTAATATAAGTATATAATTACTTTTCCGCATTTTAAATTCCTACTACTATTGTGTAACATGCGTAATTTTTTTGTAAGTGCTTTTGGCATCCCTAAAATAATTATTGGAAATTTTAAATGATCTTTTGTGGATTTTATACCCTGTCAGCCTGCGCTAAACTTGTCAGTCTCACGCACCATTCGACATAGCTAAGCGACAAACCATTATTATTTTTGGATGTCATTTCCCGACGAAGTCGAGATTTGTGTTACTTTATAATTGTAAGAAATTTAAAATTTAATGCATGAACCATTAAAAATACTTTTATACTTACCGCTTATAATATAAAATATTTTAAAAAATATGTCAGAAACTCACTACAACAATAGTAAGGGACACAACCCCGCGAGTAAGCGATTTGGCACATTGCGCCCGAGAGCGGGCGAGCTACGGTATAATTGCGTACATACTATGTACGGCATGTAACTGTCGCTTAAATCTAGCGCTGCTTAAATTTGAAATAAAGAATACTGGGCTCATTAACTGTGAGTTATTTTAACAAAATGCTTTCTTGAATAACATTAATGATCCAGTAAAATCTAAAACTGTAGCCTAGCGCAAGCTCCGGATCACACCTCGGCTTGATCCATGAGATGCAAACGTCCGAACTGCTGGCAACGAGCATAGAACCCAAGAGAGTACCAGAGTTGCAAAGATATAAGTAGTAATAAATATTGGAAAATTACCTGATGCAATAGCGGATTCTTTTTCGTCTCTCCTAAGATCAGGATTTACCTGATCGAGTTGATGCAAATGTAACGTGAGGCGTGTGCATTTATAAAATAGATATATAGAAAAGTAATTTAGGAAACATTATTATATGTAGGAAAAAAATATACATAAAATCTACAATTTTTTTTTTCATAAATAACGTAAAAAGATATAAATTAACCTGTTTCATGTTTTACATGAACCATATGATTATGAAAATAATAAATGTCGTACTCAATAAAATTATACAGATTTCAAAATTTTAGAATAAATAGACTAGATTTTTATAATAAAAGAAAATGAAGTACTCAATATCTTTGTACTAAAAAATATCAAACACATTAGTCATGAATATTTATGTATAAGTAACATGATTTCAAACAAAATGATAAATGAGTTTTTATTATTATTACCAAATGCTTTATGTTAAAAGTTATTATTTGTTCATTGGATAAAATATCATAGGAATTCTCTCATAAAGTTACATAGTTCGAGTACAACAATGATTTCAATTGAAATCTGTGCAAAGGGGAAAGGAAACTAAATTCAATCGAGCGCAACAAGCGAAGCTGATTCTAGATAGTACAGAAAATTATAGCGCAGACATGTATTGAATACTGTAGTATATATGAAAGGAATCTTATTAAATGTTTTTTTTTTTTACAATTTACTCTTGAGACACGAGAAATCATGTTATCTACTGTATTCAATTTCTCTTAACTATAATGATAAACATCTCTATGATATGCTTCTAGGGGTTTTTACTTAAAAGCATTTGCAAAACTGATATTTTTGGAAGAATTGTCTATATTTACAATTCAAGAATATATACATTCCGGCTACTTAACATTGCATAGATAGGATATCACAAAAAGCCACGCCCAGTGTACGACTCATAGAAGTCATAATGATGTCAAGTATATGAACTCTTTAATTTTATAGACTTACTTTAGAATCGATTTTATTTTACTTCAGGATAGCCAATTGAAATGCCTCATAGTTAAGAGTATGATCGGATGTATGGGTTTCGCCACTAGACTATTGTAGTAACCCATCACCTAGCACAAGTATTTAAGCTTAGTTAGAATGGTTTATGACTTTAATAACGTTATATAGTTTAGCATTATTTTAAAATAACCATATCCACCGAGCTCTCGAACCACCGCACCCTATAACCAGCCAATATGCTAGTAACGAGTATAGAACTTAAACTTACCCAGAGGTATATAAGATGAAGAAGAAGAAGAGAGAGAAGAGATGCAGTGAATTTTTTTTTTATTATTATAGTTGCTTCACTTCAAGTCCAACATTCACCTGACTGAATCAATGTGTGTAATGTAATACATATGTTGGGCGTATTCACGTATGCGGGATAAAACCTGTCCCATAATTATATTCTGCCGTTTTTGTTTGCTTTTATTACTTAATAATTAATATAATTATTAATTAATTATAATAGTCCAAGCTACATAACATAATTTTGTACCTGTCACTAAATTATTTTCATCTTCAGTCACTTCATCTTTATCCGAATTAAAGGATCAAAGACAGAAGTATTTATCGTAATTACTCACTAATAATCTAAAGAGAAAATGTATTTACTTAATTGGTTTTGGGACACATTGTTTACAAACAGGCGCACTTAAAGACGCCATACCTTACACCTCACTAAATTCGTAAGATTCTAGTTTCATTAAGTGGATCATTAACAAAATATAACACGAGATGAAACATTTGTGTTTAATATATTACCTACCTAAAACAAATTTAAGTGCTTTAATAGTTGTACTCTATATTTATATAATTAGCTTCTTATTTAATATTACTAGAAAAAAATATATTTTCATTGATTTTTTTGTAGAAATCTCAATTTTTATAATAAGTAATATAATAAGTACTAAAGTAAAAAAAATCACCCAAACCTCCCTCGTAGATAATTACTTTTACACATACTACCCTTACTTACGTACATGCCATGTGTGGCCAAGCACGAAAACCTAGTCTTACGTACTTAATACAAAATTCAGTTGAATCAAGGATATGGAATAGATTCGAAATTTAATCATCTACAACAATTCGCACCGCACAGTCCAAGTGCTCGGACTACTACGTCACGCGGCCGTCAATAAATAAATATGTAGCAAGCTGTCAACAATTAGTTTTATGTAGATAACAAAACGTGATCATTGCGGCTCATAGATAACTACATCCATATTTGGAACGAATCAAGGTGAAAATACTTCTTTACTATTTATGTAGGGCAGCTAAGACTGCATAAGATATGCTGGTATTTCTACATCATCTAGCTGAGGAGCGAGTAAATTTATTATCATAAAAATCTTTTTGTTTTACAGGTATTATAAGTAAGAAAAATAAAATAAATATCTTTTAAAAGCGACTGAAGAGAAGAAAGTGGCGTGACAAAACACGCTCGAGTGCAGAGCACCGACTGTACCCTTAAATACCTACGAAATATACGATGTCACTTAAACCTTGCGTCGCTTAAATTTGAGCAAGCATGACTCGAGTGTAGCATTGTATAATTATTAAATGTACAATATTAAGAAAAAGATATTTGGTTGGTTGAATGTTAATATTTATATTAAAAATTATCAATAAATACAAATAATTATCATTATATAAAATTATAGTTATTTGTACTTCTAAAAAGATCTAAGTTACCTCCAAGTCGTGGCTAAGGAAGTCTTACTTCAAAGCTTCATTTTGTCTATAAAGAGAGGTTCACTGGATAAGGAAGAAAGGCGTTCTTGGACACGGATCAGACAACATGACCAACACAATTTGCTTGAAACGATGTGTATGGGTAATATAGAGGCTAAACGGCACGTGGGAACGAAGAGTAAGACGTGGCTCAGGAAAATCAGAGAGTGGACTGGAATTGCCAGCGTAGTTTAAGACGGCTGATGGATCTTTGATTTTAAGCAAAAAGCTATAAGCTAAAGCTTTTAAGTCTTTCGCAGGTTACAAAATTATTTTAAAAATAAAACTCACCATTTCGTATAAACCGTTTTCAAGATACCTCGAATTTACTGCCGCCCTGTATACGACGTTTATTATTAAGCGGCTTTTCTATTATGTACTACTATTACTATATATAACTTATTTTATAATAACATATAATTTATAAAAGTAAATTTTCCATATGACTCCTATTAAGCGATACTGTATTTATTTTAAACTTCAAGCACAAAGTAAATTACATAGGCGGACTTAATGCTAAAAGCATTTTCAACCAGTTGACCTGAGGGTGGTATTAAGAAGCTAGGGTAGGTGCACATATAATATAAAAATGGTAAAAATTAAAGTTACTCTACAAAATATAATGTATATTTTCTAATAATATACTAAATATACTTAAAAATATATATATATGAATACAATAAATATATAGGATACCTAAATTAATATACTTTATAATATATAATACAATAAATAAATATATTATTATATATATAATACATACTTTATAACATGATGGTGTTATCAGTCTGCTGACAGTTTATTCAAGACATACTCACGCGCCTTCCTTTTAAACACAAAACGATTCTCAGCCATTCTGACTCCAAGAGGTAGCTCATTCCACAAATGAATAGATTGGACAAAGAAAGAAGAGTGCATAAACTCTGTACGATGAAGTGGACATAGAATAAGACGATTATGCGATGAGCGAAGGTTCTTATTGTTGACTGTATTATATTAAAACGAATCCATAATATATTTAACTAAAAAAAAGCTTAAATTAGAGCGTATATTAAAATCAAATAGACATTCAATAAACATCTTCTCTAAGCCGATTTTAAAAATAACGCATAAGATAGGTTTCAACAAAATGAAACATTTTACAACATTTTACAGACCTGATATTAACTATTAATTGCACTCAACTCTTATGTGGTACTTTAGCCAAATAGGCCAAAAGATGATCCCTGTAGTCCTCTGTCAGTACTTCCAGAGGAGTCGGAAATGCGTTGCCGGCCTTTTAGAGTAATTCTTGGATTCAACATTAATGGGATGTTATTGGAAAATGTTCACGTTATGTAGTACGAACTTCCTTAAGAAGTTGAGATTATTGTTTCGAAGGATATATGGATGCTGCGATTCAAAAAGCAGAACACTAAAGGGTTTAAGTCAGTCCATTCCAGAATTATTTTACTTTTTACCTCAGTGCGTCATCAACAGTCATATAGAATATAGTTCTATAGGTTGAAGTTCATTCTATAGCGTCCACTCACAACGTATAGAGAGCATTCAGCGCACATTCACGTGGCATTTAACCTTTATCTCTCAAGTTATTTGCATCGCCGTACCTATCATCAACCTTCGGAATTTTTCAAAAAGATTAGTTTACGAAATCGTCGCAAACTAAACGATTTAACTTTTATTTACAATTAATTTTCAACAGAACTTAGTTCTTAAACGAATAACATCATTAATTTTTGTACAATAACATAAGTTATATTGTTCCGCGATCATTTAGTCCGAACTAATATCGACATAAACTCACCAATCTTAACAATGAGTATTGATTAAAATGATAAATGATTGTAATATTGACATATTTCACACATCGCTACCTAAATTTTATTTTATTTTATTTTATTTGGAAAACATACAGCAAAATACAAAATAACTTAGGTTTATATACATACTATAAATAAGCTAGTAATATGTTTTCACATATAAATATCTAAAAATAGACCCCATAAGTACAGACACTTCACCGCGATGCTTTAATAATATATGTAGACAGACTTTTGCTTGAACAGAAAACAAATAAACAGAAGCAAAAAATAAATAGTAAAAAGAGTATGTTAAGGTACAGTATCAAACCAATTTCTAGTCAATGTTTTATTTATAGTGGTGATTTTTGAGTTAAAGATATCAAAGCCATGTTGTTCTATGTATTTGTTAATTAAATTTGAAGCACGACAGAAAAATGAGTTTTTTCTATATTTTGTTGCGTGAAAGGGTATGTAGAAATATAGGATGTTTCATATCAGCTATGTTACGTCTTTCTGCCAGTGGTAACAAGTGGTGTATTTTACATTTTGATTCATAATTATTGCTTATTATTATTATTCCGAAATATAGTTGTGAAACTATTCCATCGATATAATTTAAACGATATCACAGCTGTTTTTTTTTTTTTTATTTCAATAGTTTTATTTTAATAACATCTCTGGTACCACTCAATTACGATATAACAAGGACATTAATTCATATAATAATAGAAATTAATTTACTACCCTTGTGATAATTTTGTTTGTTCAACAGCATAAGTAATTAAATAATAATTTTAATGTAACAGTAATCCTAAGTTTATTATAAATTATGCTTCGTCCGGAGGAGTGGCTTAGCACACTTAGCATAGCAACACACAACACACACACAGGTAACACAGGTCTAGGACCTAGTACGGCTGCTAAAAATAAAAAATAATAATAATAATCGATAATGTAATAATGGGTAGTTTTAAGTGTTTTAATATGTATGTTGCTTCTTTGTGAACAATGTCTAGGTTAAGAAATAAATTATAATTATTATTATTTTAATAATCGTTTCTCATACTCAACTCACTTTTATGATCTTCTTTTATAATTTCAGTTATTTGTTATATATACTTAGTAGCAATTGCTGTACATACCTGTCTTCTTGTACATATCAGAATATTATTATAAAACTTAATTCAACTTCTGAAATGTGTAATATGTATGCAGTGGGTGTATCAAATAAATAAAAAGATAAGCAAACAGTGACCCATAACTTTGTCAAACTATGATATAACTACTAAAAACTATTTCACTTAAAATAAAAGTTAAACATGACGAGTTTTGAACTAAAAGGGCACTTCTTGAAAGTATCTTACTCTTAACACACTTTTTGCGAAGAAGCGACGAGGAAATCGATTTTATCTTACGGTCAACAAATTACTTATTTATTACTAATATTTTAGCATAAATTATAAAATATTAGTAATAAATGTAAAGAAATAAAAAGCTCTCACATCTTTAGCTCGTGTTGATAAAGATTAAAGACACATTTACCTTTGATGGTATTAGGTCACGAACTTACCTATAAACAGGGGTAAGTATAACAGGTAGTAAGGGCTCAGCAAAGTTGTTGTAATACTACTTTCTTTTCATTGAACTTACATGGGATTGGTATCTATGAAGCGCATGAACTCGACAACTTAACCACTAGTTTGTTATCGCTTACAATTTAGTAAAAATGAAAATAATATTTTTTATAAATTTATTTGCTTACTATTTGCTTTAGTTTTATGCTTATAAACAGAATATAAAATGTGAAAATAATTAATTGGTAAAAATATTACACACTCATTTTCACTTGTGTACTTTAAACGTTTCTATAGCAAGAAACTAGATAATAAAACTTTGGATATAGTTCATCCGAAATGATAGAACGATAAGAAAAATGAACGATTCATCATAAAGCCCTCGAGACCGATTTGCCCTTAAAGAACTAGCCCATGTAATAAAGGTGAAGATTTAGTACTGCGTTAAGAACATATTTCTGGTTAGCCCCCTTCTATCTCCACAACGTCAACAATACCATTTATTTTATTCCATAAATTGTAAACAAAACATGTCAATAATTTAATTCTTATTGTCAAATAAAATATGTGTTTTATTAACCATAAGTTTTATGTCCTTTTCTCATCATGTATGATCAATATATACGAAATGCTTTAATGTATGCGCTATGTATGTATATGTATATATATATATGTTCTTATGATGCAAGAAAATTCCGTAATATTTGCGAAGACAGCTACCTTATATTAAGTGTGGATATGTACAAGCGCTACAAAATTGGAGGGAAGCTCTGAAGCAATGCTAACGGCACAGGACAAAACAAACAAATACAGCAATAAATTATTATAGATGTAGGTATATATATGTATGTATATATAAATATAAATAATATAGATATATGATTATATAATTGAGCCAAGAAATGGATAAATTAAGTGAAACTTTATAACCGAATAAAGAGCATGAACATCTGTTTGTATCACTGCCTGTATAGTACTAATTGTAAACGGAGAGTTATAGCCTTATAACTAGGCCATTGAATTTACGATCTAATAGTAAACATTGGTGTGATTCTTAGCTGGTTTTTACTAATAACATTCTGTGTTTCGAATAACTACGTACAAAATATAACTACTAACATTTTAAGGATGTGTACACAGCTATAGTAGAAGGCGCCTATTGGCGTGCTGTGAAGGCTTTTATTTGGCTGTTACAAGGCAGGTTCTGGGTTCGATTTAGAAGGAATAATGTTTATGTATCATAAATTGTTGATGTCTATTGTATGCATATGTTCCGTATCCTTGACACTGTATCTGAACCATCCTCCGAGGTTATTGTACGTGGGGGTACTCACTCGCGTTTGCGTTACGTAAATGCTTACAGTACTATTATGTATAACGCAGTTGACGTCATCTGGTAATAATGACCAGAAGATATCGCCATGAACTTAATAAGCTCAAGTTGAAACACTATAGCACTTCCTATCTTAGTTTACCACGATAAAAGAAACGATTTATTTTACAATAATTTGTTAATATATCAAACAAAATAAACACATGATTCTCATGAAACATGGTAAGTTGCAATGACGCATGACCAAGCATTTTGGCACTCTCCGCCCGAGAGCGGATGCTGTACGGTGTAATTACGGACTCTGCGAAATGTGAGCCGTCATTTAAATATTGTTTTACTCTAATTCGAAGCAAACGTTCAAATGCACCAACAATTTATTTAAAACTTTTTTTAAAATTGTACAGCACAGTTTTGCGCGAAAGCAATTATCATTAAAATGATTTATCATTCACTCTTAAAATTACTTCACAATATACAGTTACAAACTACTGAAAATTAAATTTAGTGATGGTATGCGATTCTGTACTACTAGTACATATACAAAATACGTTTTTATATTTGCATTTGTAGTAAGATGTAATGAGATAACATATTATTATTATATAAACTTAGACTCCCAAATATGCTCAACTCTAATGTCTTATTGATTTGACTTTATAACCACTGACGGGGGAATTCATCTTAGTCCTTAACGGGAACAATGAATCTGCATCACGATTCCTTTTCGAAGATATATGTTGGTGCAATGTGCTGCAGGAATCACTAATTAGATTAACTGTGTGCTCAATTGTCACTCTATATATCATAAAAAAGTCTCTGGCTCTTGGTGAGCTTAGAAGAAGAGAAAGCCGAATATCTAGCTCCCTACCGATCACCTTGCAATGTTTGACAATGAGGTTGACCGGAGGACTGACAAACTACCTTGCGATTCGTTACTCAAGTTACATGCACCGAAGTTAAGTCTATAATTACAGTACCGTGACGAGGGAACACGTTCTGAGGTTCACCCCAATCGATCCAGAGTACCACAAGACTCCGTCCTACGTCCCATTATCTACACACTCTACATCAACGACATACCGCACACTCGCTGTGTAGAGCTAGCCCTCTACGCCGATGACACCAGCCTCTACGCATCTGAATTCAAACCAGACGCTATCTGTAAACACCTCCATTCCACAGCCTTACACACCTTAGGAATCGAGATTAATCCCACCAAAAGTGCAGCCATGTACTTTTCTCGGCGCAACAAAACGCCGCATCTCCCAACCATATGGTATGGGAGCTATTTGATTGTCGAATCCCCTGGGAAAAGACAGGCAAATATCTAGACGATACATCAGGAAAGACTTACTTTTGGTCCGCATGTAAACCGCGTACGGAATCCAGCAACGTATACTAAGTCGCACCCTTTACTTAATAAAAATAGCAAGATGTCCCTACTTAATAAAATTACACTATACAAAGCTCACATCCGACCCATAATGACATATACATACAAGCCCCGTGTTGCGTATACCTCCCCGCGTTACATTCACCGACTTCAGGTAATTCAAAATTGTTTCAAGCGCAAGGCCACCGGTGCACCGTGGTTCTTGCGTAATGATAAAATTTAAATTGAGCTGCCGACCATAGCTCAGTACCTGAAGCAGGCTTCCCGCCGATTTCTCGACTATGACGTCGTGCGTGCCCTTGATTCTAAGTGCTGCCACTTACAATCCCATTGCAAATGATAGATTTACCCGCGTATGAGGAGATCGAGGCTCGTCTTCAACGACCCCGACGACGCGACCACCAGGGCCCAAGCCTTGCATAAAACACTACACACGTACATTGCACCCATATGTAAACAAGTCGTAAGGGTAAATAAATAAATAAATAACTCATTTAATCAATCCAGCAATTGCAAAGGTCATGGGTAACAACAACATGTAACAACATAAAGATACGTAGAAAAAAAATAAAAAATAAAAATTAACCTTACTCGGACTTATAATCTAAAATATACTCTAAAACATTGCGATGCCGGATCGATAGGGTTTCAGCTCAGCATTGGGTTGGCACAAGCCAACGCTGGTATTCTGTTGACACCTATTAAATGAATTCCTATCTGCCTATGACAAATTATAAATTTGTTCATAATGTATTAAAATAGATTCTAAACTAACTAAAATAAATAAAGTTTTAAATACAACAGACGCATAATTCTAATAAATGACAAACAATATAATTAACAATAATGAAAGAAGCGTCGCAGGAGTTCTCGCGCCACTTCTTCTCCAACTCCCACGCATTCTGAAATAGCGATATAAATTTAGATAATCCTTAGTCAGAAGCAATTGACCGAGCTGAGGTTCAGCCCTCTCGGGCACCCTCAAGTAAGACGCTCTCGCAAAACAGGGTAACGGTCCGAACTGAGGCTCCCTATCGGGAGCCCTTGTGCTATTTTTTATTTCGGTCTGATGGCTGCGGTTAGCCCGAGGGCTTTCACAGTTTCACCGGGTTGAGAGGTGACCGTGACAATCGAGAACTCTATTAGTGGGTAACCAGCTCAAGGGCTCCCAAGACGGAGCCTCGGCTTGCACCGTTAACCTGTTCCGCGAGAGCGTCTGACATTAGGGGGTGCCTGAGAGGGCCGAACCTCAGGCACGGTCAGTAGCTTCTGACTAAGAATTATCTACATTAATATTACTATTATTATTATTGGCTATCTGTACCACCACTTCGGAATGCGTGGGAGAATAAGAGAAAAATAAAAGAAGTGGCGCAAGAAACTCCAGCAACGCTTCTATCTGTATTGACTGGAGAGAACCGGCCCTGACATGGCGGTATCGCGAATAACCTTGTTTGCGACGCCCTCGCCGTCGGCGGGGGCGATATGAGGGTGTAATGTACGTATGTGGTGTTTGATGAAGGGCTTGGGCCCTGGTGGTCGTATCGTGTGTAGTGTGTAGGTGAATCTATGATTCGCGATGGGATTGTAAGTGGCGGCACTTACAATCAAGGGGTCTGGGTGTGTTACGGCAGAGCCAAAATATAGGCGGGAAGCCTGCTTCAGGTAGCTGAAGGAGAGTCTTTCATCTAAAGTAACGCCTAAATATTTGACTGTCTTTTCTCAGGGGATTGGACGATCAAATAGCTCTATGGTTGGGAGATGCGGCGTTTTTTTGCGCCGAGAAAAGTACATGGCTGCACTTTTGGTGGGGTTAATCTCTATCCTTCATTTCAGAAACCATTTCCAGCCTTGAGGCCGGTTTCATCGGCAAAAAAGGCCAGCTCTACACCGTGAGTGCACGGTATGTCGTTGGTGTGTATAAAATAGGACCTAGGACAGAACCTTGTGGTACTCCGGCACAAATGGGGTGAACCTCGGAACGTATACCCTCGACGCGGTACCGAAAGGTGCGATTGTGAAGAAAGTCTCGTACGATTTGTACGAGTCGATCTGATCACACCGAGCTCATATAGTATGTATATGAGCCCGTTGTGCCAGATCTTGTCGATCGCTTTTGGCACGTCGAGGAAGAATGCCCCGGTTTGATAACCCCCAAGGAATTTACTGAGAATGTGCTCCGTGATGAGGTGCACTTGATGTGTGCATGAGTGTTAAGTGTGAACCCGAACTGCTTATTGATCGGTAGCCCCCGGGACAGCATGTAGTCCTTGATGCAAGCAAGGCTGAGCATTTCATATACCTTACCCAAGACTTTTAGTAAACTTATGTGTCGATAGACTGATGGATCGGTTGGGTGAATCCTCGATGACGGTCTGGATGTGCCTAATGAGGTCATGAATTGCGAGGTTTGTTGTCGTTGGGTGAAGATATGTTCCTAGAAATAGGATCTAGGTGCAGTGATGTGGCTTCCCTCAGGTCGTTCCTGAGTCGGTGCCAGCCTACTATCGTTTTGGTAGCCTAACCGAAAAAAAACGGGGCGATGATCGGAAACGAGCTCGTGGATTATCTCTATCCCTTGTAAGGCGAGGTTCATGTTCTTGCAGATGGCAATATCATGCTCATCCGGTGCGTGACCCAGTGTGTATGGAATATGGGTAGGTGAAGAAGGCGCTACGACATCGAAGTCGAGTGCGTCGCTAAACGAGTCTAAAGCCAACCCCCAGTAGTTGATTTTAGCTGCATTCCACCGAGTGTGCTTGCTATTGAAATCTCCTGACAAAATAGCTGAGTTGTCAAGGGAAAGGAGCGCCATGAAGTTGCTTCGTAAAATTTGAGCGTCCGTCTGCAAGGGAGATAGACGGACGCAATTGTGATAGGGGCGTGGCTGGTCATGTCTACCTGAAAAACCGAGGCTTCTAGGAAGGTGAGGGTTGGTGTGTCGACGGGCACTCAGTGTAAGGACTTTTTATAGTAGATAAGAATTCCGCCGTTAGCGCCGGAAGTCCTATCATTCCTAATGATGTTTTAATTCTCAATGTTGGGATCGCGAGTGTGCGGCTTGAAGAATGTCACTTGCACAAGGAGCATTTCGACTTGGTGTTCGCGAACGAAATTGAAGATTTCGTCGCGTTGATTATTTAGATCGTTCGCGTTAAAAAATGTGACGTTGAGTTGATCGTGGTTTTGCACTGTCATTGTAAAGGCCTGCTAAGTTTTAAAATTGACGATTGCGAACACTACATGTTGATAGCACATTGTGGCGGCAATCCTAACTTTTGGTTTGCCGTTCGAGTCCCTTAGAGCCGAGGACGCTTTCGTTAACTGGCCGACAGGCTGGTGTTGGGGGCTCCTCCACAGGTTGATTGATGCTTGGCACGCTTGACAGGAGCAAGAATGGGCGTGGGGGCAGTGGTCAGGATATCGACCTTTCGTGCGATTTTTAAAACTAGTCATTTTGGCTTGGGGGCCTTTGGGCAGCCAAGGTAGGCTGTTTATCCCTCCGTGTTACATAGAACACACGCGGTGGGGCCGAAAACAGCCCCAGCCTTGTCCTTCGGACTCAAACAGTCCACGGTTCCGTGGCATTTGATACACCTGGGTTTACTGAAGCAGTTTCGGTCTCAGTGGCCATAAAGCTGGCACCTATGGCATTGCCCTGGGGGACCATTTTTATGTGAGCGTTCTATTGTAAGCCCGAAAAGTTGGCAGCAGGTTTTCAGCTTAAATACCTGTTTGCCAGCCGTGGTACGTTCTAATACCACAATGACCATATTAAACGGCTTATTGTTGTGGCCACTCTGTATCCTATTCACATATAGAACTGGGAGATTTTGGGACAGAAGGTCCTCTTTAATAAGTTCTACAGGAATTTGCTGCGGGAGGTTTTTAATAACCACTCTGAGTTGTCGTTCCTCTGCTAGGGTATAGGTGTGGAAAAACACGACTTTTTCATGAAGAAAGCGGGAAACCGCAGTAGTTTCCAGTTGTAGTTTAATACCTACAGGGGTGGGGATGTCGTGGTACTTGTACTGATTTGACAAGGCCGATGTGACATTAAATCACTTATCAGCCTAAGATTGTGGAGCGGTTGGGGCTTGCTGTGGGGCAGTTGGAGGGAAGCCCTGGGGCAGGGCCGAGATAGATGGCTGCGGAGAGTAGACCTCTATTCTTAGTTTTTCACCTTGGGAGCTGGCGTCGCCGCATACGCCTCATAGGAAAAGTCCTCCATGTTGCACTGTGTTCTGTTTTTTTTCTTTTTATCTTACTATCGCAGGAAGTGTGGCCACCGGGGGTTGCCGGGGTGAATAGCCTACTGTCATCCCCGCTGGGTATAGTCAGGGAGGATGAGTACCTAGGTGGGTAGCCCTAGCGCGTCCAAGTGCCTATCTTATTTGTGCACTTGGGTGCGTGCTTAGAGTCAAGAGTAGTAAACTTCTTGTTGTACTGTTATAAGTCCAGTGGATTGGTCAACCTTGGCTAGGACACTACCCAAGGCCAAGTTTGCATCGACTCCTTCCGGTGTCTTGCGTTTCCCAGAAGGGGAACCGTCGGCGTACGGGTCTTTTTTTTATATGGGGAAATGCCTACGCATACCCAGCCCTGCGGGGACAAGGGTGGGTTATAAATCGGCGACCCGGCCTGCGCTGGCCGACAAGGTGATCCATTTTCCGGGGGGAGGACATCCCCACGGACGCGCCTTCCAACTCTGCCTCCTCTGTAGGTGGGAAGCGAACTCCCCCGAGTCCACCCTCCAGAGGCCATGGGGACCAGGAAAGCAGTAAGCGATCCCAGCCCCTGCGGCGGATCTGGTGTTAGGCTCCGCCGCCGATCAATGTTAGGCCTCGGAGGATAGGGAGAGCGGCAGCGTATCCGAAACTCCTCTAAACCCGCGGCCCCATAACGGCCGCATCAGCGGTGCGAACCCCACTTGAGTCGCGGAGGATAGGGAGATACACTACCCTACCTCCGTGACTCCGTCTCGGATGTGGAGGGTGGGGGCGACGATGCGCGGTTCCGGTGTTGACAGTCCCCGCACTGCCACCCCATTCCCCCGACTCCGCCTCGGCTGCGGATGGTGCGTAAGATGGCCTTGCACCGTCCATCCGCTCCCTGGAGCCCACCGACCCGCATCCGAGGCGAGCTCAGCTCTAGCTCGCCCGTAGCGGCCTCCTCGGGCCCACCTTAGAGCGCCTTGGCCGTTTGGGTTCCTCTTAGCTTCACCGTGGCTAACTCCAAACTCCAGGGTTAGTAAGTCCCCTCTGCCAAGACAAGGCGAGAATCCTTCGGTAGGGGTGGGGGGTGTATGGGTCTAGCCCTACACTAACTTAGTTAACACCGCATTTAATCACCCAGGTGGTGAAACTGTAAAAGCCCTCGAGCTAACAGCGGCCATCAGCATGAAAAAAGCCAGAGAAAGCAATGACAAATATTATTTAGATCCTATGACGATCTCATTTTAAATATTCCAATTAATTTTATTGAATATAACATTACAAAGTTGGCAACAGCTACCAATTTATTTTTGCATATCTGCTAAAACCAGCTTTGATAACTAATTGTTTGTATATAAAATTATTTGAACAATTAAAAACAAATTGAAAATACTTCAAATCGTTATTAATCGTATTTTTTTGAGATTTAAGATATAAAAGCAATAACCGAACCTAACTGGTAAATAATATTTATTAAAAACAAATCGTTTCTTTACAAGTAGTACAGAGTGTATTTTAATTATTAATGTCTATTGTCCCCAACACAGCATTCAAATTTGTCTGATCTTATTGCAAACTAATTACATAGGCCTAAGGAATAAGACAAGATAGCGTTTTTGAGATTGCCTAAATACTAACGGCACTATGCAATTGCAATCTATATCAACTATTAGATGTTGCTTTGTTCGGAATTGACCAAGACAGCGTCAAACAAGTGTCGCCAATTAGTCAAAAGAATACATACTAAGAAAACTAAATAACATTTATAGATATCACTTATTTTTTGTAAAAGCGCTAAAGGATTTACTAAATATTTTATTATTCTTTTATTTTCATCATCACAGCTATTTGACGCAGGCCTTTACTTACCGATTTTTAAGTATAATATTTAATTTGTAATCATTATTTAGTTCCCATGTTATTTGGAAATGGCCACGCATAATTTTAATTAAAACAGTGGTCAAACAAGGCAGTGTAATAATAATTTCATAGGCCCCGCTGATAAGAGCGTGATGCTTCGACGGCTAATCAGGCATTTTTAAATTTATTCCATCTCACCTTAACCAATATAAAAACATTACAATAAATAATATTATAAATTAAAAATAAACATGAAAAATTGTGTAAGGTATGAGCTCATTCGCATATTCCAAATTCAAATAAAATATGATAAATTTATGGCAAAACTGCTTCCAATCCATCTGCTATGATACAACAATATAAAAAGTCAATGATTCATCACAACACCCTTGAGACCAATTTACCCCTAAAAGAGCTAACCCGCCGTCATTAAACCGAAGATATAGTACTGCCTTTTTATACGTATTTGAAAATTCTATTTATTATTTCACACTTCCGAGGGTCTAACAATGTTTTTATTTTAGATGATGGAAATGTTCGCATGAGTAGGATTTTATTTTTGATAATAAATATACGAAGACTGAACTGAACTGAAGAAGAATTTTTATTTAAATCTAAATCAATGTAAAAATAATAATTTCATAAATGATATTATACTTAATACTTGTTTAACAATCGTCTAGTAACACTAATCGGAAGATATAATTGATTGCTATGATTTTCTTTTCAATATGCAAATATTTGCCTGACATAAAGTCATATAACTCTTACTAACATTGTGAAACTATAAAATATAAGCTTTCTCGTTTTTTGATCCAATAGGAGTGCCATCTGCATTTTAAATGATGCTTATTAAGCCCAACTAGACAGGAGTAAATCTAAGAATAATCAAAGAATAACCGAAATATGTTATCAAGTAATTTTTAAGTATATAGGAATCAATCAAGCAGGTTATAAGAAAACCCAGAGCTTAAAACCGCTAAATTGTGATCGACTTTGCTACTGGGCTAAAACCGCTATCCAAAAATTGTATTTTATTTAAAATAATGTAATTTATTTTATATATTAATATGAACAATTGTAATGCCGAAGCATTATGCTCATAACATTATGCATCTCGATTGTACAGGAGTACATGAAGGGAAGAAGTTTATATAATAAGTTTAAACTGAACATGAATGAGCTTCATTTGCTTTAATAATTAAACGCGTTAGTTAATTCTGCAGCAGTATGGCGCTCGGTAAACATTCTGCTAAATACCCACCTTTATTGGCACAGTGACTCGACTTAATCGGTGTAATAACAGAAACAACATTTACACCAGTAAAGAGCACTTTTGTTTACATTGTGTATGTACGGAACTCATAATTGTATTTTAAGGACTTGAGACTTTTTAAAAACAGTGAAGGTAAATCCATTTCATGTATTTATGGGGCCACAAAATCTTTATTTTTGTAGTTTATCATTCCACTTAATTTAGGTTTAATCTTCGATATTTCTGAACCGATAAAAGTGTATCTTCAATTGCTTATTATTACCAATATTTTTACCATCCCAAAATACCTTTTGCTACGCCATATGACAGAATAAGACCTAATGAAAAACTTCAGAAATAGGCAGTGGAGCTCTTCAAGAGATAATATCGCAAATTATCCACGTTATACGTGTAATAATAACTAAACTTAATAGTCTCACCACTCAAAGATATGCGTTAATACTCAAATCTTGATTAAAAATTAATAAAAAAAAACAACGAAATAAATACTATTTAAGTCGGATTATCATTTAAATAAGCAATAGTGACAATCCGAATCTCACAGTTACTTTTCATAATAATAAAATGTTTCAATAATGTTGCTAGTGGTTTACCTGAAGATATGAAAAAAAATGTAACCTTTAGAGATTTTAGCAGCGAAGAATCAACAATCTCAGGAACACCTTTCATTGCCATTTCTCAATAAAAGGAAACAATTTTTGGCCGAATCACTGTAATTGGCTACTAATATTGACAATAAATTTAAATTATTATTTATGATTTATTTATCACGGTTTA
Source organism: Teinopalpus imperialis (assembly GCA_029286865.1). Taxonomy (NCBI): domain Eukaryota; kingdom Metazoa; phylum Arthropoda; class Insecta; order Lepidoptera; family Papilionidae; genus Teinopalpus; species Teinopalpus imperialis. The sequence goes on from JAGSMU010000016.1 coordinate 11,583,059, forward strand.
TAATATATAAAAGTGCTAGTTGCCAGACGGAGCGGAGCCATTTTATTAATTATTATTTATGATTTATTTATCACGGTTTATAATATATAAAAGTGCTAGTTGCCAGACGGAGCGGAGCCTTTTTATTAATTATTATTTATGATTTATTTATCACGGTTTATAATATATAAAAGTGCTAGTTGCCAGACGGAGCGGAGCCTTTTTATTCCATTTTTAAGAACCTACAAATATACAATATTTCATATTAAATATCTACAGAACTGCAAAGATTTTTTTTATAGAATCGGTGGTAAACGCTCATCTCATGAACATTCACAACACCCGAGGAGTCGCAAACGCGTTGCTGACCTTTAAAAAGGTATAGGCTCTTTTCTTAAATGTCCCTAAGTCTCATCGGTTCGGAAACAATGGCGACAGCTGATTTCACAGAGTAGTTACCTAAAAATATTATTACTTCACTACTGTAGATACTTACCTTCTATAATATTACTATCTTATTTTTTCCTTATAGATCTTGATTTTGATAATGCCCCTCGGAGATAATTGTAATTAAATAGATGATAGAACGCCGAAGAGACTTTCAGTAAACATTGGTTTCTATTGGTCTGGAAATCTTTAAAATTAGGGACCATTTATTTAGCGCGTAAATAACAGACAAATATGTAACGGAAAATTTACAACGAAATATCAAAACCTCAGACACATGTAGTTGTTTCACCAAAGACACATAAAATACCTATGTAAAAGATTTTTAATCAATAGAATATTACAACTGGATTCCAAAAATATTTGATCTAACTTACGAACCTGTCCGACAACGAAAATTTTAATAGATTTATTGTTTTAGTTTAGAACATAAAATTTCATATTAATTACAATAATGTCGGAAATCGTATGTAATCCAATCGCAAGATAGCGAAGTCATGACAGGTACTAAACAATAAAATTAGATTGATTTAATCCTAGTCACAGTAATTTTATGTAATGTAGAAAATGCAATACGTTCTTGCCCTCGCAGTGTAAATTTTTATAATATGCCATTTCATTGCAAAATTTAAATAAATTTCCTCCCAGTCAGCAGAAGTTTATTTATTAGGAATAACCTTTTTACTTTAAAATTTAGAATATAGTAAAGTTATATATAAAAATCCCTTTATTGGGCACAGACGTCCTTTAGAGTGAATTTAAGAGCATAGGCCACCACGCGGATCTACTGCGAAATATTTTTTTTTTCGAATTGATTGCTTAGGTATGCAGGTTTCCTCACTATGTTTTACGTCATATTCGGGAACGTGATAAATCAGCACTTAGAATTGCAGTTTATAATTTAATTAATTCCATCACAGAGGTATTTTTTTGTGTGTGTGTGTTGAGCTGTCGGTCCTGAGACCTTTACAGATTTATATAAACAGATACGCGAGCGGGAGGCCCGCTGCGTAGAGGGGCAACGACCTGCACCGGGGATCGAACTGGGTTTACTCTCGTATTGTTAATTAAAAGGGAACCCTACCACAGTTCTAAACAAGTCTTATTATATATTAATTGTAATACAAACATAATTATTTCTGAATTTATTTACGATTTGTTGTATTTTATGGGTCAGGCTAACAAACTTGCAAATTAATATGGACAACTTTTGACCCTTAAAAATATTTTCAGTCGTAGGCGTCAAGCGAATATATAGCTTTTAGTGCACTGACTACTCCACAAGAGTATATGAGCGTAAGTATATGTATTTATGTTATATGTATATACATTAATTAACACCGAATAAACTTGGGATTTCAAATCATTCCTAAAGAGTTTTAGAACTTTAGAGACTAGAACGTAAGGGATAAAGCGAAACATAAAAAATATAAATTCTATATGAAATTAATGCATAAATGACAACACGTGGCGTCTGTGTAATGTAAATAAACAACAATCACAGAGAGTACCATTAATTAAATGCAAGTGGAATTAGTGAACAATCGAATCATTGTTCCGACACTACGTAATAACTGGATGTGGATAATTCATTAATTTCATCATTTTCTTCTACTAACTATGCACGTGTAACTTTATTCATTTTTCACGTTGTATATATAATAAGCTTTCACTTAATAAATATATGTGGTCACTATTCATGTTTACATTTACATTAGAAGATTGTCGGCATTAAAATTGTAGTCAGATTTCCTCTAGATAGAATTTTACAATAAATCCTATTATATTTAATAAAATAATAATAACCTTAATCCCTACCTGGGTAGAAAGGGATAGCAGAAGTTATCATCATTTATCAAGAGCTTATTTAATTATTACTACTTCATGACAGCATTAAATCTGTATTATTCAACATTAAAATAAGCTCCAGTCTTTTTCACAACGGTCATTTAATTACCTATGCCATTATTATTTGTGCCAACAATAAAAAAGTTTTGTAAAATATATACATATGTTTACCCTGCCGGCCTAAAGATTAAGACCGCACATAAACAACATAATTATCCATCAATTGTAATAAAATCCCATAGGATAAATAAAAGAAATTCACATCTGCATATTCTATTGTTAGTATCGAATATTTAATGAAGTCATTCTTTTGTTTACTTTCAAGTTATTAGGTGGTAGAGTCGTATTAATATTTTTATAATATCCTCATTACTAATTACTTTGCTTTTGTTACGGGTTGGTCAATAATTAAGAACATTTAGCTCCTGAAAATACGTGTTACCGACTTATTATTACCCGAGTTTACTTGGGTTTGTTCACAAACAATCTCAATTAGTCTAAACTTATGGTTTCTACAGTTATGACGTCATAAAATGGGAAAAGCTCAAGAAATTAGCAGTGAAGTGCGTTCTGCCATCGTTGTTTTACTTAATGAAGGCAAATCCGAACGAGAGATTGCTTCAAAACTGAAATTATCGAAAACTTGTGTTCATGGCACAATAACTCGATACATGACGACAAGATCAAGATCGTCCACGCTCGGGAAAGCTGAGAGCTATCACGTCTAATGAAGATAAGTTTATTGTTGTTACCAGCAAGCGAAATAGACGCCTAACAGCACCAGAAATCCGCGTAGAATTAAACAAAACCCGAGTTGAACCTTTATCATGGACTACTGTACATGGCGACTGAAAGATGCGAAGTTGTCGCGTTTCCGTTCGAAAACCTCTGCTAAGGCCGCAAAACAAGAAAAAATGGATGCAGTGGGCTCTTGCCCATCGAGATTAGACTGAAGAAGATTTTAAAAAAGTGCTTTGGACCTGTGAATCCAAGTTTGAACTATTCGGTTCAAAACGTAGAATTTACGTTCGACGCAGCGCCCAAGAAAAGATGATGTCAGATTGTGTAGTCCCAACAATCAAGCATGGTGGTGGCTCAATTATGGTCTGGGATTGCTTCTCTAGCCAAGGAACAAGCGATTTGATTAAATTTGAAGGAATTTTGAAAAAGGAACAGTACAAAAACATTATAGAACAAAATGCCATTACTTCCGGGTTGCGATTAATTGGAAATGGATTCATTTTCCAACAAGATAATAATCCAAAGGTTTAGGTTAGGTTTAGGTTGCATCGCTCACATCCGCAGCATCCGACGTGTCCGCAAGGACGAGAAAAATGAGAGCCCGGCCTCCGATCGCGGCTTTCAGCGGCGGATTTCAGGCGGTCGCAGCCGAAGGCACGGACTTGGAGGTTGCTGACGACGATAGCATCTGGGACTCAACAGTGGCTCAGTCAACCTGTGCCTGCCCTGGTGGGCGGGGACTTCGAGAGTCGGCTGATGGAGCGCTTCGATGCACTCATCGAGAGAAAGTTGGCTGCTTTTGGAGCGCAAGTGCCCGTGACGTCCCCTATGGTTGATCCTCTAAAACAGCGTTCGTCGGTCGGTGCCGCGAAGAAGAGGTCCGACAAAAGGAAGCGCGCCCAGCTCCAGCGGAAAACTCCTCCCACGCCTGGAACACGCCAGGCTTCGAAGCTTAGCAAGAGCGCGCAGACCGTGCGCTGGCGCGAGAAACGAGGCTCCTGGAGGCTTTCGCGCCACACCCGCATCCAGGGGCTCAGCTTCCTCCTGGGGAAGACGAAGGCGGGTCATGCAACCATCTCTGCCAAAGGATGTCCAGCGATGGAAACCGAGCTAGGACAGTAGCCGCCTGTAAAGATATCGTGCGATATCCTCGTGCCATCTTTATGGCCATCTTTCGCTGCAGTCTATTGAGCTTAGCTCTGCAGCGACGGACGCCCGTAAGTCGATGTGACCATAGAGGGCCATCGATTTCACGACCCCCGCATAGAGGCGGCGGACTCCTTCCCTGGGGCCCCCGAGATTGGTTAGTAGTCGGTGTATTGCACCCACTACCCTCTCGATCTTGGAAACCAGGCGGTCGAAGTGCTCCTCAAAGCCCCAGCAACCGTCCAGGATGAGACCGAGATATTTCACCGGTCCAACCCGGACTTGCACGTCACCAACATGAACCGACAAGCTGGGTGGTTCCCTCCCTCTGGGGAGTTTCTGGAATCAAAGCGCCTCGGTCTTATGAGGCGCTATCCGAAGACCCAGCTCGTGGGTTTTGTCCACGGCGCATGCCACCCCAAGCTCAGCAAGCCGGATGGTGCTTTCGAAGTTGTCCGCGACGGCCAGTACCAGAGTGTCATCTGCATAGCAAATGACACTTACGTCGTTCTCAGTGCCCAATGCGCTGAGGTTGCATTTCTTCGACACTGAGCTCTTGATAACAGTGGATTTTGTTAATCAAATCAGAGTTTAAACTTTAAAAACGGGTATCAACTATACGGAGCAAAAAGGTAGATAAATAAATGGTATCTAATTCTCAACATAGTTTTGCAAAGTAAACACCAGGTAACGGGCGAAATCCGATCTCTCCCAGCGTTACCTAAACTTTTCATGCAAGTTAAAACAAATAACGGTCTGATAATTTGCTCCGGGTAAATTTCCAACAGGAATGTGCTTTAAAATAAATGCTGTGTTGATCAAATAGATTTCATCATTGAAGGATTTTAGCTTCCTTTGCACTTCATATTAAACAAAAGGTAGCTTTTAATGTTACCAATATTAGATGTTTACACAATATGAAATATTAATTATTCCTTAAGAGTTATTTTCAACTTACGTAAGTATGATCACATTTCATTCTATCGTTCTCGTATCGTATCTCAAGTAGCTTTCTATTCGACAAAAGAGTAGCTCTAGAATTCTGCTAGTTCTCTATTCTATATTACATAATTCAAATTATCATCCTTATCTTAAAGATGACTTCCGATTTCTACATTCCTCTCTTGACCGTGTACCTCGATGTGTAAATACAATGAGAATTAGTGTTCCATTCCATTGCACTAGATTCTTCCGTTATTCTTTCATAGTACAGGCCAATATATATATATTTATATTTCCTCTTGGTATTTGTGTATATATATATTTATATTTCCTCTTGGTATTTGTGTATATATATAAATATATATATATATGTATATATATATATATTTAATTTTTGCTGACTGACTAATAAATATGTAGGTATAAATTTTAATAATATAACATTACTTCATTAAAAATGCATTTCATTTGTAACAGAACTTATGGCCAGACTAGCTATATATATATATGTATATATATATATATATGTATATATATATATGTATATATATATTTATATTTCCTCTTGGTATTTGTGTATATATATATTTAATTTTTGCTGACTGACTAATAAATATGTAGGTATAAATTTTAATAATATAACATTACTTCATTAAAAATGCATTTCATTTGTAACAGAACTTATGGCCAGACTAGCTATATATATATATAAATATATATATATTTATATTTCCTCTTGGTATTTGTGTATATATATATATGTATATATATATAAATATATATATATATATATATATATATTTATATTTCCTCTTGGTATTTGTGTATATATATATTTATATTTCCTCTTGGTATTTGTGTATATATATATTTATATTTCCTCTTGGTATTTGTGTATATATATATATGTATATATATATATGTATATATATATTTAATTTTTGCTGACTGACTAATAAATATGTAGGTATAAATTTTAATAATATAACATTACTTCATTAAAAATGCATTTCATTTGTAACAGAACTTATGGCCAGACTAGCTATATATATATATGTATATATATATATGTATATATATATTTATATTTCCTCTTGGTATTTGTGTATATATATATATATGTATATATATATAAATATATATATATATATATATATTTCGTCTTGGTATTTGTGTATATATATATAAATATATATATATATATATATATATATATATATATATATATATATATTTAATTTTTGCTGACTGACTAATAAATATGTAGGTATAAATTTTAATAATATAACATTACTTCATTAAAAATGCATTTCATTTGTAACAGAACTTATGGCCAGACTAGCTATATATATATATATATATATATATATATATATATTTTATTTTTATGCCTACCATCATATTCTCATGGGAACATAAAGAATAAATAAAATAAATAAAAATAAATTGGATATACAATGAACCTTGTGGTATGTTACTACTACTGCCTACAGACATCATACAATCATCTAAGAATGCATTTATCGAGATAAATAATAAGAATTAAGTATTCAATCATGCTGAATCAAAACGCAACAATGCACCCATGATAACTGTGGTCATTTTATAACAAATAATTGTATCAAGATTTTTCATCGCTTACCAGACGAAACACAGCAGCTGTATTAATTTAAAATGATTTTAAATTAATTCCACAAACACTAATTGACTAAATCTTAAGTATTGAATACAGATTACGTAGACATAAACTAAACTAACAGTGATTATTTCATTAACAGATATACCTACCTCGTCCGGCACTGAATAATCAAATCAGTTTGATTTACTAGGACAAATCCGGAATGCTTATGAAACCATAGATCAGGATAACGACTTGATCGTATGTACATTGCATCTTATTAAATACAGAACTGGCGAAGCGTCATTTGATAACGGTATTCTCCTGATAGAAGCTACAGATTTCCTTTATGTACTGATCTGATCTTTATCTTTTATTAGGTAAACCTTATTCAAAGCTTTTAAAAATTATCATTGTAACGTAATTTGAGACTAAACCAGAAATGTGTAAGCGAATGATTATTTTTTGTTAATATTAGATGTGACCGCACAGTTCAACTAATGGTAACTACAGATCATAACATCTATACTATCTTTAATAAAGATTGAAGAAGTGCATAACCCTTAGGAACTGAAATGGAAAATCTCATTAGATGTGATCGGGTAACGGGGAACACGACAGCGTTGTGCTGCTATCTCACGGTGATATTCTGAAAAGTCGTGATAGATATGACGGACGATCCATTCATGTTGCAGAAAAGCTTTGCAGCAGCGTAGATCTACGATTGTTATTAACGTAGACACATATATACGATTTGAAATAAATAATACTTTTTATGATTATAAGTACGGCTCTTAAATACCTACTGAATTACCGGTTACCAGACCGCATTATAACAAATATATATATAATGCAGGCGTTATGTGTACAGATAAACAGGTACCTATAAATATAATTTAAGAAAGAAAAAAAAATACACTGGATAGTACAGAGCAAAAACCACATTCAACTGACTAGCGTTTAACCATTTCTGCACCTAATATAAACTTTTTCATAAACTCCATTGTTTCATAATTTAATTTAAAAAATAAGAAAATATTTTAATTGAGAGGGTTCTGACAGAAGCAGCATCGATTTTCGCTCCTACGTTATACTGAATCGAAAAGCCCGTACGCATTAGACTAACAAAGCCGAACAATTTAATGACGATTGACTATTCATGGCACATAGAAGAAGCTTACTACTACACAGACGCTGATTTAAAGTGTAATTATTCCGTTCTCCGGACCATGATACCCGACAGTGCAGCACGTAATGGGAAATATCTGAAGATGAAAAAGTAACAATGCTATACATTTAACGAATATCAGACACCAGTACACGTAACTGGTTTTATTAGAAAGTTGGGTTACAATAAATATTTTTATTTATTTATTTATACCTTATTGCATCTAGCCGTAATAAAAACAAAACGTTACAAAGGGCGAACTTAATACTTATTGGCATTCTTTAGCAGTCAACCCATGGCAGTATGAAGTAATAATGTTATATGTGTAGCAACAAAAATAACTAACAATATAAATATTCTAAAAATAAAGATATATATAAAAAAGAAAAATATAAATAAAAATATGAATATAGGCTTACTTACATAAGTAAATGTATAATTAACATGCATATATGCATATATTATTATTTGTATATTTTATAGCCATTTTAACGCAGTATAGTGCATTGGCATACAGAACTTATTATTTTAGGAAGATCAAAGAAACCTCTCATGACATAAAGAGATATACTGAAACTTATCTTTGAGATAGCAAGGTGAAGATGAATCATTGTAGATAGAGAAAAGAACAGGCCAAATTGTAAAGTTGCGCCAAGCGGCTACCACCCTTGCCGGATGGTAAGCCACTTAAGCTGAGATCGATATTGGGAGATATTGTCAAACAACCAAACACAACACAACACAATCCAAAAATGAATCCCACACAGTTGTTAAGTAGGCGCTCAAACTTGTTAAGTAGGTTTTGGGTCAAGTCAGAGTAACACACATCTGTAAAATCAACAATAGGCAATACAAGAGTCTGAACGATCATGGTCTTTGTTTTAAAAGAAAGGAAATATTTCAGACGATAAGGAGAGCGGAAGGTGGCATTCACTTTACCGGCTTATATATTATATCGATATATCGATAAATAATATTTTGTATATAAACCAAGAATTTTTTTACAGAGCTACTGAGTGATATTATTATATTATTATATAAAATTGGAGCTTCAACATATAACTGCAGATCATCTGCGTACAGTCAGGTGATCCTGTTAATAAAAACTAAAAAAATATTGGAAAGAGAGTAGCACTTTGCGGCACACTAGTGTCTACATCAGCCAAAGATGATAAAATTTGTCCTATAGTACACATGACTGGTGACGGCCGCGAAGTTATGAGGAAAACAGGAGTATTACCAATTACCCGCCAAAAAACCATTCCAATGCAGAAGAAAATAAATTGTAATAGGATAGAATAGAATAGCATGGTGGTCTGCAATTTTTTGTTTTCCATTGATAATCTCATATCCTCAATGACTTTGAATAACGCAGTGGTGCTGTAACCACACCGAAAACTAAAATGATATGGACAGAATAGACTATATTTCGATAGGAACAAAGAATTTTGCTTGTGTACACACATACTTGAACTAAACGTGCTATTATCACATTTTGAAATGAAGTTTGGAGGCATATTTCATGAACTTGTTGTTTATTCTAAAGAAGTTGCGTAAATGCAGAATAAAGTTAATATTAAAAGGGTTAATCTGTTTATATATTGATTCGATACTACCAGCCGGTTTCCCTAAGTTAATACATTTCTATCCTACAAGCGAATTATTAGACTTACTTACAAACAAAAACTTACTTAACTTACAAAAAAAAACTTACATAAGTAATACTCATTTAAGTACATGCATACAATTCGTAATATATTCATTCAAACCATCGCATGTTAGTCACATGATATGTGAAAACCTAAACAAAATGTGTTAGTGAGCATTTAACATATGTGTCAGCTTGGGATGTTTGTTTCTTAACGATTGTAACAAAAGGAGATCCTATAGTTGACCCGTTGGTATGTCTTCAAATCAAATCTAAAGAAGCCTTATTTAAGTAGGTTTATGCAAAACACCTTTTAACCATCAAGACAGCTTCGGAAGGCAGCTGCTAACGAGAAGACTAGATGCTATTTTTAATTTAAATAATTGGTTATAAAATGTCCAGTATTGACCAGAGCTCATAGCTTAAATCCAAGTATACATGCCAGACAAATATTGAGACAGAGAGATCTGTTTTATGGCAAATCTATTATTGTTTGTGGAATTTTATTAAATATGCGTATTATATTGCTCAAGAACAATTTCTGTAACTTTTTTTTCATTTATACAAAAAATAGGTGTGACAACTTTGATTATGTTTCTTGAATTTTGAATGCTTTTTTTTACATTCAAAAGCTTTGAAGAATATTTTTTGTAAATTCTTACGTATAAGCATTATGTTATCTTAAATATATTGTGAGGTGCCTTTTTTTTAACTTAGCGATACTCTTTATTTTAGATTAACAAAATTAAAATAATATTGATTGAGATTTGGAATAATTTACCAGTGGCAGTCTCTCCGTCCAAATATAATGTGAGTGTTTTCAAGAGAAGAGTGAATAGGCATTTGCTGAGCAGGTGTGCTCTACCATCAACGTCTGCATACTCATTTTGCACCAGGTGGGATTGTTTAAAAAATAAATTATCTCGTCTTATCTCCACATATGTTAAAATATATGTGCATTTACACCCATCTTCGTGTATGTTTGAAGTTATTTATTTCTGTCCATGTACTGGACTCAAATTTAAAATCTAATTGCTAATTATATAAGCTACGGTTTGACTATTTTGCAAATTAGGGAATTGTGTGAGTTTATTAAAATAGACTAAATATTTTAAAACATATGGAAAGTTAATTAATATCGTATATATGTACAATCTAAACTTCACACTCATATTGTACGTGGCAAAGCCACCCATAACAAATTTCAAAAGTAACATGAATGAGTCGGCTCGACAGGGTAAGAATCATGCTCTTACAGAATACCACCCTAAAATAGTTTCGTATGAGTCTAGGGATCCGAGGACTCGATTACAGATAACGAGGCGTTCGATCTCATTCGATCTCGTACATGCGAGGATGGATGTAGATGTTGATCTAATTAGTTGGAAACATGATACTTTAAATATATCTATAACGAAGTAAACCATAAATCTAGTCTGTTTATTTTTTTATATATACTATTTTATAACTTATCTAAGTGATTAATTAATATAACCCATTTCCTATTCGTCTATAACATATAAGAAACCTTGAACTTTTGGTTTAGATTAGCTTCATGTTTAGCAGTCAGCAAATAATTCGGTAAGATCATGGTAATGAGTTCTACAATTCTCCTAGTATAACTAGATATTTTATAACGTAACTTTTTCCCTCGGGAAAAGTCTTAACCTGCCCCATTAATCTACTTAAACTGAATAAATTAACAGAGTGATTATACATGCTGCATTAAGAGGTTCGATCTACTGCCTCATCTTTCACAGAATATATACATTTTAAATATTTAAATTTGATGTTTACAAGAGAACATAAAAATGTTTAACAAACTGTAACGCTACGCCATCCTCTGAGCAAAGCCAAGCCAAGCCAAAGCCATGCCAAGACAATCAGCGTTGGAATTGTCAGCCATGCCGTCCAAAGTCTATTAGTGACGTCACAACCGACCGTCAAACGAATCGAGGTAAATACCCCGATTATTCATTCGGGCGGGCATTCGTGGTTGTGCATTAATGTAAGCCGAGATTCTGTCTACTCGTAATTATATACAGAAAGATAAACAAATACTGTTGATTATTGAAGTGTTACACTATCATTTCACTCCTGATTCAAAACAAAGAACGCTTAAGGTGCTTTTATCATAGCCAAATGCAAAAAGAAATTTCGAATGAATATTCTTATCACTTTACAGAAATTCATACGCTCATTTATATACACTTGACCGTAAAGATCTTTCTTTACAAAATCGAAGAATAGTAACTTACACAAATTTTGATTGATATTTATCATATCCGCCTGATTTGTTTTTTTTTTACACTAACATTGAGTTAAGAATAATGGATCACGTTCAACACGTTCTGCAATAAATAAATAATAATAATTATTATTATTATTGTACATACGCGGGCAACAACTGGTTGACTTCATGGAGACGGGACTCTTCATGATGAACTTTCTTTTGTTTCTTCATAAAGCAGTCCCAAAAGAAGTGGATCTGGACAAGTCCAGATGATTCCATCAAGAACGCCGATCGAGTTCATCATGGCGCTAAAGCTACAACTGCTAAAATATGTCTCTATGATAACAAGAGTGAAAACTGGTCGTGATCATCGAATGGTCAGAGGCACATTGAACCTAACATCAGGCTGGAAAGGTTTAATCTGATAAAGTCTACGCTCCTTACATCTTGTGCCCGTATCGAAAATCCCGAAATTTTCAGCTCCAATTGCCGCATCGCTTCCATTGTTTGTAGAATTGCCATATTAATGTTAAGCTCGAGGAAATTGTTCATGAGGCAAGAGCAAAGTATTGCCAGAACCGCCATAAAAATGTGTATGTACTCGTAAGAAGCGATAGGGCGGAAAATTCTTATCAGAGATCTGTATCGGACAGCGCCAACCGACGATCGAAGTTTATCCATCGTTTCCACTGGACCAGAAATTTTGGGTGAGATTGAAGGTTCTATAGACAGCTGGCAGTATATTATAGAGCCGTCTGGTAGCAGCTTAATAAAATAAAAGATCAGGTTGATTTTGTTGATCAACACAATGGAACATGATGGAAGGACATGCATGGCGCAGCCTGGGACACCTCATAGTGACCAGAAAAAGCATAAATATTTTTAATTTTTTGGTTATTTTAATAAATAAACTTTACAACTATTGTTAGTATATATATTTAGTTTACTATATATATTTTGCACGTGTAATCTGGACAAATAACCATTAAAATTAATATTGCCACTGCAATATCTTTATATATATTAAACTATATCCGATGAACAGGATCTCTTTGTCCGCACAGACATGTAAATTATTATGTATTTATCATTTATTTTAATTTTAATTGCGTAAGCTTTTTTTTAGAGGCTAGGAGAATAAGTGGCAAAAGAGGAAGCAGTTCACCTAATGGTAAGTGATTACCGCCACCTAGTGGCAGAAAATTTCGCTTAAAGCGTACAGTGGATTACCAACAATCGAGATGATGCGGATGAAATTTTGAATACTATAAATATTCACAAAATATGATGTTTATGACTCAGCGGCTGGAATTTGTCAGAACAACACATAACACTCCCCATCAAATGGAATAATCTTTTAATTTGCAACATGTTATTGATATGCAATAAAAACAAGGTAAGAGATACACTCACAGCCTTCTGTAACACCAGTATTCACCGGTTCACCTACATTTCAAGAAAAACTGGTGAATCTATAGATTGCATTATATAGTGAATGTACAGATTTTTTTGTTTTTAGCATATAGTAAATATTAATTCAAGAACATTTTGACATGATTTTACAAATGGAACAACATATCATTTATGTAATGTTTGATTTTGATGTGAACCGAAGAAACTGTTAGACATATTACACCTTAGGGATAGATTAACTTTCAAAGTGCAAGCAAACATTCTCCAGTTATGATTTTTAGAAATATATTTCAAATTCTTTAGAAAGTAGTTCCTAATTTCGCGTCGCTCAGCTGGCGATCTTCTTGCGTACCTCACATACGATGGTCGGAGGCTATCGTGGGCAAGGGGGAGGCCCTGGTGGTTAGTTTGAACCTGGCCACGGCCTTCGATCGGGTGTGGCACAAAGCACTTCTTTCGAAGTTGCCATCCTACGAGCTGCCCGAGAAATGCGCCTGGATAACCAGCTTTGTTTGCTTTGGAGGGTCGGAGCATCAAAGTCGTTGTCGACGGTGCATGCTCTGACCCGAAACCAATTAATGCTGGTGTCCCTGTGCATTGTGCATTGGCTGTGTATTGTTGCCCATCCTGTTTCTTCTGCATATCAATGATATGCTGTAAATAAGCAACATTCATTGTTATGCAGACGATAGTACTGGTGATGCATTGTATACGGCCCGCGCTAATGTTCCTCGGGCTACTGCCGATGAGAACCAGACCAAACTTGTGTCTGAACTGGAGACCCTTTTGGGTGAAGCCTCGGATAAAAAAATCCCTTCGTCGTAAACTGCACGGTATCCAGTATCGGTATTCTCGGCGTCGACATATCGAGTCACGTTCAGTCTCGCGGTCACAAGACAAGGCTAAGCTGGCCTCGAAAAAGCTGGGCGTGCTCAGTAGGGCGAAGCAGTATTTCCAGCCGGGCCACCGCCTACAACTGTATAGGGCGCAAGTACGGCTCCACATGGAATACTGCTCGCACCTCTGGGCGAGAGCACCGCAATACCAGCTTCTTCCATTTGGCCGCATACAACGGAGAGAGACTCGAATCGTCGACGACCGAGCTCTCACTGATCGGCTGGATACTCTGTCTTGCGGAGGGACGTCAGTTCCCTCTGCATTTTTCGTATATACCACGGTAAGTGCTCCGAAGAGCTGTTTGGAATAATTCCTGCCACCGAGTTCCATCATCGGACGACACGACAGACCACCAGATACCATCCTCACCACGTGGATGGCTGGCATTCCTCTACTGTGTGCTTCTCGCGGAATTTTCTGCCCCGCACAGCTGCTTTGTGGAACGGTCTGTCCTTGGCGGTTTTTCCAAACCAGTACGACTCGGGGTCCTTCAAGAAGCGAGCCTATTCCTTTCTTAAAGGCCGGCAACGCATCTGCAGTTCCTCTGGTGTTGCGATTGTCCATGGGCGTCGATGAGCACCTCGGTGTTTCCGGTTTTTTCTATAAAAAAAATTCTTAATTAATATCTAACCATTATAAAGCATTATTTCACGTAATCAATCAATGATCGATCGACCTACCTTCCGTCTAATGAAAAGGTGGAAGAGAATGAGATAACGAGTAGAGAAATTTTGTATTAAAGACTGGTGCTAAGATAATAAATATCATATGTCAATATCATGTAAAGTAAAACAACCTATCCATTTATCGAAACACTGGCCAAAGGCCTTCACTATAGAGAGAGTATACGATCAAATTCAAGCCCATGCAACTACAATTCGGATTAGCGGAACTCACTTGTCATCAATTATTATTACTTGTGGTCAGACAGAACTTTCCTGACAATGTTTTCCTTAGCACTTATAAAATTAAAATTAATTACAATCTCGGACTATTTTAGCTCTCACAGCTATCAAAACTCTCTAGGGCTAAGCGTTAAGTTTCATATGCATTACCAGTATGAACTAATAAATTAAACATAGTTTAATATTTCGGTCCATATAATATCTTGTTCCATTAAAAGGCAGAATTACTAACTAACATAGTTAAACTGATGGTAACCAATAATACTATGGTAAGATTTCATCTATTTAGGCATACATGTCTATACACACAAATTTTTGTATAGATATCTCCAAGAATTTCTCCTCATTTTTTATTAATCGTCATACTACATAGAAACAAAGCAGTGTGATTATGATATTTGAAGCTGCATTTGCATATATAAAATGAATACCACAAAAATTAGTTATAGCTATTACCAATCTGACCAGATTTAACTAATGGCAGTCCACAAAAATCTATCATAGGTACCTTGTACTATACTGTCTAGCGGTCCAAAACAAATGATGCTGTTACAATCACTTCGTTATTTTTCCATCGCCAAGTTAGTGACAGTTCCCGACTTTACTTTTCTTTACGTTTCCGATGGAGTGTCTTTATTAAGTTGACTGGTTGCTACTTGTTTTGTAGTATTAAAAATCTCCTTGTAACGAGAATTTTACTAATACTGCATACATTTTTATTATACCTTTCAATACTCTACTACTCTATGTATATTATACGTTGCATATATGATTATTTAATGCTGTAAAAATTTTGGAATACTGTCAAATCTTGCAGCACATGGACACCTATATCCATACTGGATAAGATATAAAAATACAGTTGCATTATCGCTCCTGCTTTTTTTAATTCACCACACAAAACACAGCACCTTTAGACAATAATTTTATGATATTATTCCAGTACAAACGAGCGCACCATTCTCTATACGGTACTTTATTCCTGCAGCCCAAGAGAGGCAAATTACCGTCAGTAAAGAATCGTATTACAAATGCATTGTCACCCATGAGGACTAAGAGGAAACGCCTCGTCACCAGTAATACGGTACCCGGTTCCTTCAGATGAAAAACAGTAGCGCTTAACCACTATTTAACACTGATATTCCGTGGTCCCGGAAGCTCGGCCGAAACAGCTTTTTTTTTATAACTGCGACTCTTCCACGTAAAATGAAATGAATAGTTTTACATAATTTGTAATTAGTGATCATTTATTAGCATTAATGTTAATAAATATAGATTATTTTCAAATGACGCCGTTTATCAACATTATTTGTAAATCTAACGTGATTCTAAAGTGAAGCGTAACTGCCGTTAACGGCACTGTATAATCAAATCAGTATGATTTATTAGTTCATATACGGTATGCTTACTTCGTAGTACATCGGAACAATGATTTCATTGTGCGCCCCTCCCGCTTGCATTTAATTAATGCAAACTTATACTATTTATAATAAATCTAATATTCATACTATATTATTCACATAAATCAACTATAACCCAATATTCGTCATATATCTGTCTCCTTTAGATTTTTATTAGATTCGCCAGGTGGTTTAGTCTGCAAATTACTATGTTACCGAATGATTTTTTGTACGAAAAATCTAAAATACTAAATATGATTATACCGATCAGTTTGTTACAAGCCCCCAAAAGGTAAGTGACTCCGATATTCTAACCACTAGGTAACTCCAATCTTTTATTGAAAACAAAAAAAAATGAAGAATTTATTTTTTGGGTTTGCTCAATTTAACCTTTTTTTTTATTCGCTATACTAAAAAATATTTACACTGGAGAAACGGTGGTTCCTTCTACAGAGAAGTAAAATATAAACACAATTTTACTAGGTACTTTGAAGGTAAGATTTTAAGGTAATTTTAGTAGGTACATAATTTTACCTTGAAAAAATATATTCTTAGTATTAGTAGTAGTCTTTCTAGTAGACTTTCTAGATTTTCAAGTGAAAGGACCTTTATGTGTACGTATACGTACATATTTTATAATAAGAATCTTATTTATAACAAATAAAACAGTTCATCTATATTTTTTTTCTGTTAGTCAGGAGATATGATAATTATATTAATTTTATTTAATTAAAGGTAAGATATATATATATATATATATATATATATATATATATATATATATATATATATATATAAATATATATATATATATATATAAATATATATATATATATAAATATATATATATAAATATATCTTTATATATATATAAATATATATATATATATGTACCAAATTATATGCATACGTATATGCAGCGAATAAGAGTGTAATTGCTTAATGGTTTCGGATAACTATTTTTTTTTTTTTTTTCTTTTTCGGGCTGATGGCCGCTGTTAGCCCCAGGGCTTTTACAGTTTCACCAGGTTGAGAGGTGACCGAGCGCTTATGGCTCTCAGTCGAGACCCCTATATATGGGTAACCAGCGCAAGGGCTCCCGAGAGGGAGCCTCGGCTTGGACCGTTACCCTGTTTCACGAGAGCGTCTGACTCGAGGGTGCCCAAGAGGGCCGAACCTCGGCTCGGTCAGTTGCTTCTGACAGAGGATTATCTTAATTAATATCACTATTATTATTAACTACCTGTACCACCACTTCAGAATGCGTGGGCGCTGGAGAAGAAGTGGCAAGAAACTCCAGCAACGCTTCTATCTGTATGGACTGGAGAGAACCGGCCAGTGACATGGCGGTATCGCGAATAACTTTGTATGCGACGCCCTCGCCGTCGGCGGGGGCGATATGAGGGTGCAATGTTTGTGTGTTGTGTTTTATGAAGGGCTTGGGCCCTGGTGGTTGCGTCGTCAGGGTCGTCGAGGGCGTGCCTCGGTCACCTACGGACGCGGGTAAATCTGTGATTCGCGATGGGATTGTAAGTGGCGGCACTTACAATCAAAGGGTTTCGGTGTTTGACGGCAGAGTCGAAATATCGGCGAGAAGCCCGCTTCAGGTACTGAGCTATGGTCGGCAGCTCAAGATCTATGTGTAGATTTTCGTTACGCAAGAACCACGGCGCACCGGTGGCCTTGCGCATGAAACGATTTTGTATTACCTGAAGTCGGTGAATGTGACGCGGGGAGGCATGCGCAAAGACGGGGCTTGCGTATGTCATTATGGGTCAGATGCACGCTTTGTAAAGTGTAATTTTATTACGCAGGGACATTTTGCTATTTTTATTAAGTAACGGGTGCAAACGACCTAGGACGAACGCTGCTCGATTCCGTACGCGGTTGACATGCGGACCGAAGGTGAGTCTTTCATCTAATGTGACGCCTAAGTATTTGACTGTCTTTTCCCAGGGGATTGGACGATCAAATAACTCTATAGTTTGGAGATGCGGCGTTTTGTTGCGCCGAGAGAAGTAAATGGCTGCACTTTTGGTGGGGTTAACCTCGATCCTCCATTTCCGAAACCATTTCCCTAAGGTGTTGGCTGCAGATTGGAGGCGTTTACAAATAGCGTCTGGTTTAAATCCAGACACGTAGAGGCCGGTGTCATCGGCGAAAAGGGCTAGCTCTACACCGCGAGTGCGCGGTATGTCGTTGGTGTAGAGTGTGTATAAAGTAGGACCTAGGACAGAGCCTTGTGGTACTCCGGCACAAATGGGGTGAACCTCGGGCGCGTTCCCTCGACGCGGTAACGAAAGGTTCGATTTCGGAGAAAATCTCGTATGATAAGTACGAGTCGATCTGGCACACCGAGCTCATATAGTTTGTATATGAGCCCGTTGTGCCAGACCTTGTCGAAAGCTTTCGCCACGTCGAGAAAAAGTGCCCCAGTTTGGTAGCCCTGAAGAAATTTACTGAGGATGTGCTCCGTGATGCGGTGCACTTGATGTGTGCATGAGTGTTGGGTGCGAAACCCGAACTGCTCATTGAATGGCAGCCCTCGGGACAGCATGAAGTCCTTGAGGCGGGTGAGGATGAGCCTTTCATATACCTTACCCAAGAGTTTGAGTAGGCTTATGGGTCGATAGGCTGATGGATCGGTTGGATGTTTTGAGGGCTTGAGAATCCCTATGACATCGGCTTCCTTCCAGGTGTTCGGGAAGGTGCCTTTGGATATGGCCGCGTTGTAGATTATCACCAGTAGGTGTAAAATGGACATGGGTAGGAGTTTCATCACCTTGTTGGTGATACCGTCGGGGCCGGGAGCCTTGCGTGGTCGCAGGTTTTAATTATGGACTCAACTTCGGTGCATGTAACTTGAGTGACGGAATCGCGAGGTGGTTCCTTACTCCTCCGGTCGACCTCGCTGTTAACCATTTCAAGGTGAGCGGCGTCGATCGGTAGGGTGCTCGGTGAGCATTGGAGCTCGAGATTGTCAGCCAGACATTCGGCTTTCTCTTCGTCTAAGAAGGCGGGTGGTTTATTAGGACGCGCTAAGGGAGGCATTGTTTGGGCGGTGCCCCCGTTTAGGGATTTGGGAAGTCGCCAGTAGGCGAGATGGGAAGGTTCGATGTTGGAGAGGTGATTATCCCACCGATCGTTCCTATACTGGGCTATGCGTGATCGGACTTCACGCTGAAGGGTACGTAGCACCAGCCGGTTACTTTCAGTGGGATATAAGTCGTGGGCACGAGTCGCCGCATTCTTGCGCCTCATTAGGTCCTTTATGTCGTTTGGCAGGGTCCATCGGTGGTCTTCCACCGAGGGAACCTTCCTCGAACAATCCACGATTACGGTCTGGATGTGCCTAGTGAGGGCATGAACTGCGAGGTTCGTGTCGTTGACTGAAGATATGTTCCTAGGAATAGCATCTAGGTGCGGTGATGTGGCTTCCCTCAGGGCGTTCCCGAGTCGGTGCCAGTCTACAATGGTTTTGGTGGAGGGTGAGGTTGGGGCGGAGGCCTAACCGAAGAAGAACGGGGCGATGATCGGAAGCGAGCTCATGGATTACCTCTATGCCTTGGAAGGCGAGATTGATGTTCTTACAGATGGCAATATCAAGCACGTCCGGTGCGTGACCCAATATGTATGGAAAATGGGTAGGCGTAGTAGGCGCTACGACGTCGAAGTCGAGTGCGTCGCTTAGCGAGTCTAAAGCCAACCCCGGGGGTTGATTTTAGTTGCATTCCACCGAGTGTGCTTGCTATTGAAATCTCCTGCCAAAATGACTGAGTTTCCAAGGAAAGGAGCGCCACGAAGTCGCTTCGTAATACTTGTGCGTCACGTCTGCAAGGCAGGTAGACGGACGCGATTGTGATGGGGCGTGGCCGGTCATGGCTAGCTGACAGACCGAGGCTTCTAGGAAGGTTAGGGTTGGCGTATCGACGGGCACGCAGTGCAAGGACTTTATAGTAGATGAGAGTTCCGCCATTAGCGGCGGAAGTTCTATCATTCTAATGATGTTATAATTCGCGATGCTGGGATTGCGAGTGTGCGGTTTGAGGAATGTCTCTTGCACTAGGAGCACGTCGACTTGGTGATCGCGAAAAATTGAAGATTTCGTCGCGTTGATTATTAATACCGTTCGCGTTAAAAATGCGACGTTAAGGGAACGCGGTTTTACTCTGCCGTTATAAAGGCCCTCTATGCTTGAAAATTGACGATGGCTGACACTACATGTTGGTAGCGCATTGTGGCAGCAATCCTGATTTCGGGCTTGCCATTGGAGTCCCTTAGGGCTTTTGCAAGGGCTGAGACGTCGGCGCCGTTGAAAACGGCGGCGAAGCGACACACAAGGTCGAGGTCGCTTTCGTTAACCGGCCGTCCGGCTGATGGAGGGCTGCTCAACCGGTTGAGCGACGGTCACTACGCCAGTAGGAGTTTTCCATACGGGACGTAGAGGACGAACAGGAGCGAGAATAGGCGCGGGAGCGGCGATCGGTGTAGCTACCTTAGGTGCGACTTTAAGTGCCGGGCGTTTCGGCTTGGGAGCCTTTGGGCAGCCAAGGTAATTGGCTGTGTGTCCCTCTGAGTTGCACAGGACACATGCGGGGGGCCCGAAAGCAGCCAAAGGGCCTTGTCCTTGGGTCTCGGACAGTCGGTGGTGCCATGGTCACCCAGGCACTTTACGCATCTGGGTTTCCCGAAGCAGTTGCGAGCAGAGTGGCCATATAACTGGCATTTGTGGCACTGGCCCGGAGGGCCACTTTATGAGGGCGCTCTATTGTGAGCCCAGAAAGGTGGCAGCACGTTTTCAGGTTAAATACCTGCTTCCTGCCTCGGACCTTTCGAGGGCCACAATTACCATGTTGAATGGCTTTTGTTATGCCCACTGTACATCCTATGCACGGATAGGACGGGTAAATTCTGAGCCTGGAGGTCCTCTTTGATGAGGTCTGCGGGGATTTCCCGCGGAAGGTTTTTAATAACCACTCTAAGTTGGTGCTCTTCTGCCAGGGTGTAGGTGTGAAAGAATACACCTTTGTCTTGTAAGTAGCGGGTGACCGCTCTATGGTCATCCGTGGTTTCTAGCTGCAGTTTAATGCCTACAGCGGTGGGGATCGCTTGATATTTGTAGCGATTGGAAAGGGCCGATACGACAATCGGCCATTTATCTTGTGCCTGTATGAAGACAGGCGGTGGGCGTTTCGATGGCTGTGAGACAGCCGAAGTTTGGGGGGAGCCAGTAGTGGTGCGCTGAGGAGCGGTGGGGGCTTGCTGTGAGGCTGCAGAGGGGGTGCCATGGGGTTGGGCCACAGATGTCGATGGCCGGGGAGAGGGGACATCGCTTTCCCGTTTTTTCGCCTTGGGTGGCGGCGTCGGGGCGGGTGAAGCTCGCTTTTTTCGCTTCTTTTCCACCAGCGTGAAGTTGCTGGTGTCTTGCGGGAGGTCCTCGGGGGACGAAGGGCTATCTAGCTCCATTTCGGAGACCGAGGAGGACGATGAGGCAGAGGCCCTTGAGGAGGACCTTGAGGGTGATTTTTGCCCCTCCGGTTGGGGTTGCTCTTTAAAATGTCTTCGAAGACATCGGGGTATTTACTCTTCAGGCAGCTAACCAAGTGTACAAGGAAATCCATTGTTGGATTCTCCATTGTACACAAATTATTAATAATATTACTACTATTACGCGGGATGTGTGGCCTCCGGTGGGGTGCCGGGGTGAGTAGCCTACTTCCCTCCCTGCCGGGTATAGGCAGGGAGGATGTGTGCCTAGTTGTGTAGCCCTAGTGCGTCCAAGTGCCAATCTTATTTGTGCACTTGGGTGTGTGCTTAGAGCTAACTAAAAATACGCGTGAGACAATTATAATTCTAGCGGGTTGGTCAACCTTGGCTAGGGCACTACCCAAGGCCAAGTTTACGTTGACTCCTTCCGCTATCTTGCGTTTCCCAGAAGGGGAACCGCGGGCGTACGGGGCTTGCCCTACACTAGCTTAGTTAACACCGCAAGTATCCACTAGTATAACCAGGTGGCTTTACAATAGCTTTCTTGGAAACTAAATTCCGATCACAATAGCAACAGCAATAAAAATTGCTCGGTGTATTGTTCTCGGAACAATGGGTGCGCAGGTGGCTTGCTCGGGGGCAGGTAGCTCGGGACGATCGTGGCGGGGAGCCGGGCGACCGTTCTCGGCGACTGCTGACCGTCGAATACCTCGGATAACTATCCTCCTAGTACGTACAAGCATTTTAGCTTAATAGGGCGGATTAATATTACTGTTATTAGTTCGGTTAGTATTATTTTTAAAAAAATAATAGAATTTTTATCTGATTATTATATAATCAGATTAAAAATGTTTTCTGATACGAAAGGTTTCTTCTTTAATATTAATACTTGTAATCATCGACTTCTTTCCTATCCGATATGAAGTATATGCAATTAGGCTACAGGAAGGATCGAATGCAGTATTAAAATAGTCGTAGTAATCCTATACTCAAAAATCACAAATTTAAACTTAACTTAAATTTAACTTGATGGCCAGGTACTTTTACCACTCTTAACACTTTGTTCAATAAATTTAGGTAAATATAATACAATAAGTATTATATTAGAACAAAGTTTGTAAGGATTTCGAAAAATATAATACAAGTTATCCAGAAGTGAACAGTTGCTGGAACTTTAGAAAGTAATCGGTCCCGGGGGCGTAATGTTGAATCTTTCACTCACTTTAACGCTTAACACTAAAATCGAACCTTTTCTACGAAGAACTTTGATCTCATGTAAAAACTTGTATTTTCACAAGCGTATACGAACCCAACCGACATTTCTATTATATATATTTTATTCCATGTAGTATTATTCAAATATATATATCAAAATATATATATATATATATATTAAGACAGAGGCTAACTTGCGAGATAGTTAAAGAATCACAGACTACTTAAGCTACTCAACCTTTACAGTCTTTTACCAGCATACCCGAAAAGCGATGCAGTCGATAGACAATTCATTCAAAAGAATTCTCGTAGTCAATGGATGAATAAAGGACATTAGATAGTGCTCTATCACATTTTTTAATATCCGTCGTACATTCAAAAGCCAGAAACACAGTTAGTAACGTCGGTATTTTGATAGTAAGACCAAACATGTAGCATGCGGTCATACTGTGGTAAAGACTTCGCAACAATATAATTTACCGTCTACATTTTGTAACCCATAGGAGATAAAAGGATAAGTTTAAAAATAGACTAAAATTCAGCATATAGCATACTATTAATACTTTATTAAAAGAATCCTACATGCTGAATTTTATATATACCACAACGGACTTCTTTACAGAGGAAAGTAGTGGTACAATTTCAAGTAATGAGAAAGCCATGTAAATACTGGGAATAATGGGTTGCAGGGGTCACTCATTGCTGGTGGACAGTGAAATCTTTTACCAGACCGATTTATTAAAAAAACTATATTCTGTTAAGAGTAAAGTGTAGCAGGTGCAATAAAATAATTATAAATCAAAACATAAACCTACTTTAGACAACATGTAAAATAAACTCAATGCTTAGGAACATGAAACCTCGAAGCTCGAGTTACGATTTTGACGTAAATCCACAAATTAGAATGCACCAGATATCAAAAAAGTCACACAGGGTATCACACAGGGTCACACAGGGTCACACAGGGTTATCGCATGATTTAGTTCGGTAGCCGATAAATGGGCAAACTAATTAATTGCCAAATTACTTTATCAGACAGTATCAATAGCAAGCAAACAATATTTCACCTGTCATTACTATTAGAACACTGAATAAATTGCCCTTTTGTCTACCATTTATTTATTTATTTGTACCATTTATTCATTCGTTAATTTGTAAATTTTTAATTTAGCGCAATGTACTGTGTGTAGTGTACATTAAATCATCACAGTTTATTTATAAATTAGATTACCAAGGACCAACAACTAACTGTATCGATATGTAAATAGAAAGATACAAATAAGCACACCTAGTATATAATATTTCTCCGGTTGAAAATTAAATGCTTAAAAATAATTAAGAATACCGTAAGGATTTTACTGATTGAACTCTAAAGAAATCTGAAATAATATCCATAATCCATAGTCCAATTTCATACCAAATGATGTCAACCGAAATAATAAAGTGCTCGAAGTATTAGAGCAGACACAGGAGATCGTTCTCTCCTCCCTGCCTGTATAGAAAATGCACTGATCTTTCGCGTTAACGTACGAAAGCTGAATAATTTAACAAACTTTGGTTATTCATGCCACATGGAGAGGCTCGCCTGATTTTTTTTATTTGAAATCGATATATTCTGCATAAAGAGATACTGCCATGATGAAAACCCCGGTCAACAACGTAACTCGAATACACGTTTTAAATTGAAATTTTAACTAATCTATTATCGGTTTATCTCACAACAGTGATTCAATGTTTTATATTTCTTTTTGTAACAGGTTTTATTTTTTTCTTTAAACCTTGTGATAAATAATACCTCCTATCTCGATACCTTGATGAAAAATTTAGTTTAAGTTGTTACGAATACCTTATTTTCTATTGTTTAAATTTTATGTTAGTTTTCATTTTAAATATATTGCTATTTAAATTATATATGTATCAGTGTCGACGCACGGTTCATGTTTATACTAAATTTAGATTTGCTTGTAATTTGTAACATTGCATGAAATATAGTCATAGTCAATAAAAGCTATCCGAAGTTGTACTCTCTGGTGAAAACATAAAAAATATAAAAATAAAAGAGAGGAAATAACTGATACCATCAGTTCAAGTATACGCTTGTCTGCTAGCCATAATTCTAGAAAGATGTTTATGTTATTTGCATGTGTGCGAGAAAGGTATAAAATCGAATCATCGCTTCGACGCACTTCGTAATGGACTAACGGATATGTGCTCATAAATCCAAGTGGTTTGAAAATTTCGTGACACAAACACAAATATGCATTTAACGAAATGTATTACAGATAGCCAGAGATTTTCTGGACTAGTACGTTATATCAATTGACATTTTATAGTTTAAATAATCTTCTATTATAAAGCAATAGAGATATACTTAAAGTTACTTTTTATCGGATCAGGCAGGAAACTAATTGACATAAAATATTATCAATAAAAATACATCCTTATTATAAATCCCATATAGGCATTGCAACATTTAAATAACTAAATATTCTCTTACTCAACTCAAGTTTTTTTAGCTAAAATGATGTATGATAACTTATGTTAATTATAATTACTATTATGATATTATTACACATCTTTTCTGGAAAATGAATAACTAATGGACGTCTCTACTATTACCTCATAGAATTATGGCATAGCTTACCTAGGCGTAGGCGTAGACGTCAAAGGCGCAGGTAAATGTTTTTAAATTGTCACTTTTTATAGTTAACAAAGTGCATTTGTAATTTTTTTACTTTCCTTTCAATTATTCAATTTGCGGTGTCAAGTGCTTACTAGTTCTATAGATATCTGTTTATGTTACATTGTATTATAATATTAAAAGCGAGATTCATTTTTTGATGAAGTTTAAGTTGCATTATTTAAGTTATTGATATATTTATTTCTAGATTACGTTCTTCTAGCCGTTGTAAAACTTCCTTCAGTGTTATATTTAATTGATTTTCTAAATCTTTATGATTACTGCACGGGTATATATGGTCTCCATATAGTATTTCTTATTTATTATTTTTTGGTATATCGTTGATTTACATCACAAATTGTTCTTATACATACTTAATAAGCAATTCTAGTTATTACTTAGGAGTTGTAAGACGACGGAAAATTTATCCAAATATGCCAAACCAAAACTTTTATACTCAGAAACGAAAAACAACATAAATTGCGCTCGGATATTATGGTCACCAAAATGACTGGTATCTTGGTGACCGTAATAAGTACGAGCAAATCTTCCATGAAATACCAAGATCTATTTTTGTGGAAAGTTATATTTTCAATGGGGTAAGATAAATGTAAAAATACATAATCACATTATCGATAATGGTGGAAATCCTAAGCAGTCGAAAAATTAAGCATAAGGCAATCAAAAGTCAAATAAAGTTTAAGCCTCTGAAAACCTAATTGGTAAGTTTTAAATATACGTGCGTACAATAATACGTACACTAAATCTTTAATATACGGTTGCAACCGTATATTAGGGATTGAAATAGTATGAGATACTTATATAACGTTTTTGTCGTAAATGTAACAAAATGACGACGTTCTACTAAAAATAATAATAAGATAAGGGGAAGTGCAAAGGGGTCGCTAAATAAAGAAAATAAGGGGAAAGCGAACGTTGAAAGTTCTTCTATAAAATGTAACTTATGTAGCCCTAAGATTATTGCAATATTGATAAGTGAATAGAAAAATAATATCATTACGTAGGAAGTGGTTCCTACGATTCCTATGGTCCATGATTCCCACATTGATCCTTTATAAGGAATCCTAATGCACACAATGACACATTGTCACCCCTGACAGCTAAAATAAAATACCTCGTCAACAATAATTAAGGATCCGGTACCACCATCTCCTGTCAAGCCCACCTATTCTATATAGTTCAACACTGTGGAGTTCAGAGGCTCGTGTGATTAACGGACAGACAAACGGACATCGCTTGCCGAGGACTTTCTTTTATACTATACTAGTAAAGGACCGACGTTGTAATGCCTTATTAAATTGTTTTTTTTTGTTACTAAACATAAACATGAACGACGCGCGAGTGCATAGAACGAACATACAAATGAAGAAGACAACTATGTTTTTCATCCTTTGCACTCCAATAAATTAAAAACTACTTCAGTTTTCGAATACAAACCAATCAAAAAGATGAGTTTTAAAACGCGTTTATTAAATTCAAATTATAGGTAATGGCTTCACGATTTGTAATTGTATGTGCAAATATTGTCAATGTATTGTGCATACAGTCTGTTTTTATATGTATAAAATATGGGATATATAACCTTAATATTGTGTGATTCTATCTAAACAGCCTATACGAATCAGACTAATAAAGCCGAACAATTTAATGACGATTGACTATTCATAGCACATTCGAGCGGCTTATCGCTCCGCTACTCCTGATTTAAAGTCTAATTATTCTGAGCACCCATCCGTGACGGCCGACAGCGGAGTACGTAATGAGAAAGATGGGCGAATTGGAAAAGGGACAATACTAAACATAACAATCGTACCTCAAAAATTATATATAGTTAGCCCTTATTTTAATGTTCGTTGTCCCTTGAAATGAGATGTTATACATACACCAGAATGTAGCCGAAACTAATCACTGCCTACATATGCAATAAATGTCTAGAAATCCTTCAATTCATCAACATCTTCACTTAATGTAAAAAATACAAGACATCCATTCAAATGAAATGTGACGCGTTTCTACTTATTACTTATCTTAAATAATAATCTTTATACTATTTTCCTCACTAAATATCTTCATCACAATCAAAGGAAAGTGATATGTACGTGGAATATGATGACTGAACTTGTCATTGGTGTCCCTCAACCTCAGATCGTGACGCAGCATGACCTGCATGCATGCGGCTTTCTTGCAAATTTCCATAGGTCGTCACTCTTCAATTTTCTACTGTCTTTGACAAAATACAATGGAGAATAGTTGTAACTACTTAATAACCTTATTTAACCTAACCGTCGTATCTATACTTAATTCTAATAAAATAGAAAATATTGATATAAATCTTAATTGGGCGCGCCTTCGGTTTTATTTTTGATGTTCATACACGATTAAATACTTTATTTGTATCATGTTTTCTTTTAAATACAACTTCATCTCTGTATTTTATGCGTCGGTAAGTGTATCGTCGTATAATCATAGTGTTTTCGTCGACATACCATAAGTAAAAATAATATTATGTATAAAGAATAATTCTAAAAAGATAAATTCAAAAGTCTACGATATAACTTCGTCTGTCAGTAATTAAAATATAAACCCAACCATTTAAATTTTTATTTCTTAATACCTATGGCATTAGAGAAGTAATAATAAATGGATAATGCAGTTTCCTTACTAACATTTCCGAAATTAAAATTAAAATCGAACAAAATATCCGGAGCATTCACCGTTGAATTCGCCGCTAAAATACCTTACAGGAATATAAAGAAAATTCAGACCTTTCCGTTGACGTTTAATTTCTTATGGCAATTTATCAAGTTGCAACAGATACGTGTCTAAGATTTCCGGATACGTTTACCGAACAAAGTAGTTGGGAACCCGCACGAAGATTTTATTCTATTCTAAGTCAGCGAATACGTCCAACATGTATTAGCTAAATTAACATTTTAAGATTAAATATTTTAAAATCTACAACCTTAAAATGTTAAGTTTCATTTTTTGTGGTATAAAATATCTTACTTTTAAGTTTATGCTGCATCTTCATTCCTATTTTTGACAAGAGTCAAAATCTATTTACATACATTTTACTAATCTCTTTTCTAGCTCTACCAATCAGTACTAAGATGAGTGCAACTTATTGGTTTTTAGATTTGGGTATTGGTATTATAACGCTGCCATTAAATCTGAAATCTCTTCCGATTTTAAATTGCCACTTATGCGAGGAACGAAGTAGAAAAGCAAATTCTTTTATGTTTACGCGAATACTTACCGACACTACAATGTACCGAGCAGTTGACTACTTACGCTTTTGCCTTCTTAGATACTATATACGATCAGTAGGGTAGTTGGGTTATGTTCTTATTGCTAACCTTACAAGTAAATCATGCTATATGCATATCATATTACATGTTAGAGCCACTTTGTAGGTCGACCTTAAATCCAACACTTGGATCGTTACCCTGTTTCACGATAGCGTCTGACCCGAGGATGCCCGAGTGGGCCCAGCCTCTCGGCTCGGTCAGTTGCTTCCGACTAAGGATTATCTTAATTAATATCGGCATTATTATTAGCTATCTGTACCGCCACATCTGAATGCGTGAAACTCCAGTGACGTTTCTATCATTAGTGTCTGGTGAGGACCGGACTGTAAAATGGCGGTATCGCTAATAACCGGGTGCAATGTACCACCCATCAATTAAATTATGCACTGATTATAAAGTAACTGGGCTTGGTAGCAATAGGTTAGGCAGTTTTTTTTTTGTAATATATTAAATACTTTTATAATTATGTATTTCCAGTCTTATACAATTAACTAACTTGTCATCTGATAAACCGAATTTTTAGCTTACGTTTAAAAGCAAAAGGGTGAATTCCAGAACATGAGAACTTAATTAGCAGCTTTCAAGTTGTCTTCTTCATGTCACTTCTGATTAATACTGTAAAATATCCTGCATAGATGGACTTCATCAACGCAGGATATATTATAGTGCCGTAAGAAATTTCGAAAACACAAAGGCACTCACTCGTAGTTTCCTTTCTTAGTCCGATCTGATGTTTGTGTAATAAAATCGAAGGACAGTTCAGGATCAAGTATCAAAGACAGGCGACATATAGACACC
This sequence comes from Teinopalpus imperialis, assembly GCA_029286865.1. Lineage (NCBI taxonomy): Eukaryota > Metazoa > Arthropoda > Insecta > Lepidoptera > Papilionidae > Teinopalpus > Teinopalpus imperialis. The sequence goes on from JAGSMU010000016.1 coordinate 11,612,953, forward strand.
CAAATACGAAAACCAACAATACGTGATACACAAATATTATAATTCTGCTAGGAGTCAAATCCCAGGAGCCTCTTTGCAGCGACCACTATGCGACTTATGCTGTTATACGCTTGGTTTCTGGGCGTACGTTCACTGTCCAGCAGACCCACTGGCATAACAAACAAATATAGCCTTGACGTTCATTGTCTTCGTAGTAAAAAAGTTTATAATTACATATTGTAAAGAAAAACGCACCGCGTTATAATTTTAATTTAAATCAATATTTGTCTAAAAACAATTATATGCGTGTTTCTCTCTCTCTCTCTCTCTCTCTCTCTCTCTCTCTGCCACTATCACTTTTAGTGTTTAAATCGATGTGTGTTATACAAAACGTTAAAGGACATATGTTGAGATAAATTTTACTTAAACAAAAATAAAACAACCAGTCGGTTACGGTTACACTCTATTGGTTTGGACACGTGGTAAGGATAAATGACGATTGACGAAGTATTTTTTTGGTGCGAAGGTGTTGCTGTAGATGACGGCATAGAGGCCTATACTAATAAAAATCGGCTAAGAGGATCCATCCAAAACGTCGTACGCGTATGGTGTATGGATTGAAGGAAATGCATAAGCTATAATAGGATCATGAAAAATAAACATCAGTGATCTCTGACAATGTTTATGTATTTTTAAATATTAAATAATTTCAAGTAAATTAAATTAAACCCATTCTGTAATATAAATTTATTTACTAAATAAATACTTATCTAGGAGACAATTAGTTTTATGTAACGTGTATAAAGATCGTGCCAAATGAACATCCGTGATAGCTGCCAATTTATATATACTTATGCATAGTAAACTTTTAATTGAATCAAACCCCTTTTTTTAACATAACACGTGTTTACTAAATAAATACATAACTAAGGTCGAATCTGTTTTATATAAAGTGTATACATAAGATGGATGAAAATTTCTGCCAATGTTTATGCATCTATGCATGTTAAACCGTTTAAAATAAATTGAATTTAACTACAATTTTGTAATACAAATGTTTTAACTAGATAAATAACTATATAAGTTACAATTACATTTATAATAATAGTGAGTCGTTACAAATGGAATGTGGTTGCCAGCAATCCTATGTGATGCGTTAAATGGATACGTAAATGCTGCATAGTACAATGAATTGAAGTAATTCCACAGTTTACTGCAAACATGGTGAAACGATCACAGTGGATTATCACCCTTATCGTATGAGCGATAAAGATTAGTACAGCATTTACATATTAACAATTCCATAAAAAAATAAAGAAGTAATTCACCAAAGTTTATTTTATGGATTACATACATAGGTATATAGTACATTTTATAAATTTTCTTATATTTTTCGGGCCTAGCGTATTTATATTTTGAAAATTAACGAAGAAATGCTCGCTGAAAAAGATTCGACATAATGTCAACAAATCAACAACACAACAAATATATATATATATTTACCTTGCATGTGTAAACATTAATAAATATGCACAAACACGTTGTGTATTGTGTTGCTTTCTATAATACATATGTTATTGTGAAGCGATAATAATAAAATTCAATAATATATGTACAGAACAATTAACTTTAGATCAAATTGTAACAAAACAAAGTTACTTTTTACATATTTCCTTTTCGACAGTGTTACCTTGAGAGTTCTATCGACTGTACGTGTAAAAAAAAAATGATTACCTGTGAAAATATTAGACCGATTATATTGCTTTAATTAGCTGTCATTTAACTATAATTATAATAAAACTAATAATTTAATATTACTGATAAATATATATATATTTTTATAATTTAATTTACAAATATCTAAACCTATATTTTTTCTATAAACTTTTGACTTTGGAAAATATGGCGCCGTATTAAGACAATTCACGTACTCGAGTACAAAGCCAACGTTTATAGTAATTTAATCTAATTTAGTTTTTACATACACTTTCGGGATCAACATAACTTTATGTAAAGTTATCGAATGTACTTTTACTTTATTGTATTGTACCAATGTTATAAACATAATATATTTCTTTTCAAAAAATATTAAATTTGACAGATTCAATATAGATTTATACGTCAATAATATCAATAATTCAATGTTTTTTTCTAAAATATCTGTATGTGATAGAAACAATACAATATTACGTACGATTACGTACGTAAGATTCTTATAAAAGGGGCATTTACCACAAGGCCATTCCATTTTTTACCGCTAATGCTGCAACAGAGTATATTAAAAACCTGGCATATCATAGAAATTATAAAGAATAAACGTCATTGAATCAAAATAAATGATCGTTAAAAATAAGGCATTTAGAATCAAAAGACGTAATTAGATCGAGGTTATGAATAAATAACTATAAATCGCCAATTATACGTTTTTGGTTACCCAAAAAACCAATTATTGGTTTTTGTTTTTGGTTTATAACGTGATTTGTCATTAGTCAGGACAATTCGTTTAAACCAGATTTTAAATATTATTAAATTTGTTTTTTCGTCTTTCGTTGTCTCAAATACATTTTTTTTATACCAGTGCCATAATTGCATAATGCAAAAACCTATCACAACCCTTTCACTGCATGCTCAAGATTTCTATCGATATATTGTGTATCAAAAGTATTGAAAAACAAACATGAAACAGTGATTTTTTTTTTAAATTTAGGTTGAAGACTAACTTTCTTATAAAATTTAAAAACATTTATCTAAATTATCGAATATTATATAAAAACTCATTTAAATCGTATTCAATTTCAATTTAATATATCACAATTTTTGACCTAATAATTTGGTACAGCTTTCTGATAAAAGCAATTTCTCCCCATGGTAACATGGTTAATTATACAATTTGCTACATAATATAAAAATACATTATAAATTTTAACAACATCCGACACTAACCTTTCCGTTAATAAGTTATATAAAGAAATTTTTTAACAAATATACAGTGATTTAAAATACGTAGACAAATTTCCTGTAGAAAACGATGAACAGAATCGATTCATCTTTATAACGTCGAATCTGACAATGGAGACCACTTCACACAATATTACACGCCTCCTATAACATTTTTTCTTTCATGTAGCCATGTGAAAGTTTTTTTCAATCACAATACTTTTGAACCTATATAGAAAAACGGTCTAATGTCCTTACAGGCGTAAGGAACCAAAAAAAAACTATATTATAATTCTATGGTGCGAGCCTATTTGCATAAATACTAAAATTTCAACCTTATTGCTTAGATATAATATCACACACATATTACCAAAAATAAAATTAAACAAATGATACTGGATGAAAATTCTATAGAATGTATTTTATATCACCATATACAAGTTTAAGATAAATAAGATTTTAGTGTAAACTATTTTCGTAATTTGGCATGTATCTCGTTTAATACTGTACGATTTTTGAGATACCCAGATTATATTTAATACGAGTTATTTACAAATTAAACTATCTAAGACCACATTCATAAATTAACAGATTTCTTAGGTAGTTCCACTCGGAGGGAATTCGAGTACAGTTTCTTGAATAATTCTTGAAAATTGTTGTCCGGAAATAGATTGATTAGAGTTGCTGAAATCGAAAATTGAAAACATATATTATAAGAATGACATAAGAAAAATATAAATTATTTATATTAAATAAATTAGGGTACAAGTTGTTTAGAACTCTACTACGGATAATTTACGTGGAATTACGTAGCTACGCTTTTGCCCGCTTTGGCAGATGACGCTTTTTTTAATTACATTTTAGAGTAACAAACGAGCACACAGTTAGGTGGTAAAGTCCTCACGTACCATTACCCGATGGTAAGTGATCCCTGCGGTCCATGACATCTACATTCATCCTTGACAAAGAATCATAACAGATGCATTGTCACCCTGGAGGACTGAGATGGAATGCCTCGTCACGTTATAAAGGTCACCGTGTCCCTTGACACTCACCAGACGAAACACAGCAGCATTATCCTGCTATTTCACGCTGATATTCTGTGAGGGCGTGGTCCTTCCCCCGTCGAGATAATCCATTCATTCTGCAGCTAGAAACACACTGCAGCGTAGCTCTTCCACGTAAAAATATATGTGCTAGTTGAAAAATAGCATAATTATTTACGTCACTCAAATATTAATATATATTTTACTGTTATTTAAAGGAATGTGTACGGTATAACCTAGAATTAATTTTATTCTTACCTTCCAAAAGCACAAAAATCAGCCGCCTGTTGATTTCTTGCGTTTGTAACATATCGAAAACAGTAAGGAGACCTCGGCGCGCGGCGTCTGAGCCCACGATATGCCTCAAATCATCTGAGTAATGAATATAAAACAGCACGTGAACTTTGATGATAGTCTTTATTAAATGTTTAGGATACAGTTAAAAGAAAAACATTACAAAACAAAACATAAAATATAGTATTTGTGAGCAATTTTTATGTTAAATATCTTTTGTTTATTTATTTTCTATTCAATTTAATAATTTAAACAAAAACATATCATAATAGTTAATATATCAATCTTACTTTTTGTAAAGTCTTACTTGAGACGATATGATAAAAAGACGAAATAGATAATAAATAATTTAATTGGCAACACAGTAAAATCTTACCGGAAGCTGCAGATAGCAAGGCAACCTTAGCGGCGACCCTTGTTCTAGCTTTCGTAGCGGATTCACGGGTGGTGTGTTTCGAACTATTGCGACTTGTCTGTAGCCACTGTCTATAACAAATTGATCAAACGAACGAAAATAAACCTTTTGAAATTATAACTTACTTTAAATTATTTAACAATTAAGAGTCAACTAAATATGATATAATATTATTCGGTAGTCGCCCGTTGCACCTAGTAAATGGGTAAGTTTGCCGTGTAATCGATCACCGCAGAAACAATAATAATTGTGCATTTCGTATCGTAATTATTGAAAATCGTAAATGAGGATACATGACATCTTTGGTACACTTAACTGGGTTCCGTACTTGCCCGTTATATTTACCTAAAAAAATAATGCTCGAATGCCCGTTAACAGACTCTATGAACGACGCAGTTTGCCTTATCGATAATTTCTTGCAAATTTGATAATAATACTTGTCTCGGAAAAAAGTGACTGAAAAATTATTTCAAAACGATATATTTATTATCTTATATATTTTTATATTAAAATCAATCATTTTAATATAAAAATAAAGTAATCTTGCTTTTATCGTAATCGTAAAAAGTTAGCCAATGCTATCGTGTAATTCATTTCTCCAGGACTTTATCAAATTCTAAACATGACACGGAGTTAGTTTGTCGTAGGGAAAATTTCGGGATATTCTTGTACTTTTGCTTCCTAATTATAGAAACTCGACTGTCTAATATACGAATCTACGATCACAAGTTTACGAGTCTTATGAGGCTAGACTAAAAAAATCTATTACAGATATATAGATTGTACTTACTTTAAAGTTTTCAGATACTGGACTACATTTCGTGGTGATGTAAAAGAAGAAACTAGTTCCAAAACTTTTCTGCGAAAATATAAAATAACCATTTATACATAATTCAATAGTTAATATATATATATATAAATATTTATATATATATACATCACTATTTGTCCACTAAACTGGGGAAGTTGAAAGGATTTGCTATAATCAGCACGCTCGACACGTGGATTATTCAAAATGCCCACCGCCTCATATGGCGCGGTTTTTAGATCGATAATTATTAAGTACTCTGTAATGCACAAAATAGTCTAATATTTCAATTATCAAATACATGAAAATATTTTATAACACATCGGCTACAACTTGCCTCCGTCGATGTCGATATTGTAAAACTACTATAGTCATAAAATGTATTACGACAAGGCATTGGAAGTACTATAAAATTGTATTTTGCTTTTATGTAAATGAAGTTGATTCTCTTGTAACATTTTTATTATATAAATCTCAGTTGGAGCATCGTTACATTTCCCAAAATTTTATGTCCTAATTGAATTTACCTTACAGCATAAATAATTAGATATTTTAAAATTATAAATATTTGAAATAATAAATACTTGTTGACCCGATCTGCTATTAAGGTCCGAACAGGTGCAAGCAGGCGGCGTCTCAACCATAACCCTCGTATACCAAGAACCTCTTCCAACAGCCGTAAGGCAACGCTTTCATCACCATCCTGTAAGAATTTTTATTACAAAAACTTTTCACGGAAATAATGCTTCTTTAAGGTCGTTTACGATAAAGTTTAAGTTGTCCTTAAACGTTATCGAATACGTATGAAATGTGCGCTCAACATGTAACGAACAAGTTATGACATGGAGTTAATGAAATATTTGTCATTTGTAAACCCACTTATATATTTTATTGAAATTTATTTTTTGGGTTATATTGCATTATTTTAAAGTAATTTTTAAAAGTACACACATTTTAATAACGGCAAGTATTTCAATATGTCATGAAGCCGCACTCGTGCCTATATAAAATTGTCCTACAGTTTTTGTAAAAATTAACTGAGAGTTGTTGGTAAGGTCATATTAAATATTGCTCTGAGTGCATAGAGTTAAAAAATCGTATTTTCGAAATCATGTGAAGTCCGTGAATGCACAATGAAATTCTAGAAAGAGGACCTTTACTAATAAGTTACTTTTTTTTTATACTTTCAAAGCAAGTGCTTGACCACGATCCCACCTGATGTTAAGCGGAAATGAGTTCTGGATGGTAAGGCGCACTATCTCAGTAAATGCCTATTCACTCTACTCTAAAAAACATCCACATTGTAATCGGAGGGAAAGACAGACGCGGGCAAACTATTCAAGTCCTTTGCTGTACGAGTAATGAAAGACGAAGCAAAGCGCTTCGTTCGGGTTTGAGGGATGTTCACAACAAAAGGATGAAATCCAGCAGTGCGTCGTGAGGTCCGATGGTGGACTTTTTTTTTACCACATAAGCTAACATCAACACACCCACATTAGTGTTTCCAGATTGTTTATAGTATACATACATCTCACATCAATCATACCTTACATGGGTGTCAAATAGTTATAATTAGGTTATCAGCGAATATAATGTTACCCTATAAGATTCCAATTACTGCGTTTTCTTCTGGTTAATAATTAGATGTGAATTGCCATATAAATGATTAAAATGTACAGTTACTTAAGTGTACTTTTCTTGACTTATACCAAGTAAAATAAAAATAGACGAAATAGGAGCAATGTTCGAATGCATTATAAACGACACGAAGCATTCAAGATGATAAGTTTGTTTTTAAATTGATAGAAAACTTCGGTCACGATACAAATAGAATTTACCTGCGGTAATTGGGTCGGGGAAAGGCCACGCCCTTACAGCATATCAGTAAATCACTGCTGTGTTTCGTATGGTGACTGTAGGGACCCTGAGACCCGATAACAGAAACACAGTGGTACAGCTAAACTGCAGTTTCTTTCTACCTGCAGAATGAATGGGTCAGCTCGACCGGAGTAGGGCCACGCCCTCACAGAATACCAGCTTAAATTTGCGCCATAATGCTGCTGTGTTTTACTGGTGAGTGTAGGGATCCGGACATCATTATAACTGTTGACGAGGCATTCCATCTCAGTCCTCAAGGGTGACAACGCATTAGCATTATGATTCCTTTTCAAGGATGAATGTAGATGTCATAGGGCGCTGGAATCACTTACCATCAGGTGAACTATGTCACCCTTAGCCGTATAAAAAAAACTTAATGCTTGCCATTTTTAAAAAATATATATAATACATTTTCACACAAAAATTATATTTCTATTTGATATTGTGGTATAAAGAAATAATTTAAGTGAAAAAAGTTCCTATTACATTACGCGTAATTTTAAAATATATTCATGCTTTTAATACGTACATCTTGTCCGTCCGACGAGTTCCCACTTTTAATGCCATCGTTATAGCTCTCCCCACTCTTCCCTTGAAACACCTTTGAAATGCCTGTTTATAATGAATTATAAATATATAACTAAAATCATAAATTATTAAATATTTATAATTTCAGTGTGCAATACGTTTGCATTACTTCCCATAACTTGATCCTCTAAAACTTAGTTAAATTGTACACCGTCTTGATAATTTGAAAGAATTTAAATAAAATTGAAGAGATTTGCCGTAATCGCCACCTTTACAACGCGTAAAGGTAATTACAATACAAGACTCCGATCGCCGTAATGACACCTACCACAGATGTGCACATTTTTGATCTGACAAATCCGATGATAACTCGTCAGAAACTACTAAATTTACTAGCGTTCCGCCTACTAATTATATAAATGACGGCTTTACTAAAACACGTGAAGTCCGCCAATCCACAGTGGAACCGCGTGACGGGCTACGCTTTAGCAACATCTCCAGGGATGTCTATGCCCAGCAGTGGGATGATTTTATTATTTAAAATTTATAATCTATAAAATTATATAATACCATCCATAACGCCATCGACGGTATTCACAAATTGATCGGGCATATTCTTCAATGTTCTCATACCGGCTCTTAGGGAATTCACGAAAAGGGCATCAATCTGTGAACAAAAATATCAAAGCTAGTGGACAACATTAATGGAGTCGTCACGTCGCAGTTTGTTTCCGCCTCATGACTTGATTGGCTCAAGCGGGAAAGGACCCACATAGAAAACCAGCATAAAAAAAAAATTATAACACTTGAGTTTCGTCTAGTGAGTGCAGGGATTCGGAGACCATTAATATTAGTGATGGATGAGGCATTCCATCTCAGTCCTCAAGGGTGACAACGCATTAGCATTATGATTCCTTTTCAAGGATGAATGTAGATGTCATAGGGCGCTGGAATCACTTACCATCAGGTGAACTATGTCACCCTTAGCCGTATAAAAAAAACTTAATGCTTGCCATTTTAAAAAAAATATATATAATACATTTTCACACAAAAATTATATTTCTATTTGATATTGTGGTATAAAGAAATAATTTAAGTGAAAAAAGTTCCTATTACATTACGCGTAATTTTAAAATATATTCATGCTTTTAATACGTACATCTTGTCCGTCCGACGAGTTCCCACTTTTAATGCCATCGTTATAGCTCTCCCCACTCTTCCCTTGAAACACCTTTGAAATGCCTGTTTATAATGAATTATAAATATATAACTAAAATCATAAATTATTAAATATTTATAATTTCAGTGTGCAATACGTTTGCATTACTTCCCATAACTTGATCCTCTAAAACTTAGTTAAATTGTACACCGTCTTGATAATTTGAAAGAATTTAAATAAAATTGAAGAGATTTGCCGTAATCGCCACCTTTACAACGCGTAAAGGTAATTACAATACAAGACTCCGATCGCCGTAATGACACCTACCACAGATGTGCACATTTTTGATCTGACAAATCCGATGATAACTCGTCAGAAACTACTAAATTTACTAGCGTTCCGCCTACTAATTATATAAATGACAGCTTTACTAAAAACACGTGAAGTCCGCCAATCCACAGTGGAACCGCGTGACGGGCTACGCTTTAGCAACATCTCCAGGGATGTCTATGCCCAGCAGTGGGATGATTTTATTATTTAAAATTTATAATCTATAAAATTATATAATACCATCCATAACGCCATCGACGGTATTCACAAATTGATCGGGCATATTCTTCAATGTTCTCATACCGGCTCTTAGGGAATTCACGAAAAGGGCATCAATCTGTGAACAAAATATCAAAGCTAGTGGACAACATTAATGGAGTCGTCACGTCGCAGTTTGTTTTCAATTATTGGCCGTTTGGACGCCTAATTAGTAACATTTTAAAAAGCATCCATAGCTCGTTCTTTTTTGAAATTGGAGAATAACATTTCTTTCTTGGCTTTTTCTATTATTTTGGCGGCAATTCAAAATTTAATCTGAATTTTATTTTGGTCAAAATGGTCAAAAATAAAAGTTGTGACGCGTCAACTAGGCAAATAATTGTTAATTTACATATAGATCATAAGTGGGCGTACAGAAGTACAGCTGAGCATTTAAATTGATCTGTTAAGAAAGTTTTTAATTCAATTGATCATTATAAAACACATGGAACATATATCCGTTTTAGACTGGCCAGCAAATAGTCTGGATTGTTAAAAAGAAAGACTCAAACAAACGTAACACCAGTCAAAACGAACAATATGAAGCATTTGTTGAAGCATGGAATTCGATCCCCCTAGAAAAATGTATGAAATTGATTGAATCAATACCACGTCGTTGCAGTGCTGTTATTGAAAATAAGGGATACGCCACTAAATATTAATTATAACTATTGGTAGCTATTTCGTAAATAACATAGTATTTACGCTCCATCATGTTTCATTTAGTTGTACTAACATGATGGAGCGTAAATAATGCTAATAAAACGTTTTAAAATATATTCATGCTTTTAATACGTACATCTTGTCCGTCCGACGAGTTCCACTTTTAATGCCATCGTTATAGCTCTCCCCACTCTTCCCTTGAAACACCTTTGAAATGCCTGTTTATAATGAATTATAAATATATAACTAAAATCATAAATTATTAAATATTTATAATTTCAGTGTGCAATACGTTGGCATTACTTCCCATAACTTGATCCTCTAAAACTTAGTTAAATTGTACACCGTCTTGATAATTTGAAAGAATTTAAATAAAATTGAAGAGATTTGCCGTAATCGCCACCTTTACAACGCGTAAAGGTAATTACAATACAAGATTCCGATCGCCGTAATGACACCTGCCACAGATGTGCACATTTTTGATCTGACAAATCCGATGACGACTCGTCAGAAACTACTAAATTTACTAGCGTTCCGCCTACTAATTATATAAATGACAGCTTTACTAAAAACACGTGAAGTCCGCCAATCCGCATTGGAACTGCGTGACGGGCTACGCTTTAGCAACATCTCCAGGGATGTCTATGCCCAGCAGTGGGATGATTTTATTATTTAAAATTTATAATCTATAAAACTATATAATACCATCCATAACGCCATCGACGGTATTCACAAATTGATCGGGCATATTCTTCAATGTTCTCATACCGGCTCTTAGGGAATTCACGAAAAGGGCATCAATCTGTGAACAAAAATATCAAAGCTAGTGGACAACATTAATGGAGTCGTCACGTCGCAGTTTGTTTCCGCCTCATGACTTGATTGGCTCAAGCGGGAAAGGACTGCACCCACATAGAAAACCAGCATAAAAAAAATTATAACACTTGAGTTTCGTCTAGTGAGTGCAGGGATTCGGAGACCATTAATATTAGTGATGGATGAGGCATTCCATCTTAGCATTCAGAGGTGACAGATTGGCATTATGATTCCTTACCGATGATGAACGTGGGTATAATAGGTCGTATGAATCAATAACCATTAAAAGTACACTGTGTATCACATTTATTATTCTTAAAATAACAATAAAAATTGAGTAACAGTTTTAAGAGTTAGGTTAGTGATTATTTCATTACAAAATGAGTCTTACACATGTAGGAGTTTATTTTCAATTATTGGCCGTTTGGACGCCTAATTAGTAACATTTTAAAAAAGCATCCATAGCTCGTTCTTTTTTTGAAATTGGAGAATAACATTTCTTTCTTGGCTTTTTCTATTATTTTGGCGGCAATTCAAAATTTAATCTGAATTTTATTTTGGTCAAAATGGTCAAAAATAAAAGTTGTGACGCGTCAACTAGGCAAATAATTGTTAATTTACATATAGATCATAAGTGGGCGTACAGAAGTACAGCTGAGCATTTAAATTGATCTGTTAAGAAAGTTTTTAATTCAATTGATCATTATAAAACACATGGAACATATATCCGTTTTAGACTGGCCAGCAAATAGTCTGTATTGTTAAAAAGAAAGACTCAAACAAACGTAACACCAGTCAAAACGAACAATATGAAGCATTTGTTGAAGCATGGAATTCGATCCCCCTAGAAAAATGTATGAAATTGATTGAATCAATACCACGTCGTTGCAGTGCTGTTATTGAAAATAAGGGATACGCCACTAAATATTAATTATAACTATTGGTAGCTATTTCGTAAATAACAATGTATTTATGCTCTATCATGTTTCATTTAGTTGTACTAACATGATGGAGCGTAAATAATGCTAATAAAACGTTTTAAAAATATATTTTTTTTTCATCAGGATCGATTTTTTTCCGTCCCATCATCAAAGGTGTCATTAGTACCATCGTCTGTCTCCGTTTTCGGAAGCTGTCTCCTAATACCCAGTATATTATGCATTTAGTTATTTTTAGTTTTTCTTTTCTTTTTATTAATTAGTTTATTGCTACACCTATCATACACCTGGTATCTCACCACACCTTGGGTTGACTGGTAGAGAATGCTTTGGCATTAAGTCCGCCCTTTGTCAACTGTTAACTTTTTAAGGTTAATGCAATAATCGCTAATGTATAATCGTTTGCTTCCACTTCGGGAGCAAACCGAGTTCGATCCCCGTTTAATTGGAATTTTTAAAAGCTGATTTACGGCAGTGAAGGAGAATATAATGAAGAAACCTGAATGTCTAAGAAATAAATTAAAACGAAATATTTACGAGTAATGTCTCTAAAAAATTTTCCGCAGTGGACCCTCATTGATTGTTCTTCCACTATACAGAGAGGAGAAATATGTCCAGCAGTGATATTTATATATACTATACAGGGTATTAGGAGACCGCTTCCGAAAACGAAGATATATATATAGACATATATATATATATATTTATAAATATATATGTAGGCCCCTCTTTATGTATGATATGTTATCTTTATGTTTATTAGTAGAGTTATTTCTAATTCATTATTATAATACATATTGGTATGTATGTGTGTTGTATGCATGTATATATATATATATATTAAATTTTAAGTTTTAAGATATATATATATATATATATATATATATATATATTTCTTATTTACATTACTGCCCATTTTATCCTTTTTTGTAAGATGTGACCAATAAAGTTTAAATAATTCAAAATAGAAAATCATAGTTCATAATATATATACAGACAATTATATTGGAACAATACAATGCAATTAACATTGAGTATCTAACAAATGGCGTACCGTGTTCCCATGTCTCTCCGTCTGTATTTCAGGACTCAGGAATCCTCCCAAGTAGTCCTGGGACAGTAGCGTCATGTACCTCGCGTCCATCGCTATGCTCGTCAAACTTTGCAAGTAATTGTTCAACATCCTCTTACGACTCTCTAGAACCGACCTGGATGTGTTCTGGAAGGTTTTCTTTGCGGGGAATGGAAGATTTGCCAATTCTGGCCACTGCAAATAAATCATAGCCTTAATCTTTGTAAAATAAATACTATAAGTGTAAGTAAGCTCAGTGGCGTAGTGATTAGCAGTGCGTATCTGCATCGCCCTGGGTTCGATATCCAAACGAGGAAAAAATGTTTTTACATCACCAACTTTCGGTTTTCGGATCGGTTCTGGGCGTGTGTTTTCTCCAATCTTATAAGACCGCACTATAACATATCCGCAATTAATGTCATGTGGTAATAACCAGAAGATATCTCCGCAGTCTAAATCGACACGGTGGACATGATTATCGTTAAGAGAAAAAAATAGCATCATGTACTTTATAGAACAACCACAATACCATGTACTTTGTTTTTAATACACAGCGGAAAAATAAATAAAAAAATATCGCTTTTTTTATCTTTGAAGTAAGCGCCAATAGCATAATGGTTTAGGGTACGTTCTGCGAAACCAAAGGTCGTGGGTTCTAATCCGCCATTCGAATATTATCGTGCACCATCTCCCAGCACAAGCATTTTAAGCTTTATTGGAGTGGTTAACCGGAATATTAGTTTTGTTCATAGCAATGCTAGAATTCTTTAAAAAAAAATGGTGCAAACAAATGAGCACACAGTTCACCTGATGGTTGGTCAACAAAAATCCAATATGATAATGCCTTCTCTTCGTTAGGGACTGAAATGGAATGTTTCGTTACTAGTAATTGGGTCTAGGGTTGTCTACATTCTTTCTCGCCAAGGTAAATAAAGGAGCATTATGTTTCTGTTATCTTGGTATTCTGTAAGAAATTTGTGTTGCTTGCCTGGTAGACCCATTCATGCTGTAGCTACCTATAGGCTTAATCGATTTTTTCAATTTGTGTGCCGCTTTACATACTGTATAGAATGGCATACATGCATGCATGTAGGGTTCTTTAGGTTCAGAATGTAGGTCTTCCTTCTAGATGATGTGTGAATACCACAAAGCATGATAGTGTGGTAACAGCATCCATCGAAACCCATATATATGGTATGGTAGGCAATCCAATCTGTTCCAACACATGCGTTTTCTAGAACGAGCTTGCCATTTGTTCTTAGATTAATGTTTAATAACCCTTTATTATCAGTAATTAATTATTACACAGATGTATACCTTTTCCTTAATAGAAGTGTGTAAATCGTAGAAATCGCTGTATCTCCTGTAGATATGCCACACTTCGTTGTCGGCCACCCGTGTGACGGCTATAGCGTAAATTCCGAACGTACGCCCTTTGTCCTGTACGAGCGCTGAAATATTGTCAATATATTTCAGCATGTGAAAATGTTCGCATTACATATTTGACGTAATATTCACAACTTTATCGACACTCATATATACATTACTCATATATATATATATATAAATTAACATTCCCATTAATAATATTAATACCATTGCTACAACTAAGCTTACATGTTGATCTTAAATTATTAATAATTATGTTATATTTTAAATATAACATATATTTTGATACACAATTATCAATATTTTTTATATCTGATTGCCACGTGCTAACACGAAGGCTTTTACAGCTTCACCGGATTGAATGGCCGAGCGCTTAGGGCACTCAGCCGAGACCTTGAACAGTTCAGTATTATAGTTCAAAATTGATTATTTAAAAGGTAATTAAATAGATATTTTAATATATTTTTATCTTCGACTGATATTTTAATGAATGAATAAAATTGCTTGCCTGTTTCAATTATGTAAGCCGATAAAGGGGAGTATATATTTTTGGCCCTTTGTGTAATTTCTGAGTGCGACAGTGACAGTGGATTCGAATACGTTGACGATAAACTCGATGAACCTGCAATTTTAACAAGACACGATTGTTATGTAATATTGAAACATTAATTATTATTGTCTTATTCATAGCATGCATCGAAAACATACAAGTACTTCCGTATATGGTATTTATAAACATTATCTTACTAATATTGTTAAATTTCAAACGTAATTTCAAATTCTGAATTACCACCTCGTAGGCAACAATACTATTAAGATTACCCTTACCTACTCCAATTAAGCCTCAAATGCTTGTGCGAGGTACACGACATACACGAATTTTGTTGTTATTTGTTTAATCTTTTTTTTTTTTTTTTTTGGCATTGTTGGCATACAAGCATGCAGCCCCCACCTGATGGTAAATGATCACCGCCGCCCATTAACATCTGCAACACCGAAGGAGTCGCAAAAGTGTTGCCGGCCTTTAAGAAAGGTGTAGGCTCTTTTCTTGAAGGTCCCCCTAAGTCGTATCAGTACGGAAATACCGCTGGCGACAGGTGATTCCAGTGTAGCCTTATCGCTATCAGTACGTTTATCGCTGACTGATAAAGAACATTCCATGTACATCTTGTTACCTTTGTTGAGAATGGATTTAGGTGCTTAAGGGCCGCAATCATCGATGCCATCGTGTGAAATGTGTGCTCGTGTATCAACCCTAATTTCAAAATAAAAAACATGCTCGACGCTGAAATAGGGAAGACGATTCAAGAAAAATATTGTCTCCAGCCCATAAGAAAATAGGCTAATCCAAAGCAGAGCTCCGTATAAGTCTATCCCTCACTTCCCTTGTTGTTTAAGAATAGACCAGAGAAGGAGCTTTATATAAAGGATGTTGTTTTACTTTTGTGAATTAAAATGATAAATATAAGACTGAACAATATATAAGTTTAAACAAAGGATTTTTTTGAGTTATTTAATTATATCACAACACTACATTAGACATTAATTGTAAATAGTGAATGTAACGAACATAATCTAAGTATGGTGTCAATAAGTTTTTGCGACTTTTTACCTTTGAAATAAATGTTAGGTAATAATTAATAATAACACACGATATTGTTAATAAAATGAACCCATAGTTTTTTAATACGATTAAACAATAAGAACAAACTCACCTGAACTTTCATTCATCATTCTTTGCGCCAAATTACCCACGACGTCAGAACGTGATCGGTTATGGCGGGAATTAGACAGCGGTATTCCATCGGCTGAAAAAAAATAGCGAGAGGAAATATTTTTGGATATTTTTTTTATATATATATATATAGACCGTTTATTATTAAACAACGTGTAATTTATATATATCTTGCCATATAGACGGTGCGATATGTTGTAATAGCCATACTTTACAGTTACTAGTACAATATATCCTAATTAAAACTCGAATCGCACTAGGAATGGATAGATCAGCCAAATATATTATAGAGATAGATATTTCGACATACATATGTAAAATTTTAGTTTAATTTCGTTTAGTTACTTTTTAAGACACCCTTACATTATTTTATGGTTACTTTTTTCTAGTACATGGATAAAATAACTTCGAATATTACAAGCAATCTACAATACATAGCGCTGTGTAATTCTAAGATAATTGACAGATTACGAATTAATTTAACAATCATAACTAGACGTACTTCACATATAATTAATTCAAACTACATTATTATAAGTGCATATAAATACCACAATGATTGCACTTAGGTAAAGTGTGGTTCTTGTTACATGGCACTCTCCGGCTAAAAGATCTAGGGAAAGTATTGGACTTTTTCGAAAGCTCATATTTGTATTTGGACTTAAAGAATAACTTTGGTAATTGCGTTAAACACGTCTTCATTATTCTCTTGCATTTATCTGCAGACGAAAAGTAAATCAGATATTTATATGAAAAAATGTTTTAATAAATTTAATAATCACGACAACCAAATATATAGTGTTTTATTATTATTCACGTCATGTGTAATAAACCGTGGCCATTTTTAAATTATAATTTTTTTTATATATAATTTTATTACCTGCATACTTCTTTGAATCCACCTTGGGTGTTGCTTTATTTACGTCACTGAAAGAAATAATTTAATTTAAAATCATTTAAAGACAAGATTTTTTTTTATAAAAAGCGTGAAATTTATACCTATTTTTTTCTCCAAACCATCTGGTTCTGTGTCCATCATAAAATCTGACTGCCAAGATGGGTCATCCTTAGGAAAAAATATCAACAAGTATGTATAATGTAATATAAGGTAAAAAAATAACTTATTGTAATATTGGTTAAAACTGTCTACACAATATACTATAATGAGCGCTAAACCAAAAAGTTATCACCTTTCTTTTTTTAAATATTTCGTACCTCCAAAGCATCACAAACGCATTTCTGCACGTCATCAAAACAAACCACGGGGTTGTTATTAAACTCCTCGCCCTCCGTAGTAATTTTCCTCACAAGATCGGAGTGGCAGTTCTCGGGCACACCCATCACTGGAGGACGATTAGGGCCCAAGTATAAATCACACAGTTCCAGAGCTGAAGATCGTAAGTTGTCCAACACTGCCTTTGACGTGTGCGGCGCATCTAGTAAACATATATTATTCGTTTGTAAAATTTCTTATAGTTTTTTATAGTGGTGGCAATCACCAGAGGAGTCGCATATGAGCTGCGCTTTATTAATGGTATAGGCTCTTTTCTTGAAGGCCCCTAAATCGACGTAGTTGTGCATGGAAGAGAATACAAAGTAAAAAAATACTAACTAAACACAAAGACGATATTCATTTTTACCAGGTAAAAACTTTTTTTTATATAAGGAATGCTCATGGTTCGGTGGATTCGAATTTACGACCTTAAGTTTAGCAAACTTTACCCTAAACCATCAGGCAATTGTCGACTTATCTGGAAGACTTATCAATTAAAGAAGTATAAAGACCTGACAAAGATACTGGTCTCTCATGGCAATTATGAAACATAAATCTAGACCCATCTCGGAAAAGAATACCGTCTACAACACTTGTATACTTCCATGCCTCACCTACGGCTGCCAGACCTGGCCACTGACACAGAAAATTGAGCATAAACTGGGTGTATGCCAGAAGTATGTTGGGACTAAGGTTCAAAGACAAACGCTACTATGCGACAAAAAGTTTCAACAATTAGGAGCATCACCAAAGTAGCAGATGTTAAAGTAAAAACGCGAACCTAAGAAATGGAAATGGACTGGTCACTGGATGAGATCAACACCAGCAAAGTGGACCGAAAATGTAACAGAATGGTACCCGCGGGACGGAAAAAAAGGATGGGAAGACGATCTGCCCAAAGGTTGGAGAAGGACAGCAATGAACAGTCAAATGTGAAGGGAACTTGAGGAGGCCTATGTCACAAGACAGCCTGACCTTAAATAACTGATATTAAATGTTCAGTTAAATACACACCGAAAAAAAAATAGAAATAAGTATAGTTAAGTATAGTATAATTAAGTATAGTTAGTACAGTTTTATGTTTTATTAGATTACAAATTGTGCAAAGGTTAGAGTAAATAAAGGGTATTTTATTTTATTTATTTTAATTTTAAATACAATTTTCAAACAGATACCGAGTAACCGGTAACGAGGAATTCCATTTCAGTACTCGGAGGATGGCAACGCATGTACATTTGATTGAGGATGAATGAAATTATAAATTGGGTCGAAGTTATCACTTACCACCAGATGTGTGCCCGACATTTTTAGTATCATAAAAAAAGCAGTTGAAAATTTGGTCTGCTTGTCATCATGTGAAATGAAGAAAACGTTTACCTGCTTCATTGAGCTCAATTTCAAGCAAATACTGCGCATTGGATTTCCAAGCAGCTGTAGCTCTGATAAACTTTAAGGACCTCATGACCTCCTCCGACACCTTCTCGTTACTGCTATTGGATGGAGCACCTATAACAAAGCATTAGCAAACAGTCCATGTCATATCGTTGGATGATTTGATGACGTAAGTCGTAATATTTTTACGACAAACCTTCTTGTGGTCCCAAGGTAGCTCTTCGGGCTTGAACGATTCTCGCTAAATATTGCAACGATGACAATTTTTGCCTATCCTGCAGCTCCCACTCTCCCGCACTGTCGCGAGAATGCTGAAATTGTAATTCAATAGTTTAGTTATAATAAATTATTCTAGTTGTTATGACTTAAGACTAGCATTACAGCAATAGCTTTCCATTCTAATGCTGTATCGGTTATAGGTAGGTACTGTCGCGAACGCAATTGTTCATTTTAAAAATTGATTACGAATAAAGTGTTTTTGTTTGTACTTTTTTATGTCTAAGCTAGTTCGTTTAAGCTAGTTATATATTAAATCATTATAATCATCTCACTAGTATCATAAATACGAAAGTTTGGATGTTTGTATGGATGAAATTTAGCACGGACATAGATTATAGTTTGGAAGGTTACTCCCCGTGAATTCGAGGTCGTCGAGGACGTGACGACGAGGTCTACGGTTCGTAACTACCGGATTCGGTACCGGCCCGTAGGTTGCGGCGTCTATCACTAGCCGGTTTGAGTGCGAAAGCGCTTCGAGAGACTTTGAAAGTGCTCCGGAATAGTGATAAAGTGACAGTCACTGTGCAGATCGATATCACGCTGATAAAAAATAATATATACATTGAGAGTGAAGTAGAACAACAAATAACTAATTCACTATTACATTTTGCTGATAGTATTAAAATCACCGAATAAAAAATATATGCATTGAGAGTGAAGTAGAACAACAAATAACTAATTCACTATTTCATATTGCTGATAGTATTAAAATCACCGAATAAAAATTGGCCTTACTAGCTTTTGTATATCCTTTTGTACAAGCTCTAAAGTGGCATCTAACTCCTCGGCGTCCCCGCAGCACCTTATCACCAACAGAAAAAGATCCGACGATAAACAAGAGTCGCGACAACACTGAAAGCAAAATGTTTTTCATCAAAACTTTAAACAATGTGGTGCATAGGTGCGATATTATTATCGAATATGTTTTCTCTCTGAATAAAAAACATAATTTAATGTCTGAGATTAAAGAAATAATTGCGACTGCTTTATGATTCTGATGATGCATTTGAATTATTCTTTTTTCTATTTGTTACGTATTCTACCTGATAGTGCAAAATGTATTTGTATTGGTTTAGAGAAATAATGCTGAGAATTTATAAAGAACTCACTGTTTTAATAATTGTTCTATTTATATTATCGGGGTCACTAAGTAAATTGATCAATGGTCGTAAAACCACTGCTGATAGCAAGTCAATAAGAATTATTTTAAGAGAATGACATTTCCAAGCCTCTTCGGGAGCTATCAGGTACAACACTGCTTCGGAAATTTCATTAAGTAATGCTGAAATAAAACACTTATCATTTAGTATAAATATTGCTAATTTTTAAACATTGCATTAATCCAGTATATCATTGTAATGTTATAATTTGGCATCATCACGGCCTATCCATAGACCATTGCTATTTAATGTCTAATTAAAGTCTTAATGAGTGATGTGTAAAAATATAGATATTAAAAATTATTAACATTTTTTATATTTAAAATTATGATAACCAAAAATTAATCGAAAGCTGAACTCATTCAATACCATCATTCCTTACCATTTTCTTTCTCGGGATCTATACAGAATGTGTCTCGACAGATTTGTTTATTTTCTATTGAACACTCTAAATCGAAAAATAGGTCTATTAAGCTTTTATAATTAACATTTTCTGAACTGCCATAAAATTTTGATTTGCCAAATGTTTGAGCATCTGAAAAAAAATATTCATAAAGTTGAGCGCATACTGATTTTATCTAGATGACAGAATGAAATATTGCCTTATCTTTTGAAAAGGATAGAGCAGGTTATCACAATTCAATATCTCCTATATAGAATTTCACAATAGACTTTGTTGTACACATACCATCACCAAACAAATATATGGCACGAAACAGAGAGGTGCATATTAAAGTATTTAGAAGTAACTTAAATTTACAATTAAAATACTGGATCTAAATTTTAAACAAGTTGTAAGAAAGCCTTTTCTGTATAGTATATATTTGTAATTATTTCACATAAATTTACTGTAAAATTGACTTAATACTTGGGTATTAGGAGACCGCTTCCGAAAACGAATACAGACGATAGTACTAATGACACCTTTGAAGATGGGACGGAAAAAAAAACGATCCTGATTAAAAAAAATCATATTTTTAAACGTTTTATTAGCATTATTTACGCTCCATTATGTTACTACAACAAAAACAAAAACAAAATCATTAATTTACTAAAAAACCAGCAATGAAACACAAAATCAAAAACAGCTGATGCTCGGATCAATGAACGCACGGGCGAAACTGTCTCAAAAACTAAAAATACTAAACATTAATCACATTAATCAATTAATTACACTATAATCAATCCCGCCAAAACAAACCGCTCCTTTTACGGCGGGCCGCGGCCGCCGTTGATCATTTCCGGGGTATCAGCGCCGCCGCGCCTTATAAAACTATCGTTTCATTTAGCTGTACTAACATGATGGAGCGTAAATAATGCTAATAAAACGTTTTAAAAATATGTTTTTTTTTTCATCAGGATCGATTATTTTTCCGTCCCATCATCGAAGGTGTCATTAGTACTATCGTCTGTCTTCGATTTCGGAAGCGGTCTCCTAATACTCCCTGTATAGTTGAGAACATGTTACATGTTCTCAACTGTATTAATCAGTTTTAAGAATGTCATCTAATATTAACCATTTAATTTTTGCTCCTTTGGTATGCACTCATATTGCATACACTTTGTGTGTATTTAGGGTATAGCATGCCTCCAGAAGATAAAAGTTTAGTACAGTGTATCATTAACAAACCCTATGGCATTAATAATAATAAGTTGGCAAAGCATGATTTGGCCTTCCCAATACCCACATCTAAGACCCAAACCCAAACCTACACTACAGAAAAAAAGAAAAATGCATATAGTGGTAGAGCTATATAGTGCTTCAGCTAGTTTCTAGCAACATCTGGTAGGAATGTGCCTTCACAGAACAATTGTGAAATAATGTAGAGAACAAGAGACCCAAGTACTGGTAATGAGGTCACATCACAGTCTTTAGGGGTTACAATGTACACCTTGAATCTTTGTTGTGGGCTGCTTTGCTTGTTTGTCAATGTTGATATCATAAAAAAAGTGGAGGCCTTAAAACAAACAGGTTCAGAATAAGCAATGAATAAAACTTAAATTTTAAAGTTGTCAAGAGCTTTTAAAAATATAATGTCTCATTAAATTTTAAACATTACCTGGTGACCATGATAAATCTGTTTCACTTTTGTTCCGTTTGTGTGTTTTTTTATCTTCTTGCTTTTTTGGACTCTGTCTCGTACTTCCATTTGCAATTTCTTTGGCACTCAACAACTGTATGTGTTTTAACCTAACCCTAGATTGTTTAAATAGCTTTAGATGTGTTGTTAATTCTTCTGGAAACCTTGTGGAGAGGAGGTGGATCCAATCAACACTTTTGACTCTGAAATTTTAAATAAACTCTTTTAAAACACATAGGAGGAAATAATTCAACACCCTCTCTAGAGTGTATAATCTCTCTAGCACTTATAAGGTAGATCTGTGTACTGCAAAATCTTAATGAAATATATTTTTTTATTTATTATAGAAACATATATACATAGATTATTTGTCACAATGTATTCTTAGCCCATCATGCATGTGTACCCACATGCATGATAGGCTAAGAATACATTGTACTTAAAAATATAACCAGCACAGTAATGCCAGTTCTCAAAAATAGTATATAAATATTATTAGTTATTAAAAGATTGAGTACCTATTGGCAACATTTGCTCCTGCAGTCAGCACCAACCTTTTAATTGAATGTGTAGTAAATTCCACATCATCTGTTATTATTTTATACCATGGAGTAACATAATCATTGATGATTATCACAATGATTTCATTTAAAAATGAATCTACAGTCTCACTACCTGTTATTCTGTTATCAAATTTTGGAAGGGCAGATTCAATTTCAAAGAGTTCTAAAACCTAAAGTGAATAATAGAATTGATTACTTGCTATAACAGGGAGATATTAGAACTTCATTATAAGGTATAACTGGAACGGATTTAACAAGTTTATAGTTATGACTATAGTACATATATAGGTAATGTTAATTATTTTTTAATTAAGTACAACAATATAGTTTTTTAGATAATAATTTAAAAATATTATTTATAAATAGATATAACAACTATTTAAAATAAACCATACCTTAGAAGACTGAATAGTAAAGTTTGTTGGTTGAAGAGGATCATCTAAACAGTCTATATCTACAGAGAAAACGTTCTTGCTATCATAGTTCAAGTACAAAATAGTAGAGACCCTGTCAACAAGCAAATTATAAGATAATAATGCCTGCAAGAAAACAACGTAATAACCTCTATTTATAAAGAAAGTAAGTATATTCACCCCACAACAAATGAAATAACAAATGTAATTAAAGTTAAATACAATCCGAAACCGAGTAACGCAATTGTTATAACAGAAGCTAAAGCAAACCATCCGCCAATTCTTCGGCCCATTGTTGATTCAACTTATAACATTTATTTCCAAATAAGACGAAAAGAAAATAATATCTAAAAAGAGAAATCTGCGTAATGAACAACTTTGTAGTAGTCAGATAGTTTACAAAAAATAAATATGTCAACAACTTGACTTGTTACGTCAAGATGACGTTTTGTTGTATAAAGGTTGCTGTAATTTTAGCTACAACGATAAATATCGATTAAAAGAATATAGTATAAAATACTGGGAATGGGGTAAAACAAACTATTTGCACTAGTAAAATAGATTTTTTGAATGAATATTTTTCTAATCGATTTTAATCTTTTGTAAACATCAAGAAAATAGTAAAAGTATTTACTTTAATTTTAGTTATTGATATTATATGAAAAGGATTATATTTTACATTGGTGAACAATAAATAACTGCTAATAGATTTTCAGCATAGGTGAAACCCATACAAAACAATGGAAGATTGTCGGATGATGGCTCATCCTTACCTGCCTTAAGGACTTCATGCTGTCCCGAGGGCTACCAATTTAGCAGCATTTCGGGTTTCACACCCAACACTCATGCACACATCCAGTGCACCGCATCATGGAGCACATTCTCAATAAATTTCTTCAAGGCTACCAAACTGGGGTACTTTTCCTCTACGTGGCGAAAGCTTTCGACAAGTTCTGGCACAACGGGCTCATATACAAACTAAATGAGCTCGGTGTGCCAGATCGACTCGTACTTATCATACGAGATTTTCTCCGAAATCGAACCTTTCGTTACCGTGTCGAGGGAACGCGTTCTGAGGTTCACCCCATTTGTGTCGGAGTACCACAATGCTCCGTCCTAGGTCCTATTTTATGCACACCACTACACCAACGACGTACCGAGCACTCGCGGTGTAGAGCTAGCCCTTTTCACCGATGACACCGGCCTCTACGTGTCTGGATTCAAAACAGACGCTATTTGTAAACGCCTCCAATCTGCAGCCAACACCTTAGGGAAATAGTTTCGAAAATGGAGGATCGAGGTTAACCCCACCAAAAGTGCAGCCATGTACTTCTCTCGGCACAACAAAACGCCTCATCCCCCAACTATACAGTTATTTGATAGTCCCATCCCCTGGGCAAAGACAGTCAAATACTTAGGCGTCACATTAGATGAAAGACTCACCTTCGGTCCGCATATCAATCAATCCCATCAAGCATCATAGATTCACCCGCGTCCGAAGGAGACCGAGGCACGCCCTCGAAGACCCCGACGACGCGACCACCAGGGCCCAAGCTCTTCATAAAACACTACACACGTACATTGCACCCTCATACCGCCCCCGCCGACGGCGAGGGCGTCGCAAACAAGGTTAATCGCGATACCGCCATGTCACGGGCCGGTTCTCTCCAGAAAATACAGTTAGAAGCGTCGCTGGAGTTTCTTGCGCAGTGGCGCAAAGTAAAGCTGAAGAAGCCTTCACCAGCGCCCGCGCATTCCGAAGTGGTGGTACATATAGCCAATAAAAATAATAGAGATATTAATGTAGATAATTCTTAGTCAGAAGCAACTGACCGAGCCACAGTTCGGCCCTCTCCCGCAACCTCGAGTCAGACGCTCTCGTGGAACAGGGTAACGGTCCAAGCCGAGGCTCCTTCTCGGGAGCCCTTGTGCTGGTTACCCACTAATAGAGGTCTCGACTGAGCGGCATAAGCGCTCGGTCACCTCTCAACCCGGTGAAACTGTAAAAGCCCTCGGGCTAACAGCGGCCATCAGCCCGAAAAAAAAAATTGTCGGATGATGCTGTACTGAAACTGACAATATTTAACTATACGTGCGTTGTTGATGGATAAGGAATCATTATGCAGAGGCGTTATCACTCTTAAAGACTGAGACGGAATTCCTCGTCACTAGTAATAAGGATCCCTACATTCACAAGTTGAAATACAGCAGCATTACGCTGCTATTGTATGCTGGTATTCTTTGAGGACGTGGTTCTTCATCAGTCGAGCCAACACATTCACGTAGCTACAAATAAACTGCAGCTTGGTTCTTCCACGGCGTTACACCGATGGTTCCAGTTGTCTAGCGGGTAGTAAGAAATAAAGACCCGACTTACGCCTCGACCTGTGCATTGGGTATTCTTCAGGGCAGAATTTTAGGCCCGACCCTCTTGATGAATATTGTCTTCCTGAGGCATTAACATTCAACACAGGCCTATTATTTGCAAACGATTCAGCTAGAAGTAACGGCCATAAACAACTCTATCATACCCTACCCTATCTATGTGGAATAATAGAGTATTGTTCAAAGTACTTACCGTTAATAGATTAAAAACTAAGACTTGGTGACCTACTTCAAATACAAAGCTTCATTGTATTAGACATATTTGGATACTAATAAATATTATTTCATCATATTTCCTGGTATATATTCGTAAATAGCAATAATTTGTCGTGCAGAAAAGTAAGTTATTAAGTATCTTCCCGAAAATAAACCAGGTCAGCAATTTGTACGCATCATTTTGTCTGTGCGTTTGGTGTACTTTGTCATTAAGAAACTATAGTAAATAGGAGGAACACAGTATTTTTCACATGGATCTAAATTCGAAATAGAATGAAGGATATACAAGATTTATTAATATGGAACGTAAGATAAATAAAAAAATACTTGTAACAGCGTTCAGTTTTATTGATATACAACACGACCACAATAATTATTTACAAAGTATAATTAAAGTAGTCTTTAGACTACCTCATTTAATAATACTAGTATAATAATTTTATTGTCAAACATGTCAAATAAATACTCGATCGTAACTAGTTCATTTTAACTTTCTTAGTATAGTATCGAATAAATTTTTTACTGTTATTTGGAGTTGAAAAGACGAAAAAGGAAGATAAACTCCGGCGCAAAATAAATCTTGAAGATATTCTTTGTTAACCACAAAGTAATTGTGTTCGTTAAATATTTCCATAGTAAATTGAATATATTATACGGCCCTAATTTTTTTTATCTAACATAAGGTGCTTAAAATACATACAAACTTTTAATATTAAGATCCAATTCCTTAGCGCAAATATAAAAGGGATATAATTATTAATTCATAAACAAACCTCTTATTGAATGGATTTAATCATTAGTAATTGTTTTTGCTAAATAAATTAAGTATTGATGATTAAAAAGTCTACATGAACAACAAAGGTCTAAATGAATTTTATTTCAATTAAACCTATGTGGCAGCCAGTAACTTGATTTTAAAATGACATTACGTAACAGACACATTATCTTAATAAAATTTTTCAAAGAAATTGATTCAAGATCAGATTGCAAAATACACCTTTTATTATTAGTTTTTTATAACAGGAGTTACTTTAATTTTAATGTATTTTAGGACTAGCAGCGTATTTAAAAAAAAATTACATCAGAATATATATCGTTCCATTCATAACCTAGATTTTAAAACTAGATAAATAATCAACCATTGGTACTGTTTCACAAAGTTACTGTCTGTTGACAAAACATTTACGTACAATTTTAACTTACTCACTTAGGAACGATTTACAGTATAAGAGAAGATTAAAAGGTTTTGCCACCATGTTTCAAATACAATGCTTGTAGAACTTTAAATTAATTTATAAGCGAAAACTAAGTTGTGCGTTTGTTATTAATGAAGTACATGCTATAAGATACGAAAAGTCAGCAATTGCATTTCAAATTACAGTTCTGTACGAATGAAACGATACCACAACAATTTTGCACACGTCGATTTTCTTTCGTTTAATTAAATGCGTTAAAATAAAATATTTTGTTTAACTACTCGCTTAAAGTGTTTACAAGGATAAAATAAATTATGATTTATCCACGATGTTTCTTAACAAGAAATTCAAAAAACCGTAAATACTAAAGGTGCCAGATACATCCTACAATCAAAATTATTTAAATGTCCCACATATTAGCTAATATCGCCTTTACCAAACATACAAATTATCTGCTTGTTAAAGGCGTTTTTATAATTACTATATATATTTAACACGTCTTATTTTGATTAAAAGATATTAAAAACCAAGTTCACCAATCAGTGAAATATAACGGCAGAAGTGTGATCACAAAAATTTCGAAAGTAGAATTTTCATGAGCTTTACTAAGATAATAAATTCTTTTCTTTCATCCCATAAAGTATCAAGATATTGCTATTAAGTTTCATAAACCCTTTATTTCATTTTATTAATACTCGTGGCACTGGATTTTTTAAATAACTTAATTACTATTGTACAATTCAAGGGAATATAAATGTGGTCATTACATTTACTCCAAAATTATACTAGTGCACCCTTATTTTATATAGGTGCAGACGGTTACTTTTGTTATATTTATCGTGTTCCACTTATAATAAAGTAACAAATCAGATCTTTCTAATTATATAGGAAGAGTAATTGATTTACTCAAGCTACTAAAGTTTTAGTGCATACAAATATATTCATTAATTAAAATTGTTATGGCAGTTACAATGTATTTTGTGACGGTTTTGCTGTTCTGACAATTGTCAATAAAAAAAAAATCATGTCTTTAATTTCATATACGATGACAGACGTCGAAGTATCACACTCCTCTCCCTCCCGCTTAATCCGCCGTTCGGCAATACAACAACTACTATGATCCGCGATTTATGCGATACTAAGATGATCTAGATCATTTATGTTATCTAGATCATCAATCAATTTTATTTGTATACATGTACACTGTTCTTGTACTTCGCAGCACGGTCTAAACCTACCTACCATGATTTAGTCTGCTTCCTACAATCTGTCAAAAGTGACGCAACCAACATTGTATGGAATTAAGTTCTTTTTAAAATGACGATGCCCGCACAAAGTACTAACACGATCTGGATTAATAAACTGCTTATGTAAGATTCAACTAAAAGTAAATCAAAACGTAACTAAACTTATATAGTTCTACATAGACGAGACATATGCTGCAATAGGAATATAAAAAGCGATACCTCACTTTTTGCGTTCGCAAAGAAAAAAATTAATATAGGAAACATTCATTAAAAAGGGTTAAATTTGACATTACAAACAAAATTGGAACGAATATATGAGAATTTAAATTAAGCTTATTCATAACGAATAGTTTATAAAATAGTAAAATCTTTAAAATTAAATATATAAATAAAATAGCAAAATAAATAGTTCTTTTGTTATTAAATATTATTTTAATAAGCTAATTTTGGGCGCACGAGGCATAATAAGGTCATCCGTATTGTCATAAGATAATATGTGGTTTTACAAAAACGCTTCCGTATAATTTAGAAAGACATCTCATGTTGTTCGAACAAATATAACAATAATATAAAATAAATGGAACCTTATAAATAGATCCATCTTTATTTTTGTTATTTTTTTGGCGTTCTGCAATGAAAATGAACTAGCTATATTTCAAAAGTTCAGAATAATCCTTTAAAATATAGTCATATTTTGTTATTTCTGTTAACTATAAAATAAAAAAAATTAACATCTTATTATTGAACCAGAAGTTTTTTGTAACCTAATCTGAGTCTGTCTTCGAGAACAAACAATATGGAAATTAATGTAAAGCAGCACATGTATTTATGGTTTTTAAAACAAAGCTCTATAATATTATTTGGTCAAGCATTTCACACAACATATTGTATAATGTATATAAAATTCATTGTCCTAAAATGTTCCTTTGAAAAGAAAATATTATTTCTCATGCGTGTCTCTCCCCATTTGTGCTTTTACTAATAACTAAAGAGCAGCCATTTGAAATAAAAAAAATAAGAAAGATGCAAAGTATTTGGTACCGCTACATAGACAATTAATACCAATAACATAATGTAACTGAGTAGTATACTTACATTTTTTCTATTCGAAAATATGTTACTTTAGTTAAATAAATCCAGTAAGAACAAAGAAGGATGTTAATCCTTTAAATCATTAAAATCTTCGCCGTTAATATGTTTGTGTTCTCTTAAACTAAGTGTACATTATATTATACATCTTTACATTATGTTACAAATGTTACATTATACTCAACAAGAATATCAACAATGGACATCATTACTATGTATTGTTAAATAAATATATAATTTACTTATAGATACTCAACAATACGGATTTATAACTGGATGTGTTAAAGCTCTCTCACAATATAAGCGCGGGCGCGGCAAAAGCAGCTTGATCTTTGTCCTATTTAAAGTAAACAAATTACAAAAAATAAGTCGGCGATGGTGTTTGCTTCAATACGCCCCTTTTTGTCTTTTGAAAATCTATTCATGTCAACTCTTGTTAAATATTTGCATTCCAACGATGCATTTATTACTGCAAAATGTTTCATTGTTAAGCGATTACGATACGTTTGTACTTGTCTATCTTTTGTTTCATGTTGTCGGCGATAGAGGAAATTTATAAGATTATAAGTATACCAATACAGTTAATAAAAAGAGCCCTGTTATAGCTGGCGACCGCGCCGTCGCTTTTAGTGTGAATGAGACCTTATAATTATACTATATTTATAATACGTCGTGAAGGTAAGCCACATATACATGTGATATCGTTATTATAAATGCAATAAATATTTAATAAGTCTGTGTTGGACGTGTTAAGCGGCTAGCATGGGTCTAATACTTAATTGAACACCATTGAAGCTGATCTTGATCCAACCGTAAAATCTTTGTATTGGGAGAATACGCATAACTGAAAAAGAAGAATTAACACTTAAAAACTGGTACATTAATTTCATAAATTTATGCAAAACAGCGGAACAGCATCTAATTTTAAGTTAATTTATATAAAAGGCGGGTAATTTTTGTTGGGCAATTGCAACATCGAGGTGTAATTATCGAGTGATTTTTAAAATGTTAAGTTTGAAATGGAAAGATTGAATCTTGTTTATTTATTAATTGAGGTCAGCATGTGCCATTTATATATGAGAAGGAAAATATTCTTGTTTCGCTGATGTACACACTTCACTTTGCACATTTGCCCCGACTTGACCAAAGGAACCGCGGACTTGGGAATGGAGAGCGCGAACACACTGGGTTTTGGGTTCTATGCTTATAGACAACACTTTGGCTAATCTATGGTAACGGTGGTTTAGACCCTCTGCTTACATGCACAGCGATGTTTGACACTAGTTATGCGTTAGCCGTCATTGGTGGACGATCACGGTCTGCTCAACGGTTTCTAGATGCTGAATGAATGTATCAACTTGACCGGGCTAGGCATGGGCCTTGTCCGGTTAAGTCGAAGTCTAGGGTGTGGCCTCTCACAGCCAAAGAGATGATTAAGCTGAATAAATCGCATATTTTATTGACCTATATTAAAATACAACACTAAAAGCAATTGATTATTTTTCGCATTATAATTTAGCAATAAGCAAGTGGGACTAAAAAAATAGCACATTAGGTCATGTATCTTATTTTTTATTGATTCATTCTTATGCAAGTATGTATTTGACTTCATATTTATAAAATTACCAATGATTTTATCAGCAATAATTAAATCATCAGTGGAATCTTATCGATGGAATGGTAGCACTTACACGTAATAAGATAAGTAACTCACTTGCCCTGAACATGGTCACACACCCCTCCCCAAACTGATAAAAACAGAATCTGTACCAGTTGACCTCATATTTCTTATCTATGTGCTCGGTGATGTTATCTTTATTTGCATTATCTATTTTACTAATAAACTATCACACTTATTAAAATATAAAATAATTGTGTGAATGAGACGGAAAATTTATAAAATGTTTAAAATATTGTATATTAAAAACTAAAGTAACATCATTTCTTTATAAATACCAGAGCTGGGCACCTCTTTCTGGAGGCTTTGAGTCCACCACACAGCTTCACTTATTTATTTATTACGCTATTTTTTTCACTATGATTGTCACTATGATTTCTTTTACATCACTTAGTAAAAGTTGTAATTGCTCTTAACAATTTCATTGGTGCCGGCGGCACTGAGAATCGTACTTCGATTACTTGGGCAGAGTACAATAAAAAGCAAGTGTCGAGACACTGAGCTACCACGGCTCAGGTCTAGAATAAAATCTAGTCAAATCTATTACATTACGCACCGTGCCTTAAAAAGCGACCATGAGAAGCATTAGAATAAGATTCTAATTCCCAGATACCGTGAGCAAACCGCCTTAAATATATTAAGGATCAAGTACTTTGGTACATCACTAATCTTTTATGTATTTGTGTATTATTTATGTCGGGACTATGTATAAGTGATCCCTGAGGCTCATTCATACCTTCGTTCATCTTAGATAACCAGCCATGGTGCAGATGCCTTGTCACCCATAAACACTTTGGATGGACTGCTTTTATATCCCTGATCCCCCTTTTTTTAACAATCATATGAAATACGGATGTGACCTAAACATGCCAATTCTAGCAATTGTTTATATTCTACAGATGAGTCAAAATATAAATAAAATATTGGAAAATGTTAAAAACACCTAAAAGGTAGGAACTTCTTTTAATTACTTATATAAGGTACATATTATTTACAAATCTTATATATATATATATATATATATATATATATATATATATATATATATATATATATAAAAATATATATATATATAAATATAAATATATATATATATATATATATATATATATATATATATATATATACTATAAAAGAAAAAATATCAACACTATAAATGTTAAATGGGTGAAAAGTCTAAAACTATTATAGGAGTCGGTTATCACTCCTACCATATTGCATAACAACAACCTACCAATCTGATCTGGTATTATCAGGTTGACTTATCAGTCAAACTGGATTTCCTGGCTCAAATCACTTCCATTGTGTTTAAAACAAAATAAGATTAGTGGTCAAAAAAGACAGAAATATTTATTTAGTCTTTGAAATTTCTATTCCTGTCTACTGTTTTCCCTTCAATTCTCTTACAAATTTATAAATACCCAGTGAGTCCACTTTATGTTCACTGTTTATTATTTATATTAGACCAAAGTATAACCTAAAATGTGAACATACAATGAACAGTGATCTAGATAAGATAGTTTAACCTTTTTAAAAAGCATCAGATTGTACAATCATTTAAAAATAAGGTATCAGTTATGACCATTTTAGACAAGAGACTGCAAACAAGCAAGAAGCTCACTAAATATGAACATTCACAGGATGAATCTTTCTATGGGCAACAGAAACTGCTTATCATTTCAATCCCCTTAAAATAATGAACAATAACCAGAAATAATATCTTTATTACAGAAACAGTACCTTACCTTATCTTTTAGCTGCTGACACATGTGTAATGAGGCAGTTAACATGAAAAGGACATCACTGAGCCAAGGCACTGCACAATCAGCCTGACAAGAGTCTATACGCATTGTACCATGCACCGAACTTAACTGGTAAGCTACAAATATCAGTTTGTGAGACTGGATATAGAATGATATTGCTAAATCTTCAGGCAGATTTGGAGATAATGCTTTCTGGAAATAATCACAATTATATGACAATATTGTGCATCTGATTATTTTGCGAAATATTATTATATTTTATTATTTACCATATTTCTACTCTTCATAAGCTCATCTATTGCTTTTTTTTTAGGTAAAACTAATGCTGTACGGGCTCTTTGAAGTGAACCAAGCAGACATTGTATGATGTGTAATACTTCTTCTGAAGACCTGAGAATTAAATAGACAAAATAGAAATAATAAAAGTGATGAAAATTTATTATTGATTTTGTATTTTCTATAATTTTGTTAAATTATCTATGGCAAATTTCAAGTACTTGTCAGTCTTTACCATATGCTCCAATGTGTTTGCAAATGTTATTTTATCCATAATTTTTTTACACATACTACCCAATTTATGGTTAATTTACATAATAGAGTAGGTATGGAAGTGCCATGGACTATATTCTACAACCTCTCTAGAAGAGGCCAACAGGGGAATTTATATATAGGCTGTTACTTAACAGTTATATATGTTGGTTATTTTAAATTTTAACTGATCAAAAGTAATATAAGCAATTAAATCAATAAATATGTTTATTTTCCTAGCAATCATAGACATTTGGACTACAATGCAGTTATTTACTATAATGTTAAGAAATATTAGTTAGATTTATGCATGTTTGAACCATAATTCACAATTATTGCCAATAATGTTTATCTTATTAAATATAATGACTTCATAATATTATTACCTGAACACATAATGTTTATCTACATTATCAATGTAGCCTATAGCCTGTTGCAAATGGTTGGCTGCATCTTGTATCTGCTGAAGTTTCCAAGGCCCATCCTGGTTGATTGATGTGCGACATATTGAATGCATTTGTCTCAAAACCTTAAAGCTGATATCCTAGTGAGAATGAAATTAGATTATATTCACAGTTATTTAGTTATAAAAGTTTTATATAACACAGGAGTTTAAAATATAAGTAAGATATTTATATTTTAATTAGCACCTTAAATTGACATTATATTTTTATTAATATATTTTAATATTAAAATGCCTAGCTTAAAAATATATTATGATTACAAGATAGAGCAATATTATTAATGTATGTATTAATAATATTGCTCTGTCTTGCAACACACTTCACATTCAATTTATCTTTTAATACCAGTGTCAAACCAAAAGCTGATAATGATATTTATAATTTAATTTCTAATATTTTTAGATAGTTATATTAGAAATGAACACTTAAATTTGATTAAATTAGTTTTGTGGATGTAATATAATTAGAAATCCCAGTCATCATATGGTGAAAATATTTAATGGATAAAAACCAAAAATATTTTTTGTACCAAAATTATCATTAAATTACTAAATGTGAAAAGATGAAATATTATTATACATAAATTTTGTGCCTAACAAACATAAAAAGAAAAAATACTCATAGCTACATGATTTATGTTTACTTACTGCATGGGTGATACTATCACCAGTTAGAGTAACAATACATTTCAGCTGCTCAGGCTGTGATGTAAGAATGAATTTATCTTGCTTCTGACCTTCATTTCCATATAAAGGTACAGGAAATCTATGGGCACATTCCTATAATGAAAAAAACATTCATAATTATATATATAGATTAATATAGCTATGTGTTATGTGTAACAATTGAATAAATTGAACATATTCATAAAAATAAGCGAGTAAAAATTTTTTTAATATTTTTTTGATTTTATATAAATTCGTTTATTTTAATTAAATAGATAGATATAATTAAAAATACGTTTACTTATATTATAGACACAGCAGATCGAGATATAAAGTTTGCAAAATGTTAAATATTCGACAGTTCCTTCCTTCCAGGGACAGAGACCTTCATAATATTTTTATCATTCAATTGCTCTAAAGTTATGAACACGGCTAACATCCTGTTTTTATAAACAGCGTACACATATATTAAACTGTGGAAAAAATATTACTTACTACTAGAACTGAGTGTAGCTGATGTAATATAGCGTGCACTTCTTCACGCAGCACCCATTCAAACTCTTCTTTCTAAAATAATTGACATATTTTAATAACAATGAACCACTCAACGAATAATATAACATACTAAAGCTATTAAAAATAAAATTAATTTACCAGATTAGCAGCCTCTTCTTTTTCGTTGTCATTCATTTCAACAAGATTTTATAACTTTTAAATAAATATTCTTAATTTTTAGAACATTAAATATTGACAGACCAAAAGTAAAACCCAAGACAGCAGTCAATTTGGATGAAATTAAACGTCATCTAGCATTATGCTTCGGCCTCATTATCGAGTTTCGCCGAAGGTTCGCATAAGCCGACCATTCGTGACTTGAAATTATGTGAACGCGAACCTTCTCTAAAACTTTTCGGTGAAATATTAATTAAAGATTTTATTAAATACAAATATTGAGGATAATTTATTTATTTAACAGTAAATTGAAGCAGTAATATATATGCAAATATCATTCAACCGTTTTTCATTTTAATTCATTCGTCTAAACTGTCGCGCCTAAATGCGAATAAATGTCTTTTACTTTTACTTTAACTGCTATTAATCATTACACTAACACCATATTATTAATGTGCAAGCAATAAAGTTTTGTATTTAGCAATATTCGATTTTTAAATAAAGCACAAACTTTTTTAATATGCTTTCTGCTAGCCGCCTAATTAGAGACATTTTGATGTTTCATGCCTTTAAATTTTATTTTAAAGAACCGATAGATATTTTCCATATCACCTTAACGGACGCTTACGATTTACCTAAACTAAAATTGTACTCACCATATGGTAATTAAACACTACTAAGGTAAAAACTCATTTACTTTTATACGCCATGACCTGTACAGACCTCTTAGCTGTATGGATTTCCATTATTTGTAATTCAGTTTAGGTTTTCTCATGAATCGTGGTAAATCAAAATTAACGTGAATTTTTTGTATTCTGTAAAAGTTAGGGAAAAGTGCAACTATTAAATACTGGCAATATGGCGAAACCTTGGTTAAATGTCCAACGAATGTATTGTTATTTTCCCAGGTCATGAACTATTTGTATAATACTTCCGTACGAATGTATCTTATAGACGCTATTGAAATAAGACAGGCGACAACGTATGAATATATCTATGTCTACGGAAATACAGCGCAGAGTAACGTTACAAGGTAAGGCTTCCTCTCGGGAATCCTTGAACTAGCAGTTACCGATAAATAAAGGTATCGGCTAAATGCATTAAACATAGGGCTAGCAGTTCCATTAGATCAAAAAAAATTATACTATCAGGAGAGACCCGATTTATTAATTCAGATTCTGGCAGTACATTTTAGGAGGTATCAATATTTTAAATAAAATATAATCTGTCATTTTAGTCCCTTTCAGTTTAAGAGTTCTGCAGATTAATAGTTGTGTAGTATTAATTAATAAACATGGTATCTCCTAAATATCTTGAGGTACTTTATTCGAAAATGGAAAATTATTTGCGTGAGGCAGGAATGATTGCAGGGTATATTTATTTTGCATGGAATCATGATAAATTAAAACATTGTTGACATAATTATCTCGTATCGTCATGTGATCATACATTAATTAGATACTAATACATAATTAATTTGAATTTTAGTTGTATT
Organism: Teinopalpus imperialis; assembly: GCA_029286865.1. Lineage (NCBI taxonomy): Eukaryota > Metazoa > Arthropoda > Insecta > Lepidoptera > Papilionidae > Teinopalpus > Teinopalpus imperialis. The sequence continues at coordinate 11,649,757 of JAGSMU010000016.1, forward strand.
TATTATCACCATTGAGCTTAATTATGTTCAATAGTCATTAAATTTAAAATGTCTAACTTTGTATTTGCACTATCCACGTTTAAAAGCGTGTGTAATGGCTTCAATGGGCAAGAATTTAAAGAAATATGTCAGAATTTAAATTTTCCTGTACACAACTTTGATGTGGAAGGGCTGGATAGATAATATAGACGATAACAGTTAAAATGAACAACCAGACGAACGTATTGTAGTTGCATCAAAAATGTTATTTGCACTTAATTTTTTTTCTAAAAATAATTATCTCTTTCAGAAAATCAGGCCGACACATGAAGTTCCCGTATACGGTATCTGCGAAAATCGCACAATTTCCAATATTTTTCTATATGAAACACAATAATATTTGGATGTATTACCCGTTAGGAATAGTCGTTGGTTTTTACTGCTTCACCAAGATTCACGCATTAGCCAATTCTGATGAAAATAAAAGAAGTTGGGCCGAAACTCAAAGACGAGCAGCGGAAAAAGAAAAACACCATTAACGTATTAGATTAACCATGTCATTAACGATGGGAGGGAGTTGAAAAATAAAATAGGATTTATTTTGATCTTATGAAAGAAAATTAAGAAAATCAGCCTATATTTGATACATTAGTTTTATTTGCAATAAAATCGATTTTCGTGGTCACCCATACAAAAAGAAAGTCTCCTTATTTCTCCTCCTCATTTTTCTTCATCACCTCTTTTGAACGCTTATAATTTGACGCAATTGGTCATTTCACTTAAGTCCAGACGTGGAGGTTCGTAGACCTCCCCTGTTGAACCTTTTTCTAACCTCATTCGAATTTCTATTTAGTCTCCGTCGGGTGTCCTTCTTGGGTCTTGGACCATTGTTTAATCTAAAATAGGGTGACTAACGTGCCCGTTGCGATTTGAAGCTTATCGACGTTCGTGGCAATACAGGTTAGCGAGTTGGGATGGGATGCGGTTTTTTTTACATCCTTCCCATGGGGGCCGATTTGTTTCTCACTGGATGATCCCAAAGCTGTTGCCGATTCTGTCTCCGATGTGGTACTTCAGGGGTATGCAAAATACGTCTTGTTTAAAAAAGTACAACTCTGCTACTAGGACTTTCAAAAGAGTTATTGCAGAAGCAAAGACTAGTTTGTCTGCTTTCGGGAATGCACGGGCATTTTGGTCTCTCGCTAAAACTGTCCATGGGAAGTTCTGTCAGCCACCTCTTCCATCTCAAGGCGAAAGCTGATTTCATATGAAGTAAACAATATTAAAATATTTAGATTCTAATTCATTGCCAATTCTTTTACCAATTGCAATTGAACTTAAAAAAAATCCAGAAATGCTTATTATAACAATTAGGTTACTTTTACTCATTACTAAACGTAGAGGTTAAATGTCAAACAATTGTCAATGTAAAAGTGAACCTGAACCTGAATCGCCCTTCACAGTTGTTTTCTGCGATTGTTTTGTTGAATTTGCAAAAAAATTAATAACGGATGAAAATACCATAAATATATGGGAATGAATAATTTTTTAAGCCAAACATATCTCTGAAAACAGTCAACATGTGGGTTAAACCTCAAGAAGTCTTCATAAAAACTGCATTGTGGTAATTTATTTACCTTCACAATACTCGCTTATCTTTGTCTGAGATACGTAACGTTTAATATTATTACCCAAAAGTGTGCATCCTAATGTGTTTATTATGTTTAATAGGGACAGCGATGAGACCACTTTGTACTTTGTTCTTCAAAGAAGGAAGGGCCATGGCAAATCGAAAGGTCTTTCGTCTCTTCTAGTGGGTACTCTCGATAGTGTCTGGGATACGAAACCAGCTCCGTACAGAATATTGCATCAAACTCCCAACTCAGAAATTTACTATGGTATTTATTACGAATTTTGCATGCTTCTTGATTTACAAAAATATTAATATATCTTTGAAATATTGAAAATAACTGTACAAGTTAATACTGAATTAATAAATCTCTACTAACTCGTACTGTTATTACTCCGTTTGTAATTATAAACATGTATATTATTTTAACGAATATAATATGGTTCATTAATACAATTAATAATTCTTATATATTGTAGTTATAGCCACAGCACTAACTGAGCAAGAAATCCGACAAGACTGGCAGTGGTTATTTGACAATGTCAGCCCAACTCTGCATTCTTTTGATACTGAAGAAGAAATCACAGAATTTGTATGCTGCAAAATAAATTCAATTATAGCAACTGAACAGGAGAATTTAACTGAAGGTAAATGTCTAAAGACCTGACTTAAGAAAGGGTACTTGATCTTAGTCTGGCATATTAGTCTGGTGTTGAATGGCATGCATTGTTGTGTTACTTGTAAGTATGAAGTTATTTTTATTACTCTGGCAGGCTAGTTAAAAATATCAGACCCTTTACCCGAACAACATTTAAGATTCACCTTAAATTGCCACTAACTTATTGTGTGTTGGTGAAGATTGTCAAAGCATATATTACTTGTATACTGTGAATTTGTAGCAAACCACTGGTTACTTAAGGGACTACTTTTAATTGGTGTCTAACTCTAAGTAGTACTTTATTTTTATTCTAAACCTTTATTATACTACTCATTTTGTTTTTTATATTAGTAGGGAAATATGCTGAATCTATTATGGGCCATAATTATTAACATGTTAGTTGTTGCCACTGCCATGCTGAAGCAATAAGATTAGAGAATGGTGTAGGATGAATAACATGAGACCAATCACAGATCCACCCAGATTCAAATTTATAACAATGTCATTTCACAATTTTTATTTGAATCTGGGTGGCCAAAGTAGATGAAATTTATCTCTACAAAATAAATTATAATTTTATTTATTTAATCATTTATTTTAATCAATCTAGCATCACATATGGAATAGTAATATAAAATTTAGTAAAAGTAAAGTTATGACTTATAGATAAATTAATTAAAATGAAACTTCTTTTATAATTATATTTTTTATAATTGTTACATATATTTATTCACTACATAAAATAATAAATAAAATAAAAATGTATAGTTTTATTATCGGATATTTTAAAAGATATTCAACATTATAAATTTGTTTATTACCAGATGAAGATACATATAAAAAAGTTGATTATGAATTTCATCAAAGATTTGCAATGCCGAAAGATGAGAAATTGGTGTGCTATTATTCCTGCAGGTTTGTATTCACATATTTATATACTATAATGTAAAATTAAGGTTTTCATGCTTTATATCTTCGAGCCCTACTTGTGGGATGTATTGCTATGTATGTTTATTTTTTACCATGCATATTATGATTTCATCTGTCGTTTAAAACTTTTGTATATAGTTTATTTCCAGAATATTAATTGTATTTATTATATCATTGTAGGAATTTTCTAATTACGAATTCTCTTTAAAAGAAAAGTAAAGACTATAGTAACTGGATGTATGTGTATGTCCCACATTTCTTTCTAAACTGCTAAACAAATTTTAACAGAACTTGTTATGTTATTCATCCCATACATAAATCCGTAGGGGTAGGACACTCCCCTGCACCATTGGAGAGATGGCAAGAGTTAGACATACAAACTTATATACTAAATATTGTCAGTAACATACAACAATGCCATAAAATGTCATGTGAAGGTCTTGATTTTGTAATAACAGGTGCAAAATTCAGATTATATAGATGTGCCTTATGCTAAATGAAAAAGGACTTATGTCCAGCAGCAGGTTTTACTTAAAAGATTAACAATATCAGTCCACCAATTGTCCACTGTTGTAGATGCCATGCGGGTTGTTATCCTATATCAATAAATGATTGTGTTTAAAGTTTTCTTCTTAAACAGCTGCTGGAAAGGCAAAATGCCTCGCCAAGGATGGATATACCTATCAGTCCACTACTTGTGTTTCTACTCATATATTTTTGGAAAGAAGACATCTCTTAAGATTAGGTGGGCTGATGTCACTGAACTGGCAAAGACCAACAGCATATTGTTTCCAGACTCAATTAAAGTTGTTACAAGAGATGGCGAGTATTACTTTACAATGTTTTTAAAAAAGAGTGAAACATTTGCACTGATGCAGCAGCTAGCTAACATTGCAATGAAACAGTAAGTAGAATTGTGTTAACGATTATTTGTTTGCTATATATTTATCTTAATTTGATTAATAATAGAATTTTTTTTATATTCAATTTTGAATGTCATTGTATAAAGCCTAATAATATGTTAACAATTTGTTCACAATCTTAATGAACTTTCGAATTTAGAATGACCATATGTAAAAATCTATCAAAGTTTGTGTATCAAACATTATGTATAAAATTTTGTGTAATTATTCTTTTTTACTTACATATATTTTATGCTACTATTTTTTTTAAAGGTTAATTGATGACAAATCAGGTAGTTTTAACATTGATAAAGACCTTTTGACAAAACTGAGTAAAAATGTACCAAAAAAACCATCATTCCTGAAGCGAGACTTAGATGCAAGGAAGCAGAGCAATCTATATACCTTGCGGTTTCGGTTGCCGCACACTGAGAAACTTGATGGAAGTGAAGAATGTACATTGTGGACCCCATACAACAAAAGATACAATTGGGGCCGATTGTATTTGTCCCAGAATTTCATATGTTTTGATAGTAGGGTGAGTGTAGCTGTCTTTTTTTATAAATCTAAAATGATTTTTTTTTTCGGACTGATGGCCGCTTTTAGCCCGAGGGCTTTTACAGTTTTGCCGGGTTGAGAGTTATCTACATTAATATCTCTATTATTATTATTGGCTATATGTACCACCACTTCAGAATGCGTGGGCGCTGGAGAAGAAGTGGCGCAAGAAACTCCAGCGACGCTTCTAACTGTATTGACTGGAAAGAACCGGCCTGTGACATGGCGGTATCGCGAATAACCTTGTTTGCGACGCCCTCGCCGTCGGCGGGGGCGGTATGAGGGTGCAATGTACGTGTGTAGTATTTTATGAAGAGCTTGGGCCCTGGTGGTCGCGTCGTCGGGGTCGTCGAGGTCGTGCCTCGGTCTCCTTCGGACGCGGGTGAATCTATGATGCGCGATGGGATTGTAAGTGGCGGCACTTAATCAATGGGTTTGGGTGTGTGACGGCAGAGTCGAAATATAGACGAGAAGCCTGCTTCAGGTACTGAGCTATGGTCGGCAGCTCAAGATCTATGTGTAGATTTTCATTACGCAAGAACCATGGCGCACCGGTGGTCTAACGGGTGCAAACGACCTAGGGCGAACGCTGCTCGATTCGTACGCGGTTGATATGCGGACCGAAGGTACTAAAATGGATATCTTACACATATCGTAAGGATTACAAACACAGATTGATAACATTATAACTTTAGGAATTACCATATTCTACTTAGATTTATTGTTGTCATATAAAAGTATTATTTACTTGTTACTTGGTCCCCATGTTAGAGTCACAATAGCTGAAGACAATATGTGTGGGCGACAAGACAATATGGGTGAACGAGCAAGTATTATGCACAGATTTTTCAACATAAATCATCGAAAAATCGCTTCTACTTATATGAATGTTTCATCTATAATTAGCGTTTATGAATCACAAGGCACATGCTACCTATCAGACTAAGCGCATCATTTATCAATACTTATATAGTGCATTTAATTATCTTACCTTTATTAATTATTCGCTAGCGCAGTGTCCAAAGCAATAATGTGTTTAAATTAAGTCAAGTGAGGCTATGCTTTTGATAAAAATTATTGCAATATAAATATAATACATTATTATCTGATACACATATTTGTTACCCATAAGGTAAGCTGGACGTTCGTTAAATCCTTCAATTTTTGCTTTGAGTAACAGTGCTCCATGTTATACTTAGTATATACTAATTCCATTGACAAGTATATTTCTATTAAAAACTCACTTGTCATTTGTATTTTCTAATAGACATGGAAATGATTGCTACTTTTATTTCATTTTCATTTGATGAAATTATTTATTTTTTTCACAGTGATTTCACATGTGAAATTTCATAGTCAATGATTTTTTTTTGCAATGCTCTAATGTCACACTTCTACCGTTCGCTACTGAAAATGAAGAATGACTTATGATCAATGGCGCTGCTATATGAATTAGAGCCTATTTTTAATTACTAAATAATTTATTATATTCTATATGTATTTACAGTATCAAAACAAAATGAAAATAAAAGCATAAAATGCACACGTAACGCACCTAGAGAATTTAACGCGACAAGTGAAATTTTATTTCATATTAAAAATAATTTCGTTAACAAACAAATGATTTTGCGATCTGTTATAAAACCATCGCAAAGAAGTTAATACTTTAAACAATTAAGATTAAAGTTTATTTTTAAAATACACGCCTGAGCTAATCAAGGTCAAAAGGTCAATTATATTACAAAATCAGTAAATTATACTTTGCTCTTTCTAACACTACTGGATTTAGGCATTTCAATATTCGTCCTTACTCGTTCGCTCTTTCGGACCGTGAGTCTTCGATGTTGTGATTGCAAAGTAGCAGTGTATGATTTTTAACAGACTACGTCAAGGCCGGCAGCGGCTACATATGAAAAAGTATTTCATATGATTTTTCACATACTACTTGTGAATAATGACATGCCTAATTTTCTATTTCAGGTACGTCACCTCGTCAGATTGACAATTCCTCTACGCAATGTTCATCAAGTTGAGCGCGCAGATTCAGGCGGCGCCGGTAGTTCTGGTGATTCCGGCAGCATACTTATTACGACTGCACACCATACCAGTTTCCTTTTCGGCAACATATCCGATCGCGATTTCCTCGTCCACAAGATATCCGAGCTGCTCGCCAAATTGCCCAAGTAAATCTTTTTGTTATTTTTGGAGGGAATTTTCTTTGTCTATGGTGCATGGCTGAATATAAACTATTTAATTAGCGACAACTGACTAAAGTGCTGCATGTATGAGTAAATTTAAATAAATATACATATAATATTAATTTTATTAGTATACTCTATTAAAAGTTACTGTCTAAACTTTTTATATTTTTTAATAAGTTCATAACGATATTTTATGATTACTATTTTAAAATTTAGAGTAAGCATTTAAAAATATCTAGTGATTATGTCAGTGCATATGGAAAAGTCAATGAGTAATAAATTCAATAATGAATTAGTGACACATTGATAATTTTATTTACATTGATTTTGAATGCATAATGCATCTCTTGTATCTATTTCTGAATGTTTAATTCTTTTAAATGCTTACAATTTATACATGGTATACAGGTAAACATAAGTCTTAATAATGTGAAATAATAAACTAATCATATTAATGCTGTTTTCCAGAAAAAGTACTAACGACGAGTGAATTGGTTGAGTAAAATGTATGCTTTCTCATTATTACATACTAACTATAATTATCTCATCGTAATAGCATAGGTATGATAGTAGTAATAGCATATAGCATAACGGTGACAACAGGTTTTTGTTTACGTAGTCAAAGATACATCTTACATAATTGTGTAAATATACCTACTAATTTTGAATTTATACAAATTCTGCTGGCAATGTATTTCGGTGTTACCTTATAATTCACGTTCCTCATCATCATAACAGAATGCAGAAACTGTTTGCATGGAGTAAAATACAATGGAGCAAATAACATCTCACATGATATTATTGTCCCTTTGTATCATTATTTTAATTGCGTGAATGGTCAGTGATTTATACAGGGAGAAAGCTACCCTCGCGTTGGATAGGAGTGAGGAAGGAACCGATTGGACACCCCAGCCTCCTCTTATGACACTATTCAAAACCCATCAGACGGCCACCATCAAACAGATACAGCAAAAAAAGGTAGGCATGAAAGCAATGTTTGTTTTGATACATAATAGATGATTTCTGTCCGTGAATACACATTAATTTTTTTCATAGACTATCACGTTTAATTTGACTGGGGTTTAAAAACCGTATAATAAAATAAAATAATATAAAATTAAATATAAATAATATTATACATTAAGGACGTATCTAAAATAATTAACAGCTGACGGTAACCAGGGTTAAATAAGACATCAGGGCGTCAGACGTGGGCGCAAGCGATGTAGGTGCAATCCTCGAAATGTCGCCAATTATTAATAATTAAAAGCGAAAAACTAATTAAATCTTTTGGTATATCTCAATAAAATTAAGACTTAACTTTCTTCGGGTGTTCAAGATTAAAATGCATTTTCTGCAATTTTTACTTACCATCAATATCTTCCAAATACAAAATCCGTGTGGTTGTCCGTGACCTTATTTATGATAAATTTAATTACCGTATTTTAATGTGATTTTAATTAAAATATTCTGTATAATTTGAAAAAGTTTTAAGCGATGCATGATTATGACATTTTCAATATTAGTAATTACAAAGAACGAAACCTAATCTTTTAAATGATTTATTTCATGTGTTATGTATGGTCTGGCTTATTTATGGCAACGTCATTTGTTGTATAGGTAAAACGTATAGGATTTAAAGCAAACTGAGTACTATTTTACTTCTTCCTTAAGTCTGAGTCACCAATTTTATGAACTTTGATATTTATATTTTGTTCTCATCAGTAGATATAGGGAATTTGGAATATTTAATACACTTGGAAACATAAAACAAATACGAAATTTGGAGAAGTAGACCCAAATGAGATCCTTTGGGACTCCGGATACTATTTTTACGTAGTTCGATATATTCACCAATGCTCACTGCTTGTAAGTGACACCTATTCCAAATGTACTCGTATAACCAACCATATAAGTCTCCTTTATGCCCAGTAGCTTAACCTTATACAATAAGATAATAAAGTCGACACGGTCGAAAGGGTTTTCTAAATACATGTCCACCCGACCACCGTTAACCGTGAAACGCATGACATCCTTCGAGATTAGATACTGTAGATATGTTCTTCATAAAACCATTATCCTAATAACTTGATCACTATCCTAATAACTCAATATATCGGTTCGCTGTCAAAACATCCAGGAACGTCCTCCAAATGCCACATTTTCACATACACACACATGTTCTCTTGGTATCGCCGGTAAACTCAGGATACAGAGGGCTGGCTCATATTTATACACACACGAGCCACTTCTCGCTGGCTCTGGCCTTGTTCCGTTAGGGCAACCGCTTGAGCCAATTCCTTAATATACGTGTCCATTTTTAGGCAATGTTTGTGTTTAATAATAAGGGATAAGTGTACCGGTTGACGTGTGTCGACCAACCAATAAGGTTAGTTCAGGTAAAAGACCTTATATAGGGCATGACAACCCCTAATTACCGCTATTGTAGACAGGTTCAAAATGGTGATTAGCAATAACAAGTTTCTGGGTCCGTATTCTTGGAAAAGATTACATTTGTTTACATTATTTAGACACCAAAACAAACAGCTTTAGTAATTCAAAAAGAAAATTATAATTTCGATTTTTTTGCTCACAAGTGTTATGTTGCATATTTTTTTTAGAAAACGGGTGGTATGTGCTGGTAGTGACCAGATGATTTCTTCAGATCTGAAGAAAGATCTAGATTTAAATAACATTTAAACGTGTTTTTTCTAGTTACTGTAATTGAATTCAAATTACTGTAACATTCTGGATTTATTATTTTACTGTAAGATTAATCAGGCGATTTTGACATGGTCTAATTCAGAATCTATAAAAAAGAAGCCACAATTTTATAATAATTCGGCAAGATATAAATCGATATCAATCGATCGGTCAATAGTATAAATCGGCAGATTTTTATCCATTCGAACTTGTATCCCAATTCAAGCGCTAACAACTGTATTTTTTTGTATAGAATTTTGTTGTCGGGTGTTAGATGTTCATTCGCAAATATTCGTTTTGAGCCCCTGGTACGTTATTGTAGATGTAAGTTCAACAAATTATATCTGTTTTATGTATATTTATTTATGGGCCAGCTTTTTATCAAATAATCTACTTAATAGGCATTAAGTTCAAAAGTTTAATAAGTATTGATTATTTGTCTGCCCTCTAGTAAAACTATGTAATTGGTGAAAATTCCATATTAAAATAATGTAATGTAATGTTTTTATCTTTAAATTTCGTGGACATAAAACAATAATATTTTTCACCCCACTCTACCAACTACGTCAATATAAATATTTTATGCTTCACGCGTCACTTGACTTCTCGGGTCTCTGATCCATCCTCCGTTGTCAGATGAACTGAATTGTAAATTTGATTTTTCAGGAAAAACAATGGGAAGATCACATGTCGGAAGTTGGTCGCGGAGTCAGCATGTATCAAACCACAGCGGGAAGCGAGCTGGTTGTTAATGGCATACCGGAGTCACTACGGGGCGAATTATGGAGCGTGTTCTCAGGTTCAATTCTTCAAAAAGTGCAAAACAAAGGTTTATACGCTAAACTAGTAAATGAAGCTCTGTCTTCTAAGAACCAAGCAAATGATGAAATAGAAAGGGATCTCCATAGATCATTGCCTGAACATCCCGCGTTTCAAAATGATGTTGGTAAGTTTTGTCTTTACTATAAAATTCATATATTTTCTTAATAGAAGTAATTACTCGTATAACCAAGGACATTACAATTCATAGTTTTCCTGAAGATAACAAGTAATCAACGTGTGACTTGTTTACCCCAGAAGGCTCAGATAGAATCTTTTTCTCTATCTATCTGTCTCGATTTCTCTCTCTGCATTGAGTCCGCTCTTTGTTCCCAACTATTATAGGTTTTGCAATAATTTTGATATAAGGTGATAACTTTGTTCTTAATAAAATCGTTCATCGCATTTTTCGATCGGAGGTGTACAGTGAAAGTTCTTTGCCGGGTATATGTTCCATAAATATGCCGCGAATACAAAAACCGTGAATACGGAATAAGTAATAATAATTTATAATATAATATATAAGAAGTAATTCATATGGGATTATAGGGGATACGTTCCTAGGTGACAACATATATATATATATATCATTTAACAACGTACTTTAGGCAAAGTTGTAATAACATCTATTTTGACGGCATTTACAAAGGATATTGGGTTGGATACCTATTGGAATCCTTTTAGTATTATATATGTACTTATTAGATCCGCGAATAAAGAAATTTTTAGCCGCGAATATAGGAATTGTATCGCATTTTTTTTAATCCGCGAATAGTGAAAACGCGAATGAAGGAAGCGCGAGTAAGGAGCTTTTACTGTATATATAAATGTAGTAGGTGAAGTATGAAAAAATATTATTTTTCTAGGTATTTCGGCATTACGGCGTGTTCTTTGCGCGTATGCGCTTAAAAATCCTACGATCGGTTATTGCCAGGCCATGAACATTGTCGCTTCCGTGCTACTCATCTATTGTCCAGAAGAGCAGGCCTTCTGGCTCCTAGCTACCATATGCGAGACCTTGCTGCCTGACTACTATAACACGAGGGTTGTTGGTGCATTGGTAAGAATGAAAATGGAATTTGTCTGTGGAGATACATGATAGCAGTGTATGGACCGGGTGACAGGACCACGTCCTAACAGAATACCATACCATACCAGCATGAAACGGCATCATAATACTGCACTGTTTCGTAATAGGGATCCGGAGACTCGGTAACAAGGAATTCCAATTCCAATTCTCAGAGGTGATAACGCATGTGTATCTTGATCTTTGTAGAGGATAGATGTATGGCCCGTGACCTGGGCCGCAATCATCATTTTTTGTTTTAATTGAGTGTAACAAACTCAAACACAGTTCACCTGAGATGGCAGTGATTCCTACGTCCCACGACATCTACATTCATCCTTGACAACGAATCATAGTGCTGATGCGTTGTCACCCTCGACGATTGAGATGGAATGACTCGTCACCAGTAATAAAAAGTCTCGGATTCCTGCACTCACCATACGAAACATGGCAACATTATGTTGGAATATAACGCTGATATTTTGTGAGGGCGTGGTTCTACCCCGGTCGAGTTGACCTATTCATTGTGCAGCTAGAAAAAAAAACATAATATAAAAGTTGTCAAGATAAAGTTTTCTTTTAGTATTGTTTGTATTAACTTGTCTGAGATTTTTATTTTTAGGCTTTTAAGTAAAAGACGATACAAGTTTCTAAAGTTTTTTTATCCTGCGTGAACGTAAGTGAATTTAATATGTTATAATATAATATACATTTTCAGGTGGATCAAGGTGTATTGGACGACCTGACAAAGACCCATTTGCCCGAGTTGCACGCAAAGTTAGACGAATTAGGAATGATGAAGATGATCTCCTTGTCCTGGTTCCTCACGCTGTTCATCAGCGTGATGCCCTACGAGTGTGCCGTCAATGTCATGGACTGTTTCTTCTACGATGGCGCTAAAGTTATTTTTCAGGTATTTCCATTTTATTTCAGGTATTGCCATTTATTTTATTGTATGCGAACTAATTATCATACGTCGAAATGCTTTTTCTTAACTTATCTGTATGGTCGTTAGACTTAACAATTCACTACTGAGATGATTATTTTTATACTTCAAGTCATTAAAAAAGAATCACTGATAACCTCCGAACTGTTGAGACAAATACTGTTACCGCCCGTTTGCCGCGGTTTCCGGTGTCGCTACTGGCGCCTAAGCTTAACCAATTTAGGTTATCATTCCATATTGCCAAGGCTATGTGGATTAAGAATTGAAAAATGTAGGTCTTATTTCCAAAAACTTAAATTTAATAATTTTCTTTTGATATATTTTGATATATATTTGAGATATAAGTTGTTATGCAACAGTAATTATGTCCAGACTAGTCATATATATTTAAACTCAAATGATGTGTACGCACAGTTGCAATTACTTAAAAAATGTAAAACTATCGTAGTCTTGCAAAATACCAAAATGCATTTTCTCGTTGAAAAGTTGTACTAGAAATTTGATACCAATAAATTGGGTGAACATTACATTTTATTATCAGGTAACATTGACTATTCTGGACATAAATCGCGAGAAGCTGCTAAAGTGCGGCGAGGACGGTCAGGCGATGCAGGTGCTCAGCGAGTATCTGGAAGGCATTTACAACGAAGAGGCCATGGCTTTGTCAACCGAGCCTCGCACTGCTGATAAGGTAACATGCATACTTATAAATAATGTGTATGGTAAGTGAGGTAACACATATCATATAGGACCCACAGCTGAAATACTAAATACTGAAGTTATAGGCTACTTAAAACTGCTGTTGTCCGTATGTCCTGCGGTGAGTGATGCGAACCCAGACCAGCGAACAAAGACGCAACTACTGCACACCAGGCTTTCCATCTCAGTTCTCAGGGATGACAAGGAATGTGCATCCTGGATCCTAACAATAACTTACCATCAGATGACATACAGAACTGTGTGCTCGTTTGTTACTCTCAGTGTAATAATTAAAAAAAAAGAATTGAACGAGGTGGTATTAAATTCCAATTGGACACACGGCCGATGGATGAACCGAACGTGTCTGCAATATTCTTTATTAATTTCCTTACCATACAGGTAGATTTTCATTACAGTTGAGCTCGTCGTAAATCGACAGTTTCAACTGCAACAGTTTCTTTAGGGCCAGCACCGAAGATTCTAAATTACGTCTTTTATAATACACGATATGATTTAATGGAAAGAAATGTACCTAAACATTACCTAAACAGTTTAGTTAATTCTAAAAGCATTTGTATTTTATAACCAGATTCTTCAAATAAATTTACAAATTATTAACGTGCTTTTATTCATTAATAACTTGCACATTGATATTGTAATATAGATGAAACAACCTTCACCTGATGATAAGGAATTATTGCTGCTCATATATGTACGTCTACATGTACCTTCAATAATAATTCAAGATACAGATACGTTAGAAAGGAAATCGCCGAGGACTGAGATGAAATGCCAATCACATCATAAGAAAATCGACAGCTTTATGGTTTTTTATATTAAGGCATATTATATTGAATAATTTCAAATTTCAGAACAGTTTCATGAACATTCTGTAATTCATTCTGTCAAATTTAAAAGTTTCAAATGAGATCTTACAAGAAGTGTTTTTTGACGATTTTGGTCCTCCATTGAATATGTGATCACATCTCTATTTTTCTATGTCCATCGATCATAACTAAGTTCATCATCAAATTGTATAATTTTCAGACGATAAAAATTCAGGAGCTGGTATATCAGTCGTACCGTTCATATGGTTCGATGGTGAACAGCGAATGCATAGAACATTTACGTCTAAAGCATCGCCTCAGGGTTGTCCGTCAGTTGGAGGACAGCTTGGAGAAGAACACGTTACGCTCTTTGCAGCAGGACAAATTGTTAGACCCGGCAGAATTGCAGGTGATATATTAGAATGGGGCAAAAGAATAGGAGAAAGAGACAGATAGATAATTCTTGTTTTATATATATGACACTACACATATAGATTATATTGTCGTGTAATAAAAAAACAAATATCATTTTTAATCAATTGTTTAGTGTTTTATTTAAATAAGTTTTTATTGTTTTCTATCGAAATATATTTTCGTGAGGTAAAGATGCATCGTAGGTTATTTCAGTAATTCTAATGTGTTACGCTAGTTTTGTTGAAATAATTCTATTAAAATAACGTAAAGGTTATATAGAAGGTATTTTCCATTGATAATAATTGCAATTTATTGTTAATTTTGGCAGTTTAAAAATTAAAACATTATTAGGCATGTTATGCTGAGTAAACATTTATATTTTTTTTTTACAATACGACATCTTTGAATCTTGTTTAACTTGTAAATTGTTACTAGGAGCTTCTCAGTGTAATTCGCGAGGAATTATTTTGGGCGAAGCGAGTGCCATGCGAACGTTTGGAGGCGCCATACGAAGCGTACAGACTTGACTACTGTCAGTTCAAGACCTTGTTCACGGCACTGTCGCCGTGGGCTAAAGGAGAGTATGCTGACGCCATCACTGCTAGGATGTTCAAGGTAATGACGTCATCAATTTAACGTGAATCAATTCAACATTCAATCACTTGCAACTAGATAAGACTGATATACAATATATGATATGAAGATAAGTATGCCTAAGTCGTCACTCCATTGCATGGAGGAAGTGTTATGCATTGAATTTATTGTTGCGATCACAAACTCGCTTTCGTAATGGCTGAGGCGTAATGGTTAGTCGTGGAACTAAATGTAATTGGATAAATCCCACTTCTCATCGGTTTTCAAGACATTGACTTAGTGCAGAGGTTCCCAGACTACTTTTCTCATAGACAACTTTCAAAATTTAGCTGGTGGACAAAAATGTGGAATATGCAAGTTTTTACAAGTAACAGTTGCTTAGCTTCTTAAAATATTATCTGCCTACATTGATAGGTGAAGTCAAGCCAACATTTTAGTCTTTCTCTACCGAAAGCAAATAAATTTTCGTAGACCCCCACTTACGAATTGTGAACCCTCATTTTTTGTCACGCCAACGCCCCGTAGGGCGTCCCGTTTACACATGTTTGCGTTTATGTCTGAGAGAGTGAGTGTGTATGTGTGATTGCGCCCATATTGATGAAACGATGTTATTATGACAACGTTAAGAAGAAATTTCTGTGGCACGTATACGCTCAATAGAATATTGCAACGAAAACGTTCTCGATTTCAATTAAGTGCTCCATACATATTGTTTTAACAATTGATGTTACATTGCGTAGTTAATGGACAACGACGATGACGGGCTGGTGAGCGCGCGCGGTCTGAGCGTCGCTCTGGGCATCAGCTCGCGCGCCGACGCGCAGCGCCGCCTTCGAGCGCTGTACTGCGCACACGCACCGCCGCTACTGTCGCCGCTGGAACTTCAACCCGCACACTATACTGATACAGGGGAAGAGCTAGCCGCCGATGCGATCTCATTTTTCGACAGGTACCCACTACGCCAGATTTTTTTTTGTGTATTGTATGATGCCATTGGTCTTTTGCGCCGTCACTGTTTCTTGTTATATAATTTTACATTTCATTTCGGTCGCAGTACTCTTATATTTTACTAATGCCGTATTTGTAAGGAAATCTTTCTAATACGTACTTTGAGCCTAATGATAAATAAACAACCTGACAAAAAAAAATTGTCAACTTTAAATATATCGTGTGTACGTGCATTAATTTTTTTTTCTTGGACGTCGGATCAACCTACCTTTGTTTTTGTAAAAAATATAAATTAACTTATAACTATGTCAGAATTGATCATTGGAATGTCCTCTCGCCATTAGTGTAGTTTTTTTACCTATATTACCATATAAACAACACAAAGTATAAATAATTTAAGTCGAGTCAATCCCGATAATTTACTAGTGATAATTTTCGCTTCCGAGGTTTGCAATAATGAATTGAATTAGGTTTCAACGACTTCATATAGATCCTAGTGTTAGGGTTCCACCCGGTACCGTGTGCAGGGACGCACACGATATCAGGATGGTCGAATGTTAGGGTACGCTAATTAACATTTTTATTTAATTAAATTGGAACGCAAAAAGATTAGTTTCCAGGCCAGTAACTATTTGATTCGAATATTTTGTACTGGCAACACTTTAGTTTGTCATTTGGTCGGTAAAATTATCGAAAAGCTGGGAGGTCGGGAGAAAGAATAAAGTTGTGTTCCATTACCTGGATTTTCTTCTTCTTCAGTGAATAATATATTAATTGATTTTAAAATATAGCTAATGTACAAAACTAATACTGTAATTTTATAATTTTATTAAATATGGGTAACAAGTGAACCTTGTGCCGTGTTAGACGTGTCATTGGTCAAGTGGAAATTATTATTTTCAAATGCTTCTCCCATTTCACAACCTATTGAAATAATATATATGACTGATTCTTGAAATTATGTAATTAAATATTTTTACAGTTTGGATAATCCATCCAGCCCTGAACCGAACGTGAATACCAGAATGCAGCGCTCCATTAGTGAAGTGTGCGACGATGGCAACTCCATGGACAAGTCCACGGACAGTGCCTACAGTCAGCCTGGTAACTTTGATGTTTAAATATTAAGAAAGAATATTTTGGCCAAACTAACAGCTGATTGAAATATAATTACAATGAAATTGGCTTAGTATACACTTTAGTTAAATAGAGGTACTCTAGGTACCTCATGAGCTGGCAGGTCATAGTGGACTCCATTATTTTCGAGGTAATTGTAAGAGGCCTGTTATTGGATGGATCCGAGCGATCACTTTTTCCCATGATCGGGTTCCCTTAACCTATGAATTCTAGTAGTTTGCAGTACAATCACCTATGGACTAGGAGCACCGAGCACGACACATTAGAACTGGTGTCAAATCCGGAGTACACGGCCTTAGCACAAAGCTACGGTTTGTTTCTACCTGCTGCAAGAATGTGTCGGATCGACCGGTGGAACATCGCCCACACAGAATGTCGCAGCATAACGCTGTGCGTGCTTCGTTTGGTGAATGTTGGGATCTGGTGAACTTTATAACTGGTGACCACGCACTCTAGCATAGTCCTCAAGGATTACAACGCATCTGTCATCATCCACATTCATCATCGATTCCTTATCGAAGATGAATGTGGTTGTCATATGCCGCATTAATCACTTATCATCAGGTGAACTGTGTGCTCGTTTGTCACCTTCATACAATAAAATATTGTTTTAACATCGACAATACTTTTCCTAAATTTTCCACATTTGTAACTTTTTCTAAACTAAATACCATGTTTAAATTATCAGTAAATATTCCCTCTATAATGTACCGAATTCTGTAGCGATTTTTTTTTTCGAAATATTCTGGTTTTATATATATTCTGTTAATATACATTTCGTTCCACAGATACTGAAGCGGCGGCAGTCCGCGCCTGCGCTTTAGCGGGGCTGCCAACGACCGCCGGCACGCCGTCCACGCCGCCACGTGCAGCGCCAACCCTGCCGCGTGCCCACCTTCTGCGACTGCTCGCTACGCTGCACGGCCTCACCGAGCACAGCGAGCCGCTGTACGAGGCGGTGGCACGCGCTGGTGAGTGTTGCGTTCGTGCTGTGTAAAGGAAAACAGGAGGCGCTGAAGGAAGGCCTCTTACTTATACAAGTTCCTCAAAGCACCATCTTGAGCAATATGCATCCATCAACTCCCTGCACGCATGCAAAGGTCGTCGAACCGACTGGGGGGGACATGCTACACTGTGCACAAAAAATGCTGGGTAAAACTTGTTCTACAGAGCGGAATATTATAAACGAACTGCCGTCTTCGTGTATTGTATTCACTGTGGCTTATAATTGTGTGTTTGATAAATAATTGTTTAACAGTTAAAACAGATTTTTTTTATACAATAACGGCGGTCCGATATCTAAAGTTAAGAAAATTTTCAATTTTTATTATTGCACTTTGTGTCCTTTCGATTTTTAATAATACGGTTTTTCTTGCTCCACCCCAAACTATTATACCATAAGAAATAATAAATTGACACAATGCAAAGGATAATCAATTTTCTTGGGTTCATTTATACGTCTAACTTTTTTAAATAGGGTTATAAGTTTTTTAATCATATTGATAGATTACTAATGTGCTGGAAGCTGCTTATTCCTATACAAGGAGTTTTATGATTAATATTTCAGTTATTAATGCAATATATTTTATTCTATACAGCACTTTGAATAAATATTCCGTTTTCTATCACACTCGAGCATCCTGTGTGATAGAAATTTGCATGAAAAAAAACATATATAATTGTAGCCTGTTATATATTCTGAGGCCCAGAGATAGCAAGAGCAATCCACCCGTTTGCCAGATCGTTAACTTGACCAGTTGAACTATTCGTGCTGCAGTTAAATATGAATTGTGTCTACCCGCTGTTGATATATTTTCAATAATACGTAATGTCAGTGTTGTAAGATATATCCTGGGTAATTGACATCATCTGTTGTTGTTGCCAATATATATAGGTGACGATGTGTCACCACTGATGTAATGATTGATGATGATTTTTTGTTTTATTATTGTAGAGGATAATTTTATTTTCCATCTCCGCCTGGTTGGTCAATAGAATAAATAAATAAAAAACTATAAACATGTAAAGAAACAAACATATACAATATAATATAATACATATATAAAGATCAACCAGACGGGAATCTCTCGACAGGGGAGACCAAACGGTCGAGGGTTAGGGCGAAAGGGAAAGAAACCTGCGGACTATACGAGCGGTGTCAAGGAGCACCGCCTTCTGCATTTGAGCCCGGAGCTGCCCGTCCCGGAGTACCCAACCGCCTCAGGTGATTCGAGAGGCTCGTTGGGATTAACCCGTTCGCAGATACGACTATAGGAATAATTTCGGTCGGCATACCGCCCCACATATCGGTAACCTCGTGTGCCAGGTCAAGATATTTTGTCTTTTTATTTGATTCGGCTTTCACGAGGTACTCGTCATATGGGATCGTGATGTCGACCAAAAATATCCTTGACTGTGCCCGGTCCATCAACACGATATCAGGCTTATTCGCAAGAATAGTCCTGTCCGTGATGATGGGCCGATGCCAGTAGAGCCTGGCGCGGTTATTTTCGAGCACGGCTTCCGACGTGTACTTAAGGCGATCTCCGATCCACAAGTCCATACTTCAGAGCGAGCTCCAGATGGAGAATCCTGGCTACTAGGTTGTGCCTGTGCAGATACTCAGAGTCAGAAAGCTCAGAACAACCGGAGATGACATGCCTGCGTGACTCACCAGGGCGATGGCAAGCTCGGCACATGTCGACGGTGCCGTCCTTCATTATTATACATTATTTCATTTGCATTGTCAGGAACATTATTGCTACAACTGGGCGAATTAACACATCCGCCGGCGTTGGGACGCGAGATATCGCAGGACAGCCTCTTCCTGGTCGCCGCGGCCAAGCAGCCCGCTGCTATCCAGGTAACTTGACACGTATACACGATCTTCTGTTACTGCGTCCCATGACACTCGCATTCATCGTCGAGAAAGAAATATTATTGTGCTGATGCTTATGAATGAAGAAATGGAAGAATATGGACCTGATCGCAGTGTTAAGGATCTCCAAGATTTCCAAGCTCACTGGACGAAACACAGCAGCGTTGCGCTGGTATTTTGTGGTCCTAGCGTGACTCTAGCACTGTTAAAAAGTGCATTCACGTACTGCAAATGAATTATCTCGCTTAGACAAATCTGCTATTGTTTTTATGACTTTGGGTCCGTCATTTAGTAACAAGCAAAAGATATCTACGGAGAGTGTAGGGAACAGAAGAACCATTTATTAATAACGAGGCATTAGACCACATACAAGCCTAGCCCTCATGGGTGACAATCCATCTTCAACCTTTGTTAAGGTTGAATATATTGCCGCAGTCATCAGGCATTTTATAGTGGTAAAGCTACGCTGCAGTTTCTATCTGCAAAATGAATTTGGTCAACTAGAACGGGGTACGACCACGCCCTCACAGAATACCGGTGTGAAATAGCAGCATAATGCTGCTGTGTTTAGTCTGGTGAGTGTAGGGTACCGGAGACCTATATTACAGGTGACGAGGCATTCCATCTCAGTCCTCAAGGGTGACAACGCATCTGCATTATGATTCCTTGTCAAGGATGAATGTAGATGTCATGGGCCGCAGGAATCACTTGCCATCAGGTGAACTGTGTGCTCTCATTGTAATAAAAAAAAAAATTGTCACCATTAGTTTTTTGTTTTAAAGAATACGAAGCAATGTACAGCAAGCAAAGTAATAAAATGATTCTCATTACAGCTGGATACTAACGGTAATAATACTACCGAACAAGATACACCGTCACCACATCCTTCACCGTCAAGGGAAAACGAACCATCCACCGATAACGTATGGTATATAACGCTAGAACAGTTCTTGGCCACAATGCTCTCAGAGCCCGCTCTAGAGGAATACTTCAATAAGCAAGTCCTATTACTGCCTCTCCTCGAGGCACTCAGACAACGGGATCGCTCGCAATCCATATCATAGCTGATTGCGTTTACTAGGCTGCTTGTATACTGAATAATTAAATGAATTTTTCAGATTATTCCAGAGCCATGCATTTATGCTTTTATACAAGCAAAAAATCTTACTTGATAATTAGTTTTAACCAATCTATGCAGCAGTATCTAAAGGTGAAACTAATTACGAAATGACCTATACGTAGGTGTTGCATCTTTGACATAACATCTATATAGGGTATTAGGAGACCGCTTCCGAAAACGAAGACAGACGACAGTACTAATGACGCCTTTGATGATGGGACGAAAAAAAAATCGATACTGATTAAAAAACATATTTTTTAAATATGTAAAATTTAAAAAAAAATTAAATTTCGTAAATAATGCTAATAAAACGTTTAAAAAATATGTTTTTTTTTTAATCAGTATCGATTTTTTTTTCCGACCCATCATCAAAGATGTCATTAGTACTATCGTCTGTCTTCGTTTTCGGAAACGGTCTCCTAATACAAAGTATATCAAATATATCGAAAATGTTTGTTTCAAGCTTTTAGTTGAGTTTAAAACAAATCGTATACGTGTTGTATATTGTTAACGAATAACGACGCGTATGAATATTTTCTAACTATATCGAATAATATTACTAAATTGTTTACTTGTAAAAGTAATGTTTTACAGTTAACAAACAACACAATGTATGTATTAGCAAGTTTCTTCTAATTAGGTGTCGGACGGAACCTTTTTAAGAAATAACATTTCCAACTTTCGTTTCGTTTAAATTTATGATTAGTATTGTTTTGTGTCGGTCTTTTTTTTTTTGTATTTTTCAATTTAATTTGCAAGTGATAAATTGATTTACATACTCGACAATTTATAAAGATATAATGTAATTTTGACATGGCGCTTGTCTGGGAAATACAAAATGGCTGCAGTACTTTTGTTTTGAAATTGATTAAAAAAGAAATATACTCGATTCGCAGTACACTAAATATGTTCACGTTTTATAATAGATTGCAACATTTATTATGCCTCCTTATTAATGCCTTAAGCGCATCAATTATATTTCATTTCAATTGAATTATATTTCATGACTTACTATCGCAGTCGCTTGATACCAGGCTTTGCAAATTCTCTGTATTTTACATGGATTACCTAAATTTTTATTCGATCTTATTATACAGGGTAATTTAAAACGAGTTTTTGATAAATAACGAATTGCAAATAATTGTAAAATATTCAATCCTTTTTACGCTCTTTGATATGTGTAAAAATTGTATTTTAGTTAATAAAAAATTGATGTCTATTCTTACATTTTTTTTTCTTAAAAAATTGCTTAAATTTTGTTCATGTTTAGTTACCAATAATAATATGAATTTCTTTTTTTTTATAATTTCGTAACATTCCAATCATTTTTCAAAGCAATGTCACACAATTCAAAAATGTAACCGTATAAAATATAATAAAAACATATTATATAGCCGCCATATTAGATTGTAATTAGATAATCATTTTTAATCTGTAGGAAATCTGTAGACTTTAAGTTACCACTTTTTTGTATAAATAAATTGTATGTTGTAAAAAGTTTGAATTGGGACTACTTTTGTATCACGCGTTAATTATGTACAAAAAATATGTTCTTAGTAAAGCTTGAACAAACCTAAATATACTTTATTATATTCAGATCGTATTGTCGCAATTCTGGACAAAGGCATCCGGAAACTTCCTTTCACATTAATCTCTTAAAAGTTTTTTTTTTTAATTTATATAAAAAAATTCTTACTTTTTTAAGTAAAGCCTTCTCCGTCTGGGTCTGCCGTGATGTCGTGTAGGATCCAGTCAATTGTTTTTTGGCGCATAGTATGTTAGACATGCGGCAAACGTGGCCAGAACAATCCCACTTCAACTTGGCAGCTTTGTAGGAAACATGCGTGATTTAAGTTTTGGTGCGCAGTACGGTGTTAATTATTTTAGTCCAATAATTTCTGCATTCTATGTCTCGCTGACAGACTACTAAGGACCTCTGATGCGTATTAGGTGTATGTTGGGGACCAAGTATGGATGAGATAATGCACGTTTTTATCATTTTTACGTTTAACTGACCATGGTGCGGTGCTTCTCATTTTAGAATATACTTCAATTCCTAATAGCTTTTCCAAACGTTTCGTCAGCGTCATGCATTAATTATGATGATGATGATAATCATCTGTTTATAACCAGATGATATCATATGTACTGGAAAAATTATAATGACGTAAGCATTTGTGTATACGCCGAGGTACTCACTAATCACCCCCTTACGTAGCAGTCCAGTGCAATATATGCATTTGCAATAAAATCGGAGGAAGGTTTAAGATGCAGTGTTAAAGACACGAGACCATATACATAAAACCAATATTTTGTGATGAATATTATTCCTCGGCTTGGAATCGAAATTAGGACCCGCGATGCAGTTGCCAGATCTGTTGTTTCTATTTAGTTTTGCCTTAAAGCATCAAACCAATACGAGAAATTGAAACACCATTATATCATGTTGTTACAATAGCACTAATAGAATTTCTATTCAAATATTCATACTAATACAATATTTAAAATTGGTCACACAAATCACTTAGCCGTTATTTTTATTGACTGCCCCATTACGATAATGCAAATTGATTTTTTGTAAAAAAAATCTAACTAAAGAATTCTAAATATAATTTTTGTTTTATCAAGCTCTTAAATATTTGAAATGAAGGATGCCTTAAGCAACAAATTTATAATAAAATTACGAATTAGTTTTAAGTTAGTCAATAAGCAAAGACGAAGACAAAAAATAAACAGTGTTATGTGATAACGTCTTGATGTTACATTTAAATGCCATCTTTATTTCGTCTATAACGTTTTCCTTAGCTAAATGCTTCTAAAATTAGTGGAAATATTTTGATTATTGTTAGTCTGTACTGAATTTAGGCGTTATATATACTTTGATATTTATATCTTTATATTTTTCATTGTACATAGTTTCTTCTGTTTCTAGATCTCTTTTTATTTAATTCAATGATACTATTACAATGTTAAAATGTAAAGCTATTTCAAAATTATAAAATATAGAAATAGTATTATTTAAAGAAAAATGAAAAAAGTTAAAGATTCTCAAAATATTTCCAAATAATATATTGAGCATCTCAAGTAGTGCTTATATACGTAATTAATGGTGCTTGCTGATTTAAGAATATAAATAAACTTAACTAACTAAAAATAAACTTATAAAAATTTCCATGTTTATATATTTCAGAACATTTGAGTAGTATATATCTTAAGAATTTTTTTTAGACAACAGACAAATAATATATCGGTTATCAACAACTAGAAAATATATATTATCTTACTATATGCGCATGTATGTAAATGGTACATATTTTTATAAATTTGCCGTTAAGACACTTTAATGTGATAGGAATTGCATATTTATTTTTATATTGCAAAATGTATAATATATTATATCGCATAGAAGATTACTCACTTGTATATAACTACTAAAATAATAAATAATCCAATATTTTGTACTTTGTACAGCATGCCGCGTCGACCATTAGATAACCCTAAGACATCTATCGTATTCTTCTCTATAGTACACTGATATACTATGACCTGATATTATATGATTTGAGTGCAATCTTTAAATGTTTAACTTGATTTTTATCGTCTCTTAGAGAACTTTACGTTTTGACAGATTGTAAAATGTTAAATTGCACATAATACTGAAATAAAAATTAATCCGCAATATATTTATTTATATTTTCACTTTTAACCAAAGTTTTTATTGTATAACGTTTTTTTTTTTAAATAATTATATGTAAGTTAATTATAAAGTGATTTATAGGGCTCCATGAGTTTGTCTTTTCTAATTGACCATAGTAAAAGCAATATAGGTATAGAAACATGTATATTTCTTAACAGTGGCACCATTTATTAGGACTGTCACAATTCTGATTATTTAACATGTGTTAGTGTTTTGATTTAGTTAAGTATTACGTTTTGCATAGAATAAGATAGCCTAGTTCATTGTAAACATGCATTCATTGTCTATATTGTATCCTTTAAATGACTAATATGAAAATTGTATAACGTTAACTTTCATGGTCACGGTAATTGAATGGCTTTTTCTTGAATGTATCGTTTATTGCACAACTAAATATTTGTTAAGCGTACGTTTTATAATGTAATCACTATAGACTTATTGCCTAAGTACCTATGTTAGAAACTATGCAAATATTATCTAATAAACACGTTGGTTTGAAATGTTATTTTTATTGAAAACTATTTTGAAATACAAAGATATATTATGCTGCAGTACTATTATAATTGAAATAATTTGAACGTGGAAATAGCAAGTGTTCGATACTCCCACTTCACAGCGTGACGTTCGGGAACCTTCTCTGCAAATTGATGATCAAATAAATATAGTAATAAAATATACTATCAAAAATTATGACTATTATATTATACTAACAAACCAATTGTTAATAGCGTTGCTAGACTGGTATTATATTTTCAGCTTATGACTTTTTTAAAATGAAACACTAAGATTAAACAATTGATAACAATTTTTTTTAATAGTAGTCCATACATACATTGACTTGTTCATTTGTATATGTTATCTGTCTGTCTGTCAGATTGTCGGCTGTAAGGGTCAAATATCAGAGACAATAACTTTATTTTATAACATTCTGTTTAATCACCACTTAAAATACGATTAAGTTTGTTTAAAATATTATCTCTCATTTAAAGCTGATTTTCAAAGTCCAACCATACTCTGAACGAACTATTGCCTTGTCGGGAAGTTCGATTATGGTCACTCCGCTATCGATTTTCCACTGAAATAAAATTACATTAATTAGATGAAAACTATACTACTGGTTTTTGTATAACATAGAATTAAATTATCTTATCTGTGTATATAAATAAAAATTACTGCGTTTGCATTTCAAGAACTAACTGGTGTTAAATGTTTAAAGGACAATGAACCTAGCACACAAGTTTTCAGTTTTTGCATATTTGTTATATATAACATGTCTAAAACGTCTGAACAGATTGACTTGCTGCTTAGGGGTTACGTGGCATAGTTGTCAGATCACGTTACGGGTACTACATTTGATTACTTTATTTTGATCGAGGAACAAAACTTATGCATTAGCATCTAAATAATTAATTAGCATTTTAATTTAACTCTACAAATATGATTACTTAAAAAAATATATTATCAGCGTGGAAAGATGCGAATGGTTGGCGAAAATTAACGCCGGGAGAACTTGATCTAACACAACACTACGTAAGACATCATGCACTTGGTAAACTCGTTAATATTACTAATATATTATAAAAAAATCCTAATATATATAAATATATTATAAAAATAGAATAACAATTATTAATACACAATTTATTAAATCACAATGAAATGAAAGTATTTTATTAATTTAATGAAAATTACATATATAATATTTAATTCGGCTTGATTCGGTTACTCTCGGCTCGAGCGTAACGGGACAATGAGTCATACTTTTTGTGATTGCCTCCTAGCGTTACCGATTTATAAGACGTTGTCACGTCAAAAGAGCTATATATGACTCTAGCTACTACTATATACCATACTTCTTTAAGGGGATTATATTTGATTTTAAACTCGATATAAACCGCTCTGCAAATGCCAAGTAAAATTAACAAACCCCAGTAAAAAATTAAAATAAAACCGTTGAATACCACTACCATTGAATATAAGCACACGACCAACTTAATAATGACTAATATATTCGAAGTTCAGATATTTACAGTATATTTAAGTACGTTCCACTTAACTGTATACTTAAGTACGTTCCATTTAACTGTATACTTAAGTACGTTCGACTTAACAGGCGATTATAAAAGAAATCAACGTGACGATAATAAACGTAAAAATATACTTATTTTATCTATATTTATCTGATTATATTACACTTAACCCATATTACTTACATTCAAGACATTTTCATTGCCCAACAGTTCGATCTTGTAAATACCCTTGTGCAGATAAGAAGTAATGTCTTTCATTTGTATGTGGTTGTCGGAGGGCCAGGAGAGGAAAATGGCAAATATCGCCGTAATGTCGTCATTTTCCCTCGGCATCGCAGTAGGGTGACGTGACCTGTACCTAGGTTTGAGGCAGGTGTACCAAACGTCCTCGTTGAGTGTGTCGTTCTGATGCAACCACGGAGAAGAGCCATATATTGCTTCACCGTTTATCTCAAGCCAATTTCCTAGACTCAGAAGTCTTTCCTGGAATATCGGAGCTATAGTGCCATCTTGTGTAGGTCCTACATTTATTAGGGCATTGCCTGAAATAAAATTATATAAAGTACATAAATTTATATATATTCTTTAACCCAATTGTAAATTACAGAAATAATTTAACCTGAAGTTTATTACGTTTTATAGCTTTATACTTAGCGATGCTATCGCTAAGACAGCGCGCGTTCTGACCTCATGTACGCACAGTGCGAATTCATATTTTACACCGAAATCACTGAACCATGAGGTTAACGCTCCCCTTCGCTCACTTATTTTTTTTCATTCCGCCAAAGAAGTGTAAAGTCAAAAACTAAAAGTGTACATATATTCCTTTACGTAGTAAATAGGTTTTTATGTCATTTAAATTTCCCTTCATCATTTGAATTTCTAATATCATGTAATATATTTATAAATATTACCTCCACAACTGACCGTTGATACGACTTGGTACAGCAGCTGTTTCGTGGTCATCGTGTCGTTCAGGGTCATCGTCTTCCGAAAGCCCCAAGACTTTTTGTCGACTGTAAAAGCATTCTCCCATTTGTGGTTTTGAAGAGATCCTTTGTAGGAATAACGAATATTATTATTTTTTATTACATTGAGAGAAACACACACAGTTCACCTGATGGTGATTCCTGCGACCCATGACAACTACATTCATCCTTGACAAGGATGATGATCATAATGCAGATGCGTTGTCACCCTTGAGGACTGAGATGGAATAACTTGTCACCAGTAATAAAGGTCTCCGGATCCCTGCATTCACCAGGCGAAACACAGCAGCATTATGCTCCTATTTTACTTTGGTATTCTTTGACCCCAGTCGAGCTGACTCATTAATTCTGCAGCTAGAAACAAACTGCAGTGTAGCTCTACCACTGTTAATGTTAATGTGTAAAAATTCGATATTCCTAATTAAAAGTGAGTGAAAACGGTTATTAAAAATGTTGTAATTAAGAAATATAATAGGTAACTAGTACTATTTATATTTTGTCACTTCAATTACTAAAGATATATTAAACGGAAAGCATTCATAATTTATATAGGAAATATAGCAGTCGTAGACTCACGCTGCAGTTATGTATTTATAGCATAACTCGACCGTAGGACTCTTATAGAATACGTACGCGAAATTACTGTTCACGAGACATTCCATCACTGTTCTCAAGTTTGAAGACTTTTGTACATTTTGTATTTTGTAGGTATTCATGGGCGACAGTAATCACTTGCCATCAGGTGAATTGCTCTGCTCGTCACCCTTAGTTTCAAAAATAAAATCAAATGTATGCGATATAAAAATGCCATCGCATAAATGTTACATTTCGCAGACGTTATGGCAAACACATTAATTAAGTCTCTATCGGCTACCACAGCGAGGTTAGTCTGTACCTTTAACTATGGAATAGGTCGCTCAGATCGCACAACCGTCGACCATGTGATCATGCCTACGAAATAATAAACAATTTCAGAAGTGACGAAACCCGTGGTTTATTGCGGATATTAGATACAAAAGAATTGAAAGTAAATAAAGACTTACCAGGATTATACCTATCTGCACAATTGTAAAAGTCCCCATGCTTACATGGAATTCCAATACCCCACCTATCGTTCACAACAATTTCATCCTTGACAGGACTCTCGTTGTACAACCAGGCTAAGAAATCAGTAGACTTCCAGTAGGTATCATAAGTCTCCCAATCTCCATCGGCCCACAGGACTGACGGCTTGTAATCATTAATCAGCTGTTTAAGATCTGGCCATAGCTTTGATTCAGCGTAATAGCGTGTAGAGAAGTTATTTCTCTTATCTTCTTCATAAATTGGGTTGTACCATTCGTACAAAGAATGATACACGCCGAATTTCAATCCAACTTCTCTAACAGCCTCGGACAGTTGGCCCACCACGTCCCGTTTAGGACCAACCTCAAAGGCGTTCCAGCTAAAGGAGCGTTTCGACGGGAACAGGGTGAATCCATCATGATGCTTACTAGTTAAGACAACGTATCTAAAACAAACCTTTATTTTTAATCTTTTCCTTTTTTACTAGTTTTTATGTCAAGCCAAACTAACAAAATATTTATCATACAAAATAAATCTATTTATCCAATTATAAAATTGTACATATATACTAACACAAATATTTTTGAGAAACCGAGATCAGAATCCGGAACCGAATCCAGTAGTGGAAATGTGTCAGATTTTTTTGTTATCTACATATGATGATGATCATGTTCTCCTGGTCAATTTGCATCACCGCGGTATCTTCTGGTTATTGCTAGATGATATCAACTGCGCAGAATATGGTGCTGTAAGAATTTGCGCAAATATAGAGGCACTCATTGTTCGTCCCCTTACCTATTTTGATGTAATACATGTGCAATAACATTGGAAAAAGTTTCAGATGCCGCCCCAGGGATACGGGGACATACAAAAGAAACACTCAGGCTCGAAACCAATAATTTGTGAAGCAAAAATATTGTTCCTCAGCTGGGAATCGAAGTAAGGACCCGTAAGTACACCATGTAGACGTCCAACAGATTATGTTTATGCGAACAGATGTATGTATGTGTTCGCGTATAAAGCTAAAACACGCTAGGTGAACATTTTTCTTATTTATAACTAATAAACAATAATACCTACTTAGCACCGGCTTTTAAAAATAAATCAGCCCATTCACTGGGTTCGAAAAACTCCGCTTTAAACATTGGAGCAAAATCTTGGTACGTGAATCCCGGAGGATAGTGTTGTGCCATGAAATCTTTTATTTTCTTATCGCCACCTACAAAGATTTTAAGAAATAACAACTTATATTTACACAATATATTAGAAGATAAAATTACTAATAAAGAAGTATTCAATAGTAGTTGGTGGCAACGTTTATGCATCTTAAATCTTAGTTGAGAATGAGCGTAGATATTTATGATCCATAGTCATCACTTACTATCAGGTGAACTATGTGCTTTTTTGTCACCTTTAACGTATTAAAAAAATAATACCGTTATCATCAACATTGAGGCTAATGGCAAGTCGTGTGTGTATCAAGTGTGTATGAGGCTCTGTCATTTACCTGGCCTTTTCCAAATTTTACGGCTCAAGATATTACGGCACACGTTTATTTTTAATTTATTTATTTATAAAATATTATTGTTAAAACACACCTTTCCAATTACTCCAAAACCATTCAGAGGAATAACCGGGTACAGAGTAAACACCCCAGTGTAAGAAAATACCAATTTTCGCTTCATCATACCAATGCGGTAGTGGCCTCGTATCCAGGTCCTGCCAGTCTGGAGTGTATTTCTTTATCATACGATGTTCAATATGACGCGTCGTATATCTTTCAATTATGCCATAGCTGGTGCCAACGGAACACAAGAAAAAAAAGCAGAGTGACGCGATCTTCATGATTCTGAAATATTTTATTACACAGGAATAAGAGCTTTTAAGAAAAAATGTAAAAAATTAGGTTCGGAAACAATATGGACACTAAAAATGTTAAAGTATCCGCCGCAGTCAAAAAAAAGTTCGTATGTAATTATGACACTCTTCCATATTGTAAATACCAAATAAAACGAGTCAAAATCACATAAAATTAAAAACTAAAACTTCTTAATTTAGGATGCACAAGTTATCTACATTACGATCATTAGATTCCTATATCCAAACCTCTTTTCTGGTAATTTTTTAAACGATCTATTTATTTTTCAGGCACCGATCCAATAAGAAATAATATTAAAAGTT
This sequence comes from Teinopalpus imperialis, assembly GCA_029286865.1. Classification (NCBI taxonomy): domain Eukaryota; kingdom Metazoa; phylum Arthropoda; class Insecta; order Lepidoptera; family Papilionidae; genus Teinopalpus; species Teinopalpus imperialis. Next base: position 11,680,728 of record JAGSMU010000016.1, read on the forward strand.
TAACGTTTATATAAAAATTTTCGTTAATTACAACCTATATCAATTTGATCACGATTTTATTTTATATTTTGAAGGTATTTGAATAAACCATATTTTGTTAATTAATACCTTTTATACATGAGAGTCAGTCACCAAATTATTAATTAGCACTAGCACTTTTCAATATCAAAACCTAGCGTGCTATATTATTTGTTATATGTTTTATATTTTTGTTGTATTCAATTTACTACTATATAACTCTTATATAAAAAAATATGAGAATTGTTTTGATTTGTGAATATTTTTTTATTTTCTGATAAATGCAAGTAAAAAAATAAATTATTTGCGTACTTTTCGTACCTAATTATTTCACTTATTCGATGAAACTTTGAAAACGCGACATAACACACGGAGCTACCGCGTATACGAGTGGTAGATAATGACTAACAGAACAGGGATACGCGGTCGTCACGGTTTTAATTGTAATCGTATCGTATATAGGCGGTAGGTACTTATGACGACCCGTTCGCTTAGTGTAGATAAACAGGGTTGAATATAACAGTCGTTGATTATAACATTATACGAGTACGTAGCGATTATATATCGTTGGGAAAGATGGATGTCATTATTTGTTGTGTTTATCGTACAATAGCCCCAATCATCTCCGAATGAAGCAACATGTTTGGTATTCAACAAGTATCCTTTTGTACTATAGTCGACGCATTTTAAATTGAGTCGTCGGACAATAAATGTCCCTGACAGTAGGAATGTGCACGCAATGCAACCCGTTATCGATACTTAGCTACCTGCGCACGCGGGGTCGATGCGTCATCTATGACAAATGACCTTCATTATCACTTTGACTCCTGATTGGTCGTTACGAGTAAGAGTTGTTGTTTTTCTATAAATATAAGATTTTTTGTTATGACACTCATTACATTACTGACGCTTCGTTACACAATACGCACAACGGAAAATATATTTTCTAACGTAGTTTTGAAGAAATATTTTCAGATAGCGAAAAATTATTCCTATTAATACTTAACATAATTTAGCATATCGATCGTACCTATCCCGTTATCGTAATGCACCTCTACAATTCTTACACACATCACTACACCTCTCCATAAGACCTGTAAGTGCGAGCGAGAGGCAGATAAATATGATCAGTTCATAATGCGTCGACTATAGTAAGTACATATATCCTAAGTTGGTTACAATGGTACGAATTATATCCCTGAATAAATAAATCATCAAAACTGTTGTATTATATATTGATCGTCACTTGTTTTTAAACATTGGTGTGTTGTCAAATTTGAACGATTTTAGAGAGATTGTAGATTCTTAAATGCCGGCAACGCATTTGCGGCGATGTTCATGGGCGGCGGTGATCGGATGGGCTCGTTTGCCACTTACCATATAAAAAAAAGGCTGTAACATGAACCGCTCGGTCCAGCTGTTTCTAGCTGCGGTGTGAATGTGTCAGCTCGGTCGGAAACCGGCCAAGATCACGCCCTAACAGAAAACCAGTGTATTTCACACTGGTTTTCTGTATCGTAATTTCAGGGATCCGGGGATTTCGAGGACAGTCCTCGGGGGTAACAACGAATGAACCTATATGTTCTTTTGAAACTTTCATTGCGATCTTGGGCTAATTATTATAAATGAAGTATGATATCACGATGGCTTTATAAGTATTGATACAATTCATCAAGGGGGAGTTAACAGATTGCACGTTCTTTAGAAATAATTCGTTTACAACTTTATCCTCACGATGTTTTCCTTCAGCATGAAGTCCGCACTTAAATTATTAATTATTAATTTTATCCTCAAACACAATAATTTACATACTTATTCATATGAGTTCTTTTGCTAGATTATATATACATATATATATATATATATATATATATATATATATATATATATATATATATATATATATATTATGAATAAAGAAAGTATAACTTCAACTACAAATGTTCGTAAAAATATACAGATCATGCAATAATTAGCCACTCAAATAAAAAACATTAAAGGCATAAAATATAAAACATATCTTTTTTTTAATTACAAAATGAGTCTTACACATGTTCGAGTTTATTTTCTGTTCCTGACCGCTTGGACGCCTAATTAGAAACATTTTAAATAAGCATCCATAGCCCGTTCTTTTGTTGAAATTGGAGAACAATATTTCTTTTTTGGCTTTTCCTATTATTATGGCGGCAATTTAAAATTTAATCTGAATTTTATTTTGTTCAAAATAGGCAAAAATAAAAGTTGTGACTTGTCAACTAGGCAAATAATTGTTAATTTACATATAGATCATAAGTGGGCGTACAGAAGAATAGCTGAGCATTTAAATTGTTCTGTTAAGAAAGTTTTTAATGCAATTGATCATTATAAAACACATGGAACTGTTGAAAATGTTCTTAGAAAGGCTCTGCCAAGAAAAACCTCTCCCGGAGAAGATACGCTAATCGTTCGTGTTGCTAAAGGTTCCAATCAGATTAAAAATGAAGTTTTTTCGCCTAATGACAACCGCCAAGAAACATCGCATCAAGACTGATACGCCGAAGATTAGTGGAAGCTGTTTGGAAGAATCTCTCGAAAGGTACCGATTCTTACCAAGCAAAACCGAGAGAAGCGATTATTATTCGCTAAAAAATATATTAATTGGGCAGTACGAGAATGGAAAAAGTGTTATTTTCAGATGAAACAAAAATAAATATGGTAAATTCTGATGGAAAGCGCTATGTTAGACGTCCTGTAAACAATGCTTTTAATAATTAAATAATAAACAAGAAAAAGAAATATAATACACAAGGAGTATAGTCAAGCACGGTGGCGGTAACAATAAAGTTTGGGGGTGTTTTTCCGGATGTGGAGTTGACCCGTTCGGAAGATGCAATGGATCAATGGCAATACAAAAATATCTTAGAGCACACAATGATTCCCTACTCGGACGATCATTTGCCTGTAACCTGGATCTTTCAACATGACAATGACCCTAAACACACGTCCAATGGCGTCAAATGTTTCCTTAGCGATCGGCGTATATCCGTTTTAGACCGGCAAATAGTCCGGATTTAAACCCGATAGAAAATCTTTGGTATATTGTTAAAAAGAAAGTCTCAAACAAACGTAAAATTAGTCAAAGCCAACTATATGAAGCATTTGATTGAGCATTGTTGAAGCATGGAATTCAATACCCTAGAAAAATATATGAAATTGATTGAATCAATGCCACGTCGTTGCAATGCTGTTATTGAAAATAAGGGATAAGCCTTTAAATATTAATTATAACTATTGGTAGGCTGTGGATAGTAGGTATTTCGTAAATAACAATACTAATTACTAATACTTAAAAAAATATTGTTTTTATACTTTTCGTTGTTGTTTCTAATTAGTTGACCATTATTGTTCATACCTTAAAACTGATTTAAATGTTTATCCGTAACGTAATATTGAAACTGCACTTGTGTAATGGGAATTATATTGCTTTTCTAATAAATGATAAATCGTTGAACATATTGTTGTCCTATTTATTGTTTAATATCAAAATAAAAACTATTGCGGTGAAGTATCTTACATAATGTCAAGGACCGTTGGTAGTGTTTTTAATTATACGACCCCCACTGTATGTATATAAATATATATATATATATATATATATATATATGCATTATATATGTATACTTAGATAGTGTAACACTGCAATGGTAACCTGAGGTTCAATGAATTGCTATTTAAAGTACTGAATTACCACGTGTTCGACGGTCAACGAAAACGGAGCTCCATGGAGGTTGGCACTGAAAGTCAGTGCTACGTTTGATTCTAGCTTTCGGCGTGCTGATTTAATGCTGAACTACCAATCACGTTGACCGTTTATGGGTAGAATGAATGTAGAATTTCTAAATTTTTATTTTTTTTTATTTTACCGTTAAGCTTCGTTTAAAAGTTTTAATATGTATACCTTTTTACCTTAGGATTCTCCTTTAAATTTTATTTTAACATAATTCTGTTGTGTACGTCCACTTTCAGTCAATATACCTATCTTCTTTTTGTCTAAGATATAGTACGAAAAATTTTCTAGAAGGATATTAGACAGTGTGAGCATGATTATATAATTAATATCTTGTGTAATACAAGAATTCGCTAGATGTACTATATTGCACTCCTTCTAATATAAGTGTTTATTGTTAGTAATTATATGCAAGATCAATTGTACTATAACCGACAGACTAAAATATATGCAAGAATTTCGTTATGATATAACTTCGTGTACAGTGGACTGTATAAGTTAAATAAGAACAGTTTCATGCTATTTGAATCAAAATTGAAATCACTCTCTCTGCATATATATATTTTATTGTATTGACGATTACAAACAAACACACAGAGTACATAATGATAAGTGATTCCTGCGGCCTATGATACTCGTACCAACATTAATCTTCGATGAGGAATGATAATGCTGAACCCTGAAACCTGAGGTAAAATGACTAAGGTGGAATGCATCGTCACCAGTAATAAGGGTCACCTGTTCCATGACGATCGACAGCAGCGTTATGCTGATATTTTACGCTATGAGGGCGTGATACTTCACAGGTCGAGCCGATCCATGTAGGAAGCATAGAAATAAACTTAAGTGTGGCTAAATAAAGCGACATAGAAAAGTTTTACCTACTACAATACCAGGGCACGTCGAGATATAATAAAGGTTTATTAGTCATAATATTTTATATATAATCTTATATACATTATATATATATCTCGCTTTTCATAACAACCTTTAATATTTGCAGCGTTTCTAAACTGGGAATCTACTTGGAGAACATATTATTTTTAATTACAATCAATTAGGTGATCCTGGAACTTCATTTGGGAGTGATTTTCAATACCCATGCATAATCCGAAAGGACAATAGCCTTATCTGGAAGTTCGAGGCTTGTTACTCCGTTCTTGATTCTCCACTGCAAATATAATGCGTTATTTTTCAGATAAAATTAGACATTTTTTTAAATTTATTCCGTAAAAATGTTTATAAGAAATTGAACATTAATATAAATTAAACTAAATTGTAGTACGTCTTCTTTTTTATGATAAGGTAATCCTGGAACTCATGCAGAGTGTTTCCTGCGACCCATTATTGTGAACTTTAATAAACTCATAAATATCAGTAGTCACTTGGTGAGCTAATGAGAGGGCTATGCTCGGTGTTTCTTTGCGTGATAGAATACGAACTAAGACAGTAGAATGAGGGTGGCCGATGTAGTTCAAAAGAAGTGTGTCTGTAGTTCAGTAAACTGAAGTGGCATGGAATCGCCGGCCACGCCATTGCCACTTGCCACATTGCCAGACCTTGAAGAAATCTATACGCTTTTCGCCGATATTTCCAGTCCGCCGTCACACACCCAAACTCGCTGATTATAATCTCTACCAAATTTAATTTTAAATTTAAATCTGCACCATATAGCCGATAATAATAAAAGTGATATTAATGTATATCATTCTTAGTCCAAAGCAACTGACCGAGCCGAGGTTCGGCCCTCTCGGGCAACCTCGAGTCAGGCGCTCTCGCGAAACAGGGTAACGGTCCAAGCCGAGGCTCCCTTGTGCTGGTTACCCACTAATAGAGGTCTCGACTGAGCGCTATAAGCGCTCGGTCACCTCTCAACCCAATGAAACTGTAAAAGCCCTAGGGCTAACAGCGACCATCAGCCCGAAAAAAAAAAAAAAGCTATCTATACATTATGAATAATAACAAGATGTTTATTTATCTAAACTTAATTATAGGATTACAAGGTAGAATTATATTCTTAACTAAAATTGAATATAAATGTTGGACAAAAGGATCCAGAACTTCACGCTCAGTCATTCCCCCGCTGATAGTCTACCCTGGCCTATTATAGACACTTAACAAATACATCTGAAGAGAAAAAAAGATTTCATTATCCTGTTAGAATCGGATAGAATTATCTTCAAAAGATAATATATCAAATCATAATATATTATATCAAAGCTGCCGATTGCAGTTTCAAAGGCCGTTAATAACTTGCTTATAATTTAAATGGAACAGGGCATTCCTTATAAGATAATATAGGACATATAGAAAAATATATTTTAATCAGCGTGAAATTGTAGCATTATTTGTTGTGATTCGTATGGTGATATTAGTGAACCGGAGACCCAATTATTGATAACGGGACAGGCATGCAATCTTAGTTATTCTTTTCGATGACCATTAAAGAACCTTTCTTCTTCCACTAAACCACGCATTATCGCTTCCATGGCCGACGCATTGCCACGTAAATATGTCCAATGATGTGAAATTAAAACTGTTAGATAATCTTAATTCATTTCATAAAATCATCATTGATATGACAATCTTTCGATTTGAAATAAAACTCAAATAGGATGATACTTTTTTAAGCAATTAGTCGCCCATCATTTTCTTTATAGAAACTTGACTTTTATTTATAGAAACGGATTTTTTGGTTTTTTTGTCAATGTTCGGTCTTCACGTTTTCTTTGTTTTTTTTTGTGTGTAAGTATTGCTGTTGATCCAGAGACCTTTACAGCTTTATCTAATTAGACTCGCGAGGGCCCGAGGGCCCCTCATAAGGAGGTACGAAACCTCGACTCGGATCGCTACCTAAAAGGGAGTTAATTCATTTCATAAAATCATCATTGACATGACAATCTTTCTATTTAAAATAAAACTCAAATCGCCAATAATTTTTATTTAGTTTTTTTTTTCAATGTTCGATATTCACGTACATATAACAAAACATTATAATACGTGAGAGGAAGATGGCAAATATTCCAGAAACTTTATCATCAACCGCCGGCCTCGCGGTGGGATTTAGAACATCGTACGGGGACTTAAGGCATGTGTACCATACGTCAGTGTTAATCGTGTCGTATTGGTATAACCATGGAGATGAACGATATATAGCTTCGCCGTTTATTTTAAGCCAGCAGGCGATGTTTGTACGCCGTTCTTGGAATATTGGAGCTATTGTGCCGAAACAAATATACAGCAATATTATAAACATATATAAATGTGTCCGTACATATATAAATCGTACATAAAGGATAAAAAAGTGACGTACTAGTTTGTAATTAGCGTGATCATACATTTAAACTTCTTTTTTTAGCCTAATTTAAATTTCGCATGCGATTATTGCCACTTCTAACTTCGATCGATTCGCCGAAAGATAACAGAATTGCAGTAACTGCTTTATACAATATGGGGTATGGAGTAATTTTTAAAAGGTTACATAAGCCAGACGTGTGTATCGTATCACATTTTCGACAGATCATGAACAATTCCTCCGTCGAAGACAATAATAAATCGAGTAATTACTACTGTTGAGGCATTCGATTTTAATATCATAAGGTTTGATAATGTATCTACATTACGATTCCTTACGATAGAGGATTTTGACAGTGGTAGAATTACACTGCAGTTTGTTTCTAGATGCAGAATGACTGGGTCAGCCGATTAGGGTAGGATCACGCCCTCACAGAATACCAGCGTAAAATAGCAGTATATTCTATGTTTCGTCTGGTGATTCCATCTCAAGCTCAAGGGTAACAATGCATCTGCATTATGATTCCTTGTCAAGGATGAATGTAGGTGGCATCAGCCGCAGGACTCACTTGCCATCAGGTGAACTGTGTGCTCTTCACCTCTCAATGTAATAAATCAAACAAAAAAAACGATTACCATTTCTGGGAGTTAAAAAATAATTGCCCAATCGAATTATAGACCACGGGACATAGGTATATACAACAATTAGGCCACTGTTAGTAATGTTACGGAGACGGGTTAAAGGAGAATTAGATGAGGTGGAGAAGGAGGAGTCAAATAATTACATGGCACTACTTCCTGAAAACCCATTTTCAGGGCGTTTCATTATGTCTAAAAGGGACGGCTGTACGCGTGAGGGAAGGAAACATTTTTTTTAATATAAAATAGGCCTACGCCTAAGATGGTACACGTTTACCTAGAAGGTGTTTGTTCACTTTTGCCTTAAAAGTTGGAAACAGCCATATTCAATTGGAACATTTCCAAATCTTATAGAGCGCTTTACCGAAGAATGAAGATAATTCAAAGCGACTAGTCAGTGAAATTCGGAAGGATTTTTAAAGTGAATAGTATAATAAATGATTCCTTTCTAGTTCAATAAAATTATTATTACGTTAAAGGGTATTTTCTGTGCAACGAACCTTACTTAGTAACAGTATTTTTTATTTGAAATTCACCTAAATGATTACGAGACATTAATGGATCCTTAATGAAATAGATAATTATAAAATAAAGAATATAATACTCGTACAATGTAACTTAAGATGATAGAATATGTGGATATATGTGATAAATATTTTGTAGCCAGAATATGAACGGGTCGGCTCGACCGAAGAAAGGCCACCCGTCAACGCGTGTTTCGTGTGATCAGTGTAGGAGCTCGGATTAAAGATAACTGGGCATATCCTCTCAGTCCTCAGTCGTGATAACGCAATTGTTTGTTATAACGGTAGTTATCCCACAACAGTTTCATGATGTCCGTATTAAGGGATTCAACTTGATGGAAATTGTTTAGGTCGCGTAGTGATCAAACTGTCTTTACGTAGCGGGTCCAGAGTTTTTTTTTCATAACATTGAGCGTTACAAACGAGCACACAGTTCACCTGATGGTAAGTGATTACTGCGGCCCATGACATCTACATTCATCCTTGACAAGGAATCATAATGCAGATGCGTTGTCACCCTTGAGGACTGTGATGGAATGCCTCGTTACCAGTAATAAAGGTGTCCAGATCCCTTCACTCACCAGACGAAACACGGCAGCGTTATGCTGCTATTTCACGTCGGTATTCTGTGAAGGCGTGGTCCTACCCCGGTCGAGCTGACCCATAAATTCGTTCTGCAGTTAGAAACAAATTGCGGTGTAGCTCTACCACTGTGAAAAATGTTTGTATTGATGATGATAATGAAGTGGATACTTCAAGATTCATGTATTACGTGTTTCATCATTGCAATGAATGTCACTTGGATGGTAGTGAATTTTACTCACAACTTGGATTTCATCTCTATGTACTAAATTTACGTTTAAAACACACAAATTGCAGTGTAGCTCTAACACTGCTAACTATGGTGGTTCAGGTGTTTGCCAACGAACAATGTCTTTTTTTTTATAATGGGCAAACGAGCAAGCATATCACCCGATGGTAAGTGATTACAGCGGTTCATAAACATTCGCAACACCAGGGGATCGCAAATGCGCTGCCGGCTTTTAAGAAAAGTGTAGGTTTTTTTCTTGAAGTCTTCAGAAGAAGATTCCACAGAGTAGCTGTGCGTGGAAGAAAATTTAGTTTGAAGTGCATACTGATAAATGACGTTTTAATACAATAAACATAGACACGGATACATATATAATCTACAATATGTTTTCCCAGACTATCCTTTTATTTGTCCCATAAATAATATGGAGTCCGATTATACGAAGGTAAAACTTACCACGGTTATACCGGTCACCGCAATTATAGAAATCACCATGAATACATGGTATTCCCATCGGTCGTTCACAACAATTTCATCCTTGACAGGACTCTCGTTGTACAACCAGGCTAAGAAATCAGTTGACTTCCAGTATGTGTCATAAGTCTCCCAATCTCCATCGGCCCACAGGACTGACGGCTTGTAATCATTAATCAGCTGTTTAAGATCTGGCCATAGCTTTGATTCAGCGTAATAGCGTGTAGAGAAGTTATTTCTCTTATCTTCTTCATAAATTGGGCTGTACCATTCGTACAAAGAATGATACACGCCGAATTTCAATCCAACTTCTCTAACAGCCTCGGACAGTTGGCCCACCACGTCCCGTTTAGGACCAACCTAATGTGAGTTCCAACTGAAGGAGCGTTTGGATGGGAACAGAGTGTAACCATCATGGTGCTTACTTGTCAGCACTACATACCTACAAAGCAATATCATTGATAGAGATATTTTTATTTAGTCATAATTTAATCCTTTATACATGACTGAAATATTCTTTCACATAATAGATTCAATTTTTTTTAATATAAAATAAAAAAGAAATTTAATTAGAGATACCTTGCACCAGCTTTAAGAAACAACTTTATTTGGGTCAAAAAATTCAGCTTTAAACATAGGTGCGAAATCTTGGTATGTAAAATGCAGGGTAGTGACGCGCCATGTATTTCGCTACATTTTTATCATCTCCTAGATAATGAACACGAAAAAATATGTGAAATGGCGCAAAATTTAAAGAATATTTAACACTTATATTATTTAAATTTAAATTAATTAAAAAGTTGAAAAAATCTTTATGTAACAGTATTTATGGCCAGACTAGTTATTGTTATGATACCGTGAAATAAGGTTATTTATCTATATAACATATAATTATTTTTGATGGGTTACAAATAAATTATACATCACTTCACTTGCATAAGCAAACTATGCAAAGTAGAGGTAAAAGGTAAGTAAAGTTTAAACAAACGCGCCAATACATGAATTAATTAATCTCATCTTAATTTTACGTTTATGCCGCTGTAAATACGTGCATTTTATTAACGGCTATATTAACTACTCTGTTCATAAAATCCTGTTCTACATTTTATTAGTATTTTATGGAACGTAAGTACACCAATATTTTACTAAATCTTTTATGACACCCTCGGGATTAGGTGGGTTATGACGAGTATGTTACACGGGCAAAAAAATAAGCGAGTTATCGTGATTTTTTCAAGTACAGAGAAACCAATGTCGACACATTTCTCTTTTCAATGATAGTGTAGAATAGACAAAATGTCTGCTTTTTGCTTGTTGCAAGAGTAATTATAAATATAAAAACGTAAGCGATATTTAGTTTTTTTTAAGGTTTTTTTTCTTTTTAGGTGAAGAATTAGAACTTTAGTACAACTTTTAATTTATTATTTATTTTTGGTCCTTCTATCCAACTAACTATCCAAGATTAATTATAGCCGAACACTAAAAACGGTGCAAATGAAGACTTGAGTTTGATTCTCAGTCAATATCAGTAATAAGCAAATCATAATATAGTTACTAATATCCATAACATCATGTCTTAATTACTGGTAAGTTTCTGGTTGATATAATAAAAGATCTCGCCTGAGAAAACTTGCCATCATCACTTGTACATCACTCATTCAAGCTAACTTTGATTACCAGAAAACTAAGGTAATTTTAAACATATAAACAACCATAGTTAAATTTTATTATTAAAAACAAATTTAAGGATTTAAAGGTTTATATGAACGCTGGTGAGAAGACAACAATTTTATTATAAATAACAGTTTATTAATTAATAACTAATAATATAAAATTGCCCTGAGATCAATTATAAAAAACTTGTAAAGATTTCATCATATAATTTCCAATAACATTTTTTTGTTGTTATGTAATATTTAAGTATATAAAATGTCATGGTCCAATCTATATATATATATTATAGATAAGATAGGTTTCCTAAGTAACATTATTTGCATTGTATAATTGTCAAAAAAAATATAAAACATATAAACAATAAAAATATTATTATTCTTATATATGATCAAGATATTTCTAAGCCTCAAAATAAAGAACATTAATCGAAAGCCAGATTCACACTATTGTGCCGAATGGATACATTCAAAATAATATTTACATTCAGATTACCAATATGCAGTGTTGCATGTTGTACATCTATTGTTTTTGTATTAAAGCATGTTTTGTGGAAATTCAATGAACATAATAAATGTGAATAACCAACAAGGTTTGTACATGAACTGGTATAAAACATGAGCTGCCAGCAAAATTACATGACGATGTAGACCGAGGGATTGTTTTAATCAATTTGTATAAAAAAAATATTGTTTGTCTTTTCCTTTGCCAAAGGATTATATTATTACATACTATTTTTTTGCATCTTAAAAGAGCAGATATAATTCAACACTTACACAATATGAACCTGGCTTTACTTATCATATTATGACTAGATAAAAGTAATCTCATTTATTACAAATTTTCTATAATGTATATATAACATCAATGAATAACCTATGTGTACAAAAATGGCTGATGAATGATGAGACTAAAATTAACATGGTTCTTATCATTAACATTAATGTTGTTCAAGGCTGTTCACAAAACAATATATTGTAATAAAATCATATATTTTCGATTCAAGTACATTTTAAATTAGATTGATAACTTTATATTTACACTTATAACCAGAGAGTATTTTACTGAGACTTGCTTAAGTTAAAAGTAAGTAAAGTACAGTTAATTTCTTATAGAGTATTCTTCATTCTTTTCCACTTCTCCATTGGGAAGTGGTTGGCAATGCTATTGGCTGTCAACTTTAAAGTTAGAGTAGTGACAGGCTCCATTTATTATAATTTCACTAATGCCAGTTGTTGGTGGAGTAGTCATTACAGGTGTTGTATATAGTTTACCTGAATGTAGGGAAGTTGGTGGACTTGCATGGTTATAAACTGTGCATGTAGAACCCTGCTCTACTCTTCCTTCAGTCATAATCCCCATTTTTACATCAAATATAACATCCTGAATCTTTTTCTTTGCAACAAGCAAGTTTTTCTCACCTTTCAATGACCGCAACTCATTGGCTATATATTCACCAAATACAGAAAATTCATCTCTACTTCTTGGTGATGATGAATACACTAATTCAGATTTCACAGGGTGGTGTATATCCAATCTGGGTATCTTGTGTGGTGGTGATAGATTAATCAGCTTGCAATCTGGTAATGTGGCATCATTGTGACCAGTAAGATTACTGTTTATTTCTGAATGTTCTTCCTGAAGTTTAAAATTAATGATCACTTTAAATAATCTTATGATAGGTCAAAATATTTGATTTTACGACAATTAAAATTAAGAAATAAAACTTTTTAATTTTCAATATAATACAATCAAATAATTTTAAAGAATCTTAGGTCATTTATTTAATAAAGAATTAAAATACATACAGATTGAAGTACCCTGTAGGGTTTATTTGAATCTTTCATGAAATGAAGATATTCGAAGGCGTACCAATTACTGATATATCTATCATTTGGATCTTCTGCATTAGCTCGCGCTTCTCTCGCAGACTCTCTGTTATATTGAGTTCGTAAATGCTGAATCTTTTTAGTTGTATCGGGTACAGAAATTCCTAATATATCAGCGATAGCACGTAATTCTTCTTTTCTTTTCTGTTTGTCTCTACGAGTATCGCACAGTGACGGATTCCAAAGGCTAGCGTTCACTTGTAACAACTCGATTAGTTTTAAAGTTTTATCTTTCGACCACTCCATCGCACGATTCGATAAAGTTGAACAAAAACATTGGATTTCTAACGAATCGTGAACACCATTTTACGATCAATCGTAAGATCGTTTGCTAAACAACTTTTCGGGATGTAGTCGATACTGCATTCAAGAGATGCTGCGACGCGCAGATTGATTTGTTAGTTGACAGATCTAGTGTTGTCATTATGCTTACTGTAGAGAGCTTGTAATTTTATTTTAATATATAGATAATAATATTTAGAATTTTGTTTATTTCTAAAAGACGATGTAAAATCAACTGAAATTTTTACATAATACATTTACCGTCAGTGCTTTTCTTTAAATATTAGTATTATAGTAAATCATGTTGTATTCCGTTTTATCAACGCCATCTATGTGTTAATTTTCTTATTAGTGTATAGAAATATCGCAATAGCTAAAAGAGAAAATTTCTAGTAAACGATTGTTTCCTAGAAGTTTTAAATAATTAAAGTTTCTTTATTACTATTGTTATTTAAAATATTAGTATGTATGTACTTGTTATTAGAAGGTTGATTTTTTAGAAATTATCAATTTTTATTAAATTAACTTGTATGTATATTTTAGTCCATTATGTAATAATACAAGTGGTTTAGAGTTTATACTAGAACCAAAACATAAGTTCTATTTAACTTTTTTTGTGTTTAAAATAATACTCATTCAGTAAAATAATTTTACTCATAATGGGTGACCATTCGATAGATTTTTTACTACATTTATAGGGAGCTTTGTCGTTTTCGACACCATTTCGATACTTTCTTTGGAGAGAATTTGATCACAATGTTTCGTTTCTGGCAATGAATCATGTTCTACTATCAGCACTAACTTTTAATTTTTAAATAGTTATAAATTGTAACAAATTTGTCAATATAAGATACTCCACAACATTGAATAATATCTTGCCATTTATGTTTGACAGTTATAGTAGAATATAAGAAACAGCATCAAAGGAATATTAGGAAGGCTATGAACATTTGGACTTTTATACTTTACATAATAATATTCTAAAATATCAAAGTTAGGCCTACTGAACATTAGATTTTAGTCATTTTATTTATAATTTGAGTTCTATTTAAAGAACTATTATCCTTATATACTACTATCCTTGTATATTATTATCCTTAATATACTGGGAAAATAATGAAGCCATTGAAAAGGAAACACCAAATCTAATTCATTCTCATTTATTTACAGACTACAAATGTGAAAAGTCTTTCACATTATAAAACAAGTAATATCTACTAATAATAATACATTATTTACACTATTTACAAAAATAAAACACATCCATTAAAATGCACTTAACTCAAACGCAAGTCACCATAATAGCTCAGGTCTAAATATTATGAGGAACCAAGTTATATAACAATAAAAAAGGAACACAAAATTAGCGTTCAAGATTATTTTTCCTTAAAAATAACTTAAAACAATATGAGTCACATTACATAAAACAATCAGTTTAATTTAATATACCAGATGTAAATTAAAATTGCTATCTTGTCCACTGTATAAAGAATATTTGCTATTGTATACTGTATCAAGTTTAATGCAATAGGTGTCAATAATATCATGAACTTAAGAATATATTCTAGACTTTGTCTATTACACAGAGAATATCGCACAGGTAAAGGTGATAAATAACTTAATGCTAGGTTAAAATCAAGTATGTCCATCTTTCGAACATTTAAATTAAGCTCCCATAAATAACAACAACAAAATAGAAAAACAGAATTTAAACATATTAATTGTATTAAAATCAAATGGTGCAAATTCATCACATCATTTTAGAACCCTATGTACAACTCTAAAAATGAATTTTATTTTTACACATTTAATACTTTACTCAGATAGAAAAAAAAGAGATTCACATATTAAATTAAACAAAATTTTCAACATAACAAAATCATTGTCCATTTACACAGTACAGTTTACATATAGTAAAATAAAAATATATATTCATTGGATTTCATACTTTTGCATACAATGCATTAGTACAAGTGGACAGTTTGTGAAGGTGGGTGACCATCTTAATCACCATAAAAAATCTAATGAACATTTACAGTGATACAGTTTAAAGATTACTGGAAGGTACAGTGACCAGTTGTTAATTATTTATTCAACAATTAATAGAGGTATTTACTTTTTAACAATTGACAATAATTTGCCTATTAATGTACTTATTGGTGGCGTATTATTGCGTACGAGGGAACCCACGTACGGTCAATATTGGTCGATCTACGATCACGTCCCCTTCATATTAGGCCTACACATTAAGGAATTGGGGATCAATTTAACGCGTCCACACATGTTGTATATAGACTAAATAAATAGCTAGCTACCTAAATCTGTACAATATTGGACAGGTGTTAATGTTACGTTTACGTAACGTCGAGGGACCGCGCCTCGCGGGACCTGAAGAAACCTTTCTCGGTGCGGCATTCTCTGATGGTGACGGTTTGTAGGTTAACAGTGACGTCGGTGATGAAGATTTGGTCGGCTACGGGCGAGCGCGACATCCAGTAGGCTGCGCCGCGCCGCGGGGGCGGCGGTGGTGGTGGCACCAATGGAGCTTCGCCCCACGAGTCCTCGTCTTCGGGTGGCGCGAGCAGCGGGGTCACTGGCGGAGGTGGTCGAGCGCCCTTCGGCTCTGCAGGTGCGCTCGCGGTGGATTGTGTGTCCGTCCGTCGCTCGCGTTCAGGTGGGGTGTGCGCGTCCGCCTCCTCTGGTGAGTGTGGAGCTCTTCTCGGTCCGGTGCGGGGTGCGGCCGCCTCTGCGGCGGGCGAGGCAGGCGCTGCGGCGCCGCCGGGTGGCGCCGCGGGCGGTGGTAACGAGTGCTGGCTCCTTGCACCGTTCACCTTCGTAGTGTCGTACCGTTTGGCCGGCGGGCTCATCGTTATCGTTACGCCGATCTTTCCGGATTCCCTCGAGAGCACTTCCGCCTTGCGCTTCCCCGGCGGCGGGTGTCGCTCCTCGGAGCCACTGCGCGCACGCTCCGCCGGCGAGTGTTCGCGCTCGCGCTTCCTGCCCTGCCTCCGCTGCTCCTCCCCGCGCTCGAAGCTCTGTATCAGCCTTGGGTCGAGGATGTTCTCCTCCGGCTCCCAAGTGTTGTGCTTCGGCTTCCACCCTTTCCATTTCACGTAGTACTCCACTTTGTTCTGAAAGAAGCAGAGAGATGACGGTTAGCACTGGGTTTGTTCAAATTTACAATTGATACGAGCGTGCCGGTGCGCTGGCGTGGCGTGACTGGCCGTTGGCGTGCACGCTGCGTGCAGGGGAGGGTTGAGCACCGCCTTGCAGATTATTTGCGAGTTGGGAACGGGTTAACTGGTGCATAATTAAATGTGACGCGTCCGTTACCTTTAAAAATGATAATGTCGGATCGTGTCAATAAAAAGGAAAAAAAAATCAGTCATTATAAACACTGTGTGTGATTATGTAAAATAAAAAAAATATTTTAGTGTAACAACAGGTCGATCGGGGCGTCGGGTTCGCGGGTTCGAGTGGGGACCACCTGTCCCGCCAGCTGTTGCGATATCTCCCCTGGGATCGAACCCGAAATGCGCCTCACCGCAACGCTACACGAGCACCGTTATTCATCGCATGCAACAATCAAAAATCCAACATGCTGTACAAGGTTAAAAATTTGCAATTCCGACATTAAAAATGCATCTGTATAACATATACGTAAGTATTATAAAGCTTTGGTGTCATTGAAGCTCTGCGAGTTTTGTCGTGAGGAACTGTATGTTGGAGGTTACTGTTAACGTGTTTATAACTATTGTTAAAAAAGGGAAAAGGTGTGGGGTAGAGATATAGTAATGGAGAGAGCGGTAAGAAAGAGAGAGAAATCAGAAGAAAGTATTAGTTAATAGTATTAAGTATCGAATAGATGAAGTGATATTTTATATTTAAACTACAGTTATATCCTTGAGTTACTTTAACTATATTGTTATCGTGTTTATAAATATTGTTAAAAAAGGGAAAAGGTGTGGGGTAGAGATATAGTAATGGAGAGAGAGGTAAGAAAGATAGAGAAATCAGAAGAAGTATTAGTGATATTTTATATTTGAACTATAGAAAGAGAAGTTACATACCTCTCGTTGTCCTCTCTCATGTACGGATAGAAAGAGATTATGTATTAGACACTCGATATTAAATAGAGAAAAAAAATACAATTAAATTTAATATACGATCTAATAAAACTGTCAGTAAGCGTCAGATTCTGAAAGTAGTTCAGTTTCAATTGGTGACAGCAGACCAGAAACGTTAATTTTCTTGATATAGATAGACGTGACCAGTACTTGGGGCCCCGGATTCCTAAACTCGTCGTATAAAATAAAACATTAACTATTGCACGCTGGTATTCCATGAAGGCATAGTCCTTCTGTAGTTACAAACATATAGCTGAACTACTCATATTAAATTGTTTTCTAGCCTATCTCTTTTTGTTCTGTAGGTGGTATCTGGGCAGCTATGTACGTAAATTATGGGTTTACGAAATATGTTTTTATAAATTAAACAGGAATATTACAAAATAACTGCGGGATCACCTGTGGCACCCTTGAAAAGGTGAACAAATTAAACGCGAAGTACCCTAATGTAGTACGTCATTTTATTAGGGGGGTCCATTCAATATATTTGCACAAGTGTTGAAGTAAATTGAATGTTATCCTGTTAGGATAGAGTGTATTTTTCCATAACGAGAAAGACGACTAAAGGCATTTAGACGGTGGGTTTGTGCATTTCAAACCCTCTCGTCTTATTGGTTTTACTTACAAAGAGAACGGTGCGTGCGACGTGACTTTGTTAAAACGTCCAATTGTTAACATAGTGACTGTACGGAATACATGTTATTTTTAAAAATAATGTTAAATCTAACGAAGATGTTAACTTCTATTCAGCCAGAAGAGAAAATGAAGCAACGTAAAATTGTTGGCGATGTCATTCAGACGGAGGATTGCAACTAATGATGAATTAAAATATTTATTTAAGTTAACTGTATAACTAAAACAAAAACTAAGTCATAAAACAATTGCAAAATCATCGATTCTTAATACGTATGCAAAATTTAAGATTATTGAGACGTATTTTTTTTGGTTATTTTTAATTGGAAATTTAATTACATTCATTTATACACGTCAAGCTAATAAAGGCGTGTTTAAAAAAAATCAAAAACAATACAACATACAAAATGTACAAGAAATATTTCAAAAGTCTATAACAAATGCGAATTGTTGTGCACGGTTCAACATTCAAAGCACTAATAATAAACATCCACTTATTAAAACAAAAACTTATTTTCAAAAAAAAAAGAAAAGAATAATGGTACGATTGGGACGTGTGGGCAAGGTGAGGTCGTTCGGACGGCGCGCGGCGATTGGACGACAGGCGGGGCTGACGGTGTACGCGGGGGTAAGGGAGAGGGACTCCGCCCCCGCTCCGTCTCTCTCCACCCCCGCGCACGCCATCGCCGAGCCTACCACGTTACCTCCGCCGCCACTATGCTCTCTATATCACAGCGATAAGGTACACAATCGCTCGCGTGGGGCGTAACACGATCGATGGTACATCCGATGGCTATAATCGCGCCATGGGCGGACCGTGGCTCGGGTGCAAAGACGCCAATTAACGTCGATCGGAAGGCGCGGAGTAATTAATATGAAGTGATAATTACAATTAATCTGCCTGCACGCACCTTCCTGTCTGAGATGTGCATAGTATTGCTCCTTTATTTAGCTACTTTATTATGTAGTAAGAAGAAGATATATGCACAAATATAATGTGTTGATACACTAATTATATATAGGTCGATAATACCGTAGTCCATGTTTGTTATAATAACCTTTTTTTTTGAGCAATTTTTTCAATGAAGACACAATTTACTATTTAATTTTTTATTTTTATTAGTTTTTATTATTGTTATATTTAAAATTTGTCTAGACCTAAACCTGAAGAGCCTGACGTCTGACTGATAATTACTGACATGAGTCGATGGCAAAATTTTCTGTCCACGGAAAATGCAAAAAATATTGTACTGATTTTTTTTTACATATTATCATATAAATACGTTTAAACACGATATAAATATAAGAAACAAGATCTTAGAACTTTTTGTCTTGTTCTTTTCAAAGGAACTAATTTTTCGAATCGCCAAATTTGACTTTCGGTAAGATATTGCAACAGAATACAGAATTTTTGAGCTTTTCGTAAACGTACAAGAGACCATTGAGTTTTTCAGTACGCTTTATTTAAAATTTTCATGCATTCCACGTAAAACAAAAGCTATCTTCAAACAAAGGAGACGATTAAAAACCGACATTAAAATGTTTCCGAAACGAAATTTTACAAAGGATATTTCACTTGAACGAGTTTGAAATGTTGCAATGAAAGAAATATTGAACAAAACCTGCGTCAATGAAAACATGAAACGTTTGGAAGCTTAAAATTTCAGTGAAATATGCGGCCATTGTTTTCCCTTGAGATGTGGAGATAGTGGCACAACTAGGAATATTTAAGACGCGTTCATTTTAGTGGATTCCATGTAAATTCAGTTTTTAGATTTTTTATATGTACAAACAATTGCTATTATTATGACCGAATGGTAAAGCCACACTAGAAGTTTTTCTCTAGCTAGAGCATGAATGGATCTTCTAGACTGGAGAGAACCCACGTCATCATACAATAACAGCATAACAATGTTGTGTATTGTTTTGTTGGGTTAGGGATTCGGAGACTCGGGTTACTGGCAGCGAAACATTCCATTCCATTCCTCGGGGATGACAACGCATGCGCATCGTGAATATTTGTTGAGGAAGTAGATATTTGTAGGTTGCGCGCGCAGTCATGACTTATTATCAGAGGAACTGTGTGCTAGTTTGCCACCCTTAGTTGTATAATAATTGAATGATGCAGAAGATAAAAAAAACGATTTTTAAACAGCAGATTTCACAATGTATTAATAAATTTCATTAATTTTCTATTTTACTACCAACGACCAAAGTGCAAGGGCAAATTTGAGAGCAGCTTACCCGATGGTAAGCGATTACCGACGCCCATGAACATCGGCAACACCAGAGGAGTCGCAGATGCGCTGCCGGCCTTTAAGGAAGATATAGGCTCCATTCTTCGGTCCCTAAGTCGGCACCGGTTCGGAAATACCGCTGGTGACATTTGATTTCACGCGCAAAGCGCAAGCGCACACAGTGGACAACCATCGAGATGATGAGTATGAAATTTTAAATTCTCTCGTGATCTACCGTACGATGTTTAAACTCAACGTAACTGGGATCAATCCTAACAACTCCTTAGAACACTCCCCATGGTAAATTCATGGTAAAAAACGCCAGTGAATCGAGCCGCTTCTGGAAACGGAAGAAGCTGGTACTGGCGTGCCCCGTCAGACGTGAGAACAAGAAAAATAATTTAATACCATGTGAGGTAAACTCGGTAAAGTTTCATTATGTACTACGAAAGCCAATACTTACGAGCCTAGCCTTTTGTAGTGTCCTCGTATTATGTGTTAATTATATCCACACTAGGACGACGTGTATAGTATATAATATATATATAAGTATATAATATTAAAGTGTACATTATACAAACTTTCCCACATAAAAAGCAATAACACAATATAACGTAAATTCTTGAACAAAACCTAACAGCACTACAAGTGTCCGCTAAACCCTTGTCGGTTAATAACTCAGATGTATGTAAGTATATTTATCTTTTACTTAAACTATTTTTAAACTGATTTAGCCGCGTATATTTTATGTTATACTATCCTATCCACAATCGGGCTTCCTTGCGACCTGACATCTCGAATCGGACATCGGAAGGTGTAAAAGCATTCAAGACGGTTAGGTCCCCGAGTTAGGATAATGTAAATTCTTGAAAAACAATTAATAGCTTGTTAAAAAGCAAATAATAGCAGTTATATCCCCGATTTTGGAAGAATGTAAGGTTGTGATGTGGATGCTAGTTTCTTGATTAGGAAAGGATTTAGAAGAAAGTTACTCGCATTGGTAACATTGGTAATTTTACAACAAAATATCAACACCGCAGCCCATCACTAGATCACGAAGCATCCTCAGCTACCTGCATCCATCGACTTCCCGAAGACTAGCGTCACTCCATCTATTGAGAGGTCCTACACCGCGATGGCCAACTAGCTATTCGTGAATCTTTCTTCTCCATCGGTTATCGTTTCTAAGTGCTACAAGCAAATCAGACTATAGACAGACTAATCCTTTAAGCTATGTCGGTTACCATAGCCCGCTTTTAAAGTCCACCTTTCCTCCCTTTTAGATAGCGATTCGAGTCGAGGTTTCGTACCTCCTAAGGGTGCTCTCGGATCGTATTATTCGAGCCCTCCTTCCACCCTCTGTTGTCGTAGACGTTCTTCCACAGGGCTCGGAGCGCAGCGGTGGTGCAGCAGCAGTCCTCGTGTTATCGTGCATTGCTACCATTGCGTTGTCTCCCTTCTCAGCGGGCCTCTCGCACGCGAGTCTACTAAGATAAAGCTGTAAAAGTCTCTGGACCAACAGCATCACACATCTTCTTCTGCCTAGCAACTTCCCGGCCTACTGCCAGGGTCCGCTTTCCGACTGAGTCTTCTCCACTGTGCCCGATTTCCGGCATCCGCAAGACAAATAGTGGGTCCGCGATCACACACGATACGACCCACGTACTAGTTGTTTTTTTTTTTATAGATTAAATAGTTCGGTGACATTAGAGCGAAGTCTATCCTTTAATAAATTATAAAAATTGGGATCAATTGTAAATTTTAGAATCACGTTACTGGTATAAACTAGCTAGTAAGATATTAAAAATAATAACACTATATCATTTCATCAAATATCATGAAACCCGCATATTTAAAAGTGATCTAATCTACGATTTAACGACATTGAATCACAGTTTCATAAGTGATTGTTAACGCTATGACTATATGTCATAGAGTGCAAAATCCTCTGAATCACTTCTAATATCACTGTAAGATACGTTTAATTTTCTTAAATAGAACTCTTATCAACCGTGAAACAATGAAATAGTCATATTATTTTCTTTTACAAGACTTTGTAGAACCACATAGGATTTCAGTCCATAGCACTTAAACAGTCCAGTTTGCCATCGTAGTTGTTGTCGTTGTTTTTTTCTTTTCTTCCCTAATAGGAAAGACAAAGGATTATCGCCGATACAACCGAGTTTCGCTTCCGCTTATTCTTTCTTATATATAGATTTGCATGTGAGGTCTGAAGCGAAGTCTTCAATAAATATAAGCAAGTGTTTTTTTCAATTGAATCGCATTTTTTTTTCTCTTTTCTTGTTATATTTGTTAACTCTTTTGTTTGCACTGTGCTTGTGTGTCACCTTCAATATTCCAATCTAGAGTTTCGAGTTAATTACGAGGATTCTTTATTTTTACTCGATTTTCAATACATAATAGCAAACTATTACAAGCCTGAAGCCTTGCAGGCCTCCGGTATTTGTTAATTTAATGAAATATTTGCAATTGGTGATTGGTCAATATTTAATCAAAATTTATTTTAAATTATCGTTATTATAATTTATCGAATACTATTGTTACATTGCTAAAATTAATACTTAGTAATCTAACTTATTAAATCTATATATAGGAGTATAAAATACGTTGTATCGTGAGTGTCAGTTTTGTTGTTTGTTCGCCATCGATGTGAGAGAGGACTCTGCAGATTAATTCTATTAAAATATTAATTGTTTTATGCGAGTTTAAACTAAAAACGAAGGGCGGTATGTTCTAATATTCAGGAAAAGATGGTGGTGATTTTAATAAATTTTATTCAATCCAGGAACAATAGTCTTTCAAAAATTTTATTCGTGAAATATACTTGGCAAAATCCGTTTTAAAAAGTTATTTTATTTATGTCTAATAATAGCTATTGAATTGAAACCACGATATAGGTAATGTTATTATTTTAAGATAAATATTATTTATCTCGCCGCGTATGTGAAACTTGCACGTGCACGTGCCGAGGTGTTTTTAAAGCGTTATTGATAAAAATTATCTGGAAATTCTGCAGGTATTTATAATAAAATTACTGTGTTATGTATACGAGAGAGTAGAAGGATTATGTTCAGATTGTTGATACTGGTTTAGAGGATTTTATCGTGTCCGATTACGTGGTCAATAATATAATAATTATTATAATTAATAAACATACAGAGTAATTATTACATTGAAAGGTTCGGTAAACCCGGTTAAGTTAAGTAGACCTTGCAATAACATGGTAGTCGTGCCCGGTAGTCCTTTGACATGGTTCAATTGAATATATCGTATATGCAGTAACGCTGTGCCGGCAAGTTATCTTATCGCATAGACATTGCATCAGATTAGGGAAGGCGGGGTAGAATGTCGCTGTGTTTGCGCGAATTATTTTTGTGCAATTGACGTCATTTGATAACAATCGGAACATATCGCCATTGTCGAATACGATCAGAGGATATAATTTTTTTTATCTTTGATTCTTCTATATGTTATTCTTTTACGTGTGTGCCACAAACATATTTATGCACACACGTAATCTTAAATGGTTAATCTAACTTACGGTGGATGTTTGTGACATTATTATTTATCGAGAAGCTTTATTAAAAAAAAAAACCTTCGATGTTGTCTTGCCATAGGAAATAATTTGGACGAATAATAACATGGAATATCCAATTTGTTACTTTGCTCAAACTTAACATTACAACGATTATTTTATTAGAAGCCTCTTAAGTGTTTAAATTACTTTACTCACAACAGAATCTTCTGCAAAATAATAAATAGTCTTTAAAGTCTTTAACGTAAAAGAACAAATAAAATTTATTACAATGCTATATTATTATTGTAATTTAAAAAAAAAACTTTTTAAAACATAAAACACTATTGTTTTGCAGAGAATCGTTAGTAAGTGAGAAAAACAAAAAAAAACTAACTCTACATTGAGCTGTAGTTTACTTTTAGCGAAGAGGGGGAAAGTAAAACCAGGGTGCAATAGATTAAACAGAATAAATCCTGTGGACAGAATGAGATAAAAAGACGCTTGAGACGTCGAGAGCTGGCGATAATTAACAAGGAGTTTTGTTGGAAGAGAGCCAACCGCTGGCGATAATTGACTGTCCACGGCGGGGGCGCGGAATGCTACGCAGGCGGTTGTGACCAAGTGCTACTTGAATTTGTCAATGCGTGTATTCCAACAAAGTTGAAATAATCTAATTTTAAATCATAAAATACTGTGCTTCGAACAGATCTCAGTCACGCACTTTTTACGAATGTATCGATATGTTATATCGGTGTTTAAGTTGAGATATTGGATGTGAAATTTGTCATAGACTTAAAAATAAGTTTATTGCAAGTAATCGGCTTATTAGGGTATGCTTATCGGAACCGGTTTCTAACTGTATTATGAACGGGTTGACTCGACCGGGGAAGGGTCACACCCTCGCAGTGAACCAGCGTGAAATAGCATCATATGCATTTGCTACGTATGGTAGATATCTTTATCATATTACAGGTAACGAGGCATCCATTTTAGTTGTCACAGGGGTGGCAATGCTTGTATAACTTTAATCTTTATTGAGGATAGCATAGCGTGGCCTGTAGTCATCGTTTACCATGGAGAAAGGAGTGCTGTCATCATTCTTGATAATGCCCGTTATTTTTTATAGGTTTTTGTTTTTTATTTTATTATATTAAGGTTTACAAACGGACACAAAGTTCATCTGATAATAAGTAATTTATAGATCGCAGTATTTACGTTCATTGAGCATAACTACTTTACTTGTATGTCGCCAGTCCTGTCCAGCAGCGATATCTTTCTGGCATATACATATAGTGAGTCAATCACAGTCAATCGCATTGGTGGTCCGCCACGGTGTTACTCTCTATGTAAGGACACTCTTCCGATACCTCCATGTGTCAAAGGCAATATTTTAACAATATAACAACTTATATATAGTATGACTAATATACTGCTTGGCTTACATATTTTTGATATTTTTTATATCGCGAGTAACAAACGAGCACACAGGATGGTAAGTGATTCCTGCGCCCCACGACTTCCACATTTATCCTTGACAAGGAATTATAATGCAGATGCGTTGTCAACCTTGAAGCCTGAGATGGAATGCTTCGTCATCAGTAATAAAGGTGTCCGGATCCCTGCACTCACCAGATGAAACACAGCATTATTATGCTGCTATTTCACGCTGGTATTCTGTGAAGGCGTGTTTGTGCTCCGGTCGAGTTGATCCATTAATTCCGCAGCTAGAAACAAAATGCAGTGTAGCTCTGCACAATTCTAATTACATAATTTGCTGAGAGTGACTGGATTAATCTATTCTATTGGTTCGGCACAAATCTTATGACAACCTTGTATGTGCTGCCGGCTTGGATTATACATAATTTAAACATGTAACTTAGTGACGCGAATGGGCAAAGTAGTAATTAAAATAATCAGCAAGCAGATAAAATATTCTGAACCTTCCTCCGGCTTATTGCACATGCTTTGCATCGGACTGGGGGTAGGGGATAACCTTCGTGTTTGTACGAAAGCTTACCGCACTATATTTAAGGGCATTTTATGTCATCTGGTATAATAACTAGAAGAATATAGCCGTGATAGAAATCGGCTAGGAGGACGTAATCATAAAAATTAACATTAAACTGATAGGAGAAACTTTTTTTACAAAACAACTAGATGATTTTTGATGATGTTTGATTTTGAGTAAATATATATACATATATCTATATATATATCGAAGTCGTGCTCTTTTGTGATGAATAAATGTCTATAGCCTGAGTAAGATTTATCAGGATGACGCCACGTTTTCCATTTTCTTTTTTTTACAAACAACTAGGTTATTATGTTTGGTTTTGAGGATTTATTTTTCATTAATAATAAGTAGATTATAATTAGGAGGAGTTAACGATGTATATAACATTAGATTAACCGGATGTGACACAATCGTCAACAACAACAGGGACGCACATCATTTCGTGCTTTAACTATTTTAACTTGAGAAGTCAGGATGACATTTGTGTCAAAAAACTTAAATATTCTGATATATTCCCAAAGCTTTAATTTGATTATTAAATTAATAAGCATACAACGTTTATCGTGAATTAAAACCGTATAAGTGGTACAGGTAATAGAAAATGAACCATCATAGAGCAAACATAAACATTTTACCAAACTTAAAAGTTTGTTTTACTGCCAACTGTGGTGGATTTCGCCGTCTATCAAGCTGTCGCAAATTGATCCCGCGTCACGGGCCCGGGGACCCTGCAAGCTCGGTGGTGTGGGGGTGGAAGGGGGATTGAGATAAATGGGTCGGGTTCAACCCGGCCCGCAGGGACCGATCGTCCGTTTAAACACGTATCCTCTCAAATTGCTTAAACCTTATACATATGAAGAACTATGTAGAGATTGTGTCTTCGTCCAGTTCTGGTGTTAGGACAGAAGCGAGGTAAGTTTATGTGATACAGTAGGTATTTAATATTTAAGTTTAAGGTTCTATATCAGCATATTCTTTATTTAACAGTGGTAGTTTAGTATATAGCAGTATGCTATAGCGTGAATGAGTTGCCTCGACCCGAGCAGGACCAGACATTATCTCGCAGACTGTGGTCGTGTAAGAGTAACAACGCAATGCGTATTAACCGGTCGTTGGACGGAGATTGGATTGTTTTCATCAGCTTTAAAACAATCGTACAATAAGCGTCAAATGAAGAAACATAACGAAAAAAAAGAAGAGAAATAATTTTTTAGCTATTGTTTACTTTTAAATGAAGTAATTGAAGACTATCAGGAGAGCATGGGCGTCAGGAGAAAGACATCATCGTGAAAAATCTTCTGATCTTGTGTGCCCGGCAAAGATAAAGAACTGACGAAATAATGAAATTTTTTTAGAATTTCATGTTCAGTATTAAGAATATTCTCTCGAAATAGAGGACACATTTCATTGTACAATGATATCAAAGCTCCAATGTTCCTGCCATACCGAAACACTGTATATCATCGGTACTAAAATAGTAGCTAACCAGCCTTTCTGACACTAAGATAAGACGAATTTCTCGCTAATATTTTCTTAGTATGATTGTCACCTTCTACGTTTCAGATCTAAAAGGTTCAGGAAATATAGATACGCTTGCTATCTCTATATGTCTAATCAATATCCATCGTTGAACCAACTGTCAAAGCATCTACATTATCATTATTAAATACGGTACGTTAAGATTTATTACTGTAATTAGAATCGTAATTACGTGTCCGTATGATGATCAGCTGCGTTTACGCTCACCGTTAATTACACAAATAATACTAGTAATATATATGTTCTTTTAAATAAAGTGAGATGTCAATTAACGCAAGTGAAATATTTCCTAAACATCTACACACAATTGAGATTAACCCAGATTTGTCTCTAGTTTGACATCAACACCATTTCATGCAATTACATGCATTTCACTGGCAATGATAGAGCAAACGATAGTAAGTAAATATAGGGAAGGTTAATTAATGATCCATCTTATTTTTTTTTTAATGTTTACACAACGAAAGTTAAATGCGTCATGGCTGTTCTGTACTCGGCATTGTCGGTGGCGTGGAAAGCGTGACGTCCGACAAGTCGCAGGCCATTTGCCTTCCAATTAGCGCCGTCCTTTTCAAAGCGTCAACACAAATTATCTAACAGGATTTTACGTAAAAGGTTTCCGCTACATAAATTCAATTGAAATTTGATGTTTTTACAATTATTTAAATTATATTTTATAAAAAAATTACTTTACTTACTACTAATAATTTTAGAAATATTCGGCTAATAGCTACTAGGGGATCATAAAAGGTAAAGGTAAATTTTGTATATGAGAATTTATAAAAGTTGCGCGTTCTTATAAAAGCAAACTTATAAGATTAATTCATAATAAAGTAGTTGTATCATTGTTCTCAGCGTTGGTATGTAACGGGTGATGTTTAACGCATGACACTGTTATTGTATTTGGTATGATAATAATTCACTGCGCAGACAATTGTTTGATACAACAGACGCGTGTCTTCTTCTATTGTCCGACGCCCCGTCTGATAGCTCTTTTATAAGTGGATAATCGACGATAAATACAAATGAGTAACTGTTTATTTCGATCTAGTTATACGAACATCATTACCGGGTTTCATTCAATTCAATTCATCTTTGAAAGATCTTGGCTTGGCATTATAGGCTTAAGTGTCACTTTATTATAACTTTTATAAAATCTCAGCAAAATAGCCTTTTCGTATTGAATAGTCTGAACATTTTTAATATTGCATATTTCTTAAAACAAACAAGAAGGAACTCAATTTGAAGCATCTGACGGTGTAAATTCGTAGTATTCAATTGTTCCGTTTAATTTCGTAGCTCGCTCGACCCCCGACAAGCGTTAAAAGGGCGCTGGAAGTAATCCGGGAGGGGTGGGAGGTGGTGGAAAAATGTCAGAGGATGAATCTCGGGCCACACAGTACCCGGAGCGATGGACGTAATAAAGAGACTTTCGCATCCCTCTAATTTAATTTGATAACTAAAAAAGTATTTTGTTTTTCGTTAAATTATTTTGAAATGATATTAATTACCCAAGATTGTGCATCCTTTTACAATTCACTCCTCAGATAGAAATGTATGTAAAAACAAACCAATAGAAAAATGATACCTAGTTGAAATTAATATGGGTTATTCATCACGAACACTGCATAGTTTAAACCTCTAAAAAGTTTACTGCATACGTTATTAATATTCGAAACACGTACGGACCTCCGCATAAGCGGACGTGACGTCTCTCAGTACCCATTCCCTGACTATCGCATAGTTATCCTTTAGGTATGTCCACGACTGCTTGATTTACTAATGAAGTTTGCAAAGTATTTCTTGGATGTAACAGCGGTTTTACGAGAATAATAACTGAACATACTTTTTGATATATAATAGATATATATTTTTATATTACAAGTTTTTCACTTCACTCATGTTCGTTTTTTGAAAAACAAACAAAAGGTTAACGGTGTTAACATCGAAGTTAAATAATATTTTTTCTATTGTGCGGATACTATTCCACGTTTTCTTTAGTAAGTCGAATACTAGGAGCGTATAAACTCACGGCAGTTAGCCCGTTTGCAATCAGAGCTGTGTGCGAAGAGTAAATTGATATGTCAGACAAGGTAAGCAAGTTGGGGGCCGTGAGATACCCGATGCGATAGAGGTAGACAGCAGTAGTGCGTGCGAGTCAGTTCAGTCGCGACTCAACCGCGCGCCGAGTAAGACGCATGTAAGCCAATGAATGACTGATACTTAATGCTGTCCGAGGTGAAAATTGAATAATGCTACACGCCTGTGATTGACCGCGCTTTTGTGGAACGAATTTAAAGTTCACGGCATGCAATTAAAACTGTTCAATAATTTTGCAGCGGTTTATTGTTATTATTTTACGGCCTAGTAACAGCATATATCCATGTAACGGTATGACAATTATGAAATCAAGCAAGTCTTAGTTTATGATTGCGAGGAGAGTCGGATGGCAACAGTTGTGTAACGGCGACTGCAGTAAGCGATACGGTCAACGACACGATCGATGGCTCAGACGACAATTAAATCGCTGCATTGTCAAACATCCATACTTATTTACTGGGAACATTTATTAGGCCCCCTTTAACGAGACTTATTCCAAATAATCTAAATAGGAGAAGAAAAATTGGACACCGTTTTTATTTCATTTTTCTTACCTAGTAACATCATGTCAAAGTTAAAGTTATATATGGATGGAAAAATCAATATTAACATAGACTCGAATTTACAATCAAAAATACATAGTCACGAGAAAAGGTACATCTATCGAGGAATATTTGAACAAATTATACGATCAGGCAATACAAGCAGCACTCTTGTACGGAATTCAAAGGCACTACGACCCTCGTCTTACGCCACTTGTGGCCAAGTCGGCGGGCAAACACACGCGAGGGGGTCCTAACGGGACTAACGTGGATTTACATGAACACACAAGAGAGGAATTTTAATTAAAAAAAAAAGTAATGTGCATAATTAAATTATCTGTAGTAAGCATTCCGTAGTAAACATTTATAGATAAAACAACTTACTTACAACAACTTACAACTTATAGATAAAAAAAGAAACTGAACCCTAGTTTAACAGCACATAGATTTAACATTTATGGATTAAAGATGTTTTGTGAATTAAAATTGTTTTGTGATAATTTATTACTTACGTAGACCAACTATTTTTTTTTTTTGCTTATTGTTATTAAAACGTTTATATATATATATATCAATAATCATTGTAAAACAATTATAAGTAAGGTAATATGAAACAAAATGAAGAAGCAAATGAAACAAATATTCCGTTGAAGGTTTCTAACATTAGTAGCTTCTGGGAAAGATACATTTGACTATATGGTTTGACATTTACATATTATTACATCACTTAATGACATTTAGTTACTACTCACATTGTATCTACTACAAACCCGAACAATTCTTTATGTTTCTTTTTTTAAAAAAATGCTACAATTACTAACGTTCCCTTTAACCTAATCACTCCAACTAAGCTTAAACGCTTTTACTAGATGGTTCACGGCAATAGTCTAATGGCGGATTCGAACCTACGACCCTAAGTTCGGCAGACCGTACCCAAAACCATTAGGCTATTGACGCTTCATGGACGGTAACCACTATATGAATGAATCATTATTTATTTAATTTGTTTTGTACGTTTGAATTTTAGGTTAAATAATTAATATATAAATTGTAAGATGTGTAAGGGATATGTGTATCTCATAACACATATCCCTTATTTGACCGGTACTTATCTAATTTCATGCCAAGGATAAACATGTCACTAATAACTCAATTAAGTGGGATCATAATACCCTGCGGCGGGCGAGAGAATTGGGATAGATAAAGCAAAAAAAAACAATGCTGACGGGCGGATGGCTCTGGGCACGAGGGGAGCATAAACATACATTTCTAAATATCTCGAACCTAATGTGACCCTTCGTAATGCCGTGTCTCCTTACTTTCCATTGTTATTGCTTGTATTAAGCAATAAGTAAACATGCATTTATATTATATTATATAGATACAATTGCATCAAATTTTGACAGGTGGAAATTGTCGAAAAGTTGAACTACGTTTACTTTAAAGAAAGAAAAAAAACGAGCCGTATTTTAAAATATGATTAGCATCGTCTTCTTTCGGGAGCCCTTGTGCAGGTTACCCACTAATAGAGGTCTCGACTGAGTGCCATAAGCGCTCGGTCACCTCTCAACCAGGTGAAACTGTAAAAGGTCTCGAGCTAACAGCGGCCATCAGCCCGAAAAAAAGAAGCAGTCTTAAATTAGGGACGCATTAAAAATTTAAGAGTTCTTCTTTCACTTATTTTCGCGTGAAATATTACAGTTCAAATTAAAAAAAGTTAGTAAAATTAACTAAAAGTACAGGGAGAGCATGACGTGAGAACAGTCCACTTGCGGCGCCTTCTACCTCGATATCCTTCACTAATTACTCGGCTTGGACAATTACCCTTGCGCGAGAGCGACCAACCCGAGGGTGCCCGAAGGGCCGGTTAATTTTAGTTTTAAAAGCAAATACAATTACATAAAATTTTTACAGGCGGAAATTTTCTTAAAAGTGTATCATTGATAGATTACTTTAATAGAAAAAAAAGGCCTTATTATAAAATATGATTAGCATAGTCTTAAATTAGGGACGCATTAAAAATTTAAGAGTTCTTTGTCTTAATTTCTCGTGAAATAGTAAAGTTAAAATCGAAAAAAGTTAATAAAATTAACTAAAAGTACAGGGAGAGCATGACGTGAGAACAGTCCACTTGCGGCGCCTTCTACCGCGATATCCTTCACTAATTACTCGGCTTGGACCGTTACCCTTGCGCGAGAGCGACTGTCTTGAGGGTGCCCGAGAGTATTTAAGTTTTTAAAGCAAATACAATAACATCAAATTTTTAAAGGCGCAAATTGTCGAAAAATATATCATTTATAGATTACTTTAGTAGAAAAAAAGTCCTTATTATAAAATATGATTAGCATAGTCTTAAATTAGGGACGCATTAAAAATTTAAAAGTTCTTTCACTTATTTTCGCGTGAAATAAATAGATTAAATTAAAAAATAATAATAATAACTAAAAGTACAGGGAGAGCATGACGTGGGAACAGTCCACCTCAGGCGCCTTCTACCGCGATATCCTTCACTAATTACAATCGTTATCTGCATCAGATAATGCGTCACAAAAACACCGACCTTTCCTTTTCGTTTTATATTTACATAATAACGCGTGGGGCATAACGACCGCCGGGCGAGGCGGTGTTATTATAATGACGAGCGGCGACGACTCTGCGTTTTTATGTTTGCCTCTTACAACAGTGGCGATATTTCACTGTAATAGGAAATATTGCAATATATCGGGGAAATTCGAAATTCCCTAAATAAAAAATTTATGTAAGAATATTACAAAATAAATCAAGGGTTTGTAATGAATTGATATTACACTTGTCTATTCATTTTGATTCACAAACACTAAATATATTTAGTTATTGAATCAATTCCATTCTTATGAAGTCTTGGTCCCTATCGGGTGTGTTGCAACTGTATGCGACTTCGGAGAACGTTTGACAATGCAGCTCATTTTTAATTGTGTGGGGGCTGCAATATGACGTCTCCCCATTCACTACTTTAACAATCGTAGCGGAAAGCATGCTTTCTAAATACAGGGGGAAGTTTCATATAGAGAACTTTTTATATTATGGAGGGGTGGTGCGAAGTACCTACCAACTGGGTATATAAGTCTCTTAGTTAAGTTAAAAGTATGCTTAGAACTACGACATCCAAAGAGACTCGAACTCGATGTTTCTTTAATTTTTTTTAGTGTTCAATTTTATGTAAATATTATAAATAGAAACTTGTTTTTCGAATTTCAATTGTGTGCAGCAAATTAATGTATGAAGTATCTGCTACAGTTAACTGTATACGGGTCTAGCGTGCTGGTCATCGTCTGATGTTAGGATAGCTGATCCAGTGAGACTGATAGACACCTACTTTACCGATAGATGCTACAAAATTGTCGATTGTGAACATTGTGACAATTTGTCACTATAACTAACGACTAAGATACAAAATATTATGCATCTTTACCTAATTGTGTCTAGATTTTTTTTTATACGAAAATTAGCAATAAAAGCTTTTCCTATATAACGTCGTTCCCTGAAAATTATTTTAACTACTGTAATTAACAATATTTGACACTTTAGCCTATATAAAACATAATAAATAATTACCCAGACAGTTCCATTTCTCTTCAGTGTTCGTGTATTGGAGTGCCTATAGTAGGCATAAAAAAAGAAATATTAACTTTATAATAATAAATAAATTAATAAATGTTAATTTGTTGCCCCGCTTGCCTATTTTGATGCTGTTTGAATCTTTACAGATAAAGGTATGATGTAAAATTTTCGACTCTTTGTCGATCATAAATAAAACAAATGCATTTAATTTTACATAATATGTTAACTGGAGATATAAGATAATTTAGTAAAGCAACTCCATGTATGGCCTAATCCTTTGTAGTCTTTTTGTTCCTTGCGATATAATAACGGATAAATTATAGACGTCTATTGTCAATCGATTATTAATAGAATATTTTGTAACTTGGTATCACTTCCGAGTGCACACATTTTAAAATTTTGGGTTCAAAAATTCATTTAATACTTAATGAATATAAAATAAATTGATATCAATTCTCTGTGCACTGCAGAAGTATTAAACCACTTCAAGAAGTATTAAAACATGTAGGTGGAATAAAAATACAAAAAAAGTTCAGTAACATAATCATTTCAAAAATAAATAATTTAAGAAAATCTAAATAAATTTACAATAGCGCCATCTAACCAACAACCTTTGAATTACTACGAGATGAGAGTTCACGATGTGAAACGATCAATCCATTGGCATAATAAAATAAAAAGGCTAAAGAGGAAAATGAGAACCTATTTACGAATAATATTAGGCATATAATAATACGTATAAAATTGATTTTTGATAAATTTATATCAGTATTGTACTTCCAAGATATTTTTGCCTGGTACTGAATCTGCTCGACGTTGATTGGTCGGCTAAAATGGCGGGGCGCATGCGCCCTCAACATGTGCTCGGTCAAAGCCGAATACTGGCGCGTTTACTCTGAGATACCAGGGCCGCAGCGCTCTGTAGGAGTTACCAACACAGCTTGCGAGTGAACGTTAAATGTAGACTTTAAAATAATAGTACGAAGGTTCAAATTACTACAAAGATAATTTTCCATTTGTACTAGGCCAAGTCGACGCACGACAAGGTGAGATGAAGCACAAAGTAAATTCGGCTTTAAGTCAAGGATATGAAGGTTATTTTTCATGTTCAGATTATAACAAAATAGTTTCTTAAATTTGACACGGGCGCTAGGGAACCGATTGGAAACTTTTAGGCTACGGATTGACATAATAATGAACGAGGCTAAGAAGAATCTAACACTTGGTTAATTGGCTTCGTTTACTATGCGCGGTTTTTGCATTCATGCCTCATTTTATGACTTTAATATTTTTAATTAGTGCATTTTTAAATATACCTTTATATGAAATATACTTAAAATCCTGTACTAAAAACAACCATATCCATCGACCGTCGTCAATATTGCCACTTTGTAGTCATGTCTATATCTTACCAGGCGTTTTCCATCACTACGATATCCTCTGATTATTAACAGATGACATAAAATAAGCAAGGTATATTATAGTGCCGTACGCATAAACTGGCAAACAACAGAGGAAATTTTTCGTATCTACGCTAGTCATTAAAGATTGGAAACAAGTCTTTAATTACACATCCCACCATATGAAAGTTTTTAATTACACATCCTCACCATATGAAAGTATTTATGCACAATAAATATCACAAATAATATATATATATATATATATAAATATATATATATCGTAATTTCGTCGCAATTTCAGTAACAGGTATAAGGCAAACATAACTTACACGATTTGTACAGTACGTTATTGATATTTTACTTTTTTTTTATTGTATTGATTGAGGGATACAAATAAGTAACCAAGGTATTTTTTTTATAGAATAGGTGGCAAACGAGTAAACAGCCCACACGATGGTTAGTGATCACCACCGCCCATGAACATCCGCAACACCAGAGGAGTCGCAGATGCGCTGTCTGTCTATTAGAAAGGTTAAGGCTCTAAACTCCATCTGGATCTATTGACCTATGACACCCACATTCATCCTGAACAAGGAATCATAATGCACATGCGTCGTCACTAACCCCGAGGACTAAGATGAAATCGTCAACAGTATTCCTACACTCATCAGACGAAGCACAGCAGCGTTGCGCCACTATTCTATTAGGGTTTGGTCCTTTCCTGGTCCAACCGATGCATTCATGCTACAACTAGGAACGCAGAGTGGTTCTACCGTCATTTCGAATGCAAATGGTGTTAAATGTCCTACATAGATTCCAATTACTAAACTGCCGTGAGTATAAGTGATACGTTTTATCAAAAATAAACACGAGGATGTGATCCTGCAGCGTGAACGAGCAGTTTATGTTTTAGTTTATTAATGCTCAGCGGTGGTGATTTCACATGAACTTGGGTCAAGTGCCAAGTGGATTTTCAAACGCGATGGCAGCAGCAATTTATACTGCTTTAGGAGTGCACGAAATTTACCGAGGGCGTTGCCTTTATTAATCAGTGGGCAACATTATTGAAACGATGCGAATACGCCCACTAACTGCTGCCGCATCGGCGTAACAGGTTTCTTCAATAGATTGCCAATTTATAACATGCCAAGTCACACACAAAATTCAAATTCAATAATTTTCTTTTCCATAAAATATCATTTCCAGGCCTTACAGCGGGTAAATAACACTGTAATTGTTATTTACTACACTAATAACTCTGCAAATACCGCTTAAAAACCCGCCAAGGTTTATTAAATCAATGACGTACAAGCTGTAAAAATATTTGCAATGAAACAAACAAACAAGGAATCTAATTCACGTTAATAATAAACCACTACGCGTAATGGTTATTGGACAAAATAAATGAGAACCAAATGCAATATCGTCAACAACCATTCTCAGGTTGATAATGGGACGCGCAAACAAATGCAAGTAAGCAAAAAAAAAAAATAACACTACAATGACAAGGTTACCCTCGCGCGCAATACCTCAATGCCCCGAACTTGTTTACCGCCAAAGATATTCAATGTGATCTCAAGAAGGGCATCATTTCAAAAAGAAGCATCGAATTTCTCACTGCGGCCCTCCGCACTGAACATAAGCTGCCGTAAGGGGTGCCACGTTAATAATAAGACACGAAAGCATGCGTGAAAAGGCGCCTAAAACCCTTGCGATAATTTCCGAACAGCTGCCCGTGCCGGTGTCACAATGCTCGGATTAATTCACAAAATCTAAATTAAAATGTCATGCGTCGCTCATTTTTATCTACAAAGCGTTATTCAAGTGTGTTATGGGTTAGCGTTGCAAACGATGCAGTGTTCGTTTATTGCGCAACAAGCGGTTTACAATAAAAGCGCACCAAATATATTAGAATGATATGTGATCTCCTCGTGCATTTCGCAAGCGCTGAATAAGTTTGAAGCGTTCGCTTTCGAAAAAAAAATTACAAAGCTCACCTTTCTAATCCTCTTCTTCATGATACGCTCGGCGGCGTACACGCTGTCGCCGAGCTCCATCTTATGCATCCCCAGTTTAGTGAAGATCAATGGAAATTGTCAAAAATTCAAATCCAATAAACACTGCAATCCAAGTAATGTGATCCGTTCACTGCATCCAATATTTGCACACACGCATTCTCTGTCACAATATACTCTTCCGACACTGTCACCGTTCAAAGTTGCCGCGCGAACGTACGCTCCTTCGCGGACAACAGCGACACGTGAACACCGTACGATGTCTTGGTCGAACTGAAGCAGGGGGAGCAAGCCACCGCTCCCCTCACCCCGCAACGCTCACTCCGCCGTCCGCCGACAGAGCGCGCTATGTGCCTAAAAACAACCGCTCGATATCTGTAAACAAGTTTTCATTATGCCGTTTAATATTTTCAGCCATTGTTAAGCCTGTATTATACTGATTGACCAATACTAATAAGAATAATAAACATCGACGTGCACTAATTATGAATGGCTGTATCGATCGAATTTGACGAATTATATAAAATAAAATGCAGTTTTAATGCAGTACGTAAATATAAAAATACAAAAGACTGTATGAGAAAACTATTTGATAACAAGTAATTAATGACCTATTATAAATATATGTATTATATTTAATTGGTAGCAAGAGTAGCGGTTTCGTCATTGAACTTGGTATCGGTATGGTAGGTATATTGCGTAGGTTCGGCGATGAATGCGTCTCGCTCGAGTCGGCGGGCGATTCCCCACGATGCGGCGTGGAGGCCCGCGCCCGGCCGCGAGGGCGCCGTTGCCGCTCTGCGCCAGCTGCGAGAGAAAGACCGAGCGCCTACCCTATTATTTACGCGCGACGTTGCCACACCGACCGGCCTACGTTGATTACGAGGACACCGCTTTTACGTTCCATTATCCGGCACTAACATGCGAGTTTATATCACGATATCGAAACTTTAGGTTCAATCTGTTCAAGTTATCTTATAATTTACCGTTCCATCTAACTTTATACCAAATTATAGCAGAAAACGTTTAATATAAATACCTGTATACGTCAGCTGAGCGGCAAAATTCCGTAGACGTGCACAAAATTCACTTCGGCTATCGTAATCGAGTCCCGAGTGTAAACAGGAACCGGTTTTTGGATTGTTACAGAGTCCGGCAGCGAAAGCGTCCAGCCAACAGAGCGCGCGTGAAGTAACTAAGGCATTTTCGGTCGTATCGAATCGGTTCGGCGTTCGTGAAAGGTCGGTATTTTGGGGCTTGCGGGGAGCGCGGCAACGGCGCAGTGGATTGGGCGCGTGACGCGGGCGGCGGGCGACGCTCGTTTCCCGCCAATGGTAGCGCGGTCTTAGCGCTCCGCCCGCGGCACCGCGCTCGCACCGTCCCGCTCCCTCGCTCCACCGCTAGCCTTCCGTCTCGCTCCTGCGCTCCGCCAGCCACCGCGCTAGATCCCGGCTCTGTTTTTTGCGCGCCTCACATATAGAAAAATAAACGGACATTTTGGATTACGTGGTACGCGAAGGGTCCCCGGATCCGGGCGCGGCGCACTTATTTATTCTGGCGGCGTTGTAGGGAGAGATATGGTGCGAGCAGCTTGCGTTTCGACACGTCTGATAGATAGACCGGCTTTTATTTTTGTGTGCGATACATTTTCAAATATCGGTTCCGGTGTAATTGATTATATCTGTATTGGTCGGTTCAGCTTAGATATGTCGATTGTAAAGTTGGTTGAGCTTCTATGATACTTCTGAATATTTTCGATGTCGATTCTATTCCTTAGTTAATTGTCTAGGTAATTACTATTTTTTTGAATTGATTAAGTAGTCTATTCTATGAGATAACCTTTGTAAATTCTATCTGCTTAGATCGGATCGAATATCGGGCTTTGCCTAAGGTTTACAGTACCTTTATCGTACCAACGCTAAAAACTGTTTACCCGCGATTGCCATCACGGTATGGTTTCTGTTCTAGACCAAGCCTTGTGACGGTATTTGGAGAACTGTTTGCGGAGAGATAACAAATTCACTTCAAGGAAAAGGTTAGAAACAAACCAATAACGCGATAATACAACATGGAACTACGAATGTGGGCCGGGCCTCGTTTACTGGAAGTAATAGTTCAGATGAATTGAGTACCTAGAGTTCTGAAGAATGAAGTTTATAAGTTGTTGTTCTAAGAATTGTTTTAACAATTAACAAATAAACATCAACAATATACAATATATAGGTATAGTGCCTTAAAATAAAGTAACGGACTGTAATATGCCGGAAATATGCCTTTAAAGAAGATAACGAAGCATATTCCGCCACGCGGCACAACTGTTGATCGGCAGTGTTGACGTGTGTTCTATTTATATCTCAGCCGTGACGGTTTCCTCGCCACGGTATCCTTCAACGCGGGGCACATGGCAAATCAGAATTTATAATTGTTTGATCATTTTCATCGGTACCGACGCGGCGGATCAAATTCGGTTTGTAAAACTGAGACTTGTCAACCGCCGCTGTCAGACGTTTTATTTTTTCGGGCTGATGGCCGCTGTTAGCTCGAGATCTTTTACAGTTTCACCTGGTTGAGAGGTGACCGAGCGCTTATGGCACTCAGTCGAGACCTCTATGAGTGAGTAACAAACACAAGTGCACCGAGAGGGAGTCTCGGCTTGGACCGTTACCCTGTTGATTTGAGTCCGTTGGAACGCAATAAGCGTTCGCTCGGTCACCTATCAACCCGGTGAAACTGTAAAAGCCCTCTAGCTAACAGCGGTCATCAGCCCAAAAATAAATCGTCTGACAGCGGCGGTTGACAAGTCTCAGTTTTACAAACCGAATTTGATCCGCCGCGTCGGTACCGATAAAAATGATAAAACAATTATAAATTCAGATTTGCCATGTGCTCCGCGTTGAAAGTCTGACACCAATCCATGCAGATAGAAGCGTTGCTGGAGTTTCTTGCGCCACATCTTCTCCAGTTAGATTCGAATTCCTCTCTTGATAATCGTATTACGACAAGTGCACAATTACCTACATCTGGTCAATGGGGGTTAAGAATTCTGGACAGCGTCTATTGATCAACAAGGCACATATCAATTCAAAATAAAAATTCTTTATTTTTTCGTTTCCGAGTGCGGTTTTAGACGTTTGTTTGATAATAAGCACCCGGCTTATTCGTATATTGCTGACGAGTAAAGAAATTAATTGTGAACAATTGAATTATATGTAATGTCAATGGGCAAATAGATTAGGATGCGAAACTTGTAGGTTATAGATTCGAATCCGCGTTTCGATTATTATCGTGTTAGCATTTAAGTTAGTTGCGAGTAGATAACCGGAATGTTAATATGATTTCTACTTCATTCTTTTTTTTAATTACACATTTCATACGTAATTGTAAGTCTGTTAGGGTTTGTTTAGGCATAAAAAAAGCTTATGGCTCGTGAGTTCCTTTCCGGTTCGCACTGATCTCTCCACGTTTAGGCGGGCAATTTAACTGTCGACATGTTCAAGTTTTTATCGAGGTATATGAGGATAAACGTATTAAATTTATGAATGTTGGCAATAAGTGAAACTTCGTTCTTACTATCCGTTAAACAATTAGATTGTATTCGTTTAATTTCCACTTTTATATAAAATTAATAAATTGAACTAAAAATGAAAAAAGAAAATAGGTCAAAGCTATCAATATAGGTTAAACTTTAAACCATAAATAGATAATACTTGTCTATTGTCCCATGCTTCCGTGGTCGTCTCATCGCTCGCTGTCAATCGCCCTCTTATATCTTCCCACTGTACCGGACTTCAAAGAGAGATGCAAAGTCGAGATCGCAACGTTTCTTCAAGAGAGCGCTCGCGCCCTCTAACCATATACCGGTAAACGTAGCGACCTACGAACCGGAACCAAATCCGTCGAACTTTTCAAGATCTCTGAGCATCAATCCGATTACACCGGTCACCGCACCGCACACCACAACCACATCACGCCACTATCGCCTTCGAGCGCGACGAAACCGCGATATAACCACGCACACAAGAATCATCCGAATTCCAGCGGTTCTCAACGCCGCCTGCTTCCGAAAACAGGTGACGACCATCCGAGGTTAGTTCCGTACACCTAACCTTGGACGGCAAGCGGCAAACACCAATAATCCTGCGCTCTGCAGTATTCTCAGATGGTTCAAATGTTCGGTGGCAAGTAAAGTTACTCACGGACAGAATTTTTTTTAGAGTTAATAGTAAATTAGTAAATACAAACATAACTAGTTTACGGATCTCGGATCTGCGAGTCCCGAGTCCGATGAATGAATAAAAGCCGCATGGGCCAACAATGCCGAAATCAACAAGAATCTAGAGATTTAGAGTCGATCGACTTAGAAATGATATGCCTGCCCCTTTCCGTCGCTATCTCTCTCCCTTCCACATTATGACTCCACAGCGAACGGGATTTCTCACTTGGTGGTATGCAAGCCTTAGATATAATGAGGGAAGAAGCTGTATAGTTTTGTAGTCATTCGGTCCTGTGAAGTGACCAATATACCTGCTCACACCGCGCTTTAACCTTTATGGCTTCCTGATGGCTAGTTTCTTTCCTTCTCTCGAGAGCCGCCACTACCGTGGTATCTTTCTACAGGCTTTTTTTAATTGATCTATAGGCTTCCACCACCGTTCTGTAGTTTTCCTCCCATAACCGTTTAGTAGGCCCTTGTTGATTGTTCTATAGGCTTCCGCCACCGTTCTGTAGTTTTCTTCCCATAACCGTTTTGTAGGCCCTTGTTGATCGTTCTATAGGCTTCCGCCACCGTTCTGAAGTTTTCCACTGGCCGTTCCATAAACGGTTCTGTAGGCCCTTGTTAACCGTTCTTTGACGCATAGATGTTGAATAGATTCAGAAAAAGTCCATGACTTTTTCTGCTGTATAGTTTAAACAATGTTATTTATTCGTTTTTAGCATCAATGTATAAAGGGGACGAGAATCAGACAGGAAAAAACATAGCCACGTCACTTCTAACAGTAAACCGTTCATCTTTTAAAATTCTGTACCGCTTTTCGATGCACTAATCTATGTATGTTGAAAATATTAAAAAGAATTATCACAGTTAAATTTGAATTATAAGCAGACAAAGATATATATAGATATATATATATATATATATATATATATTGAAATATATGCCCTCACTATTTACATATTTTTATATTCGTTGGAACCATTGTATGAAGCAGTGGAGGCAGTCTTCAGGGACCGCTTCAATCGCTTTTAGTTATTTTATATATATATAGCTTATTTTTAATTTTCTGAAACAAAAAATTTTCGCATGGTGTGAGGCCCGAGCTGTATGGCGGATGCATTACCAGTTCCATATTCAAGGCCTTTAAATACATCTTAGCGGAATGTGTGAGAACTCTATTCGCGATTTTTTTTCTGATACTCTGGGCAAGCAATTGTTTACGTACGGATCTGCAATCGCTGTCCTCAAGTTTTCGAGTAACAGTGTAATTTAATGTCATGAGTTGCCGCAATAAGAATTTTTTTTTTCGGGCTTAAGGCCACTGTTAGCCCGAGGACTTTTACAGTTTCACCGGGTTGAGAGGTGATCGAGCACTAATGGCACTCAGTCGAGACCTCTATATATAGGTAACCAGCACAAGGG
Organism: Teinopalpus imperialis; assembly: GCA_029286865.1. Lineage (NCBI taxonomy): Eukaryota > Metazoa > Arthropoda > Insecta > Lepidoptera > Papilionidae > Teinopalpus > Teinopalpus imperialis. The sequence continues at coordinate 11,723,482 of JAGSMU010000016.1, forward strand.
CACCCAAAAGAAGCAACCATTTTCTTGCCCGATTTTGTGCTCCGACTTTATTAAATCGTCTTTCGTCTTCAACAGGAAAGATCCATTTTGCCAACTGGCTTTTTCTTTCCGGTTCAAAGAAGTCTACCAAGGTTTTCGTCGCCTATACGATATTATAGATTGTCCTCCATTAATTTTTTTTATCATTTTATGGCACGACTCGACATGCAGTCGTTTCTGGTCTTCCGTTAAATTGGTACTCGGCAAACTTCCGAACCTTCAGATGGACATACAAAATGTTTTGTACTTGACTTATTCCAATGCCTTTTTGTTTAGTAGTTTGTTTCAATCAGAGGTCCTACGGTATCAATATTGGATTCTGTAACCGCAGTCGCTGGCCGAGCCTTACGTACATCGTCATAGAGATGATCACGTCCACGTCTTTATTCTCCGAACCACGTATACACAGAGCTGCGACATGGAGCTTCATCACCAAATGCCAATTCTCTTGTTGACTTAAGCCACAGTGAAAATCGTAAAAATCCATTGAGTGAGCATTTTTCGGAGATAAATATATTGGAATAGAGACACACAATTTTCTAAAGGACGTCTCAATGAAAAAACAAATGATAGTCTCATCATATAATAACATGTGCCTTTTTATAATATTGTTATTGCATTAATATTGCTCAACTTTCAGTATAAACCGCGTATGTTTTTTGTATTAAGAGCGATTTTACGTCGCTACTCGCTTTAAGCCGATATAAATATTACATGTAAAACTCGGAGTAACTTAAAATTTTATAAAAAGGAGATAACTTGTAATGAAACAAACATTCGTAAAATATATGAGTACAAAACCTTCTAAAGTTGCAATCGTTAAAGATACTTCTTTAACGATAGCAATTGTATATTTTGGAACCTCGGTGACTGGCTGCTTGAATTCACTTGCCGACAGGGCAAATATATCAAATTCATTTAAGACTTTAATATATACTTCATACACTATCTTGTATGAGTATTGTATAGTAGTTATCACCGTTACGTTTATTTTATCGATTAGAAAATAATAATAGAAAATAAAAGATACATCAACGTATATGCGTTAAAACAAAATAGTTTTAATAATTTTAGTGTTGCAGATTTACTTTTGAAATCTTTTATCGATTAGAAAATAAACGTATTAGATACATCAACGTATATGCGTTAAAACAAAATAGTTTTAATAATTTTAGTGTTGTAGATTTACTTTTGAAATCTTTTATCGATTAGAAAATAAACGTATTACATACATCAACGTATATGCGTTTAAACAAAATAGTTTTAATAATTTTAGTGTTGCAGATTTACTTTTGAAATCTTTTATCGATTAGAAAATAAACGTATTGATACATCAACGTATATGCGTTAAAACAAAATAGTTTTAATAATTTTAGTGTTGCAGATTTACTTTTGAAATCTTTTATCGATTAGAAAATAAACGTATTAGATACATCAACGTATATGCGTTAAAACAAAATAGTTTTAATAATTTTAGTGTTGTAGATTTACTTTTGAAATCTTTTATCGATTAGAAAATAAACGTATTAGATACATCAACGTATATGCGTTAAAACAAAATAGTTTTAATAATTTTAGTGTTGTAGATTTACTTTTGAAATCTTTTATCGATTAGAAAATAAACGTATTACATACATCAACGTATATGCGTTTAAACAAAATAGTTTTAATAATTTTAGTGTTGCAGATTTACTTTTGAAATCTTTTATCGATTAGAAAATAAACGTATTGATACATCAACGTATATGCGTTTAAACAAAATAGTTTTAATAATTTTAGTGTTGCAGATTTACTTTTGAAATCTTTTATCGATTAGAAAATAAACGTATTGATACATCAACGTATATGCGTTAAAACAAAATAGTTTTAAGAATTTTAGTGTTGCAGATTTACTTTTGAAATCTTTTATCGATTAGAAAATAAACGTATTACATACATCAACGTATATGCGTTTAAACAAAATAGTTTCAATAATTTTTAGTGATGCAGATTTACTTTTGAAATCTTTTATCGATTAGAAAATAAACGTATTACATACATCAACGTATATATGCGTTAAAACAAAATAGTTTTAATAATTTTAGTGTTGCAGATTTACTTTTGAAATCTTTTATCGATTAGAAAATAAACGTATTGATACATCAACGTATATGCGTTAAAACAAAATAGTTTTAATAATTTTAGTGTTGTAGATTTACTTTTGAAATCTTTTATCGATTAGAAAATAAACGTATTACATACATCAACGTATATGCGTTTAAACAAAATAGTTTTAATAATTTTAGTGATGCAGATTTACTTTTGAAATCTTTTATCGATTAGAAAATAAACGTATTACATACATCAACGTATATGCGTTTAAACAAAATAGTTTTAATAATTTTAGTGTTGCAGATTTACTTTTGAAATCTTTTATCGATTAGAGAAAATAAACGTATTGATACATCAACGTATATGCGTTTAAACAAAATAGTTTTAATAATTTTAGTGTTGCAGATTTACTTTTGAAATCTTTTATCGATTAGAAAATAAACGTATTGATACATCAACGTATATGCGTTAAAACAAAATAGTTTTAAGAATTTTAGTGTTGCAGATTTACTTTTGAAATCTTTTATCGATTAGAAAATAAACGTATTACATACATCAACGTATATGCGTTTAAACAAAATAGTTTCAATAATTTTAGTGATGCAGATTTACTTTTGAAATCTTTTATCGATTAGAAAATAAACGTATTACATACATCAACGTATATGCGTTAAAACAAATAGTTTTAATAATTTTAGTGTTGCAGATTTACTTTTGAAATCTTTTATCGATTAGAAAATAAACGTATTAGATACATCAACGTATATGCGTTAAAACAAAATAGTTTTAATAATTTTAGTGTTGTAGATTTACTTTTGAAATCTTTTATCGATTAGAAAATAAACGTATTAGATACATCAACGTATATCCGTTAAAACAAAATAGTTTTAATAATTTTAGTGTTGCAGATTTACTTTTGAAATCTTTTATCGATTAGAAAATATTAGATACATCAACGTATATCCGTTAAAACAAAATAGTTTTAATAATTTTAGTGTTGCAGGTTTACTTTTGAAATCTTTTATCGATTAGAAAATAAACGTATTAGATACATCAACGTATATGCGTTAAAACAAATAGTTTTAATAGTTTTAGTGTTGCAGATTTACTTTTGAAATCAGCGATCACCTAATAAGGGTGCGGAGTGTCCGTCTGTCGTTTGCTTCGAAGCCCGATAATTATCTCTGTCCCAAGTCGGGCTCGCAGGAAGTGTCCAAGAATATTTAAAAGATAATTAATCTTGTTGATACGAATCTGTAACTTTCACGCGAGAGATTACGTTATGTTGATGCCTAAAAACTTTCCAAATTGCTTTCGACATATGCAACTGGTTTTTTTTTTTCAAAAAGCATTACGACGAATAAAGTTGAGAAGTTTAAACGGTCACCACATTTATAGATCCGGGGTTTTAATCCAAATCGAAAGACATTAAGTTTGATATTTAATTTCGATAACAGATTTTTTTTATGTACGAGAATTAAAAGAAATCATTGGGTGTCAATTACGCATTATACGGATAATTAGAAAGAAAATGTTTAGAATTCCTTGTATCAATCGAAAAGAGTTCTTTTGAGCGATTATCATTTTATACGGTATCTCTTATAGTATCAGGTCATGCGCATAATTTCTAGTATAGCTGCCAATATTGGACCAAAATTAAGAAATTAATTTTTGAGCGAACTACGGTCTCGATTGAATTGTCCAAAACATTCTTATAGTGTCTCAGGATGTTTCCACATTGCTACATAAGAGATAATCCATGTCGAAATTTTTGAACAATAATCGCACGGCAATTTTCTAGAAATGATACTGTGCTAGAGTGTGGCTAAAGCTAGTTACATGTTGTAAAATGAATCGGCTCATTTTTTTTTTTTGTGTATGAATATTGCTAGTGGTCCAGTGACCTTTACAGCTTTATCTATAATATCGGCTCGTATGATCTATCACGCGCACACAAAATAACAGCATGATATAGTAGCATCACGCTGCCGTATTTCGTATGGTCAATATTTAGGATGGAGGTTTAGGAAACTGGTGACCCCATTACAGGTAACGACGAGACATTCCATCAGTAAGAATGCATGTGCATCTTCAAAGTTTGTTGATGATGAATGTGGATATCATGTGGCGCAGTGAACTGCTTGTTCGTTTGTCAGACCCACAATACAAATATAAATTCAGAAATACGTCATTGTTGTATGTCCTTTTTGAAGACGTTTGTCATTTCAACCAGCTCACGGACCCCTCAGTTCCGTGAGCCCTGTGTCCGATGAAGCTGTAAGAGCGGCATAGCCTAACAGCATCAACATCAACAGAATCCAGGATTTGTCATTTCGATAGATTGCGTCCAAACTACACGTACATACATAACAACATATAACGATTTAATAACTAACTCTCTTGCATGCCAGTCCTCCCTCAATCTTGTTATACTTATGTCACATAACAGATCCTGTTCCTAACTCGGGTCGGAGCAGTACGTCATGTCCTTCTCTCTCACCTCTTTTTTCTGTTCCTTGCACATCCATTCTCACTATTTTCATATCATTATTCATATAACCCATCCTTCTATTTCTTGGTCTTCCATTGCATCCCACCGTAGTCATATTAATCACTCCTTCACTAATATGACTTTCATCCCTTCTCAATATACCTTCAAACCACCACCAGTCCGACTTCTCGACTTGTCTGTACGACTTTAAATCGACTTATTTATTGTTATTAAATATTTAGAATGTTAATTCCGTGAAACGAATTATAAGAATTGATTCGAATATTTCGTGAGAAAATACAAAAAAAAATAATCTTTCATAAAATGTTCCGTGATCTGCTAAAATTCGTGCCGTACGTCATTACGATTCGTATGACACGGCATAACACTGGTTTATTTAATTCTTCTTTTACTGTTTATGCTATACACCTCTAGAACATCCTACCTGACGACATTAAGCGAGCTCATAATAAAAATAATATTAATAGAGAAATCACAAAAAACACAAGGGAAATCATCTGAATATGTACATACATATTTATTGATATTACATTCTTATCATATATTTATTTTAAGGTCTATATTATTTACTTATGTATTTATTATGTAATTTAATATTGTTAATATAAAATAAATATTTTGTTAATATTTAGGATTATTTTGTTATTAACATCTATAGTCAATGTTTCTCCTACCCAAGTGTTGACTGATAGAGGCATTAAATCCGCCCGCTTTTTTTTTATAAAAATAAAGTATTCGCAATTGAAGATTAATAAATATATAAACGGATATCCGGAGTTTCGAGCTTACAATAAATAGATTTTGTTACACATATCGGTAATATTTTTCATGTCTATAAATTATTACGACCTGTTTTCTACGCAGTGGAAACGTACACTATATTTATTTTGATATAACTTAATATGAAATTGTAACGTTAAGGGGTGTTGGTTGATGATTTAAGAAAAATAAAAAATAACAATATTCTCACAGTTTCTAATGCAACATAATCTTTATTCTTAATTGACGATGGTTTGAACAAAATAAGAATGGATCTAAAGTAAAATAAATAAAGGTTTTCCTATCTTGTTTGTCAGTACTCGAGAAAAATTGTACCGGTTGTTTTAATGGAGTGAAACTAACAAAGATGACGAATCTCATTTTCTTTTGTGTTTAACCATTATTAAATGAAAGAATAAAAGACAGAGAAAAACGTGATAAGGATAAAATCAAAGGTGCTAGATTAGATTGGCGAAGGTCGCAACTCATAATCTGCACCATGCGTCTCAGTAGATATGTGTTTGACGTAAAGAAGGCCTTAAAGATATATCTCTACAGTAATTTTTGCAGGCTCGTCCGTTTCTAATACGTTGAAAAACAATCATGCCCCCTTTTGCGATATGATTGCGGCGATAATTCTTGAAAGAATCTTGGTCAACGTAGTTGTGTTTATAATATTAAGCAGTACCTATAAGTGTGGTTTAAGTAGAAATATGTGTTACTTAAAGAGTATATAAGAATGTTTCCAAATAGATAAACTGCATTCAATTATAGTGGCTTTCCATCTATAGTTTAAAATGAACGTTACTAAAATAGACTGGAATGTTTGACGTATGCATTACATAATGTTAGACTAGTAAAACTTACACCAATTATACGTATGTGTCAAAACAGGAATGTCACTGGCCGGTTCTCTCCAGTCCATACAGATAGAAGCGTTGCTGGAGTTTCTTGCGCCACTTCTTCTCCAGCGCCCACGCATTCTGAAGTGGTGGTACAGGTAGTTAATAATAATAGTGATATTAATTAAGATAATCCTCTGTCAGAAGCAACTGACCGAGCCGAGGTTCGGCCCTCTCGGGCACGCTTGAGTCAGACGCTCTCGCGAAACAGGGTAACGGTCCACGCCGAGGCTCCCTCTCGGGAACCCTTGCGCTGGTTACCCATATATAGAGGTCTCGACTGAGAGCCATAAGCGCTCGGTCACCTCTCAACCCGTTGAAACTGTAAAAGCCCTGGGGTACCAGCGGCCATCAGCCCGAAAAAAAAAAATCAAAACAGGAGAAGGTGCTTGTTGTTTAGGTATTTTTAGGTAAGGGGAGACAGTATTTTAGGACTAAGGGTTTATTTATTTATTTTATTTATATAAGTATACACAACAGCTAACTTTGTCACACAATTAAATTATTTAATTAAATTAACAATTACATAGGAAAATAGAAAACACGTATACAAAAACCGACAAATTAGCCAAAATGTGCATAACAGCATTATCAGAAACAATTTATTAAAGTTAAGTTTACCAAGTTAGGTAATTATTTAATTATGAAGCGTCAAACAAGATTACGTTGATAATCAAGTTTTCTTTACCAGAAGATCGTGATACATTGAAGGACTAATACAAGCGGTCAATCAACCCGTTGATGATGATGATATTAATTTATCCCTAATGGGAAAGTCAAAGGACTTTAGGCCATGCAGCCAGGTCTTGTTCGTATGATGGTTGGTCTGAAACTCTTCAACCCGTTGAATGTCTAAAAGCCCACAGGCTAAAAGAAAACCAACTATCATTATTAATTATTAAAAAGAAAAAATAGCTATTTACTGCATCTATTATTAAAAAAAAACTCATATTAATTTTAGAAAGTGAAAATATAATTTAATAGCAATTATATTCGTAAAATGTTTTTTTTACGTTCAATTTAATAAATTATTAAGATTTCCTCAACTTGAATTTTAAGTGGAGGCCATAGAAAAACCATAAACACTAGTTCAGTAGTGCAATTCTATATATACATAAATCAATAAGCATTATGGAAAAAGGCAGACGTCAAAAATAAAGAAGACGAAACAATAGTTCATCATCTATAATTAGCCGCCAACAAATCATAAATAATGGAACGCCTTTGCTGCATAAAAAACTTTATGATTCTTTATGAAGCACTAGAGCGGACACCGGCAAAAAACAGCTATGTGCTCTTCGAAGTAACAAGCAAAAAATAAACCGACGAATTTAAATACCTAATTCTCGGGGATTTCAATTTTGAAGACGAAGGAAAAGATTCGTTTAACAAAGAAGCTGAAAAGCACCCTGTTGATCTAACGAGCACCTTTCCATTCATTTTGACATTTTAAGCGTACCGCGCTGACTGAACCTTCTATGGTTAAACGTCTATTTGCGTGATAGCTGTACATCGCTTTCGAGTATAAAACCAACAACCGAAGCCCGGGGCAAAATTACCGAGGGTATCGCATTCATCCCGCATGAGCGGTTACGAGTGAAAATCAACTTTATGCCGTACATATATAAATTGTATATTGGATTGGCAAATTTTAAATCCATTCATTTGTCTTATGTAGGGGATATGAGTTTGTACAAAATCGCGCGTGGCTATGCTGACAATAGGCGTTCTGCGAATGGGGCCGCTTTTTGCAATGCCTGTGCAAATTTGTGAACGTTACATGTGGCCTGACGCCGCACAAAGGAACGAGTTGGAAAGGTTCAAAGGAATAATTTACCCGCGGAGGCTTTACGTGTCATTCTGTTATGTGATGCAAGACAGAGGATTTGTCTTTTAACGTTTACTGGTACGTAATTAACAGAAAGTCGATTATTCTAAAACTGAAAGGCTTAATTAATTGTTTAATGGTATTTTCATTTTATTATTCTTAATTAATAGATACGTATTTCTTGTTATTGATGCTTTAAACAACCCAATTGAGCTTCTTTATATTCGCAGGTTTTCTTACATAAAATATGTGAACACTGCATTTTAACTGCAACCGGAAGAAGTAACTATTTAAACACTCAAAGGCTTCGGAATAATAAAAATTGTAAAGAACAAACGAAAACTTGCGGTCTCAGATTATTACCAAATGAAGAAAAAAAAGTAAAAACAACTTCATCTTTATTACGGCAATAAGTTGCAATAAACGTTTAAATAGTCGCCATAACTTATGACAGTGGTATACATTAAGATTTTCACAATAATAAATTGGATGTCCGTCCGTAATGGCAGGCGCATACGCCGCTAGTAAAGAGAGAACAGGCAAGTTATTTTGTTTTTATCTGAGAATACATGTAAGGAAACATGAGAATATGTTGTCCAAGTCACGTAACTTATTGTACTGTATGGCCGTAAATGTTACTTTCGAGTATGGAAGATGAAGTTGACCATGCTTCTGTGTTTGATGGAATATTTTCGATACAAATAACCTACTGAACATTTGACAATAATTTGGTTTGGTTTTGTTATCGTGAAGACGAACTCACTGTTCCTGTCCATACGTGATCCCTATAATACCCACATTCACTGTAGCTAAAAGTAATAAGTTCTTCAATTTCTGTAAGTCACCGAGTAGAGCACAGTAGCGCTAAACACGATGATTGGTTTCCGGTTAAGTTGAACTTTTCGCGTAAGGAAAACTTATCAAATGTCGCCGTTGTCGAAATCGACTAGGTTAGTTGATAACATTATCGTCATATATGCATACGTATAAACATAACATCTGATGTGTGTTGAAATGTGAATAAAGACACTATCAGTTCCCACCAACAGTTCTCACATCGTAAAGTCTATTTATAACAAAGACAAAACTTACAGTGTCCCTGTTCACCTCGCTAGGATTATGTGTCCGCTAAATAAACGCAGAATATTCTTAAGAATTATTCACTTCTCAATTAATCAAATAGCTTAATTTGACGGGTTTATAAACGTCACGTTAGTTTTTCAGCATTCATTTAAATATTTTAATAACTAAAAAGTATCTCTTCAATAGTTATTGTTGAGTAAAAAGGTACCTATATGGTTTTATTCTTCAACGAAAGTATTTTATATTATTTAACATAAAATGGTTTCATTAAAATCACATCTTAGTATAATAGATATTTCGCGTAAGTCAGTTTATATAGACACTTAAGATACAAAAGGTTTCCGACAAACGTGGTTTGTTTACCTGTTGATAATTCCATTGTCTATATCTGAAGTTCTTCAACAGATCTTGATCAAATGTAAACGGAATTAAACTAAAAGCATACTCGTTTAAATATATAAAACAAAAATTGATTTAAAGCATGAAAATATTAAAGTTATCGCTTTATTTTTTTGCATACCATTGTTAGAGCTTTTCAATTAGTCAGGTGGGTGGAATTTTAAGTTATCTTGCGTTATAAACGGATTGTGGATACGTATTCCACGCGTATTATCTTACCCGCTATCTCAATTAGTACAACGACATCTTGAACGAGACAGGCCATCTCCGGGATGGTTATTTTCAGAGTGCCATGTTCAACATGGTTATTTCTTAATATGGTTATTGGTTGTTTCTTATTATAATTTTATAATCTTAGTGGAGCAGACCTAATTCTTTGTTTGTTTTATTTTCTCTGTTTATTTTATGTTTTTGTCTGTGTGTTGTGTATTAATTGTAATTTATTTAAATGTATAAATGTATTAACGGACTGTTATCCGATAATAAATGAATTGAATTGAATTAATATTATGAAAGCCAAAAGTGTTACATTTACTATACGATGAAAGTTAAATTCTATTTCATCATTGTATTTATACTAATACTGATTTAGAACAAGTATTCTTTTGATTTTCGTTAGGTTAATTGATAATAAAACAAAATGACATTCAAATTTATTGTCAATATCTCCTAACAATGTAAGTGTGACAATACTGTTCTGTAGAAACTGAGGAAGGTAAATCATGTATGCAAATTGAACTCTAGTGAAGTTTGCTGTCAACGAATTGGTCTGCGATATTTGAAATAAGTTTTTAGGTTATATTTCTATAACGTAAAACTTATCTATTGTTACTCCAAATGAATATAACTAATCTGCGTAATTTTATAGTATTAACAAATGGTCTTCGGAAGAATCATAGTATAAAATATAAAAATTTACTTGTATTATATATGATTGCTATGGATGGAAGGTAATGAACCTTCTTTTATACTCATTTAATATTTTTTTTATACAATAACAAAAATTGCGATTGTTTATAAGTTGTGAGAATAAATCATAGTAAGAATTTGAATTTTTATTCTTTTGTTTTATAACAATTAAAGACGTTATAGTATATTCGACATCGTATCTCCATTCACCAAGCGACCCCTTTCAAATATCACAGTACCGATCGGAATGCATGAAGAGATAAAAATTCCGTCCCAGTAGCGTTCGCTCGACGTGTTTTTAATAAAATTACGAACGGCAAAGGGCGACGTGCTAAAGAAGGGAGTTGGTGAAACGGCTCGGGGTGGGGAGGGAGGGAGCGGAAATTGAAAACCTCGCGGCAACAAGCCGGCTTCATAAATCCACCCTCGCTTATCAGCAGCAGTGGAACACTCGGCGCACTCTTATGGGTTCAATGAAGTGTGGCGCGTGATTCATGGTCATTGAGTTTTTCACGTGACATCCGACTTGTTTGGCTCGGATTATGAGTTATTAGCCGTTTTAGGGATATACTTAAGTCATAATTCATTTGACACCCTTTTTCTATAACTAAGTTGGAATTTATTATTGCTTATATTGATAATTAATTAATAAGTTATGAAGGTAGAGGATAGAAAGAGATAAATAAACACAAAAATACAACTTTTATATAAAAAAATATATAATTAAGCCTTTTAAAATTACAACTTTCTCTGTTTCTATGTTCTTTTAAACGCCGATCACCGTCGCCCATGAACGTAATATTAAATGAGATCCAGGTGCGTTGCCGGCCTTTATGAGAAGAGTAGGCTCTTCTTGAAGGTCCCTAAGTCGCATCCGTTCGGATATACCGATAGCTGATTCAACAGAGCATTCACAGAAATATTTCGTGTCAAGCGCACAGTGGTAGATTGCTACCCATCGAGATAGTGAGGATGAAATTTTGAATTCTGTCGCGATATTCAACGGTTGGATTGGATTAATCAGAATATTTTGTTTATGGTAAATACGGTGAAGATTTCAAAGTGATGCGACATCTCTTCGCAATGCCAGTGAATTAAGCTGATTGGAAAGTACTTGCTTATGATGTACATACGTAGTCTATTAATAGATCTTGGTTTCTTACGATTATGGATGCAAATATGTTAGAAGGTCCTATAGTTCGAAGTTAGTGCAATTGTATACATAAATCTTATCATTATTTGGTAAACGTAATTTTATATTAAACGTTATCGATGTTAAAGCCGTGGCCGTATAAAATTACAACTTTCTCTGTTTCTGTATTTTTACACGGTTAAACGACGCTACAGATAAAGGATAATTTGGATTGAGTAATGACTTATAGAGGGAGAGATTTCATCACCATCATTACTATACATACATCACCATCATTACTATACATACGATACATCAAAACTTCACCACATACCAGCGTAAAATATGACAGCTAGATCATTCGTGATGACATTTCATTTTGGTCTACAGTCGTGACGACGGTACATCTAAAACTTGTCGAGGATAGAAGTAATAATAATAATATATTTTTTTTCTTTATTACCCACTTCAAACATTAATTAAATGACGAGTAATGGTATGGAAAAAATAAAATTCATACAAGGGTTTGTTAGAGCTGAAGCTTGTACTACACCTGTGTCAGAAGTCACCAGGCCCCGCCTCATCTTTACCAGTACGAACATATTATGAGGAAGCATTAGTGGCAAAAAGATGGAAGAGGATCTAAAGTAAAATAAATACATGATAAAAAAATTAAATTTAAAACAATGACTCGTTTTTGTAATTGGTGTGTGTGTGTTTGTTGGGAGAGTTTATGAATGTTTGTTGTGTATTAGCACATGCATGCATATTAGCCTCGCGTTTGATAATAGAAATAAATGTCATGGGCGGCCAATGTGACACTTGTCATCCATGCTCGATTGTGAACCTTATAAAAGAACATATATATCTATAATAAAGTCGTTAATAGACATTTTGTCTATTTGTCTGTTCACGCTAATCAATGCAATGGCTGAGTCAATTTGGATGGTAATTTTTAAAGATGTATTGCGATAAGTGTGAGCTTTGGTATATGTTTCATTTAAATCGATCGACAAATAAAAAGAATATGTTAATTTATAAGTGCATTTCGCGTGCGCATTACGTGACGCGTATATAAAGTTGCGGGTACAGTTAGTGAAGAATAAAATCTTAAAAAGGCTACATATATATTAATGCCAAATTTTTCTGACGAAAACAGAATACAAGCGTGAAATCGAAATTCTTTAATGGATCTTGAAAATATTTCTTTTACATACACACGAGTAGTAAGTATTTTTTGGCTGGAGTGGATGGCTGCTGTTAGCCGACCCAGCGCTTATGGCGCTCAGTCGAGACCCCTATTAGTGGGTAACCAGCACAAGGGCTCCCAAAAGGGAGCCTCGGCTTGGGCCGTTACCCTGTTCCGCGAAGGCGTTTGTCTCGGGGGTGCCCGAGAGGGCCGAACCCCGGCTCGGTCAGTTGCTTCTGATTAAGAATTATCTACATTAAGCGTAGTAAGCACTTCCAGACATAAACAAAAAAAAATAGAAGCATACATGTCAAAGATCCCGAAATATTGACAACGACACATCACACGTTCATATCAACAAAACAACATGCAATCAAATATAGCGGACCTCTACTTTTGAGGTCGGTTGAAAAGGAAGCTAGTGTAGACAACTTGTATTTCATTATACATGTGGCTTGTTCTATACTGGTACCGTATATGTAAGTATATCGAGTGTGTGAAAATAAGCGTCGAGGTAACCACAACGAGTCAGATTTCTATATATCCGTGTCGGTTGTTATCCGTATGACCGCGGTGCTCGTTACAAATTCATCAGACGAACATGTTGAGTTCCGTGTTTTGTTTTTACGGCTTCGTTTCTGTAAGTTGGCACAATCGTATTGTTTTTTTATAGAGTAGGCAGCAAACGTTACACGTACAACGTACAACTCGCCTGAGGTAAACGATTACCGACGCGCATGGACATCCGCAACACCAGAAGAGTAGCAGATGCGCTGCTGGCCTTTATGAAATATGCAGGCTCTTTTGTTGAAGGTCTACTAAGAAGTATCGGTTCGGAAATATCGATGACGATAGCTGATTCCACAGAGTAGTTGTGCGTAACAGAAAATTTCGCATAAAGCACACAGTGGATTGCCAACCATCGAGATGATGAGGATGAAATTTTGCATTCTGTCGTGATGTTTAAGCTCAGTGGCTGGAATTAATACGAATAATTATTATTAATCAGAACACTCCCCATAATAAATTCTGTAAATGTGTATCAACAAAAGAAAAAATGTTTATCTCTCTACTTTCAAGACGTCAGAATCACATTCTGATGACCAACCACTCTATTCAAAGACAGCAACCGCAGTAGGTCAATGTTGATTGTTATCAAGAAATATTTTTCTGACTACGTTATCATTGGCGATCTTCATTTGCTTCCCATACGTAACTTGTGGAATCCTCCTCTTCTATCAGTTATAAACCTTGATTTAATTTGTTTTATATAGACATTTTAAATAACGTATTTTTATTCTAAAATCTAATAAAGTATGAATATGAAAAACGGGTTAACGGTAGTCTGCCCTTTGTGCGGTACTTTTTGTAAGGTGTGAACAATAAAGGTTAAAGAAATAAAAAAAACTTTAATCGTAATTTTTTTTTGCAACGACTGTTGGGCGAATTACCATAAAAGATAAATAATAGAAGTATTTATTATTGATTTATTTATATAAAAATAAAATATGAAGTGAAGTATTTAACTATAAATTGAACAATAGAGAACCGAAAACAATTTAACAAATATAATATGGAGTATCAATATTGCATTTTGATATTTCATTTATTTAAAAGTTAGTTTAAGCTAAACTATATTTTTGCTCAACAAATGAAATAATTTAATAAATATAACATGGAGCATCAATATTGCATTTCGATATTTCATTTATTTAAAAATTAGTTTAAGCTAAACTATATTTTTGTGCAACAAATAAAATAATTTAATAAATCTAATATGGAGCATCAATATTGCATTTCGATATTTCATTTATTTAAAAGTTAGTTTAATCTAAACTATATTTTTGTGCAACAAATAAAATAATTTACTTTCCGTTAACAGGGTATGGAAACTTATTACTATTATTACTCAAAAAGTATTCGTATTTGTAAACGATTGTCTGTACGTTTGCAAAGTGTAGTATAAACATAGTTGGCGTGCGGGAAGCCAATTGCGAATATATCAGTATATGAATTGGCACCGGCAGAGTCGCGGAGGAAATGGGAGCGTGCGTGCGCTTTCACTGCGGCCTCACGTTATCAAACAATCGCGGCTAGCGCGCACCGCACGCTATTGACGACCGACTTATTGCCGCCCCCGCATCACCGCGCGAACTCATAGACGATCTGCGTAAGAGTATATATTATTTATCAAATATTTTTTTTTTTTAATTTTTTTTATTGCATTTAGTGCGAGAAACGAACACCTATGTATATTCTCGATAAGCGATCATAATGTAGATGTGTCATGATCTTTGAAGTCTAATATTGGATGCCTCGTCACCAATCGGATCTCTACACTCACCAAACGAAAGACGGAAGCGTTATGCTGGTATTCTGTGAGCGCGTGTTCCATCCTGTCGAGCCGACCGACGAAATTAATTCCAGCGTGTCTCTACCAGTGTTAAATATTAGGTTATTAAAACCATTTTTTTAATAAATTCAAAACGCATGAAACATAATTCAATAAAATAATGCGACTGCTTTGTAACTTGATAAAACTACAAAGCGTAAATATTAGAAGCAATTTTAATTACGCAAACATTATTTTAATAAAGTATAAATTTAATAATAAAACCAAAAACGCTAGACTCTCGTGACTTGGGGCCGTCCACCCGTTCGGTTGTTGGCGGCGAGACAAGACAATAGCGCGGCGGAGCGAAGGCCGCGACAAGGGTCGCGATCCATCATTGTGTCGTCCATTGAAACGTCGATGTTTGCTCCGACGGAGCGACGTAGGGCTCGGAGGAACGATGGCCGAGGCGCCACGACTACTCTCCAGTTATTAATACCTTAAGTTAAGTTATGGAAAAAGGCTATTGAGAACGGTTAATTAACACGGTAGAGTTATTATTTATGCTACGGCTGACAAATAAGCGCACAGTTCATTTGGTGATGGTAACTCCTGCGTCCCATGCCACCCACATTCGTCTTCGATAAGGAATAGGATTTAAATAAAAATGAGGAGAGCTTAAAGGCCGGCAACGCATTTACGAATGCTCTGGTGTTGCGGATGATCTTGGGCGGCGGTGATCACTTACCTCTGCTGCTTATCACCTTTACTTTATGACCTTACCAGTTGATTGCTCGGTTACCACCTATTCTATATAAAAAAGGAATTCAGAGGATTCAAATTGAAAGCCACCACCATTAACAGCGTCTGCGGTTTCTTCAGCAAGACGAGAAACTCTATTTCCGAGAATCCGGAACCGAATCCAGTAGTGGAAATGTGTAAGATATTTTTGTTATCTACATATGATGACGATCATGTTCTCCTGGTCGATTTGGGTCACCGCGGTAACTTCTGGTTATTGCTAGATGATATCAACTGCGCAGAATATTTTATGGTGGCGTTAGAATTTGCGCAAACACAGCGGCACTCACTGTTCGTCCACTTCCCTATTTTTTTTTCCTTTTTAAAAGAATATTAGCTATGCTATTAACATTACTAGAATTCCGGTTAACCACAACAACTAAGCTAGAAATGTTTGTGCTAGAAGATGGTTCACGACAATTGTCTAATGGCGGATTCGAACCTACGACCTTAAGTTTCGCAGACCGTACCCTAAACCATTAGGCTATTGTTTAAGGTACGGTTTATTATATAAGTAAGTAAGTGACGTATCTTAGCAATTTGATAATGAAAAATTATCATCACCATCATGTATGCTCATTTATAGAATCCTATTAATACATAGATAACGGATAACTTAAACTTAACTCTATCGTGTATCTTGTGTGAATTTGTGCAGGCCGTCACTTTATTTGGCTAATAAATTTATAGAGGGTGGCTACTTAAACAACGTTTATGATAAATATGTGTATGGCGGATGTGATTTATTATAATTTGATTACGGATAAGTTATAATTACTAGTTAAAAAAAACAATTGAAAATATCGCGTAGAGTTGATAAACGATTAATATTGAAAATAAAAAAAAATTAAAAAAAATTATAGGCTATGGACAACATTTCTCTTCGTCCTTGGAAAGCGAATAAGATGAAGTTTTAACATGACGTATGAAAGAAATATTTTGGCGTTGAAAGAAGCACTAGCTGTTTGTAACAATTATTAATCGACCGGTTATTATACCTATAAACAATAATAATCTTAATAATAATAATAAAAATAAAAATAAAATAAAATATAAATTAAATTAATCTTCGTAGTCTTCGGCCAATCTTATTGCGTATGTATTACATTGGTCAGGGGACGCCGGCGCTTTGCATTTTCGTGGATACATATATTAATATGTTTGATGTTGAACATTTTGCCGTGGTCGACCGGAAGGGCATCATCGTTATATACTTTTTAGCTAATTATTTTTTTTATTATACTGTGGGTGACTAACAAGCACACAATTTACTTGATGTTAATTGATGACTTCAACGTATAATCGATCTTAATAAAGATTTAAGATGCACATGTATTGTTAGCCCCCAGGACTGAAATAGGATGTCTCGCAGGGTCTTTTACTGGGTCTCTAGATCCTTGCACCTACCGAATGAAACACATTATGCTGCTATTTCACGACGGTTTTGTGTGTGGGCCTCGTTCTTCCCTGGTCGACCTTTTGTTTTTATTATTACATTAAGAGTAACAAACGAGCACACAGTTCATCTGATGGCAAGTGATTCCAGCGGCCCATATCATCTATATTCATACTTGACTAGGAATCATAATGCAGATGCGTGTCCACCCTTGAGGATTGAGATGGAATGTCTTCTCACCAGTAATAGAGGTCTCCGGATGCCAGTCCATACGAAACACAGCAGCATTATGCTGCTGTCTTACGATGGTTTTCTGTGAGGGCGTGGTCCTACCCCGGTCGAGTTGACCCGTTAATTCTGCAGCTAGAAACAAACTGCAGTATATATCTACCACAGATAAATCTAGGGGCATAATTTAAACAAACAAACGTGTTCAACTGTTCTTCATTCAGCCATTCGAATAAACAGAAGCCAATTTGAACTCATTAATAAATATAAACAGCACAATACGAGCGTATAATTAGAATTGCAAGGAAATGACTGCCTTAGGAGCGATCCATTGTTACGGTAACGTGGCATTATTGTACAAAAGACGTCGGCGTTAGGCCGCCATATGCCGGCCATGTGGCAAGTGGCCGACAATTAGACTATTCGGCGGTAATAACCGTGCATGCATCACTGCCCGGTACTAATCGTATGCGGTTGGAGAAAGTCTCCTTTTGTAAACGTCGAGACGCACTATGAATGTTACTTGCGTTATAAATGTGACAATTTAGAGTTTTTTTTTTTCAAAGAAAAATATATAGAACGCGTGGTAAATGAGCAGCAGCTTACCTGATGTCAGATCACCACCGCCGTCCATGAGTTTCGGGTACGTTGCCGGCCTTTATGAGAAGAGTAGGCTCTTTTCTTGAAGCTCCCTAAGACGTAACCGTTCGAGAGTACCGGTATCGATAGCTGCTTCCACAGAGCGTTCCAAGAAAATTTCGTGTATAGCGCACAGTGGTAGATTGATACCTATACCTATATATCTATATATACCATCTATATATGTATCAAAATATCATCCTCACGATGATATTTTGAATTCTGTCGCAATACTCAACGGTTGGGATTAATCCGATTAACGTCTTAAAATATTGTTCGTGGTAAATACAATGAGATGCTGTAAAGCCATTGAATTAAGCCGATTGGAAAGTTCTTGGTAATAATGTACAGTTACAGACTACGTAACGTCTATGAAAAGATTTTGGTTTCTTACGATTATGGATGCGAATATGTTGAAGGTATATATATACCTATACCTATAGTTCGAATTTTTTACATAAATCTAATCAGTATTTTTATCGATGGTAAAGCCGTGGCCTTACACACGACATATGTTGCAGCATGAATGGGTCGGCTTGACTGGGTGAGCATCACGCCTTCTGAGATATTATTTGTATAATATATATATATATATACATATATATATATATATATATATATATATATATATATATATATATATATATATATATATATATATACCTAGTCCAGCCACAAGTTCAGTTACAAATGAAAATGCATTTTTTTTAATGAAGTAATTTAATAATATTTTTAAAGAGTGTATTGCTGAGAGGTTTCACAAAATGATCCAAGACAGTA